>OX419596.1:409302-1104365 GCA_948473455.1 Teleiodes luculella
AAAAAGAAGTATTCAAACCAACATTACATCAAATGGCTAGAAACTAGAAAAATGGGTAACCAATCAAAACGAAACATGCTCTTTCTTTTCATTTTCAAAATAGAAAACCTTGTAACACGTATTCAATAAACTTATACAACTTAGCACCTAAACAGAGTCATCAGCATAGTAATCGGTATAGACCAGACCAATAAAATATTATAATCATCCAGCAACATTATTGCAAATAACACCGTTCTGACGCGAGTAGAAAATTGGAAAGATTAGAAATTGCAAATTAACTGGCGAAATTCTCACCTCAGTGATCTGAACTGACCTACGGCAATGGCGCTTGATCACCAATCGATAATTTATCGATGATCGGGCAACGACCGAACAACCTGTTCACTTAAGAATTTCACTTTTGGGTATAAATTTAAAGAAATTTTGCATTTTAAAGATAAGGAGCTTCCGCCATTTATAATTAACTGACTAACTATATAATTACAGATATCAGAGTGGGCTTGCAAAATGATTTTATCTAGTTTATGTTTAATAAATAACTGTTACTTGGTTTAGTCACAGGTTTAGTGCAAGATTTCTGATACGAAGGCATACAAAACCGTAAAAACCTAGGTAGTTTTTGCAGTTCTTATCGTAAAACTGCATACTAACAAGTTGATCATTTAGTGTGATAGGTATGTGACTTGATCCAACTTTATTGTTGTGAACCAATGGCCGTGAGATGTAATGTGTACTGTGTAGATTAGGTTTGTTTACTAGTAAAGTCTTATTGTTGCTGGCATGTGCATTTACTCCGTATATTGTACGTGATTTGAAATATTCTTCCGAAAATATTTTGATTCTGTTTTCTTAGAATTAAAAAATCAAAATCAAAAGATTTTTATTCGAAATTAGTTTTTACAAAATAATTTAACTTTAAAAGGACCTCTCTCTATAGATGGCCGTTCAAAAGTGGCTCCTTTTTTAAAATTGAGCTAACTTGATGCTTCACCGGACTTGTCAAGCAAAAGTGGCGTTCGTCAATCATAAAGCAATCCAGATCCAACCCTTCCCGTTGATGTTGAAAGGCGCCAGGGAATGGGAGCAGCATTCCCCTGTCTAATCAACAACAGCAGCGCTCTACCAAACGTGGGATAACCTACCTATCGAGGAAGAGGGTCATTACTTGTTCACCAGTGGGAGGCAAGTCTCGTGAATGTTATTTTTATTTTAACGTGACTCATTTGTAAAAAACAAAGTGATTAAATGATTTCTAGGTCAGATATTTAAAGTTGAACAGGTGCACAATTATAAGAATTCTGCACAAAAACTTTCATTTAAATTGTAGTTAAAACCAGGTTTGCAATCAAATTACACTGAAGTTGGCGTCATTTAGTAACGAGTTGATTTTCGAAAACAAAATACTTAATTTAGGGACAAGATATTTTTTAAATGTTATTTTTCATACAGATAAAACACAGAAGTTGAACTAAACATATTTTGTAAAAATGTTAAATGTGTCATGCCTTTTTGTTATTATTTATAACATAAGAAGCATATTTGAGTCGATCACAGACAACAACAGATTAAATTTAATCATAGTTCTTCGGGTAAAGTAAACAAAATACACACACACACACACACTATTGATCCAAATTAAAAAAAAAATATATAAAAATCTTGTTTCTTAAAATTTTTATCGGCCCTATAATAATAAGTTTCTGGGTCGGAATCGGAACTAGCATGTTCTACGGAACCTGTTCGCCGATTGGAAAGCCGGAGCCAAAGTCGGCCAAGCGCCTGCGCATCGAGTACTAAATTGAGATGCGCTTGAGTCGATCGCGTGAGAAGGTGCATCTTTTTAAAGTGCTACTACTATAACAGCTTTTATATTAGCCCACGGTTAATGAAGCCTCTTCGTGATTGGGGTGTTGCCGTAATGGAATGAGGGTCGGGGATTATACGAGTAACTTGTTGTTACAGGAGTGAAGGTTGCTGCTCATTTCTACATAATATAAATACCTACGTTATAAAACACTTACATAGACGTATGCGGTGAAACATAATCTGGAAACTATAGGATAGTCCGCATGATTTCTATATTGTTTTACTAAAATGTTATATTAACGTCTTTATTAAGAGGAAATATATAAATAAGAAAAGAACAAAAATGTACGAATCCTTTAAATAAAATATTTATAATCTTGAAGATAATCTGAAAAATGTATGATACGATATTAATGATCATGATCGATATGATACAAACACCCATGATGGGCAATGAACTTTACTACCTAACACGTTACGAAATGCCAATCAATAGAGCTACCAAAAACCAATCGACCTAAACAGACGACAATTGATGAGGACAACAATGTAGGTACGTCTGATTGATTAGTACCCTCGACCATTCAATTGAAGACTTGAGGGTCAATCAAAATAACCAATAATTGAATCAAATAGTCAAAACACGTCCAAAAACTCTAAACGCCACAATGAGGCCAATCAAGAACTTAACCCTGATAATAACATTACGAAAGAAGCTCCATTAGGAAATCGTGAAGAAATCTACATAGTTTAAAATGGAGCTCCGTATGGCATTTCTAAAGGTCACAAGTATGAGAATACTTCAAAAGAAAGATTTAAGGATAAGCTAATTGGTATCTATTGTGTTTTCTGAAGCATTGGCAGTGCAGTTATGCTGAGTATTTCGATCAAATGGTTGTGCAACTTTGCTATTATAATTGTAACTATTTGCTTATCTTTTAGATTTTGAACGCGACATGAAGTTTATTTTATTGTTTGTTTTGTAGCACCTTTTTTGCAGTGTATTGTAGAGCTGGGATGAATGTTTGATAAGCCTATTGATTGAGAAAACAATTTAAATTTAATTTGCTAGAACTTGTATTCCGTATGTACCCTTTTCTTAGTAATTGTATTATTAAAAAAATATATTAGAGTATTTTGTTGATTTCATCCTCCGAGTTCTTAGTAGTTCGATCGTTATACACTTGCAAGAAGCAATTTTTATTATTTACTCATCTGTATTTTGTATTATTAGACTTCTTTAGATTAAACAAATATTTAATAGTTATTTGTTGAAGTCATGTCACGTTTCGTTTTATCAGCACGAAGCGTATTTGTAACATGAGTAAGTGTAGCCGTAGCCTAAAATGGAAAGGCTTCCTTATTTGTAACGACCTTATTTTGATGAAGCAGCTAATAGATCTACAATGTTTGCTTTATCAAACGCCATCGGATTTGAAATTTACGACATCAAATCTGTGTAGATTGTTATGAAATATCTTCATCAATTTTTTTGTTAAATAATGGTAATGATGCATATAAAAACCTGTTTAGAACCTCTCTCCTCTTCTTCCCTCCTCTCTCTTCTTTAGTACCTTTTTTAATTTATGAACAATTTTATCTTTAGGTTTCACGAGATTTTCGAAATCATTGACAAAAAAAGCAGTTCGTAGGTACTTGTCTCTTATTAAATTCGCTCAGTCAGGACCTCCAAGTGGCATTGGCTAAGTATGACATTTAAAATAATGAACTTGGAGATATAAGATAACGCGGTGTTTATGTCAACGAACTACTCAAATCGTTAGACCACGAGCTGATAAAAAAGATGAATGCGCCACAGACATACACACTAATTAGTTCATCTACAGACTAATATATTACAACTTATTCATCTTATAAATTGCCATGTTGTCCAGTAATTGGAATAAATGGGTATCACATAAATTTTAATAATATATAAAAGGTCTGTATAAACATTTCAATTAATAATATCTTCATTTCCATAATTTTGGTCAGTTGATCGTAATTAGGGTTCCGTACCTCAAAAGGAAAAAACGGAACCCTTATAGGATCACTTTGTTGTCCGTCTGTCCGTCTGTCAAGACCCTTTTTCTCAGGAACGCGTGGAGGTATGAAGCTGAAATTTATATCAATTACTCAGGTCTACTGTCCCTTGAAGCTGTGAAAAAATAAAACTTCTAAGCCAACGCAATCAAAAGATACAGCCGTTTATGCCGCAAATTTTCGACACTTGCAAGGGAATCAAAACCTACAGGGTGCTTCCCGTGAACTCAGAATCTTGAAATTTGGTACGAAGCAACGTCTTATAGCATAGATAAAGGAAAAATTACGAAATCCATAAATTTTTAGTTACATCACATAATATATATATTTTTAATAATTTTAACCTTACTACCCATTTCCTCATAAACGCGTAGAGGTATTAAATTGAAATTCATACCAAATACTCAGGTCTATAATACCTTTAAGCTGTAACAAAATCAAACTTCTATGTCAACGCAATCAAAAGAAACAGCAATTTAAGCTGCATATTTTGAAACTCGCAAGTACTCGCAAGGGAATCAAAACCTAAAGGGTACTTCCAGTCGACCTAGAATCTTGAAATTTGGCATGAAGCAACGTTTTATAGCACACATAAAGGAAAAATTCCGAAAACCTTAAATTTTTAGTTACATTACAAAATATATATTTTTTAATAAATATAAACTTATTACTTTTTTCCTCATGAACGCGTAGAGCTATCAAGTTGAAATACTTACTTAGTACTTAGTTACTTAAACGATAAAGAGATCTTTGTCTTAAATTTATGCTCCTCCATCTTTCCCCATTGTAATGTTATGAATTTCATTTTGCAATAAGATTACCATAGTTATGACTCGATTGTCGTAATGAAAGAACTTTGTAAACCTTGCAGGTTTGTACGGAACCCTCGGTGCGCGAGTCCGACTCGCACTTGGCCGGTTTTTTTTTTTGAAATTACGTTACGTATTTTTGTTGAATTTGTAATAACTGTTTCATTGTTTATTTGATATTGTCCCCTCAATAATATAAAATGTTGCTCCTTAAACACTTTTTTGTTCTTATATATTCTCAACCTTATTTCACTTATATTGTAACTCTGTCAAACTGCTGAAAGGATATCAATATAAATATTCTAGATGATAAATGAAATCTATTTCATCAACATAAACATAATATTTACCATCTACTTAAAACCCCCTATTTAAGAAGAATCAATAACATCTACTTTTAGCAGGGGAAAACTATCACATTCCAGCGGGAAAATACAAAGACATGGACAAACGAAACAGGAAGCGCTTATAGACGATTTTGTCAAATGTGGTCTAGTACAGTAACTCATCGGTAATTACTCGTTGATTAGCTATTAATTGAATGGCTGGGACAATGGTCGATGCTGTCTGTCCATATTATGAGAAGGTGCGATTAGTTTTGACCGAGACGCAAGCGCATGCCGCCGCATCGCCGCCGCACGAATGCATTTTAAAAGAATAAGTGGAAAAATTTGGTGCTTTCTTGTGAAGTTTGAAGAGGTTTGCAGTGATGGCTACCTTGAGCCGGTTTAAGAAATTGAGTTTCGCTTTGTCTTTGAAGAGATCACAAAGTGTAAGTTTTTTTTCTTTTAGATACTGTCCAATTAAATATTTTGTCTTAATGTGGCCTTAATTATACATTATGATATAGCGTCCAGTTCGGTACATTTAGTTGAAATCAACGTATACAAATGAATTTCTCTTTTAGGAATAAAGTGTAGGTACTCGTATTTTTATAAGTTTTGTTTTTTAGAATAATTAATTAATCTATAATATAAAAATGAATCGAAAAATGTGTTGGTAAGCACATAACTCAAAAACGCCCGAACCAATTTTACTAATTCTTTTTTTAAAATGTTTGTTGAAGTCCAAGGATGGTTCTTACGGAGAGAAATAAAAAAAAACTTCATTCCCACGGGAATTGTTTTTAACGCGGGCGGAGCCGCGGGTCTGAAAGCTAGTTACCTATAAATATAAATTCAGTCGTCATTACAGTTAAAAGATTAAGAAAGTAAGAGTTTATGTTTTATATTATTTGTAGTTGTAGGTTGGTGTCATATTTCACTACTTTGTTTTTAGTCACGTAATTTTTTTATTTTCATTGTGTTATTTAGCACCACGTTAAAAAATATTTGTTATGTTATTAATTCTGTGTATCAGTTTTAAAATTTTCATGATTTCTTGTGAATTATAAAATCATCGACTGACCTCACAGAGTAATAAATAGCCCTGTTGATAAATAATTCAGAAAATTAAAATGGTTTAATTAAATTAATTTTGGCTTAGATATTGACACCAATTACCCGAGGTTTCATTGTTCGTTTTAATTCCGTACATACAGTAAAAGTACCTAACTTCGACCATAAAATAACCTATTTGTTGTTAATCATTGTTATTATATCTTATATTTTATAAATAAATACTGTTACAAACTTATCTTCCTCAGCGTCCTACTTAAAATTAACGTTCATTCTTATTTCAATAGGTTACATTATTATCGACCTGACTCCCGCATCGAACAACTTTGTATCTCATTTATTTATTTTACAGGATTTTTATAAATTTATGAAATTATATTTCTTTAAACAGTACTACTGTGACACCCGCGGCTCGCCAGATATGGGCGAGCCAGCGAGCGCGCACAAGAAGTGAAAACACGATGAAAAGTAGATGAAAACACAAAAGCACAGACGATAAATATGTATTATATGTATATAGGTAAAGGTTGAAAACTGCTTGTCGACAAGGATAGATTAAAAATGATTAGACGTTTACACAGAAATTTGGAGCTCGGCCGGCATGGCCGAGGGGTAAGCGAAAAGTGACTAGAAAAATGGACGAAATGACGGATGACTGTTGACTGAATTCCAAAATTAAATATATTCGAATTTAGACGAGAATGGTAAATGAGGTGAGAATGAGGCAACGAGGTGGCATGGTAATGCACCACGTTACACTACTACTACAAACTATGAAGGTGGTTTTATGATATTGAAATTTTCACTGGAAGTTTATGAGCGGCAGAACTATAAAACCAATTGAATAGACTTAACTAGTTAATTTTTTTGTTTCAGAATTTTTTTTTAGAACTTCTAAGATAGTGTAACTAAAAAAGTAGAATTTACTTTACTATACAGAGAAAGACTAATCTTTCTATAGTTTTTAAACGGCCTCATACATCTGAGGCATTTTTTTATAAATCCAATGAAATTTAAGTACCTACTGAACCCCTTGACGGGGACTTAAAGTAAAGTTGTTAGCGAATGAACACAAAATAAAAATTTTGCTCACGAAATAAAAACAAAATAAAATATAACAGTTAGAAGCGAAGCGAATTTAACAGAATTACACAAAATAGCGAATAGTAGTCCTTAACAGAACTTTGTTTCGACAGACAACTACAAAGATACTAGTTTGGACAGACAACTACAAAAATACTAGTTTGGACAGACAACTACAAAGATACTAGTTTGGACAGACAACTACAAATATATTCGTTTTGACAGACAACTACAAAGATATTTTTCAGAACACTCATGATTGAAACTTCTTCTTACGTGTTTCATTGCTGTATTTTTATTGTTATTATTTGTCTTGCATTGTGTCAAA
Source organism: Teleiodes luculella (assembly GCA_948473455.1). NCBI lineage: Eukaryota > Metazoa > Arthropoda > Insecta > Lepidoptera > Gelechiidae > Teleiodes > Teleiodes luculella. The sequence continues at coordinate 416,772 of OX419596.1, forward strand.
GTTATGCCACCGCTGAGCAGAGTTCAATGAATGGTGTTTTTCATAAGTGTCGCCTCGGGATTGTAAATAAAATTGCTGTGGGTGATATCACCGGCTGGATACTCAAGCTCTTACATTTAGAAATATTGCAATGTCTTTATAGGGTTGCCTAACCTATCCTTCACATCCTCACATTGGGGATACAGACTAGCGTGTTTTTTAGGGTTCCGTAGCCAAATGGCAAAAAACGGAACCCTTATAGATTCGTCATGTCTGTCTGTCCGTCCGTCCGTCCGTATGTCACAGCCACTTTATTCCGAAACTATAATACCTATACTGTTGAAACTTGGTAAGTAGATGTATTCTGTGAACCGTATTAAGATTTTCTTATAAAATAGAAAAAAAAAACAATAAATTTAGGGGGTCCCCATACATAGAACTGAAACTAAAAAAAAAATTTTTCGTCAAACCCATACGTGTGGGGTATCTATGGATAGTTCTTCAAAAATGATATTTGGGTTCCTAATAACATTTTTTTCTAAACTGAATAGTTTGCGCGAGAGACACTTCCAAAGTGGAAAAATGTGTGTCCCCCCCCCTCTAACTTCTAAAATAAGAGAAAAATATATATGATGTGCATTACCATGAAAACTTCCAACGAAAATTGGTTTGAATGAGATCTAGTACGTAGTTTTTTTTAATACGTCATAAATAGTAAACCGAAATTTACCTTTCATTATTATTATAACATCGATCAAAGTCACAACGAACTACAAAAACTTTTATATTATGTTACGGCTGCTACGGAACCCTTCATGGGCGATTCCGACTCGCACTTGGCCGCTTTTTTTTTTTAAGAATACGTAGCCTATATTTTAAGTAAAAACGAAAACTGTATCCAATTTGGTGTAGTATTTTTTGTGTGATGCAATAACGACAGACAGACACATTTACAAAAATTTTAATAATGTGTTTTTTTGGCTTATTATGTCCTTGTTACTGATTGTAGTGTAGTGACGACCCTGTATTGAAATTTGTTTAAGTGTAAATATTGAATAGATTTAATTTTTAGCTTTCTTTTTTTCATTAGAAAAAAAATTGTGCGACGTTATTAAATACTTACAAAAGTTTCTTAAATTTGGTAAAAAAAGTTTCATTATTTAGCTACTTACTTGTTTACAGTGAAGTTTGAATATTAACCCAGAGTATTATAATAGTAGGTAATAGCACTAATAGCGTACTAGGTAGTTTTCTTTTCTCCTTTAATTATAGATCACATTATTATATTATTTAATACCCATTATAAGCAACATATTACGTCAGTAACGAGTTGATATGATAAGAATTTCCATACAAATATTGTTTTATGTGGCCTTTATCATCTTCGTCTCAATTAATTAAGCATTTTAGTGTCTGATAACGTTGGCTTCCTCTGTGCGTTCATCATTCTTATTACTATTTGTAGCTGCATTTCTATATCTTTGAATGAATATATAAATGAGTGAGTTTCATTTACATATTTATTTATATGTTTTATTTACACGTTTAATTTTACATTGAGCACAGTGTCAGCAATTTTAAAGTATGTATATTTTCATGTAAAAATCAACTTTGTTTGTCATTTACTGCTATTTTCTTTTTACAACGAGATATTTGGTTGCATTTTCGTAGTTGTGATCGATTGTTTCTTCATAATATTTTAAAATTTCTGCTCTTTTTATATCGTTTGAATGTTCAATGATGCCACAAGCATAGGCTAATTGAAATGAATAGGTAATATAAAATAATTACGTAATGAAGCAGCCCTATTTGAACGCACCAATAATGGATCGTTTCGGGTGACAGTTTAAGATGCGCCGGCGCCGGGAAAGGTTAAAGTTAGGTCCCGGCGGCGCTACGATTGGCTGGCTGACTGACATTTCGTTATAACTTCTAGATATAACTTAGGTACATTATTTTTTTAGGTTACTTTATTTTACTTATTGCGTTATTGATCACGAGATGTATAATATTCTTCAGCTATGTTAAAATTTGATTAAAATAGGACACCATAATCTTTAACAATTTAAGTCCAGCAAAAAATATTCATTTAACTCGTATGCTTTAGAAAAGCTTGTGTGAAACTGCGTGAAAAGCCGTCCTTTGTCCGTCCTAGGCTCAATCTATTGCGGCAGACAGGAATCGAAATAAGTTTTTATATATAACGAAACTCCACCTCCTCATATTATTATCAAAATGTATTTTATTTTTCGTATGTAAATTTAAACTGTCCGCGTACTTTTATCTAGATAGCTTCCATTCCGTCCGACGATATGATTTGAGCGTTTTTCTTACGGCTCCGTAGTGTTTTCTTCACATAATGCGATGGCGCTTCCAGTCAGCTGTGTTTGACAGTTGTCTGGTCGGCCGTGGCTGACTCACCGCGTGATTGTATTTTTACGACAATTTCATTGTCTGCGCGTGCGTCTGGCGCGTCACCGCGTGCATTTCCATGGAATTATGAATTATGAAACTATGTTACTTTACAAAGGTTCGCTCTATATCATATAGAGACAAATTACGTTATATACTTATAAACAAAATAATTATATTTCTTAGCTTTGCTTAGCTCCGCTCTCTATCTAATTTCTTCACCTTAGAGAAGACTCAGCCACACAAAATATTGTACTTATTGTATCCATATAAGTATTGTACCTGCTAGAAACTAATTTTGGAATTTTTAGATTTTGCACTTGCGTTTTTACATTCCAGTGCAATTTTATTAAGTAACTTGTTTACTATAAAATAAAAATAAATCGGCTATTAATAGCTTAGCTATTCGTTTACTACTGTAAGTCATTATTTTTCAATTAAGAGATAGGTTCGCCGCATGCCGAGCGTACGCAACTTAACTGCGGATTTTCCGCTATCTCTTGTGTGAGCCTGTGTCCGCTTCCTTATTACCGTTTTTAAGACAAGAACGAGATACTCCCTTTTACGGCGAACACTGTCCCTCCGAGGCTATTTTTACTTTAGCAATTTAAATTGTATTCCTTATAAGTAAAATGACGTAACCCAGAAACGGAAAAGTTTCGAGTGGCATTTTGAAATACCGATACGGCAAAAGATATGGTAGATTCATTGTTCTGGGTTTTATAAGGAAAAAAACATGGAATTGCTTGTATTGTTATAAACAAAGTAATCATTTTTTCGAAAGAAAAATATTATGAAATATGGATCAATGCGATAAAAATGTTCTTAATGTTTGTACCTACCAATGGCGTAAGTGTGTTCTTCAAAGTTCTTTAATTCCTAACTCGCCTGCTGAGAGTGGGGATTATGAAATACCTCCCGATAGATTGTTGTAGATACCTAATCATAAAAAAAATAACATATAATTTTTATCAAACTTTTGTCATCATCATTTCAACCGAGAAGCACATTTTGGGGTTGGGAGTGAATTCTGAGATTAAGTACTTTAGACGCAAAAATAAACATAATCTATAAAAAGGACCAAAAAAGTAAGTGAAAGATTAAAGCGAGTTTTATTTTCAAATTACTTGAAATGTTTCACCAATGAGTTACACAACTTTTCTTTGGAAGCAACACGGAACTGCAGCTTCCAGGAATTGAGATGCCGGCGCATTACTCGGGCCGTAACCGCATTCGGCTACAAATGAGAATATACGGCCGACAAATTACACACGGATTTATGTCTTCACCAGCCAAATTACGAGAACCCTTCGTCGCTTAAGTAAAAAATGAATCGTGATTTTCGATGTCCATTGCTAGTAAAACTTTGTGTTTTTTAATTTCTTAGCCAATTTAAAGTCATTATAAAATATTTAAATAATAAAATTTAAGAACTGTGCTCTAGAAGTTCTAGATTATTACGTCTACCTGGGATGAACACTGAACAATCCGATTAAACTTCGGCACCTTGTATCATCGAATAAGACTCGGCTGAGTAGCATTCTTGAAGTTGTGCAATATATTTTTGGACTCTGACTCAGGATCTTTGTCTTGAGAAAAAGAAAGGTCTTTGATTAATGTGTGTTGCATGTGATGACGTGCAATTCCGATACTTGGTCGCTTTCAATGAGCCGCACACACTTAGCGAAGGAGCGATGGAGAGGGCAATGCTTGTTTCCCCACGTGATTGAATCAGGAATTATGAGATACGTAGACAAACCAAAGTCACACAAAGCCCGGTAACTGACAGTAGGTAGTGGGCGCGGCATAGATACTTGTAGACGACGACGTCAGTCGTTGTCAACCGCGCGCTGAAAGGTGTAGAGTAGGTAGGTATATAGGCCTTCCACAAGGTGGACCGCCGACCTGGTGAGAGTCATTGGATGCCAGTAGTGCAGATTTGATCGGGTTTTGACGTATTTTGGTTGAAATGATGATGATGATATTAAATGTTATTTCTTTAAAATTTTATAGTTGGGTTGGTCCAATCCTAAGCCGAGATCCTCACAGCCACTAATTTGTGTATACGATACATTTAAGTGACGCTTCCCTCTTGTTGCAGAATGACGAGCCGCCGGAGATCACGTACTGCGTGGTTGGGGGGGAGGGGGGGTTGGCGCTGCAGGCCGTCACTCCGACTCACCCGATGCCGCCCCAGGACGAGCTCGACGCCATGTTTGCTGAACTTGTGGTGAGTACAGTACTACAGCGGAACAAAAAACTAAAGCGATGTGAAAAAGCGGCGGGGCTGGTGTCGTAGCAATCAAACGGCGTACTTTGCCCACGACAGTACAAATTATTTCAATCAGTTGACTTTTAACTGCCACCGATGCCATCAACGCTAGGCTGAGCCTCAGCTAACCGGCGTCCCACCGGCGACCTCAGTCAGAGACTGGCTTGAACGCCCCTAGACCCGTCGGTATATTTTGATACTCTTTGGGTAGAACCCTCCGCTTCCCCGTAAGACTGGTGCAGCTAGATACAACGATTTTGTGACACAATTGTAGGTAATGCGTTGTCTGATGATGTAGATCTAAAGATCTAGTCTTAAAAGACTGCAGCAGATCAAATTATATATCGTGTAGGTTGTGAAGTTGACAAATTCCGACATTAGTGTTAATGAGACTGGCAAAGAGCTTATAATTCAGAACAAAGAATAAGATAGTCATCAAGATACCTAGAATAGACCCTGGTGTAAAAATGATTGAGCCGCCTATAAACACTTTCAAATTTTCACAGTTCTTATATCCGTTAGAAAAAAATACAAATAACGATATCGAAAACAATTTTTAAAATATGAAAATATATTGATATAATGGGGTAGAGTAGAGTCTTCCGCTCCTCCGCAAGTCCGGTGAAGCTTGATTGGTTGTACCTATTCGACACAAGCGTTCGGTCAGTTAAAAAAAAAACAATCATTTTATTGTTATAAAACGTGCTGGCATAATCAGGTTGGGTTGGATAAAGTTCCAATGAAGCAAAAAGGTTATCTTTGATTTTATGAGGTTTCGAAGCTTGCTTTCAGAGCTTTGTTTCTTAAAACCAACTATCTTATGCATGGGAATTCTTTGTAGTACCATTTTAATTCTTAGGACAGTTTCTGAACAGTATCAGTACCTACACCTAGACACCAACCGACGACAGCCTGAGTCATTTAATTGTTATTGCGATGAAACCACTTCGTAATTTTATTATTGAAAGTAGTTGTTTTATAGGCTAATAAAAGAGAAATTAAAGCGTTGTTGTGATGAATAATTCGCACTTGACCGGCTCGATTAATATTATGAGCCTTACCTAATTTAGGGCAACATAGGGTTACATTTTCTGTTAATTAATAATCTAAGGTTTGAAGTAAAGAAAACAGTTAATATCATATAGTAGTCCCTATTGCAATATTTCCCACTGACCATACCATGACTATGAAAGTTAGTAAGCAACCTCTCAGTGTAAAACTTTCGCTGTCAGCATTGGCCTCATCGTATTTGCTTAGCAAACATTCAACTTTACATACTCTCTCGCCAGTAGCGGTTCCGATTCCAATAACAAACATATTTTTGAAACAACTTGGCCCTTTAATTTGAAAAGATAATGATAATAAGAAAAAAAAAAATTACTTAGTCCTTTTATAAGATGCGTCAATTAATGAGCGTATAAATTGTGAAGGTTCGCACTGTTTTCAAAATTGTTTCTTCGCATTATGCATTATTCTGTTTTGTATAAAAATCACTTAGCAACGTTTTGTTTTGATCGGATAAAGTAACATCGTGTCAAATAATAGATAATATTCAACCTTCTTATGGTCAATATTCCGTCGACGACTGATCTCAAATTCTATACTCAGCTGATCACTAGAATCAAGAATCACAATTTCATCTTCTTTGTCTCACCTCAATTGTTTTTCAGCATGGGGATGAACCATTTTGGAATTCAAGCAAAGTATGATAATGCTGTGGTATATTACAACCATAATAATGCGATGTGTATGTGTGTATAACCCTGCAGATGTAATGGGACTATTATTCTGCCTTAAAACTGCCATTACATATTATTTATGCAGTTTGGCAGATTATAAGTTTGTAATTTTGTCTGCGTAATATGGTTGAATATACCTACTATAATATGACTAGTACATATAGAAAGGGCTTTTAATTAGTAGTGGTGCTGTTTGCATACCTAGACCAGACGATTTTACTTTCCCGAGAAATGCGTTCAAGTATAATAGTTGCCACTGATTTTAAAATCATATTTTCATTAGGTACCTAATGTACTACATGTTTTCTTGGACCTGTTTTAAAAAAGTGATAATTTCATCGAAACGAAATGATGCAAACCAAGAGATGATAAGATGTGTATAAGTACACAAACAGAGTAGGTAGACTATTTGATTTTATTATCAGATGTAGATTATGATTTCAAAGGTCATGCCATAAATTATACTGTTTATGTTGAATCCAATTCGGCTCCAAACGCGAATAACTTAATAACTCAGGTTTCACTTTACGAACAAGTTCAACTTGTACTTTATTATCAAGACTTTTACCAATTAGGTAGATTGAGTAGTATTTGAAATGATTTGGGAGATTTTAAGTTTAGAAATTAGCTGTGCTATACCTATTGCGATTTCCAGTTTTAAATTGAACCAATGCAAAATTTTTTGAAAATGGAATTACATCCATGTTATTGCGTTGATAATGAAAGCGTAAAGTTTATGTTTTGATATTAAAATATCAATAATAATTTAGGGAAGTATTAGGTTTATTCATCAGTTTTTAAAAAGTATACATTTTGACTGTTTCTGCCTGGAAAACAAAAGAATAAAATAAACCATTGCCATTTATAAATCATCTTAAAAATCTTCTAATTAATCCCAACTCAGATAGAAACTTTAGTCTAACAATGAACTGTGGACTGGCTATTGAGAAGAATCGCATCAACCACTGAACAATCATTGACGGGTATAATAACCATCATTTCGAACGAAAGCACCATGTCAAATTTGACAGCCTGTTCAATCAGCCGGCGTATTATAACGTTGTCATCTGAAATTAAAACGCTCAATTTATAACGGTGACGTAATTGTTGAGATGATTACAATGTCACTTTCTCCGGTCAGATTATGAACGGATGCTCAGACGCAGTTTGGCGCCAGCAACTGACGTTTTGTGTCAGACGGAGCAGCTGACAGGCTGGAAGGTCAGAGCTTTACGCGATGGGAAATGAACAGTCTGAATAATAGTACTTCAAAAGCTTTTATGCCAAAAGAGTTACAAAACGTAAAAACAAAGATATATTACAGATATAGATATATTAAAGATATATTACAGCTCTCTCTGTTGGTATGTCTTTTTGACACAAAGGCGCCAGCTTTTTCCAATTTCCTCTATGTCTGATAGTCTTAACTACAAAGGACCGACAGAGATTTTTATCTGAATATATTTTTCAGGTACACTCTATATTATTATGAATTTAGTACTACAGGAGCTATTGTCCCAAATATGCTCAGTGGATCATTTTCGACCCATCGATGAGGCATGTGCAATGTGCATATAATATCTGATTGGTAGAATAGTTTAGAAATGGTTGATGGAAGTAGTGACTAATAAAGATGCAAATTGTATACCTATAAATATACAAAGGATAATGCATTCATAGTCAGGGCTTATTAATAACTAGTTTCGCTACTTGCAAGTTCAATTAAACTAGCACACAAAGAAATGCAATCAACACCTGACGACGGTATCATCGCATGACCACATCAAAACATATTAGTGAAGTCATTCACACGTTCATAGCAAACATCATCGGCACCCATCGTCTAACACCAGGGGTCTGTCTGAGTGAAAGTTATGAGTTTATAATGTGTGCACCTTACCACTTTATACATCGATTTAATAATAGAATCAATCTATTGAAAATTAATAATAATTCAATAGGGAAGTATTTTTCTAAAAATCTCTGTAAACATCGACGAATCAAAAACGTTCGCAAGTCATCATTAGTAAGCAGTGCATAATACATTTATGAGATTTCTAATACTGACAACTTTAGAATTTAATATTACGTACTTATACAGTAACAGTAGTCACGGCAAGAAATACTTATACAAGATAAAAATCATGTACTGTTTTTTGTTTTTTAAACTGAAGTTGAAGCTTTAGTTAATCCAAAACATTGAACTTGTTTGTAATTGTTTTAATGCTGAAGGTTAATTTTTTTATAATTAGCGTTGTTCAATTTCTCTGTAAGACAATTTTTAGCATATGTTTTTTTTGATAAATTACTTAGAATTTGAAACTGTCATCAGTTTGTGGTATTCTATTGTGAGTTATATTATACATCTTATTTCTTTTTTCATATGGTCCATTGTTAAAACAACTTAATCTACACATACGATAATTATTAATATAAAGTTTTTAAAACAATAGAAAACATTAAATAACTCCATCTAAACTGGATTGAAATTTTTTATTTGTCTTCATCAATAGAAAGGGCACATGATCATTTTCAATTTTACATAGCAAATACATTTCATAAATAATGCAATAATTTAGATTATACAATGCAGCTTTGCAACGGTTACAAAGTATAGTGTTTACATTTTGACAGCAATGGTAAATGACAGATAGTCTATTGCTTTATTAATAGGGTCAACTGAGATGTATTATTTATAATCAGTGGATTGTTTCTGAAGTGTTAGTATTGCAGGTTCATTAACAATTCATAGTTTATTAATTATTAGACCAAATAGCCTTCGTCAAGTCACGAGAGGTCAAGATTCTTTTCAATGTTGCTCGGATTATGTACTTTAAATAGTTTTTGCTGTATGCCGGATTCGTGATTGCATTTGGAATGTTGGCATTTTTAGAGCTTAGCTTAGTGTTATTAGAATATAAGTATTGGTCATTGTGTTTTTCTGAGATAGTCTTATTTTCTTTAAAACTTTTTAGGTTAGGTTAGGTTTAGGTATTTTGTATTTTCTGATCTATGATCAAATATAACTGATCATTGTGCCGATTGTTAGTATTTTTAACTTCTTTATTTTTACTGTTCCTTTGCCTGTACTACTAGCTTTCCGGTTGCGCTATCAGTTTTTCCCTTTGTTAAGTTTGAGGGATTTTGTAAAAGGTAGCCCATGTATGTAAAAGCTATATTATAGTAAAGTTTCATTGAAATGCATTCAGTAGTTTTTGCGTGAAAGAGTAATAAACATCAATTCATCCATCCCCACAAAATTTCGCGTTTATAACAGTAGGATAGTAAGATTTTCTGACTATCAACGTTGGTCCTTCGTCTGTTGTTTCTCTCTTTCACCCATCATGACTCATTTGTTCAAGTCATCAGCTTCCATCAGCAGCGTCTCCATTTATCATCTGACGACGGTTAGGATAATCACAGTTAGATGAAAGTGGGTCTAATGACAAGTTGACAGTTGAGTGGCAAGTCGTTTGACTTAAGAGCTTTCCGTGCCACCCACGATTTTGTAATTTGTTGTGTTGAGTATTTTTACTTCCGTTTAATAGAATATTATAATATGTGAAATGGAATATGAATCATACAATTTGCGTTGCGAGTTGTTTTTGTATTGTGTAGAAAGTTTTGTTTGGCTATCTGATGTGGTGTCAAATAAGCAGTGTTTATAGTAAGTTCTAAGCCTATAGGTAATTTTATGATGCTTACATGTTAGAGGTACCAGTTAATTTTCAGTTGAAAACTTACCTTAAAATAAGACCTTCTTTTTTTTCTTTTGTTTCTACCTTAAAATGAAACTTGTCTTCCATCACCAACCAATCGCAATGCAGCCAAGTTTTACACCTAATGCTTTCCGAAGCCGTTTCTCCTATCATAAAATAATAATGTAGAAAATGTCGATAAATTAATACGTAAGTATGGAAATGTGTCGTAAATGTTTAACTACCGGTGTTACGGCCTGCGGCTAACACCAATAACCCACCTGCTGGAAGTAGGTATTTAAATGTATTACTTATTAGTAGGTATATCCATTAATAATCATTCATAGTTTTTAAGTCCTAAATCAATCATAAATTTTAAAAGTCTGTTTTTGAAACCTGCCCCGATTAAAATAAATAGGTATGCCCAATAGACTGATCTTTTTTTTATTCCATTATTTATACGACGAACACCTCTATGGTTTTATGTAAAAGGTGATCAAAGTATGACTTTCAACTTATTTAGTCGACTTAGATAATACTCGTTCAAAAAATTATGCATTCACGGTAGGTATTAATAAAATTAAAAGCGTTTATTCGTAGTTTTAGAGAATTAGAGGTTTATTATTAGAAATGTTTTGTCTTTATTTATTTATTATTTCTGCAGCCTGTAGATGTTATAGTCGACTGTTAGACTAAAATGCACTGAATTCTTACTGTTTGACAAATATCAAGGATTTACACTCGTTTGCACTAAACTAAGAATCGCATTTAGGTGAGATTTGGTGAAAATTTAATTTTTCTATAACCTTCAGTCCTTTTTTAAACTGCTTAGTTACTGCCTACCTTTATGAGCCCAATTAGACTGTTAGTGAAAACCAATTCTTTTTTTAAGCTTTAGTAGGTCTTTCTTAACTACGAAAAGCCTAAGACAAGGTTAGTGCAAACGGGTGTCAGTGTCTTACTGGTATACTGAAGAGCTTACTCTACTAATATCGCGAACCGAAAGAATCAACCTAGGAATGGGTCGAAAAACAATTTTATACTAATGTATTAAATGTTTACTAAACACACTCGAAGGTATTCGAATTTTTTTGTTAATGGTTTAATAGCACCAACCTCAAATGACTATAATGGTGACAATTACGCTAATCGCTTCGCTTGTGGTATGCGACGAGTCTGCTTAGAAGTCGCCTGATATGTGGTCGTGCGATTTTTGCCAAATCGTCGCAAGGCATCCGTGAGAAGTATTTAGCCTAGAATTTTATAAACTAAAGCTATTAAAACAAACTTTTTTTTATAGCGAAACCTATAGAGTTCTATTTCTTTGAATGCATTTAATTTGAGTTTCTGTTTTATTAGAATACCTACTTACTCTTAAAAAGGTTTAACAAACAGAAAGATAAGCATGATGTGTTTAATGAGTTATTTTTTCATATTCTACCAAAGCCCTACGAAATAATTACCATCATGGCTTCATTAATAAATTAACATGAATTTCTTTACTTTCAAACGAAAGTCTATTCAAAGGGCTGTCGAAGTAATCAAGACAAATGACTGCCGCATTCCAAGACCTTGTTTGAAAACCAACAGACATGCGCAGGTGTCGACAACATTTTCTACAGTTGTCACAAACATTTTTGAAAAGGAACTTTTCTTTTCACATTTAACTTATGCGATATATTTCATTTGTAGCGTTGAAAATACGCCAAGCGCGTGTTGAATGTATTAGTTAAATAATCGATTTCAGCATTACTGCTTTACTTAAAAAAAAAAACATAAATACCTACTGAAACTAAGTTTTTTTTAAAGATCATACTTTTGTTACCAATTATTTAACCGAAATCACAGAATACCAAATAGTAGGTTGATCATAGTTTTATTGCATTTGTAAATGTATTGTTTACGACAGCTATACAATTAAATGTATATAACAAAAATAAGCATAATACACATAAATCTTACCTCTATGATAGGTAGGATCTTAAACTATATTCTGAAACCCCAAAATTTACAGTAGTTGAAATGAAAACTAATGATGAAGCGCATTGTCACTTTGAGTCAAAATGTTAATTCTTCGGCTCATTTTAAAATCCCACGAGTTTCTTTTGGTTATTCAACGTGTAGATACCTACATGTGAAAAGATGTATGAGTTCAAAAGTGAGCCATATGAATAAACATAACTTGTGTTTTTTGTTGCGCGTAATATTCTTAATGGGCGGGCGTGCCAAGCAAGATTACATAACGGGTAATTATCATAAATTTTGTTACACTTCTGTGTTTACTGTTGAAGTTTCTTTGTTTGGTATTAAGTAGGTAGAGTAAGCTCTTACATCAGATGCAATGGTTTTTGTCAGAGAACTAAGATTTTATTGATGCAAGTGCAGTTGCATATGAAATTATGTATCACTCTTTAAATCAATTTTAATTAAAAAGTCCCTGTAACACTAATATTGAGATTTGTGCTCCTAGCGACCGTTTAATATAAAGTTTGAACCGCTTTTGAATAAAGATGTGACGGTCTAGTATCTTTACTTAAATAAAGTATTTAAATGTGATAATTTTTTCTGTCATTTTTAAAGAGGTATCTTCAATAATTTACTAGGGATTACGTCGTGCTGTTTCCCGATTATAAAAATACTTGAAACTCCTGCACATACAAAGCGTGCGAAATGCTCGAGAATATGTCACATGGTGACATACTTAGGATTCATGATAGTATTGCCACTGTTTCTTTTTGACACCTAGGGATTCTCACTAATTCTCACTTACGTAAATTGGACTGGGCTTATTGACATTCCTGTAGGTTTACTACGTAAGAAGCGACAAGCTCGAGAGGCTGTCAAACGCGACATAGTGACATTAGAACCAGTAGTTCTGTCAATATGTCGCGTTTGACAGCTTCTCGAGCTTGTCGCTTCGTACGTAGTAGGCCTACTGAAGTCTATACAGTACAGTAGTGGAGGAGTAGGTGTGATGATGAGGAATGTTAGTGGAAAAGTAGGAGTAGTAGTGATATTCATAAGTAAAGAGATTGAATTCCAAAACGAATGTAAAATCTGCAAGGCGTGCGGCAGCGTGATCGACACACCCATTATTGTGCGCGGAAGTACTCGCAGTTACGACACGAATGAGCTGCGCCGGCGCCGCCTATCGCCTGCTGTACGCCAATTCCGGATGCCTGTCTGATTGTCTGTTTGTTTTTGTGACTATGAATAATAGGTTTTGCTAAAATTAAAATATGTAACTATTCCTTATTATAAGTGCGAAAGTACGGATTGTGAAGCGATTAATTGAATTGGATAATCAGCTTCTGAATTAACTAAAGATCAAGGGCCGGCGTCTAGAATCTAGATGCCCTTAAACGATACTTGTTACGTGTAGTTATTTGGGAATGAGGTACCAGAATTTTAACATTTGCAAATTCTCGTTTTATGAACATTTTAGAAATATATTTAAAAGATGGTGACGCCTGTAGAGTTTCTTCAGCGAGCTCTTCTACACAAAAGACCGCACATATTGCTGTGCTAAACTCGGAAGGTAAATGACTTTAACTGAGTGATGTGTGATTAATATAACAAAAAGATGCGATTTCTAGTCTCTGCCTGAGAACAATGTATTAAAATTTTCGCTTCAATTTAAAATAGTTGTAGAAAAGTTACAAGAAATTTGAGGTACTCGTATAATCCCTATCACACATTTCACTAGCTTTTTCCACAAAAAAAACGTGAAAATGTGTTAGTGCAATTATTATTAACAACCGCGAAAATCTAAGAATGTTTATAATCCTTATTATTGAATTACAGGAGGAGCTGGACCTGACAGCTGTGAACAAAGCGGCCATGATGGAGCTCCCGGCGGCGAAGAAGTGGCAGATCTACTGCAGTAGACGACCACCGCCGGGCCAGGTGATGCCGCTGGCCAGCGCGCCGGAGGTCGAGGAGTACATCAAGGCACTCAACGACATCGCTGATGTAAGGCGTCGTTTTATACCACTGTTTAATAACTGTCCAAGCCATAGACCTTCCAATGGTAAGGATCGTGGTCGTGGAAAAAACAATCCGGATGTTTGGATAGATAGCGCCCTCCACTCCTTGCAAGTCCGGTGAGTTGGTTCGGTTGATACATTGTTTTGGGACACAAGCGTAAGTCAGTTACAAAAAATTGTTTCTAGATTGTGCAGATGGCTCGCTATTGAGCCACCAGGCCTTATACCAACCAAATGGGCGTATGTAGATTGTAGGTGCGCTTTTTGACATTAGTATTCTTAAAAAGATAATTAAGTATGGTATATCGAAAAAAATAAGGTTTTCACCTTAGTTATTTAAAAGCAAAGCATTTAGTATATAATTATCTTATTTATATTATATGTATTTTTGTATTTGATTAAGTTTGACTACCATGTGAAGAAATAAATAATCATTAAAAAGCTAGCAGAGCAAGGTTTCTATCATTCTCGAAGTTCTGGATTTGCCAAATACGAAATTTTCGCTGAAACAATACATCTATTGTTTTATATTTCTATCTAGTCTTTAGAGTAACATTTTGGGTACCAATATACGAGTATTAGTTAGTATGAAATTGGGTTTCAGGCATTTGCATCATCAGAAGGCAACGCTGCCCCAGAGACGAGTGCTTTAGTGGAAGGTTTGAAGACAGCTCTCCGGACCAGAGCCCACAGCTTCGTGACCCGATTCATCAAGAGCGGTGGCCTCGGCGCGCTTCTGGATGCCTTACAACGCGCGCCGCCCGACCATCCTGCCACTAGGCATAACCTCATCGCTGCTATCAAAGCGTTAATGAACAACTCCGTAAGTTTGGAAATTCTTTTCAATGAGCTTCTCTTTTTGGCAACACGACAAATATAGGTACGATCCCTATAGATAGTATTCTGATTTACCGAAGTACTGGTGCACTTTACGCAAGACTAGAGAGACTAGAAGAAAAACCAAGTTAGAAAATACTGAAAGAAAATATAATATTACTCGTAAAAGTAAACCAGTGTCTATTTCTCATTGAAAAATTGACCAAAATAATATGTGGGAAAAAAGACCATAGTTAATTATTTTGTTTTATACGAGTAATTGATTTTAAGGAAATTTGCTTTTGGAAAAAATATGCTGTGTCCATATACAGCCATGTGACACATAGGGTATAATGCAGCTAAACTTAACCAATTATGAGATGATGCAACTAAACTATAAGCGACTCAAACAGAAGATAATGCAACTAAACTATAAGCAACTCAAATAGGAGTAGGTACATCTAGTGTAAAGATTTTCGATCATTGTCCATCATCAATTGCAATTTGTCTAACACCAGTTGTTTTGCAGACGGGGAGGGCGCATGTCCTGGCTCATCCAACCAGTATAGATCTGATAGCGCAGTCTTTGGACACGGATAACGTGAAGACGAAGGTCGCAGCCCTCGAGATCCTCGGCGCGGTGTGCTTGGTACCAGGAGGACATAAGAAGGTAACAGCAATCAAATATCATTCATAATAATTTGCCGTATGAAATTTACGATAGCTTAATCGTATTGGATTCCAGTTCTATAATAGAGCCTGTCGTTGCAGTCTAACCAGATGTATGACCGATTGGATTCAGTTCGTCCTAGTTTTAGTGACGTAATGCTTGTAGACTAAATTATATTGATAATTTTTGATACATTCTGTACCTAACTCAGATTTTTATTACCTATATAATACCTACGAGTATAAAAGAACTGAAAATTCCTAAAAGATTGTGAGGTAAAGCATTTTACTCTTAACTTATTTCTGAACGTACAATGATTTCGCTCGGAACGTTATTTTATATTTTAATGAAGTGTTGTATATAACCTACGTCTATGGACTTTTATTAAAGCAATATCTACCAAAGATATTATATTAATCTCTTTGAATCTGTACGATCTAGAATCGAACACCAACGCATCATCTCTACTCTACTTCATCTTATCTCAATCATCATTAAACGATTGTGGAGCTAGCTATATATCGTAGCCAGGTTCCTACAGAATCAAAGTTGAGTTCTTCAGTCCACTTACAAAGAAAAATACTTAGTATTTCTTTTTACTGTTGTACAGGTGCTAGAAGCGATGGTGCACTATCAAAAGTACGCAGGAGAACGCGCCCGCTTCCAAAGCATGATCAACGAACTGGACCGCAGCACCGGCGCCTACCGCGACGACCTGGGCGTGAAGACCGCCATCATGTCCTTTGTGAACGCGGTGTTGAACTACGGACCAGGGGAGGAGAGTCTGGAGTTCAGGCTGCATCTCAGATATGAGCTGCTTATGTTGGGGATACAACCAGGTATGTCACGGTTGTTACCAGAGATTCAGTCATTCTTTTTGTCTCGGGACGGGAAAAATGAGCCTGAGATCTTTGGGTTATTATTATCATTCACCCTATCTCAGACAGCACGAAATTTACTGATGTGGTTCTTTCACGCGAATGATCATCGTGCGGGAAAATGACTACTTACTGGCGTTTAACTTAGTCAAATTAAAAAATCCAAGATACATATTTTACGAAGATATTAGCCCCGAATTCAATTAGTAAACTTAATTGTATCGACATTAATTATATTTCAGTGATAGAAAAGCTCCGAAAGTACGAGAACGAAACCCTGGACCGGCACATAGAGTTCTTCGAGATGGTGCGGACGGAGGACGAGAGGGAGCTGGCGAGGAGGTTCGACAAGCAGCATGTGGACACGAAGAGCGCCAGCGGCATGTTCGAGCTGCTGCGGCGGAAGCTGAGCCACACTGCGGCCTACCCTCACCTACTGTCGCTGCTCACGCACCTGCTCATGCTGCCTTGTGAGTACTAGCAGCACGTGGACACGAAGAGCGCCAGCGGCATGTTCGAGCTGCTGCGGCGGAAGCTGAGCCACACTGCGGCCTACCCTCACCTACTGTCGCTGCTCACGCACCTGCTCATGCTGCCTTGTGAGTACTAGCAGCATGTGGACACAAGCATAAGTCAATAAAAAAAAAAAACCGTCGCCGGCATGTTTGAGTTTTTGACGTGACAACGTCTTATAGTTCGATGGAGCCGGCTGCACGCACGAAAAAACATGACACAATGCGGCGTTACGGCGCGGCTGAGGCGTTCAATTTAAGGCTTGAAGTGCAAGCGAGAGCGCGGAACGAGCGACAAAGAGGCACAATCGTTGTCACGTTCAACTATCGTCAGTAAACCGACTTTACAGGCAACCGCTTTTTTTTCATATGATATTAGGAAATACCTTCATTTTTGTAAAGAAGATAATTTCAACATTTACGAAGTCATTCTTGAGTTCTGGTATTATTACAAAGTTTCGATCTAAGAATTCTTATTATTGAACATATGAACCTGTAATAAACTGTTGTGTTTATTGTAATGTCTGTTTGTTCCAGTGGAGTACAGTCCTCAGTCCCAGCATTGGTTGCTGCTGGACCGCGTCACGCAACAGATCGTGCTCCAAACCCCGCACAGCCCACAATCCGACACCAACAGCAAGGTACATCTCAGTGGACCTTTCCACCTTTCTTCAACCTCTGATATCTGAAATCAAAGACAATTTTATTTGTAAAACATAAAAACATTAAAAATGGATGAAAGATAACTGTAATGTACCTAAATAACTAATGATTTTCGTTAACTTAATAAACCTCAATAGCGTGTCAATCGGTCCCCAATGTTCCGAAGATTATTATTATTCACCAATACTACCTATCCGTAGTGGTATAGGTAGTTACTACATTTGTTTTGACTTAAACAGTCAGTAATAAGAGTTTCTTCCCGTTATTATTTTTGTATACGTCCATTAGTATTGATTCCGCCACAGGGTTAAGAGGCAAGGGAGGGGAGGAGGTGAGAGGGGGTTCTTAAAAACGCCCCTTATTTTATTCTCATTGAATATTTCCAGGTGTTTGACCCGGACGTGGCTCCTCTGGAGATAAACGTGGGAGAGATCGTGCATCTGCTGGCTAAAGAAGAGGAGCTGGTGGAAGCGAGGAGCAAGGCGGAGAACCTGGAGAAGGAGAATGTGGACCTCGCCACGGAGCTGGCCAAGAAGGTGAGCTGAATGACGCAATCAAGGTGGCGGGGACGTCAAACCAAATACAGTCTGATACGCGATTATTTGAAATCAAATCATAGTTCTTCTTTTACACTTAATGAAGTTATTATAAGTTGATCAGGTAATGGCATTCGTTGAACGAAGATTTGCAAAAATTCTACTTAAATTGTTTATCATTTTTATTTATTTATTTAGAACTGAATTCGTAGTTTTTTTTATCATACTATGAATTTTAGAAATTTTCCTTTAATCCATGACTGTATTTCAAGACAAACTTTGACAAATCTGCCACCTTAATATTTTTTTGGGGATAGCGGTATAACGATTAAATCTTAAGTATGGCCCATCACTGGAAAAAGGCACAACTGACACACCATGCAAACTCAGTTAACACTTTGAGGACTAGCGAATTTTAAAACACTGAGTTCCCATTTCGATAATCACATGCCAAGTAAACCATTCCACCATTTGTCACTGTACTTTATAAACAATGCCTAGAATTTTAAAAAAGAGCCTTTAACTTAGAAGCAAATATAACGTTTGCCATTTAAATGAAACCGAGTTCATTTGTATAAACAAGGAAGAGCGTCAGGCCCACAACACTTCCTTGAGGTACACCTCTAAAGCCTTCCTTGGTAATAATTTTTTTTTCTAAACCAACAAAACTTATATTATAATCTATACAGGTTATATTGTAATGAAATCGTGTAATGCTAAAAAGTATAAGAATTATAATTTAATTGTCGAGTTATGACACCTGCTGGCTTACATCTAAACAACATCATTATAAGTAGGTACAGTGAAGATGGTTGATGTTTCATTTGCTTGTTATAAAATAATATGGTGCACACTGTAATGCCAAATCAAACTTATGTTCTTAAAGCAATATTTAAAAACACTCATGTTCATAATAATTTACATTTTTAGAGTAGGAACGGTTGCATTCTTATTATATCGGACTTTAGACACCTTCATATTTTTAAATCTGTTTGCCGTAATGTAAGTAATAAAAACTTTAAACTTTCCATTTTTAAAATTATTGTCGATACTCTTTAATTGCTTGTTCATATTATTACGTACCAAAAGGACCATTCCTTTCTTAGACGTAAAATTATAATTTTACGTCGGAGTTAGATCGCGATACGATAGAGTTGTTACCTGAAAATAAAAAGATACAGATAAAGTAACAGTTTGTTCAAAACCATTTTATTGATTGTGTTTCATTACTGAATGATTGTTAGAAACAATAGAGTACATTACCTTCGTTTGTTTACTATCTACAGCTGATAAAAACAAAATCATGAATAAAAATTACTAAGTCACAATTCTTAAGTCAGATAGTTCAATAGTCAGAGGAATTAAAATCAGATATGGTTGAAGTCAGGTTAATAAATGAAAGCAAGCATAACAACAATTTAAGAGGTATTATTTTCTAACGTAACGTAACGTAAAGTCATAATATGAAATTAAAGTCCGATATCAAAACGGCAACCGTTCCTCCCACATCAGCATGCGTAACCCGCTAACCACTAACAGGAGAAGCAGTGCGACCAGCAAGCCCAGGAGCGCGAGGAGCTGGAAGGAGTGGTGGCGAGGCTCAAGGACCGCCTGGAAAAGGAAACTGCAGCTCACATGGAGAGCGCGGAGAGAATGCGCGCCGCCGCCTACCGGGCTAGCCAGCTCGAACAGCAGGTGAGGATTACAGGTCCCCACCGAGGGGCTCGAGCACACAACATTTAAAAGAGGTTAGAAAGGCGCTGTGGCCGGGGCAGGCGTGCCAAGGATATGAGCAAACGCTCATATCACTACGCAAAGAAACGATCACGCTGTTTAACTCACACATAGCTATAAAAATGTACATCGGTATGCGTGCATGCGTATGATTCGTTCCATTTGAAATCGCGTGATTGAGCGGCACTATGATTGGCTAGATTTGAAATTGCAAATGTTTGCGTAAACTTCATCTTTATTTAAGTACAGGAAAGTTTTGAAAGGTGGGGTGGAATCGGCGACACCGGATTTCATACGAACGGCGCATTATCGCCATTCTAACCTCTTTTAAATGTTCTGTGGGCTCGAGCCTACACTCACATTGGGGTGAGTAGGCCATCGTACACGCTGGCCCAGTGCGGGGCTCTCGAACACGCAACCCAAATAAAAAATTCGCTATATAAGTACTAGGGAACAAGAAAGTATGAAGAGTAATCATGTCTGGGATATGTTAGGGGCCAGCCAGCTCAAGCAGCAGGTGAGATAACAGGTCCCACCGAGGGGCTCTAGCCTACCCTCACATCAGGGTGAATAGGCCGTCGACCACGCTGGCCCAGTGCGGGTTGGTCACGAACACGCAACCCAAATAAAAAAATCGCTATATAAGTACCAGGGAACAAGAAAGTATGAAGAGTAATCATGTATGGGTTAGGTTAGGGGCCAGCCAGCACGAGCAGCAGGTGAGATAACAGGTCCCCATCGAGGGGCTCGAGCCTACCCTCACATCAGGGTGAATAGGCCGTCGACCACGCTGGCCCAGTGCGGGTTGGTCACGAACACGCAACCCAAATAAAAAAATCGCTATATAAGTACCAGGGAACAAGAAAGTATGAAGAGTAATCATGTATGGGTTAGGTTAAGGACCAGTCAGCTCGAGCAGCAGGTGAGGATAACACAGGTCCCCGCCGAGGGGCTCGAGCCTACCCTCACATCAGGGTGAATAGGCCGTTGACCACGCTGGCCCACTGCGAGTTGCTCTCGAACACGCAACCCAAATAAAAAATTCGCTATATAAGTACCAGGGAACAAGAAAGTATGAAGAGTAATCATGTCTGGGTTAGATTAGGGGCCAGCCAGCTCGAGCAGTAGGTGAGATAACAGGTCCCACAGGGCTCGAGCCTACAAAGACATCAGGGTGAATAGGGCTTAAACGACCACGCTGGCCAAGTGCGGGTTGCTCACGAACACGCAACCCAAATAAGAATTCGCTATATAAGTACCAGGGAACAAGAAAGTATGAAGAGTAATCATGTCTGGGTTAGGTTAAGGACCAGTCAGCTCGAGCAGCAGGTGAGATAACAGGTCCCACAGGGCTCGAGCCTACCAAGACATCAGGGTGAATAGGGCTTAAACGACCACGCTGGCCAAGTGCGGGTTGCTCACGAACACGCAACCCAAATAAAAATTCGCTATATAAGTACCAGGGAACAAGAAAGTATGAAGAGTAATCATGTCTGGGTTAGTGTTAGGGGTCAGCCAGCTCGAGCAGCAGGTGAGGATTACAGGTCCCCGCCGAGGGGCTCAAGCCCACATCAGGGCGAAAAGGGCTTAAACGACCACGCTGACCCAGTGCGGGTTGCTCTCGAACACGCAACCCAAATAAAAAATTCGCTATATAAGTACCAGGGAACAAGAAAGTATGAAGAGTAATCATGTCTAGGATATGTTAGGAGCAGCAGGTGAGATAACAGGTCCCACCGAGGGGCTCTAGCCTACTCTCACATCAGGGTGGATAGGCCGTCGACCACGCTGGCCAGTGCGGGTTGCTCACGAACACACATTCCTTGAATTCGCAGGTGAGTGCAGGTTTCCTCAGGATGCTTTCTTTCATCGTAAAAGCGTCTTCGTGAGGCTAAAATAAGTTACATAGACTATTTGAAATGTATTGCGGACGTGAATCTATTTAATTTCTGTCATATTGGCTCCGAAACATACTTTGAATTTGTGAATAATGTAGCTTAGTGAAACGGGGTACGGACTGATCAAAACATCACAGGTAAGAGAATCTAGGAACCAGTGTTCCTGTCTATATAATCGAAAAATAAAGTCAAATCGTTTGGAAAGTAAGATTTACAAGTAGTATTTTTCGTCGTTTAAGCTGTTATCATTGAATAAATTAAAATGCAAGCACTTTAATTTTATTTATAGCACTAATTTCATTGCAATAGTTGTTTTAACTTTATAGTATATAGTACCTTAAATTTTGATAATGATATGAATATTAATATTTATTTAGCGAATAGGTAGGTATACGTAACTGATGTGATTCACAATAATCGTAATACTTATTGTAACTAATAACGTTGAACCAGTAAATCGTGAAACAACTTACGTAGTCTTAGTGAACAATACAATTTAATTTTTAATAATTGATGAAGTAGTAGATGAAGTAATTAATATGAATAAAGATGTAGTACCAGTAATGTGACTGACGACTGTAACTAATAATTGTACCGACAGTTGAATCAGGAGCGCGTGGAGCGAGCGCGGTTCGAGAAACTAGTCAGCGAGGGGAGCATACCAGATGATGCCAAAGTAAGTGTTGATCATGTAGACCAATCATTCACATTACAACCTTCTATGTGTCTTTTTGTTTGATACTTCTAGACCCTGTTATGAAATAATAAAAGCGTGTTTATAAAATTTTTGTTGTCTTGACACTGATAATTACCAAAAATACGTCCTGTTTTTTATCTTGTGTTCTCGTAGTCAAGCTGACCATAATATTTTTAATTGTTTTTTTTGACGTTGTTTGTGACGTTGACTTTGAAATTACATATTTGAATATTAAAATTAGGTGTTTTCATTATGTCTAAATAATCAGACTCTGTAATAATAGGTACTTACTTGTAACCCATATAATAGGTTAAAAATACAGTTTTTAAAATAAAACACGAGAATTAACTCCATTCGTTTCTCCAGGTTAGCAACTTAAAGAGCGCGGTGATAGAAACGTGCAGCGTCCCTCCGCCCCCGCCCCCGCCGAGCTTCATCCCTCCCCCTCCCCCAGGCGCGCCCCCCGCCCCGGCACCCCCTCCCGCACCCTTCGCCCCACTCCCGCCCGCCGCTCCCAAACCCAAGAAGAACGTGCCGACCCCCGGAAACCCGCTAAAGAGCTTCAACTGGAGCAAACTCCCCGACACCAAGCTTCACGGCACCATCTGGCTGGAGCTGGACGATACAAAGCTATACAACGCGATAGACTTGCATACGATCGACAAGATGTTCTGCGCCTATCAGAAGAATGGTGTTCAGGTGAGGCGGTGTAAAGGTTACAACATACAGTTGATGCAGGAAAAGGAGTAAACAGACAGGAACTAGGCGTGAAAGCAGAGTATGAAATGCAACTTATTGGGTATATGAACTTAGTTTTTGTATTTCAGTAATAGTGATTAATGTTAAACTGGTCTAAAATTAGAAAATAATTATAATTGCATTGCCATTTTGTAATTTTAAAAATGACAAAATTGTTCCCATAGTATTACTTAGCGCAAAATTCAAGTTTGAAGGAGATGAGCAAGCTTATTGTGGTTTCCAGAACGAGGGTTCGGTGGAGGACCTGCGGCAGTCTGGTAACAGTGCCAAGCCGCGCTCCAAGGTGCTGACGGTGATCGACGGCCGGCGCGCGCAGAACTGCACTATACTGCTCTCCAAGCTCAAGATGACCGACGAGGAGATTTGCAGGTACGCGTTTATTGAACACTAGCTTTTCGCCCACGCTAACAGATTTTCCTGTGGGAATGAGGTATTTTCTCGCGGTAAAAAGTATCATTATGTGTTATTTTGATGTACATAATACAAGCTAAATTACTGTGAAGTTTGATTAAAATCCATTCAGTAGTTTTTGCGTGAAAGAGTTACAAACATACATCCTTCCATACTTACAAACTTTCCCATATGAATGAGACCAGCAACTTAAATTTAGAGATAATAGCGGCCACGGCGAAATTTTGAATATTTTACGGCACAACACCGGTTTCCATTCCACACATTGTGACAGTATGTTGTGTGTTCAGAGCGCTGCTGCGTATGGACAGCGGCGAGCAGCTCCCGATAGACATGCTGGAGCAACTGGTCAAGTTCACCCCGAGCGCCGAGGAGGCGGCGTTACTGGACGAGCACCAGGACGAGCTGGACAGCATGGCGAGGGCTGACCGCTTCCTCTACGAGATCTCCAAGTACGTACCAGATCCCACAGCAGCTCCCGATAGACATGCTGGAGCAACTGGTCAAGTTCACCCCGAGCGCCGAGGAGGCGGCGTTACTGGACGAGCACCAGGACGAGCTGGACAGCATGGCGAGGGCTGACCGCTTCCTCTACGAGATCTCCAAGTACGTACCAGATCCCACAGCAGCTCCCGATAGACATGCTGGAGCAACTGGTCAAGTTCACCCCGAGCGCCGAGGAGGCGGCGTTACTGGACGAGCACCAGGACGAGCTGGACAGCATGGCGAGGGCTGACCGCTTCCTCTACGAGATCTCCAAGTACGTACCAGATCCCACAGCAGCTCCCGATAGACATGCTGGAGCAACTGGTCAAGTTCACCCCGAGCGCCGAGGAGGCGGCGTTACTGGACGAGCACCAGGACGAGCTGGACAGCATGGCGAGGGCTGACCGCTTCCTCTACGAGATCTCCAAGTACGTACCAGATCCCACAGCAGCTCCCGATAGACATGCTGGAGCAACTGGTCAAGTTCACCCCGAGCGCCGAGGAGGCGGCGTTACTGGACGAGCACCAGGACGAGCTGGACAGCATGGCGAGGGCTGACCGCTTCCTCTACGAGATCTCCAAGTACGTACCAGATCCCACAGCAGCTCCCGATAGACATGCTGGAGCAACTGGTCAAGTTCACCCCGAGCGCCGAGGAGGCGGCGTTACTGGACGAGCACCAGGACGAGCTGGACAGCATGGCGAGGGCTGACCGCTTCCTCTACGAGATCTCCAAGTACGTACCAGATCCCACAGCAGCTCCCGATAGACATGCTGGAGCAACTGGTCAAGTGCAAGTTCAAAATCTCCAAATACGTACCAGATCACACAGAGAGACTCCAAGATTTATATGGAAAAAGCCTTGTGTGTAACTAACTCGCACTGGGTCACATAAGATTTTACCTCTCCAAAACCAAAAACTTTGCTAATTGTGGTTTAAATTCGAGTTCCCTGTTAGTTTAAAACTCTGCTCACTCCATTAGAGAAAAGAGCGTTTATTAAGAACCTTAGTTTGTTTAGATTGTTCGCTAACAGCACATCATGCCCCCACCGAGGGGCTCGAGCCTACCCCAAACCCCAATCCTTAAACTAAACTGTGGCAGGTGGGGTTCTAGTATGTTAAGATATGTTTTTCAACCCCCGACGAAAAAGAGGGGTTTTATCAGTTTGACGTGTGTGTCTGTCTCTCTGTGGCATCGTAGCTCCTAAACGGATGCACCGATTTTGATCTAGTTTTTTTTTGTTAAGAAGGGGTCACAATCGAGAGTGTTCTTAGCTATGATCCAAGAAAATATCTTCAGTCATTTGAAGGTAATCAGCTCTTTTCTAGTTGTTGAAAGGATCAAGTAACGGTTTTGTGTCGGGGGTTATACGTGTTTAACGCTATACTGTGTTGTACAGGATCCCCCACTACCAGCAGCGCGTACGCACGTTGTTGTTCAAGAAGAAGTTCTCGGCGTGCGCTATGGAGGCGTCTGCGCGGGCCTCCGTGGTGCTCCGCGCGGCAAGGGACATGACGCGCTCCAGAAGGCTGCGCGCGCTGCTTGAAGTGGTGTTGGCGCTAGGCAACTACATGAATAGGTGCGCCCATTCATATACAACACACCACATCACCATCATCATTAATGTTAAAATTTGATGTTGGTGGTGCTGCCCTATCTTGTGTATCTGGTGGCATGTGAGGGGAGGGGCGGGCTGAAAACCAGTGCTAAGCAAGTCAGCTTGCTAATGGTTTGCTAGTCGCTAGCTAGATAGCTAGGTTCCGGTTTCGAATCCCGGTGGGGAACTTGTCAACCATATCATTTTGTGATACTTTCCCCAGTTTGGTTAGGACATTGCAGGCTGAATCACCTGATTGTCCGAAAAGAAAGATGATTCCGTGCTTTCGGAAGGCACGTAAAGCCGTTGGTCCTGGCTATGTTCTACGGATATAGTCGTTACAGGAGCCATGTCAGAAGCCTTATGCGGCTCAATAATTCTGACACCAGGGTTTTTGAGGTAGGTTACCCTCGAAACCCACACAAAAAGCAAGACTCCAGGGTTTGTGAGGTAGGTTACTCGAAACCTACACGATAAGCTTTCATAGCAGATAAACTTTCATTCATTCATTCATTCATAAGATGCAAGATTTCGCGCAATGCATACTCTTCATGAGCACCGCTTTCTTACCTCCCGGTTACAGTTCACTAGTCGCCCGTATGTATGTATTATGTCTTATCTAGTTTTTGCTAAGTAAGCCCGAGTTTGGACTTATTTGATTTATCTTGACGAAACCTTTATAGAATGACGTGTAGTTGAAAAAAGCGCACATCATGCACTTAATAAATATTTAAATCTAAACCCAGAAACTTTGCTAAAATTGATTTTAGTATCAGAGGAAACTCCTTGTGAAGTAAACTATACTACTTTTTTACTATTTTTAAACTTACTAAAACTATTCTCGCCCCGTTAGGGTCGAGCAAGTCTAGGTGTATTTTGTGAATTAATACTGCAAGGTATGTTGTAGAGTGCAATAAAATGTACATTGTATTGTATTATTGTGTAGGGGTGCCCGCGGCAACGCGTCAGGGTTCCGGCTGTCGTCGCTCAACAAGCTGGCGGACACCAAGTCCAGCAGCTCGCGGAACACCACGCTGCTGCACTACCTCGTCGAGATGCTGGAGACGGCCCAGGTTAGTGCTCAGTACAGTAGAGCATCACAACGCGTCAGGGTTCCGGCTGTCGTCGCTCAACAAGCTGGCGGACACCAAGTCCAGCAGCTCGCGGAACACCACGCTGCTGCACTACCTCGTCGAGATGCTGGAGACGGCCCAGGTTAGTGCTCAGTACAGTAGAGCATCACAACGCGTCAGGGTTCCGGCTGTCGTCGCTCAACAAGCTGGCGGACACCAAGTCCAGCAGCTCGCGGAACACCACGCTGCTGCACTACCTCGTCGAGATGCTGGAGACGGCCCAGGTTAGTGCTCAGTACAGTAGAGCATCACAACGCGTCAGGGTTCCGGCTGTCGTCGCTCAACAAGCTGGCGGACACCAAGTCCAGCAGCTCGCGGAACACCACGCTGCTGCACTACCTCGTCGAGATGCTGGAGACGGCCCAGGTTAGTGCTCAGTACAGTAGAGCATCACAACGCGTCAGGGTTCCGGCTGTCGTCGCTCAACAAGCTGGCGGACACCAAGTCCAGCAGCTCGCGGAACACCACGCTGCTGCACTACCTCGTCGAGATGCTGGAGACGGCCCAGGTTAGTGCTCAGTACAGTAGAGCATCACAACGCGTCAGGGTTCCGGCTGTCGTCGCTCAACAAGCTGGCGGACACCAAGTCCAGCAGCTCGCGGAACACCACGCTGCTGCACTACCTCGTCGAGATGCTGGAGACGGCCCAGGTTAGTGCTCAGTACAGTAGAGCATCACAACGCGTCAGGGTTCCGGCTGTCGTCGCTCAACAAGCTGGCGGACACCAAGTCCAGCAGCTCGCGGAACACCACGCTGCTGCACTACCTCGTCGAGATGCTGGAGACGGCCCAGGTTAGTGCTCAGTACAGTAGAGCATCACAACGCGTCAGGGTTCCGGCTGTCGTCGCTCAACAAGCTGGCGGACACCAAGTCCAGCAGCTCGCGGAACACCACGCTGCTGCACTACCTCGTCGAGATGCTGGAGACGGCCCAGGTTAGTGCTCAGTACAGTAGAGCATCACAACGCGTCAGGGTTCCGGCTGTCGTCGCTCAACAAGCTGGCGGACACCAAGTCCAGCAGCTCGCGGAACACCACGCTGCTGCACTACCTCGTCGAGATGCTGGAGACGGCCCAGGTTAGTGCTCAGTACAGTAGAGCATCACAACGCGTCAGGGTTCCGGCTGTCGTCGCTCAACAAGCTGGCGGACACCAAGTCCAGCAGCTCGCGGAACACCACGCTGCTGCACTACCTCGTCGAGATGCTGGAGACGGCCCAGGTTAGTGCTCAGTACAGTAGAGCATCACAACGCGTCAGGGTTCCGGCTGTCGTCGCTCAACAAGCTGGCGGACACCAAGTCCAGCAGCTCGCGGAACACCACGCTGCTGCACTACCTCGTCGAGATGCTGGAGACGGCCCAGGTTAGTGCTCAGTACAGTAGAGCATCACAACGCGTCAGGGTTCCGGCTGTCGTCGCTCAACAAGCTGGCGGACACCAAGTCCAGCAGCTCGCGGAACACCACGCTGCTGCACTACCTCGTCGAGATGCTGGAGACGGCCCAGGTTAGTGCTCAGTACAGTAGAGCATCACAACGCGTCAGGGTTCCGGCTGTCGTCGCTCAACAAGCTGGCGGACACCAAGTCCAGCAGCTCGCGGAACACCACGCTGCTGCACTACCTCGTCGAGATGCTGGAGACGGCCCAGGTTAGTGCTCAGTACAGTAGAGCATCACAACGCGTCAGGGTTCCGGCTGTCGTCGCTCAACAAGCTGGCGGACACCAAGTCCAGCAGCTCGCGGAACACCACGCTGCTGCACTACCTCGTCGAGATGCTGGAGACGGCCCAGGTTAGTGCTCAGTACAGTAGAGCATCACAACGCGTCAGGGTTCCGGCTGTCGTCGCTCAACAAGCTGGCGGACACCAAGTCCAGCAGCTCGCGGAACACCACGCTGCTGCACTACCTCGTCGAGATGCTGGAGACGGCCCAGGTTAGTGCTCAGTACAGTAGAGCATCACAACGCGTCAGGGTTCCGGCTGTCGTCGCTCAACAAGCTGGCGGACACCAAGTCCAGCAGCTCGCGGAACACCACGCTGCTGCACTACCTCGTCGAGATGCTGGAGACGGCCCAGGTTAGTGCTCAGTACAGTAGAGCATCACAACGCGTCAGGGTTCCGGCTGTCGTCGCTCAACAAGCTGGCGGACACCAAGTCCAGCAGCTCGCGGAACACCACGCTGCTGCACTACCTCGTCGAGATGCTGGAGACGGCCCAGGTTAGTGCTCAGTACAGTAGAGCATCACAACGCGTCAGGGTTCCGGCTGTCGTCGCTCAACAAGCTGGCGGACACCAAGTCCAGCAGCTCGCGGAACACCACGCTGCTGCACTACCTCGTCGAGATGCTGGAGACGGCCCAGGTTAGTGCTCAGTACAGTAGAGCATCACAACGCGTCAGGGTTCCGGCTGTCGTCGCTCAACAAGCTGGCGGACACCAAGTCCAGCAGCTCGCGGAACACCACGCTGCTGCACTACCTCGTCGAGATGCTGGAGACGGCCCAGGTTAGTGCTCAGTACAGTAGAGCATCACAACGCGTCAGGGTTCCGGCTGTCGTCGCTCAACAAGCTGGCGGACACCAAGTCCAGCAGCTCGCGGAACACCACGCTGCTGCACTACCTCGTCGAGATGCTGGAGACGGCCCAGGTTAGTGCTCAGTACAGTAGAGCATCACAACGCGTCAGGGTTCCGGCTGTCGTCGCTCAACAAGCTGGCGGACACCAAGTCCAGCAGCTCGCGGAACACCACGCTGCTGCACTACCTCGTCGAGATGCTGGAGACGGCCCAGGTTAGTGCTCAGTACAGTAGAGCATCACAACGCGTCAGGGTTCCGGCTGTCGTCGCTCAACAAGCTGGCGGACACCAAGTCCAGCAGCTCGCGGAACACCACGCTGCTGCACTACCTCGTCGAGATGCTGGAGACGGCCCAGGTTAGTGCTCAGTACAGTAGAGCATCACAACGCGTCAGGGTTCCGGCTGTCGTCGCTCAACAAGCTGGCGGACACCAAGTCCAGCAGCTCGCGGAACACCACGCTGCTGCACTACCTCGTCGAGATGCTGGAGACGGCCCAGGTTAGTGCTCAGTACAGTAGAGCATCACAACGCGTCAGGGTTCCGGCTGTCGTCGCTCAACAAGCTGGCGGACACCAAGTCCAGCAGCTCGCGGAACACCACGCTGCTGCACTACCTCGTCGAGATGCTGGAGACGGCCCAGGTTAGTGCTCAGTACAGTAGAGCATCACAACGCGTCAGGGTTCCGGCTGTCGTCGCTCAACAAGCTGGCGGACACCAAGTCCAGCAGCTCGCGGAACACCACGCTGCTGCACTACCTCGTCGAGATGCTGGAGACGGCCCAGGTTAGTGCTCAGTACAGTAGAGCATCACAACGCGTCAGGGTTCCGGCTGTCGTCGCTCAACAAGCTGGCGGACACCAAGTCCAGCAGCTCGCGGAACACCACGCTGCTGCACTACCTCGTCGAGATGCTGGAGACGGCCCAGGTTAGTGCTCAGTACAGTAGAGCATCACAACGCGTCAGGGTTCCGGCTGTCGTCGCTCAACAAGCTGGCGGACACCAAGTCCAGCAGCTCGCGGAACACCACGCTGCTGCACTACCTCGTCGAGATGCTGGAGACGGCCCAGGTTAGTGCTCAGTACAGTAGAGCATCACAACGCGTCAGGGTTCCGGCTGTCGTCGCTCAACAAGCTGGCGGACACCAAGTCCAGCAGCTCGCGGAACACCACGCTGCTGCACTACCTCGTCGAGATGCTGGAGACGGCCCAGGTTAGTGCTCAGTACAGTAGAGCATCACAACGCGTCAGGGTTCCGGCTGTCGTCGCTCAACAAGCTGGCGGACACCAAGTCCAGCAGCTCGCGGAACACCACGCTGCTGCACTACCTCGTCGAGATGCTGGAGACGGCCCAGGTTAGTGCTCAGTACAGTAGAGCATCACAACGCGTCAGGGTTCCGGCTGTCGTCGCTCAACAAGCTGGCGGACACCAAGTCCAGCAGCTCGCGGAACACCACGCTGCTGCACTACCTCGTCGAGATGCTGGAGACGGCCCAGGTTAGTGCTCAGTACAGTAGAGCATCACAACGCGTCAGGGTTCCGGCTGTCGTCGCTCAACAAGCTGGCGGACACCAAGTCCAGCAGCTCGCGGAACACCACGCTGCTGCACTACCTCGTCGAGATGCTGGAGACGGCCCAGGTTAGTGCTCAGTACAGTAGAGCATCACAACGCGTCAGGGTTCCGGCTGTCGTCGCTCAACAAGCTGGCGGACACCAAGTCCAGCAGCTCGCGGAACACCACGCTGCTGCACTACCTCGTCGAGATGCTGGAGACGGCCCAGGTTAGTGCTCAGTACAGTAGAGCATCACAACGCGTCAGGGTTCCGGCTAGCGCCGCAGGTTACTAATTAATTACAAAGTCAATATGCGAAAATTGAGCGCCGCCTTCATTAACCCCCGACGAAAATGAGGGGTGTTATAAGTTTGACGTGTGTGTCTGTCTGTGGCATCGTAGCTCCTAAACGGATGCGCCGATTTCGATCTTTTTTTTTTTTGTTTGCAAAGTGTCACAATCGAGAGTGTTCTTAGCTATGATCCAAGAAAATATCTTCAGCCATTTGAAGATTATCAGCTTTTTCTAGTTGTTGAAAGCATCAAGTAAAGGTTTTGTGTAGGGGGTTATTATTATTTTTTAATTTAGTGTTATTTAAATTGACCGTTGTCGCTTAAATAATGTCTCCTGCAGACCTAAAGAAGAGAAAGAACAGCAAAACTTTCACATTTTCAAGAAGAAAAAAAATGCACAAAGGCCCTACTGCTGCTGTATCTTTTGAGAAACAAGTACTCTGGTCAATATTTGTCATACTTTATTTTGTTTTTCAGTTCAAAGACATCCTGCTCCTAGAAGAAGATTTACCGCACGTGAGGCAAGCTGCCAAAGTGTGCGTCGAACAGTTAGAGAAGGATGTCAATGCTCTCAAGAATGGACTACGGGAGGTGAGACTTTGATTGATACTAAATACCAATATCTAGCTTGTTATTGAAAGATTTCTTGGGTTTGTTTGTACACGGAGAGGCAAAAATGGTCGACAAATAAAAATGAATGAATTTTGTTACATATAATTATGGTAACCGTCAACAATACAAAGATGGAAATTTGACGCGTTCAAAGATATTTTTCTGTTTCGGTGGTCTCGAAAAAAAGACTTGTTTAAAAAATAAAAAATAAGTGTTATTACACACAGAATAACATAGGACGTGTGATATGCGTAAGTGCTGTCGGTTATCTTTAGCACGTACTGATGAAACAGGATCCTAGTTTAGGGGGTGTTTAGGGGCTAGGCTAGTAATGAAAATCATTTTCTGTCTTACCTAGGTACCACAAAAAGTTAAAAGCAATATCTTTTATGAGATTTTCATACAATTTAACGTTTAACGTGTGTGTAATACTGTTTTGACACTTAGTTTTGTATTTAGTATAATAGTGCGTGAAACAAAAAAAAATAATCTCTGTCTTGTTTGTTTATACTTAAGAGACTTGTCGGTGGAGTCTTCCGAAGACTTTTAGGGCATTAGTGATCATCAATTGTGGGTCTTGTATGTTGCCACTTGATATATTCATTAATTTGCAAAGAACCATACAATTCAGCAAATTTATATTAACTTTTAATACATTAAAACTACACCAACACACCCACACACACACCACACACATTACATAAACTACATACACTACACACACACTACACACACACACTACACACACACTACACATACACTACACTACACTATACTTTTAATACACTTTTCTTTTTGGTAAATATCCCGTTTTAAATATCAATAGTTATCGGTATGTGTGTTGTGTTGTGTGTCGCAGGTGCAAAAGGAGTTGGAGTACCACGCCGGGCTGGCGACCCCCGCCGCGCACGACATGTTCTCACAAGTGATGAGGGAGTTCCACGCGCACGCCGTGTGCACCTTCACGCAGCTCGAGGACCTCTTCCAGGTAGCCCACACTCCCACAGCCCACTGCTGGACATACCACGCCGGGCTGGCGACCCCCGCCGCGCACGACATGTTCTCACAAGTGATGAGGGAGTTCCACGCGCACGCCGTGTGCACCTTCACGCAGCTCGAGGACCTCTTCCAGGTAGCCCACACTCCCACAGCCCACTGCTGGACATACCACGCCGGGCTGGCGACCCCCGCCGCGCACGACATGTTCTCACAAGTGATGAGGGAGTTCCACGCGCACGCCGTGTGCACCTTCACGCAGCTCGAGGACCTCTTCCAGGTAGCCCACACTCCCACAGCCCACTGCTGGACATACCACGCCGGGCTGGCGACCCCCGCCGCGCACGACATGGTAATGTGGTGGCGGGCCACATACTACGTCATTAGAAGAGCGACCAATTGGAAGCCGAAGCCTGAAACGCGCTATCAGAGTTTTCGCAAGACATTAAACAAATATAAGTTCCAACGAAGTACAGTTGGACCGCGGTCCCCGGGCTTACCACCATGCCCCAAGGACGATTTTTCCTTTGTCTCCATATTCTCACAAGTGATGAGGGAGGTGAGCCCACACTCCTACAGCCCCCCGCTGGACATGCCACAACGGCCTAAGGTTATGTTCTCACCAGTTATCGGAGAGGAGATCTGAGTAGGCGGTACATCATGACTGGTTAGAAGTAAAACAGAACGACCCGTACATAAGGGTTTACCTGGCTGGTGGCGGGAGGCTTGTGACTGGTGGTGATGGGGTGGTATTTGAAGAGTCATAAACACAATTTTCCTTAGAATTTGTCAGTTGGTAATGTGGCAACGAACAGTAGTATAAAGCTACTTACATACTACATATTTTATCAGAAATTTGTGTTACTAGGTTACTACCTAGAAACACAAATTTTCACGGGTTTTCTCCATGATTTAGTTTTAAATTGAGCTTACCGATATTTCGACCGGGTTACACCGATCATGGCCACGGCAGATCTGTTCTGCTCAATTTAAAACTAAACCGTGGAGAAAACCCGTGAAAATGTGTGTAAGAATTAACAACCACGAAAATTTAAATGAGGTGTTTTTTGCAGGACATGAAGAGCCGTTTGGAAGCGTGCGCCCACGCGTTCGGCGAGGAGCCCAGCGCGTCGCCGGAGCAGCTGTTCGGGGCCATGGACGCGTTCCTGACGCAACTAGCGGACACCCGCGCGGAGTGCGCCGCGGCCAGGAGGCGCCGGGACGAGGAGGAACGACGCACCAGGCGGGACCAGGAGGTGAGCACATATAGAGCAGCTGCGGACACCCGCGCGGAGTGAGGAGGCGCCGGGACCAGGAGGAACGACGCACCAGGCGGGACCAGGAGGTGAGCACATATAGAGCAGCTGCGGACACCCGCGCGGAGTGAGGAGGCGCCGGGACCAGGAGGAACGACCAGGCGGGACCAGGAGGTGAGCACACCTGGTTATCTATGCTGTGTTTGGTATAATAGCCACAGAAGAAAATAAAAGTACTAACCCGTACAGAAAGGACACTCACCCCCCCGCGCTACAATGAGTTCCCCGCCCGATATAGCGCCCCACGCCCCGCACCCCGCAGGCGCCGCGGGACTCCGCCGGTGGTGTTCGGGGGTGTTTTACATAGCGCCTAGCGCCATTGACTTGTAGTTGATATTCAAAAAGAAGTAGTTTGTCAAAACGCGTTTTCTGTATGGAGTGACCGCCCAATGGTATAGCTCTAGTAATATGGTCTTGACTGGGTGAGGAGCCCAGTGCTTCGCCGGAGCAGCTGTTCAGTACCAAGGACGCGTTCTGGCAGTTACTCGCTGAATGTGTTGAGGGATGAAGAAGAACGACGCTCCAGGCACGATTAGTAGGTAGACACCTGGTTATCTACGCTGTGTTGGTAGCATAGCTCTAGTTATAATGGTCCTATTATTTGAACTTAGGCAGCAAATTTGTAAAAAAATCTCGTACAGTATGATGTAGATGTTGACTTCTTGCACAAAAAATTCAATCGATTCCGTAGGTTACTCAAAATCAGACTGGAACCTCAACTAAAACGTATAATTTGTTAATTGTTGCAGCTCAAAAAACGAACGTTGGAACGCAAGCAAGCGTCCAGCTTACTCAGTTCAGTGGGCAAGTCGCTCGGTAAAGATGAGTGCAACGGACACACCAACGGAGACGCCAGTAGGGAAGGCACGCTCACCAACGGACAGAAGGGAGAGTTCGATGACCTCATTTCGGCCCTTAGGACCGGAGATGTGTTCGGGGATGACGTAGCAAAGTTCAAACGCTCCAGGAAAACCAAGGGCAAGGGCAGAGACTCCCCGCCCAAAGGACTCCACAGGGAAGACTCTAGGGAACGCCAGAACAACTAGCTTTGCATACAGTCGGATTGTTTGAAGAGTTATAATGGGAAGTTTTCTGATAGCTCGAATGTTATAGAACTTTATTTAAGATCTAACAGATGGCGCTAATATGTAATTAAATGTTTGTTTGAGGCTTTCGCGCTTAGTACACATTATTTTGTATATTTACCCGATTTAGATAAGACCGTAAATATACAAAATAATATGTAATGAAATATATTATACCTACGTATGAAATTCATTAATACGAATATAAAAAACCTTTTTTGTTGAATTTTATCTGGTTCTGACTACGAGTAATATTGATTTACTTTACTGCTGAATTTGAACTTTCTTAAATGACTCAAATATTTAATTTATATTCTTCATTATTTACTAGCGCCATCTTTTGGATCATTTTGTAAACTTTTTTTGTAGGTACTAGAAAATCCCCCATTGTCGAGTTAGGTATTTATTTCAATGTAAGATGGCTCGTAGAGTAGATTAGTTGTCGGATAGACGTGTCGACGTTAAAGGTTTTCAGAAGATAAAGGTCGCAAGGTTGAGTTTGTTCGCGAAAAAACTTGAGGTCTTTAAGGAATTAATAGTCACAAAAGTCGTCTTTATAAAATTAGAATTAAGACAAAGCCCAGTTGAAAAATAAAGGATAAATATCTAATTTATATCTTTGATAAAAACTTACCAAAATTAATTGTGAAATTAAAAAAGTAGCGCAGACAAAAACGTGCTGTGTCCTAATTATGACAACGAATATGTAAAAATTTTGACCGTCATTTTTCTAACCTTGTTTTGTAATACGACCTTTTTAAATACTTTACTGTTCAAGTAAATACAGAGCAAAAACCCATAAACACAATTCGGAGAAAATAAATATATTTTGGCGCAACTGGTAGGATTCCAAATTTTTTCTTAATAGTAAAATATGCGTAACAGTAAATACCTCATATCTGTGGCTATTTGTGATCTTAGTCACAAAACTCGGTGCCTAATTTTTGAAATATTTTCTTTTTTAACAATTTTTGACGAAGCTTTTGCTGAGACTGATCTGGGCGAAGACTGTGCTGGTTATTCCATAAATAATTATAGAAGGTCTAATTGTAAGCATCGTGTGATTTGAGTAACCATAGATAGTATAGAAATCATTTGTGTGTACTCCATTTTACATATTTTTATCGTGTGACTGAAATACAACCACTTTTTTTATTTCGACCAGTACACAACCTAACGTCATAAATCTCGAATCTTGAATCTTAAACTAAGTTTGTCATCGTTCACACTGATTGAACTTGCTTAAACACGAAATAAACTCAATATACAAATCTTTCTTTCTCTACAGCTAATTTACTTCTTTCACAAAGAGTAAATTAATTTGTTACTGATCTTGCTAAATGAAATATTTAAGTGTGTAAAGTAGAGACTATTTTGCATTGTGTATTATAAAGACGTGATGTTATAATTTGTGTATTAACATACAAAACGAAAAAAGCCACCTATAGCTATCACTTTCTTCCTTAGTAGCAGAGAAGGGAGAAAATTGCAATGAACAAGTAAATAGTACTGCGTTCAATACAATAATTTTATAAATAAATGCGTCGATCGCAAAATATAGCTAAAATTATACAAGACTTAGTCTTCATTAGTTTTATTAACATTCTTCAAGAGATTAGAGCTATCAGTACTGTACTGTGAAGTCGTATAGGTACCATATATTGTGATAAGCTATATTGAATAGGCGATTGTTAGTCAAATAATGATAATAATAAATAGGTACTTTTATGAAACGATATCCGTTCAAAGTGTGGCGTAAGTATTTGTGCAGGAATAAAAGTCAAAACTAAGTTACACTAAGGAAGCAATCAATAAACCAATGGAAATGTTTAAAATAAAACGGTGATCTATCTATTCACAATATTTTACAAAGATATGAAGAATGTTTTTGAAACTTTATGTCATACTATAAAACTATTGGAATTGACAAAATCATAGATTGTATTCAACAATTTTAAGATTATCTTAGAAATCTAATTGAATATTTATAAAAATACCGACACTAAAGGGTTTGAATGTTCTCCAATTAATTTAAGATGTGAACAGAATTGATAAATACCTATTTAGTAGGAATTGATGACATGAATACTGTAGCTTAGTACTTTGGACTATCATGTACACTTACATGTACCTAGTTAAAGTTTTTTGATAAATTTATACAGTACTTTTATACACATCTCCAAAATAATATATTTAATTTATGTACCTTTATTAATTTTAATGTCTCAAAATTATTTTTAAATGTAAATATAATTTTAAACTGTAATTTTTCGTGGTTCGTTTCGTTACCGCTACACAAAATAAACTTTATGATTATTTATTCAATGAGCGAATCGAGAAGTTTTTCATTTGTAAATTTATAGTTTTGTTCAGTATTGTATAAGCTTATAGTATATTAATATAATTATTACACTTACATACCTGTAGACGTTATTAAATGAGAATCTTGGAATTTAATCAGTGTATTATTTCCCAAAAACGACCCTTGCATAAGAAAGAAAACAGTTTTATTCACAAAAAAAAATTGTGACACCCTTAAAAAATCTATGTTATACAAAGCTATGCAGGGTGTAAGTGGAAGCTTAGCAAATACTAATAGGACATGCTTAGAAGAACCTTCTTGAAGCAAAAATAATTTGACTTCTGCATGTAAACCGTCTCAATTTTGTATGGGAATAAAATTTAACGCTACAATTATTTTTAATCAAATCTCGTAGCTCGTAGCTAGAATTACTACGCGCTACGCCGTAGCAGGTTCGTAGTAGGGTTTTGAACATAATTTTGTCGCCTCCAAAAAAATAATAATTTGAGAGTTTTGGCCAAAACCATTGATTGTACATCCTCTTTCAATAGTTGCTGAGCTGTCACTAATATCCTGTATAATAAAAATGAATCACAAAAACCGGATCGGCTGCCAAAAGTGGATACTTAATTCCATTTACTGTAAAATCCGGATTGTGTGGTAAAAATACCGTAAGTTTCTTAGATTATAATATTTCAGAGCACAGCGACGTAGATCAAAACGAGCAAGTTTGGTGAAGCTTGATTGGTCGTACCAATTCGACGCAAGCGTAGGGTAATTAAAAACTAATAATTCAAAACGACTCTACGGGCGGCCAGAGACAGTGTTGGACCACCCTAGCACGTTGTATAGCAGAAAATCGTGAAAGAGATGTCACCTGAGAAGCTCTGCCTATCCCTACTTCCCCACTTATATTATAAATACGAAAGTAACTCTGCCTGTCTATCTGTTTATTACGCTTTTACAGCGAAACCATTGAACCGATTTTGATGAAATTTGTTTGGTACACAGATAAATAGACATGCGGTAAAGACATATTATGTTACCTTATGCCGCTGAAAAATAACCTTATTCTCACGGGAAAAGCTGTAAACGCGGCGGTTTGCCGCGGGGCAAAAAACTAGTAACTATATTTAATTGGATTAGTACCTACCTACTTATGAAATCTATGAATAAATTGGTGCGCGCCTCCGCCGCGGGAGAGCGTTGTAAGGTGCGGGCGGAATATTATTATTATTTAGGTACTTCGATGGAACTTGTATTTAATTCAATGCGAAAAGAAATTTTCAATTTAACTATGAAATTGCAATTGTAATTTTATAGCCGACAAATGTATATGTCACCGTTAAATTGCAAATACCGTTAGATTACAATTTAACTCGCGCGATTGCAAACTGTCGAAAGATTGTGAACTAAATGTACTGATTACAATTGAACGCATTAATTTTCGGTAGATTGTAATCTATCGAAGTGAAACGGTTAAATCACAATCTGTCGCGCGTTAAATTGTCAACTGTCCAAAGGCTGTTCCTGATTGGTCGGTCTTACATCGGGCCGTTCTATGTCCATACAGTTGGGAATAAAACACAGGCGTCGTCAGTTGAATAAAATTAATGCACTTCAAGAATTGTGACATCAGGTTTTTATCTATTATTTAGTAGATAATCAGTAATTTTGACATCATATTATGGTATATTTTTGGAGACTAACACTAACTCATTTATCGTTCAAACTACTATTCTTCAATTAATCATGGATTCATTTACTTCCACAATAACTTCATAGAACTTATTATAAAGCAGCGAGTTATTTTCAACATGAAATTAATTGAAATTTACTTAAACACAGATTGTTTACATTAGATAATAAACGAGAAAACAAACAAATATGGCGACGCAGAGCATATGATGATCAACCAATCAGAGCGCGAGATGTGTTCCATCCTATGCCGTTTCACAATTTGATGGTTTAATTTCGATAGATTACAATCTATCGAAAAATGATCTGTTAAATTGTAATCAATATGTTTGGTTCACAATTTTTCGATAGTTTACAATCTCGCGAGATAGATTGTAATCTAACGGTATTTATAATCTTACGGTGACATATACTTGCCTACTGATTTTAATTTTTACAGTACCTACCTCTTTCGTGTTTGTTGGACTTCATTTATTTATTTGGTTAAATTTTTTGGTTAGTCGTGTAAAAGTATAAGCAAAATAAAAATTTATGAAAAACGTGTTGGAACAATTTGAGCAATATTTTAGCGTCTGATAAAGGATAAATCCTCAGGGCCTCCTATTCGTATTTCATCGCCCAGTCCACTCTACAATATAATGAAAAAGTAGGAAACAAGTTTCTAAACTCATGCATACGTAATGTCTAGTACTTACTTACAGTTTTATACTAACGAAACTCGCCCAACTTTTACAACTTGCATCTATTTTAAACAATTTTTTTTTCTTTAAGCCTCATTTCCGTGCACTGTCTTGTCTATCTTAAAAATATGTTTTCTTTTTTCTCTCACTACCTAGGTTGGCAAATTTACTTTGTAACATTTTTTGTTTATAACTGTTTGTAATAAAATAATATACATAATTTACAGGTGTAAGCTCTTTACATACAAATATAAATTAACAATCAGCCTATATACTGTACGAGTATATATACTACATGTGATGTCTTCAGTTTTGTTATGCAAACAAATAATCTATCTAAAAAATGGCTTTCAAATTTATAATATAACAAAACTGTAAAGGTTAAATGTCTGTTTATAGAAAAAAATGCTAAAAACCGAGTCAGCAGATGTAAAAAGTAAAATATTAGCCCGTAAAAACAGAGAGAGAAACAAAAACAAAACCAGTTTTTTTTTTGTTCTCCTCTGTTTGTACGGGCTAATCTCCGAAATCGCTAAACCGATTTTAAGGAAATTTTGCATCGTGGTACCTCATGTCCCCGTTCCACATCTTAAATAATTTTTACTACGGAAAAACATCTCATTCCTACAGGAAACAGGCACTAAAAGTAAAAAATCAACTTGAGCGTAGCCGCGGTATGACAGCTAGTCCCAAATAAGACAAGTGTATTAGATGGAGACGTGGTTCAATGGTGAAAAAAAAAAACCTTGAGCAGATCCGGGTGTAGTCCCGAGAGGGCGCACTGCGCGTTACCTCCGATATCAATCTTTCATACTTACGTCTTACGTATTATTCTGTCACGGATGCGGTGTTGATGTCACTCGCCTACTTTCTACCCGACTGTCACAAATAAGATTGTAGTACACTAAGATTGTAGTAATCTAAGATACAGCTTAGAAAGGTTACCGAAATTAATCACAAATAATTAAATACGGAAATGCGAATGCTTATCTGCCGGTATTTTTTTTCCGAGGAAACCACACATCAACCGGGTACTTCTGTGCACTT
Organism: Teleiodes luculella; assembly: GCA_948473455.1. NCBI lineage: Eukaryota > Metazoa > Arthropoda > Insecta > Lepidoptera > Gelechiidae > Teleiodes > Teleiodes luculella. Next base: position 457,792 of record OX419596.1, read on the forward strand.
GTCACCTAACGGAACCTAAATTATTTTTATTACTAATAGTGGTTTATCGCTTTCTGCATCGTGACTGAATAGTTTTTAAACTGTGTTTGCTTGCTTGTCGTACCTATTGATTTCAAGGTTAACCTACCCCACAAACCCTGGCGGTTTACGTACCTTTTCTAACACAAACAAATTAGCCTAGTAAATAATAAACAACACAATACAAAATACTTTATTGACACCATAAAAACACACAAGAAACAATAGAATAAAACAACAATGTTACTTAAGAGAAACCTTATTTTCTTATGTAGAAGAAAAAGAACTTTTGCCGTCGGTTGTAATATTTTTCAATATAAATTATGTGACAAGGTGACAAATTGACTAACATCGAGTATGTGCGAGTTTAAAATCCTTTGCGTGTTGGATAGAAAGCTTTTGCAATCCCCCTTTCTGATCTTGCCTACAAACTGTCACATCCATACAGATTGTAGATTTTTGCCCCCTTTTCGGAGTTCCATATACTTTTTATTCGTAACTCGCCCATACCTCTTTTTACGCTCAATCTACAGAAACAGTAAAAAGTTGTTGAGTATGTCCTAATCTAAAAAAATAGAACAAGTTTATTACGTGATGTTCTTACAGATAGAGAAAATTGTTAATCTTTATCGAAGTAACAAATTTTCCTGTAGGTACATATTACGTTTTTCTTCATCAACATAATTTCAGTTGACACCTCTACTGCTGGACACAGATCGGTCCTGCCTGGCGCGCCTCTGGTGGCTTCCCGCGGCGTTAGTCCACTTAGTGGGGGGCCTGCCCACGCTACACCCTCCAGCGCGTGGTCTCAATTCAGTAACCTTTTATTCCCAAGTGTCTTGGGTCCCACTGCTAATTTAACGAGTCTTTCGGCTATGACAGTGACTTTGGTTTCCTTGTGGATCTCGTCATTCCTGATTCTATTGCGCTGGGAATCTCATTGCTCTTTGCGTGACTTTGAGCTTTCGTATTACTTAATCAGTAATCTTTTCTTACGCTAAATAAATATCTATTCAATTATCTTCAATCACAATTCCAATCTATTAATCAAAGAGAGTCTTGAGTAAATAGGCTAGTGAAACGCTGAAAGCTTTATAACTCGATATAAACTTTAACGTGCCTAGACCTAGCTTTCAGTAAGTAAGAAACGTCTTAAAGGTACCTAAAGACATAACATAAAAGTTTCCCGCCCGTCCGCTCGACCGGTACAATTCAATAAAACCGAAAAAGTTCCAGCTTTCTGTTCCTCAGACCTTCTTTATGACCCGTGAAGTTATATTGAATCCACACGCCAATTTACGAAACAATCTTTTTTGAGACATATGTATTGTTACTCGTCGTAATTATCTCATACTGCGGCCCGGTACGTGCTTCGCTCGCTACGTGTAAATGAAGAACCGTTCGACTGATTTTGTGCAAACTTCACATAAACCATCAACTAAATAGTCCGAACAAAGCCTAAATATTTGGTTTGAATAGGTGAGACTGTTTTTGTGTTACAAAATTACTACGAAAAGTGGCATTGATTTTTATATTTATATTGATGTACGGCATCAGGAGAGTCCTTTTTACAGAGAATCAGGTGATTCCACCAACTGGGGAAAGTCTCAGAAAATAATATTTGTTTGACCACACCGGGAATCAAAACCGAGACCTCCGTAATGTGAGGCAAGCGCTTTACCATTAGACTACGGAGGCCTTATCAACAATAATTTGGTTAAACTGGTACGTGAATTGGCTTACTCTATTTTACGAGTATCAGCTCTGGTCAGCTCTCCGACATTTTAAGGTTTATTTATTTTCATACCAAAATCAAAAGATTTTAGCATCTTCCTGAATTCACAAATAAAAGGCGACAGAGCTTATCTACGAGTATTTATATGTACGTATAATACAAAAATGTATTGATAATAAATGTAAGATGCTTTCGTTCAATAGGTATGGTTAAACTTATTTATATTATATATTTCGCTTTAATACTCTTAAGATAGTTCCTAAAAATCTAAACACATTTTTTGTTTTTTATCGAACACTAGTTCTCCGCAGTAAGAAGTAGTCTACGTATTATTCTGAAGTATAAACAATATTATTGTAAAGTTTAATAAAAATCCATTCAATTGCAATAGTATTGCGTGAAAGAGTAATATCCATCCTTAAAAAGTTCAGCGTTTATAATATTAAGTAGTAGGATTGTCTGTTCTGTTGAATACGCTACGAGAATCCGTAGCACAACGCTACGCGCGTCTTGCTACGGTCTACAATTATGCTACGAAAGTCAATATGGATTTTATTCGATTTTTAGCCTTCCTACATGATATTATAAGAAAGAAGGAAAAATGAAGTATGTGTGTACTCTAGCGCGGGCGCGCCACTTCAGCACGCGGAAGCACAACACCAATGTCATTTTAAACACTTTATTATTTAATTTTTCAACATAATACAAGAAAACTTCAACTAATCACTTCCTACTCCCGATCCCGGAATATCCTGGACAAATTTAGTCTGCTCCAGGAAGACGATACGGTATAACTGACTCAAAATACAAATCCGGTGAAGCTTGATTGGTCGTATTTTTTCGAAACAAGCAAAGGTCAATAAATTTTCGAAAGAAATTCAAATTTCGAACGTCCTTGTGGCCAGACCCACAAGCAAAAGAGATGGCATAATCGATGCCACAGTAGGTACTTATTCATTCGACACGAATGCACACATACAAGGACTTCGTTAACCGTATGAATCACGTGTAAATGAATACCTTTTCAAATGAATGACTTTAATTCGGTGTTGAAGTGACTACGCCGCTTGACTGCGTTTCAACTAGTGGGCGACTGAAATGAATGATTTTATTAACTGAATGAATCTTGTTATAAGATAATAGAATAACACAAAAGAGACAATAGGTTAGATTTTGCCAGCAATATAGCTGTTGTATGTTTGAATTGCATTATTATTATTTTGAAATATACTGAGCCACAAATTTGATAAGGCATTAACATAATAAACCATTAGAATATACGAGTATTAAGTATTTCTGTATTCTCCGAAGTATTATGAAATCTAAGCACTTAGAAGAAGTGATAAAGAATTTGGGATCGTTTAGCTCGTACAGTCTCGGTGGCATTAATTGGAAGATGCGGGTTCGAATCCCTGCCCGAGATTATTTATTTTAATTTTTCACTTTGGTTTTAAGGGGCTCCCCTGCTATGCTAAGCTAAGAGGCGCCGCCATCCGTTAAAAAATAATTGATGAAGACGGAAGCGGTCAGATGCGCAGGATATATTAAATAATTACTCTATGAGTAAACAGTTTTTCAAAAATCCGATAGGTCATTTTAAAGATTTGGTGTTTTAGGATATATAGAAGCCATCAACTCTGTTAGTTTGAGTTCGATGAAGTTACAGATAGAAAATTTGCCAAAAGTGGCCGTTCAACGGACTATAATAAATACAGTTTATGGCCGCTATATATACTATAGCACGCCAACTTGAAAATGACCTACCGGATTTTATAAAAAAATTATACTTCGCGAGTTATTATTTTTTAACAGACGGCGGCGCCACTTAGCATAGGGGAGCCCCTTAAATAACAAATCTAAAAATTTCAAGTTTTTGATACGGGTAATTCCTAACCTATCAGAAACTACAATTACACATTAAATTTTCTTTTTTAATTTATTTTATTAATTACAGTGGAAACAAACAGCCACATCAACGAATTCTAATTTAACGTGAAACAATGGACGCGGTTTATTATCGACACTTGGGGCATATTTCACGACACTACTAATTAAAAGTTTCAACTACTTTTTAATGTTCATCGCGTAGCCGTGCATAGAGCGTCGGTGGCCGAGTGGCTAGGACCGTTGACTTCTATTCGGAAGTTCGCGGTTCAAGCTTCGGCACGGCAGTACCAATGTAAAGTCGAAAGTGGGCAAAAAAACGCGCAGAATTTGCACTAAAAAATTTACGCGTTTGTTTTAAAGCTCTAAAGATAATCATATAATAACTAAAAAACTACAGAATTAATATTTACCTACCATACTTTTTTTTCAGTACCTAGGTAGTTTTTTGTGTCTCCTGTAAAAGATTTTTTGAAAGCATTTACGTGGATTTCTCAGCCGGGTGACGATAATGTCCCCACCGAGGGGCTCGAGCCTATCCTGGAATCAGGTTGAACAGGCCCTAGTCGACCACGCGAAGTCAGTGCGGGTTGGTCAACTTCATATACAAATTTTGAATTGCATCGCAGGTGTGTTGCAGGTTTCCTCACGATGTTTTCGTTCACCGTCGGATGTCGAATAAAAGAACCTACATAATACGAAAACACATTGATACGTGCCGAGGTTTGAATCTAGAACTTCTGAATGGAAGTCAACAGCCCTAGCCCTGGCTACTTGGCCACCATCGACGCTTAGAACCACATATTTTTTACATAAATAAATAAATATATGGGGACATCTCTCACACGGCCATCTGACCCCAAACTATGCAGAGCCTGTACTATGGGTGTCAGACAGCTGATATACATACATATATAAATATACAACATCCAGACACAAGGATAACACAAGTGCTCATCGCACGAATGTTTGCCCTGGGCGGGATTCGAACCCGCGACCCTGTGCATCGAAGGCAGACGTACTACCAAACAAGCTACGGGGCCGACATATAAACTACCTACGTAATGTACTTTTAAACTGTTTTAGTAAATTGTAAAATGTGGCTTTTCGGGACGGGTTCCTGTAAAGTAAACCCGGAATGTTTGTTGTAATTATTGTTGCAGAAAGCCCTCATTAATACATCGCTGATGAACCGTGTTGTAGTGTAACATGAACTTTGCTTTTATAGCTCATCCACCAAACATGAGTTATAGAACCAACTATAAGCAGAATTCCAAGCAATAAGAATTACACGCAATAATTAGTTTCACCTCTTTAGAATGGAGTAGAATATACCTTCTATCATCATCATCATCATTAACAGCTCATACATGTCCCCACCGAGGGGCTCGAGCCTACCCTGAAACCAGGGTGAATAGGCCTTAGTCGACCACGCTGGCCCAATGCGGGTTGGTCAACTTCACACACAACCCTTGAATTACTTCGCAGGTGTGTGCAGGTTTCCTCACGATGTTTTCCTTCACCGTAAGAGCGTCGAATAAACGTACATATGAATTCGAAAATCGAAAACACATTGGTACGTGCCGAGGTTCGAACCCGCGAACTTCGGAATGGAAGTCAACGGCCCTAGCCACTAGGCCACCGACGCTCTCACCTTATACCTTATAACGCACTAGAAATACAGTCCGCAACGATATAAGTGTACAAATAGGCGGCTTTATTGCTAAGGTAGAAACTTCTATCACGCGGCCTATTTATTTAAGACATGTATTTATGTATGTATGTATGTAATATATGCGTTTTATTAAGTAGGATGATTCATGAAATTAGGTCCCCTTGACAGAATGTACTTATATTTACACAATACGTTATTCAGGGTCCTAAATAAGGTACCAGTCAATGATGTAATAAGTACCAGCCATTGGTTTTGTAGTTATCGGTCCTAATGCAAATCAAGACTGACGACGTAATACATGCATTACATTCTGTCAACTAGCTGAGGTGCGGGGGTTGTGATTGCCATGGATGTTATGTTGTACGTCAGTACTTATGGCATCCTTGGTGATTGCTCAAAATGTCATGCAGCTTTCTTATTCGTCGAAACTGACGGTAAACAAAAATATATCGGTGCAATATCCAGAGAGGTTGACAAAACCGCATATATTATGTTAACAAGATCGAGTCGCCAGGTAGGCAGACATTTTTTTTGCTGGGTGGCCTTTTATTAATTTCTCTATTGCTGCAAAATTAAGACAGCAATGTAAATCAAATCGAGCTTTGAATACAGGGAAGTATATTAGGCGCCCTAAGGATTCTTACAACACCAACACGAACGGGTCTAAGCAATTTAATTCCAAACTAAACTAAAACTATAGGCATTGTCCCAGACTTCATTATTTCAGCGAGCAATGCGCCCTACACTCCCATTTTATAAAACTGCATGCATAGAAGGAACTCATTCATTGTCTTATGGGCTCATATTACGGGTGACTTAAAACACCATTATGTATATTAAAATGCTAAAACTCGAGTCAGGGGGATGTAAGAAGCAATATAGAACATATCCAGGTTTTTTTTACAGTTTTTGTTTCTCTGTTTGTTAGTTTGTCTGTTTATTTGTTTGTCTGTTTGTACAGGCTAATCTCCGAAACTGAATGAAATTTTGTATGTTGGTACCTTTATCCCCGTCAACATCATAGATAGTTTTTACCGCGGGAAAATATCTTATTCCTACGGGAAACTGCACGGAATAGTAAAAAAAACACGCGGGCGTAGCCGCGGGCGGACTACCAGTAAAAAAATATTGAATTATAAAGTATTGTATAAATTACAAAAAATAAATAATTAAAACGCTTTGTCTAAAAGCCTTGTATAAAATGCGCACTCCTTAAGCGTAGACTCTACTCTACGAAGGCAAATAATAATTATTAAGATTTACTGACCGTGGGATAGCTGGCAAAACAATTTAATGGTCAAACGATATACCGACACGGTTGAGAACAAAATCCTAAGAAGAAGGTCAGAGGTCAAACTCTACTTAAAGCTTTCTCAACTAAACCTCACAAACAAAAAAAGAATATGTTTTTGTTCATCCCACCCAATGTTAGTTCCCTTTTACGCCACACGACCTGGCTTGCCTTTTTGGAACTCTACAAAACAAACAAGTTCCAGAGCAAAAAAGAACAACCACTATAATCGAATAACCATGGCTCCAACGGCTTTACGTCCCTTCCGAAGCACTATAGTGCTATTTAAATATATGAAATGTCATTGAACTATAAATTTGCATAGAGGAAGAAAGAAATTTGATTGGGTAGTACTCAATATTCTTTGATTCTGTGTGGAAAGTCCATGGAGTTACAAAACGTGTTTCACTGAGGACGAAATCTGCATGAAAAGATGAACTAAGTAATCAATTAACTTAACTGAGTCCATAATATAATGTAAACAAGTATGACGGAGGTAGTCATGACTAAAATCTTGTGATGGGGTAATAAACTATAAATGCCTTTTTATTCGACTCTGACTGACTCTTAGTAAGTAAAACACTTTATTGTAAACACACAAAGAAACAAGAAACTAGAAATACGCAAATGTGATCTTATCGCTGCAAACGATCTCTTCCAGACAACCTTGTTGTAAAGAGACATACATTAAGAGCGACAGAGTAGTGTATAGGAAATATATACAAGGGTGCCTCTATTCACTTAATGATTCATACTGGCAGACTGAATAAAGAATTCAGAGCTGCTTTCCGGTGACCAATCACTTCGCAGGTGAGTGCAGGTATAAAAGTATGTGAATCCGAAAAATCAAAAACGCATTTGTACGTCCGTGTAGAGGCTTGAACCGGCGAACTTCCAAATGGAAGTCAACGACCCTAGCCACTTGACCGCCGACGACGCTTCTAGCAACTTGAGCAGTTTGTTTCATTATAGGAATCCGAATCCAGTTAACTGTTATGTACTTACCAGTATTGCAAAAAAAAGTCCACCGTGCATTTGGAGCAACGTGACGTGACCACGCGACACGAAAAAAACAAATCAAAACGAGCTATTTCCGCAACGAAAAAGTTGGAAATGTTTTTAATAGGTTTCAGAAAGTTTGGAAACATTATATGCTATTTCGGAAACGGTTTTGAAATTTCTTAAAAACTTTTTTTTTGCAGCGCTCGTGGTTATGGTTATGCCACGTGCTCAATCATAAAATAGTCTCATTTTAGGGTGATTTGTATTGTAGGTAAATTTTTGTGGTCATGTATTTCTTTTTCTAAACAAATAATGATTTTAATATGAGATGGGTACGTTTTATGTTTATCTGCTAATTTCTGCAAATTCTAAACACACATAAAATTGTTTCGATATATTGTTTTTTCAATGAAATTCAACCTCAAGCCATGTTTTTCCTAGCTTAGAATAAGTTCAACGCACAAAAAATAACATGGAATTAGGTATATTTTATATTTAAAACCATAAAAGTATGTCGAAAGGTCGAAACTGACGGAAAGAAAGAACGATATCTCAGAATAAAATCACTGAAGTATTAACAGGATCGGGTTGCTTTGTATATTACTAGCCTTCCGCCGCGGCTCCGCCCGCGTCCCGTGGGAATGAGGCATTTTCCCGCGGTAAAAGGTAAAAGAATTTTTAAAATCGCCACAGTATTTTTTGAGTTTATTCATTACAAACATACATACACAAATACAAATCTTTTCTCTTTATAATATTAGTATTATGTCTCTATTACTATCAAAAAATGCCTTTCTCACTCTATACTTTCATTTTTTTAAGCATCTGACTTTCAACAGTAATAACAGTTTAATTAAGTACCTAATTAATTTGTTTAGAAACAGATGCGATTGCGTGGGCCTGTCATTTCAGCATTCTCAGCCTCTCATCCTTCTGTGTCGCAGAAAACACATACAAAACATATTCATGGATTAAAAATGTATTTAGTAAGGTTTAAAAACACAATTTGAAACCCTGAAAAATATTATTAATAATATTTTAACCTTTTCGCTCTGGACTAGGTTCAAAATGTGTACCCTGTGCTTCGAAGGGAGATGTACTACCAACTAGACTACGGGACCAAAAAAACAAAAAAGAACAGTCAACTTTAAGTCAGTTTAAATAGCTATTACAGCGCCATCGAGAGGATCTGGCTTTTAAAATGACCTAACCAGAAGCACTTCCTTGTATGTTTAGGACATTTTCATATAATTTATGCATACTCGGACTTACCCTACGCCCGAGTATGCTTAAATTTTTTTATTACTCTAAATACAGAATACCAAATAGGAGTCTCTATAGAAGGTACACTTAGCGACACAATTCAAATAAATAGCAACCTTACCTACGTTTATTAAAGTGAAATTCAGATCGCACGGCACAAGCTAAAAACACGACGTAGCTGCCTCTCTTTCTATCGCGTATCGCGCCAATTCATGCCTCTTTACTAACAGCTCTGTACTATACTAATTGCTCTGATATTTGGCAAGCTAATGGTTCATAAAACCAAAAGATTACGAGTATATCTACGTTTTAATAAAATAATTTGACCTCCAAATGATCTAATTGGACGCTCTGCATAAGTAATATAGGGCTAAACTATGAATAGGTACTCCAATTCTATATTGAATAAATACCAACAAGAATGAAATTAAAGCGTATGTTTAAATGTCAATGAGGGGACAGAAATAATTAAAGTCGCCTAAAATAAAATAACAAAATTTATCTCTTAAAATGTCTTATCTCCCAGATAAAATATTTTGTTTAGTAGGTACTAAAAAAAATTGAGCATACCCCATTGAATGATTGTAAACAAGAACGAATCCCTCGACGATTTCACAAGCTTGTTTTTATTATGTCTTCATCGTGTGTTTGCTAAATTTTTCGAGGAAGGAGGGTCGTGTTGTGAAACATGAAGTGAATCCCATGAAATTTTATTTCTAACTTTTATTGTTGCTTTAATTTTAACATTCGAGCAGACTTTTCGGAAACGTGACTTTTAAAACATGTTTTTCTTCAGTGTTAAGACTGTAACACACCAAGCACGAAGCGAAATATTTTATTGCAAAATATTTATTTTTATTTTATTTACCACCCGTTTTTGGCGATTATATCTTTACTACACGCTTGTATGGTGAGGCAGGTTTTAAAGGTTTTCCATGGTCGGTTGAAAAGATACAACGGTTAAAGGTGCAAGCGATAGTTTTAAACATTATAATATTATTTTCTACGTGAATAAATAAAGCGAACGCCATAAATACAGTTAATTTGTATTAAAGCCTGACCAAAGAAATAAGAAACCTGCTCTGGGGGCGCCACGTTTATATTTTTACGAATATGGCAACAATTTCCCTTATAAAATTAGTTCCATTGAAATACCGCAATATGGCGAGGTTTCTTATTTCTTTGGTCGGGCTTTAATTAACATAGGGCCACACTTTGTTCCTCTCGTAATGTACTCTCTCGATGAAAAGCAAGATGGCCGCCAAAATGCACGCACAGCACAGGACGGCTAAAGGAGAGAAGATTTGTTCGAAATTGGCGACCGCTTGAGGAATGTCGTGACACTTCGGGGCCGAGTATATCTGGTCCTGCTTAATGCGCTTCAACAGGCCTGTTTCTTTTATCTTCAGGATCCTGGAAGAAGTTAATCCTGACTCATCATCATCATCGTCACCTTTTCAGACGAAAGGTGTAAAAAGTTGCTCAATTTTAAAATACATAGACTTTGTAACGCTTGGGAATCACGGAATGTTCGGGGTAGACCGAAATAGTAAGAATAGACTGATAAAATCAATTACTCGTACACGGGAAAAAATAAAAATAAATGAAATCAGGAAATCAGTATTTTAGCAGCGGAATCCATATTAATGACATGAAACAAAATGAAAACTAAAACTCGCTAACACTTCCCACTGATAGCGACGCCTCTTATATAGATTCCTTCTTCGGCGATTTACAAATACATTGTGCCTTTTGAAAATACTGTTTACAGAGAACAGACTGTTTGTAATTTGATTATGTTATTATTAATGCATTATTGTTCTGTACTACTGCAAGCGAAAACAGAACTTATGATGGACAATCTTTTCATTCTCTGACTGTACATTTACGAATAAAAGCTTTTTCACTCTCCTCAACGACTGGTTCTGGTACTTAATATTAAAAAAAAAAATAAAAAAAATTGTTGGAAAAGACTGTAATCTCGAATAAGAAACATAATCGAAGCGAAGCAAAGACAGGATTTATTGCGTTGAATATTTTTATTTTTAATTCTTTATCTACATATTATAGTTCAAAATATTACAGTATTTGCATACGTCACAGTACAACTAAACAAGCGGAAAAAATATAAAGCAACTAGCCTCCCACCCTGTGGCTTCGCTTTAATTTCATTTTTCGGGAATGTGGTGTTTTTCTCTGTAAAAATGCCACACAAACCTTGTCCAAATAAAGAATATAGAAAAAAAAAACTAATTCGGTGCAGTCGTTCTGAAGTGATGCGCAATTTTGACGATTTATTTTTATCAATAATGAGCAAGATTTATAAATATGCAATTTTGACGATTTATTTTTATCAATAATGAGCAAGATTTATAAATATGCATGTGTATAATATATATATATACGTATATACATATTATTATTTACTTATTATTATTATTATTTATTTATTTACTATTTATTATATTTATTCACTATTTATTTATTTATTTTACTTTACTCATTTACTTTTTAACCACGCTCCCGGACTACATTGCTAACAATTTTTTCTTTGTTGTTGTTTTTTTTTTTGTAAGTTACCGTCATTTTGATGCGATTGTAATACGCCTGCTCCGGCGGCTAGTTCCTTTATCGGACATTCAAATAGATTTATATAAAACTAGAACGTGGATAACTATAATTGGCCTCGCAAATTGTAATCTTTTTATAAGTGTATGTATATTTAAGGCTGTTGTTATCTCTAATACAATTAAAAAAAAAAAAATAAAAAAAAATAAAAAAAAAAAAATTCAATCTGTTTTGCATCGGATTTTATTCAACGCTACTCGCTTCATAGTAATAAAATAATGTTTTTATATTTACCCAACTCGAAACTCTTCTTTCAGTGGGAATTGTTTTGAAGTATAAATGTATTCTTTTATGTTTGAAAATAAGCTGATTTCTGTCAACTGGCATATCGCTTTATTGTTCAGATCTGAAATAAAAAGTAAATGAAATGAACGTTATAAGAGCTTCAAGAAATGCAAATGCATTTATTTATCAATAATGTAAGTACAACCTTAATACACATTAGGTAAGAGCTACGACATATAATTACGTTGAATAAGATGCTACAAACACATTATTGTGACGTTTGGTTCTAGCAGAGGTTTTTCGAGGTCCCCACACTAAGCAAGCCTGTATCGTAGAGTCCCAGATTCCGATTACTTAATTTCGAATTAAGTCCTTTGTCATATGCAGATATACAAAAACCAAAAATAGAAATTAAAACTAGTACAAGGCGGGTAGGTGAAGTAGTCTATCCAATTACCAAGTAGGCTATCTATTTACTCTATAAAATTATAAATATATATTACGTCGCAGTCATCTGGTTAATTTAGCCAGTTAATTGGACGTATAGGCCGTTCATTAGACGCCGGCACCCAATTGGATTCCAAGGCCGATAGTTAACTGAACTAAAATCACTCAACGTTTAACAATTTGACGTATTGAAAGTCAGCCCTTTCAAGATGACTGACCAAGACTCAGCCAATAGTTATGCCATAGTGATTCAAATTTAGTTCAGTTTTTACAACTGCGGCTCTAGTAGTCACTAAAACAAATATGGTGTCAATAGCGTAAACCGAAGCGCGATTTTTATTATATACTAGCTGTCTGCCCGCGGCTACGCCCGCGTTGTTTTCCGACTTACATAAAGAACAACCATGCAAAATTTCATTCAAATCGGTCTAGTAGTTTAGGAGATTAGCCCATACAAACAGACAGACAGACAGAGCAACAAAAAAAAGAAAATTATAGATAGTAGCTGGATAGTTCTATTTCACTTCTTACATCCTCTTGACTCGGATTTCATATTTTTTTTCTATGTACAGACATTTGACCTCTACAGTTTTATTATAAGTATATATTTTACAGTAGATCAGCAATGTGAATACTAGGCTTAGTGAGGGTAGGGATTTTGCTAAGTAGGTAAGCCTTATTCTTTTTGCAAAATATTGAGGTGCGTTAAATCTTACGGGTTACGTCCGTGATTGAATTTTAATCGGGTCGGGTTACAAATTTACGGTTTAATTTAAAATGTAATCCTGGATACAACGCGTTATCACTACATAGTATAAAACAAAGTCGCTTTCTCTGTCTCTATGTTCCTATGTATGCTTAAATCTTTAAAACTACGCAACGGATTTTGATGCAGTTTTTTTAATAGATAGAGTGATTCAAGATCAAGGTTTATATGTATTATACATGCATAATATACTTAAGGATAGCCCACAATAACCATTTTCCCGTGCGGAGCCGGGGCGGGTCGCTAGTTTGTAATAACCGAGAAAAAAAATCTACGAAAATGCCGTAGGTTAGATAAAAATGACAAAAGGTACTCACATTTCCTAATGTAGGGATATATTGTGATGTAGTCAGAAAGCAGAGCGGCTTTATTTGTTCCCAAAAGCTGCAACCCTTTGATGTAGTTGACGGATTTAGATGATTTCACCCTTCTCTTCAATTCATCATATCTTGTGAAGCTGTATTTGTAGGCCTAAGTGAAAAAAATAAAATATTGTTATTATTACTTATAGGTATCTATATTGTAATATTTTAGAGGTCAAAGATCTGTAATTAGAAAGATATGCTTAAAACTGATTCAGGGGGATGTAGCAGCGATATAGAACATAATAAATATAAAAAAAATGTTTCTCTGTTTGGCTAATCTCCAAAACTGTTAGACCGATTTGAATGAAATTTTGCATGGTGGTACCTTATATCTCCGGTCAACATATTAGATTCTTTTAATACCAGAAAATTAAAAAGTTTCCGTGGGGTAATTAAAAAACTATAGTAACTCATATGGCTCCGCTTATCTCCGAAATCGTTAGACGGATTTGAATGTTTGCATGGTGGTACAGCGGAAAAATGACTTTTTTCTAAGCGAAACATGCACATAAAACCGCAGAACTGAAAGTGAGTTGACAATAAAAAAATGGCTTTCTAATTATTTTTCTTAAGTAAAAGTGTTAATAATATGCTTTCGCATACTAAATAAAATCCTACGTATCTATTGAAATAGTCCATAGTCTACAAAATGAGTAACTTACAGAGGCATACCAAGGTAACCCAGTGTCATAATCCAAGTGAATAGTATCTAATCGATAGAATTCATAGTCCGATTCCACCAATTGTAAGAAAGATATCGCCTTTTCCTTGTCATTCACTAGATGAGAGAGCAGGTTGGAAGAATAGTAAGTATAGATCAGCCAGGTGAACATAAGGAATACTAAGTAAGTTATGCGACGGGAGATAAGCTCTGCTTTAATTGGAGGAACTAGAAAAAAAAATGAAAAAAGTTGAAATTAGTACTTACAATAAAATACTAGCTTTCCGCCGCGGCTCCGCCCTGGGTAAATTGTTTCCCGTGGGAATGACGCATTTCCCCACGGTAAAAGGTAGCCTACGTTACTCGGGGTGAACGTAGCTTTCTAATGGTGAAAGAATTTTTGAAATCGGTCAATAGTTTTTGAGTTACAAACATACACACACACACACACAAAAATACAAATCTTTCCTCCTTTTTTTTTAATTTATATATTAGTATGGAAACCACAGTCATAACATTAAATGTCTTGTGTTCCCCTTAAGGGCCCTACAGGAGCTAAGTGGCACCGCCACCCTTTGAAAAATAATAACTCGAAAAATAATAATCAATATTTCAAAAATCTAAAACGGCGAGAAGACACAAAGCGTATTTGTATAATTCCACTAATATAAAGAAAGAAAAGTTCGTTCAATCAATACTTATTAGCAAATTAAGGATACCTATATGTAGGATACATCTGCCGAACGTACGGCGCCGAAAATTCAGCGTCTGACGTTTTTCATCTTGACGTAACTTCGACTGATGTGTATGTCATAGGTCATAGTCATAGGGCATTACAAAAACACTTTGAGCGTATTTCGTCAAATTGTGGTCAAATATTCCGCGCCGTACTTTCGGCAGGTGTGTCGCAACACTAAAACGTGCGCGTACGCGTTAGTACGTTTCAGCCTTCAGAGGTTTTAAATAGAATTATATGAATAGAATGATTTTGAGATATAACCTATCATCAATTTAGTCTTTTACTTTACTTACTATGTTGGCAACAAACTCCAATTACAGCCATCATTTCGTAAGTCAGAGTATACTCTTGTCTTGCTCGCACAATGTATTTTTCCCACCTGCACATGAGATAGAGGATGGGGGCGATGATGGCAAAGACCATAAAGAGAAGGTAGCACCATAAGTTTCTTGAAAAGGGCAGAGTGTAAAACTCTCTTGCGGCGATAGGCTGGGTGTCGTGGCGTAGAATGAATCCATACCTGTATTAATTCATTGTAGCGTTACAATACAATACAAAATAATTGATTGACACCAATTATACAGAAATAAAACACATAATAGAAAAACAGAACAATACAGAAGAATCAAATGCGGAGTAGGTTACCTTACGTGTACAAAATTTCTAGCTACTTCCACACTTATATGAGTTATAATATGACACCTAAAGTAATATTAAATTCTTATTCAATAGACATGCATACATACATACAATGAGTTAGATGCTTTTACAAAAGGTCCAGTTTCATCAAAATTGGTCCAGTAGTTTGAAGTAACAAACATCCATTCATACTCGTACATCCCTACAGTTCTTTACATTTATAATATTAAGAGTATCAGTACGCCACTCAAGAATTTTACAGGCACCTTTTTGATGTGAATTCAATAAACGTTATTCGCGACCTATAAAAAAGTGACATAAAAATTTAAATGCTTTTGAAACCAACGTGACACAAAAATTTAAAAGTTATGAAAAAAGCCATCAAGACAAAATATTACTCTCCCAGCTTACCCAATCTTTTTGTTCGTGTCGTACAAGGTGTTTTATTTTATTTTTATGTGTTTAAAAGGATATTATACTAATAGAATAGGTTTTTTTTTCTATTCCGTACTGTTCCGCTGCAGGGCAAAGACCTCTTTCATCTCCCTCCACCCTTCCCTATCCCGAGCTATGCTCTCCCACTCCCCAGAATACGCATCCAGCTCGTCTCGCCACCTCTTGCCACATGATTACGTATTTAAAAAGAACTACTCAGGAAATGGGCTGCAGCGTTCTATTTTTTAAGTATAAGCACAACTGCGATCCCAAGTCATCCTTCTGCCTAGCATAAAGATTTTAGATTGTTTTCGCTTTTTCGTCTGGAGTAGCATAAGGTTAAGTTTCACAAATGACAAGACAAAGTTTTGTCGCGTCTATAATTCCATCCTTCATTAGAGAAAATTTCAACATGGTAGAGTTTTCACAGTATTTTGACAGTTATATGCGAGATAATTTCTTGTCACAGTGCTTTATATGCCAAAATAAGACAAAATAATTTAGTGTAGGTACAAACCCATTCTGAAAGTGTTGATAAATATCTAACGAAATAAAGTTTATCAAAAGCTGAATCCATCGGTACCTGTAGAAAAATCTGGAAGGTGCGGCGCTGGATAGAGATCAGTAGGAGCCTATAATTACCACAGAATACAATACCGCCGTCATAACACATTTGACAAGCTATTCTGTGTAAAACAATTTTCTTTTAATTTATCACATGCGCCCTTTTTTTTGCTATGACTTTAGAGTAGTAATCCTACCTATATCAGCCCCCGTAACATGCAGAGCTATGATAAAAGTTTCTCGCACATTTAACTGTCAAAAAACCCGCTATATTGAAATATTCTCCAATAGGATAAGAGAATACGCACGACAAAAATTATGTCTGTCACGCGTGGACCGGGCATGTTAGAGGGGCAGGGCAGCAGCCAGCGGATTAATATAGAACAGCTTAAATAGCTGTAAGTACACCTTTAATTAATATAGAACAGCTTAAATAGCTGTAAGTACACCTTTAATTAATATAGAACAGCTTAAATAGCTGTAAGTACACCTTTAATTAATATAGAACAGCTTAAATAGCTGTAAGTACACCTTTAATTAATATAGAACAGCTTAAATAGCTGTAAGTACACCTTTAATTAATATAGAACAGCTTAAATAGCTGTAAGTACACCTTTAATTAATATAGAACAGCTTAAATAGCTGTACTTACACCTTTAATTAATATAGAACAGCTTAAATAGCTGTAAGTACACCTTTAATTAATATAGAACAGCTTAAATAGCTGTAAGTACACCTTTAATTAATATAGAACAGCTTAAATAGCTGTAAGTACACCTTTAATTAATATAGAACAGCTTAAATAGCTGTAAGTACACCTTTAATTAATATAGAACAGCTTAAATAGCTGTAAGTACACCTTTAATTAATATAGAACAGCTTAAATAGCTGTAAGTACACCTTTAATTAATATAGAACAGCTTAAATAGCTGTAAGTACACCTTTAATTAATATAGAACAGCTTAAATAGCTGTAAGTACACCTTTAATTAATATAGAACAGCTTAAATAGCTGTAAGTACACCTTTAATTAATATAGAACAGCTTAAATAGCTGTAAGTACACCTTTAATTAATATAGAACAGCTTAAATAGCTGTAAGTACACCTTTAATTAATATAGAACAGCTTAAATAGCTGTAAGTACACCTTTAATTTCTACTGGTTGTTCATCTGCAACAAAGTGGTAGTAGGTAGTAGTAGGTAGTAGTAGGTAGTAGTAAATCTTTAAAATAATATTTACCTTTTCACTTTATATAAACTTCAGTCACGTAACCGACCACTGTGTATGAAAAGTTGAATTTTAATTATGAGATATCAACCTATGTTCCTTAAGAGGCCGTCTACAAAATTATCGCCGCAAGTGGCGCCGCCAATTGATTTTTCTCAATTTCTTTTAACACAGAGCGAATTTAAATAAAGTAATTCACTTATTTGATGTAGAAAATCATAAGCTTTTTTTTAAACTGGCAATATTCTAACGGCAATATTATACAGCTAGATACTTTTATGAAAATCGCCAAAAGTGGCCGTTTTTGGCGGTTTTCTAAATTATAACCATGAGGACTATTGCAGTTAGAATATTGCCTGTTTAAAAAAAAGCTTATGATTTTCTACATCAAATAAGTGAATTACTTTATTTAAATTCGCTCTGTGTTAAAAGAAATTGACGAAAATCAATTGGCGGCGCCACTTGCGGCGATAATTTTGTAGACGGCCTCTTAAGGAAAGTGAGTACTACCACTATGTTGTACCTATAGCTATTGCAGTAGTGATTGTGCTTACCGCCTGTTAATAATTGCTTGCATTGGGCTGGCGTGCTCTAGAAGATAAGGCGACAATGCCAAGGCTCTCGCGTAAATATCAGGATGGGAGACGTTGTCAGCCAGTAGGTCAATGCCGTTTTCGTAGGTCATTCTGGAAAATATTGTAGTTTATAATTCAGTCTATGCAGAATGTTTCTCTACTTCCTTAAAAGCCTTTATGCGAGCTTGGTCAATTTCTCAGATAGTCAATTTAGAGGCACGTCATATTCTTTGTACGTCAGTATTACTTGTGGAGCCAGTTAGTTGTTATTATCTAAGTATTTTTTAGATTTTTTTTATTTTAGTCTATTGGTAAATATCAACTTAAGTTTACAGTTACTTGGTATTTTAATGCTGGAATGCTGTAAATGTCTTTTCTATAAATAAAACTAGTTTTAAATAATTATATTACAAACCGAAAATACATAGAAAAATTGTCTGTTAATAAGGGGTATAACTCTGGGTATAACACAAATGAATGTCAGAAGAAATCATGAGATGATGCGAGATCAAGCCCCTGCCCGAGCTCAATGATTTTTAATTTTTCGCTTCGATTAAAAGATATAGTAGAAATCATAAATTTTAAAAATAACATGAAAAAGTTATCCTACCGATCGTTGTAGAGACCTTTGTCCAGCAGTGGGCTTCTACAAAAATGATGATGATCATGATGACAAAAAAAGTGGTGTCAGAGGTCAGCCTGTTGAAACCTAGTAATTTCCTATGTTTGTTTTACATCTTTGTTTGTATTTAATTCAGCTGTGTTTTCTTTAATAAGGAATATTAATTTTTATTTTTTATCTTATCACCAGCTTCTTAAAGCTCAAAGGTCCAGACTCATGGTTTGCCAGAGAGCCATGGAGCGCAGTAGGTATGTTGGGCTTCAAACTGATCGACAGGGTCAGGAACACTATACTGCGCTCTAAAACACGAATTGCTGATGTGACCTACGCTTCCGCCAAACTAAAGTGGGATTGGGCCGGTCACGTCTGCCGCATACCGGATGTATTGTTTGCAAAAGCCACTACGCAGTTAAAGCCACTGACTGAGACAAGGCGACGCGGCAGACCCAGACGACGATGGCGAGACGAGCTAGACGCCTTCAGCGAAACATGGCAGGAAGAGGCACAGGAAAGAGAGTCATGGAGAGAGCGGAGGGAGGCCTTTGCCCAGCAGTGGGACACACACGGCTAGTTAAGATAAGATTAAGGAGTCACCAGCTTAAAAGACTGGCAAAAAGTAGCTTAAGATTCCTATCTACCTCCTATCCGCTTCCTAGCAGTGGAAGAAAAGGAGGGAGGCTTTTGTCCAGCAGGGGGACTGTCTGGGCTAGATTAGATAAGATTGTTTTTGTCAGTACTTACTGGAAGCTATGCATATCCTGGAGAAGTTGCAGGACCTTGCAGCCGAGAGCAGTGGTCCGCCACACGGGGTCAGGTCGGAACCTCTCCATACCCTCGGTGACTCCGTCGCAGGGGAATTTTGTGGACACCACGAAAGACCACTGAGCAGGCTCCGTAGAATTGGCTAGCTCCATTACTTGTCCAAAGTTATTATATACAGAACAGAGGAAGAAGAATGACTAAAAATCAATAACAGGTGGAAAAAGTCACAAAAAAAATATTAAATAAGATTTATAGAAAACCTTAGACTAGAGTTTATTCTATACTTTTACCTACTACGTGGTAGGTATATACTATAAGGCAGATAAAGTTCATTCCTTTACTGAAATGGACCCCCATTTCCGTGTTTGTTATTATTATTATTGTTGTTAACAGATATTGGTAAGATTACAGATTTAACTGTCTAACCTTAAGGCAGGTGTACGTACATGGGTAGAGTATCCGGTATAGTCGTTGCAAGCTTACTCGACCGCTTGCTCTACCCGTGTAAACCGGGTCTAATAACTCAAAACCAAGTATATTTTAATATTTTACTTGGTTCCTTTAAGCACTAGAATATTATCCGTTTTTTATCTACTTTCCTTAATGATTTTCAAAAGGTAACATAAGCTCTAAAGCCCGGGTTTTTTATGGGGTGTACGCAGCATTACGTCGGTGCGCTTGCCACTCCTTATATGTGCAAAATCACAACTTTTCAGGAGAGACAAAAAACTGTTTTTCTTTTTAACAGAAAGGTTTACAAAAATTGTGATAATGAGGAAAAATAGTTTAAAATATAGTCGATCACAGCATCCATCGTCACTTTATTTAGAACATCGGTTTAACTGCTACACTGATTTTTGTTCTTTTTATGCACTTATCATGTTTGGTTTGGCCTTATTTTCACCCTGTACAATGACGTAAGTGTATATTAATAATAAAATATGACTGATAAATTTACCAAAACTGACCAATTGAGGACTTTAAATTAAACTACACTTTCAAATTTTAATAACTAAATCAATAAATTAGTTTGCTTAATACTGTCTGTCTGTCTAACGGCCTGTGTGTGATCATTCACTGCTGAAAACAAACCTCATCCAAGGCACGATACATGACCCTTTCTTGTGCAATCAGTACAAATTAACTCATATCAAATGCAAATTTGATATTAATTTGTACTGATTATCTATCATTCCACCCCATCTAGCTGTAAGGAGAGAGGCGGTGACCAGCTCACTACCGTTTTTTTTATTTATTTCCTCTTTCGGGATATTATCCATTATTATTATGTATTTGTTATAAACTATCTTGCAGCTAACGTCCAAAAGCCCACACCGTGGAACATCTTATATGCGAATGACGTGATTCTTATTTCTAAAAATCATCAAGAGATACAGGAGAGTCTCAATAAATGGACAAACTGTCTCGAAGATAATAGGCTGCGTATCAGCAGAACAAAAACAGAATACATGATTTGCGACTTTGGTTCTACTAATACCTGTGTAGCCAATGACCATCTAACTGTAGACAACACTGAACTCCCAAGAGTAAAGTCCTTTAAGTACCTTGGTTCAGTAATCTGGGAAGATGATGCGATTGACACGGATGTCGCTCACAGAGACTGCAGCTGTGACGCTAGGATGGTGAAGAGAAGGATGATTGGTATCAGGACAAAAGGCAAGGCAGGCAGGCAGGCAGGTATACAAAACTGCAGTGAGGCCAGCAATGCTCTATGGCAGCGAGCGAAGCCTGGCCAACAAAAATATGTCACAAACTTTTGGTTAACAGGAGAAATGCGAATGCTGCGGTGGTTTGAGGTAGTCACGCTAAAAGACAAATACGCAACGAGTATGTCCGCGCAAGTTTTAAAATCGCGCCTATTGCTGACCATCTAGCTCAGTGTAGGCTGAGATGGTATAGTCACGCCATGCGAAGGCCGGAGGATCATATAGTGAAGAAATGCCTAATCATGGATACGAAAAAGAGAAGACGAGGAAGACCTTTAACCTTGTGGATGACTAAGGTTCAGAAGGACATGAAAGTTCTTAACTTAGAAAAAGATGACGCTCTCAACAAAACATCCTGGAGATTCAGCATTAGGAAAGCCGACCCCGTTAATCAGGAAAAGGCGATAAGAAAGAAGAGGAGGGATATTATCCATCAGAGAGACTTTTCTAGCCATCTCTGTAACTAATGGGGTAAAAAATAGATATGAACCTAGTCCCACTGTCAGTGGCTTCTTTTCGGCGCGTATGTCATTTTCGTCTTCAGGATTAACGGCATGCATGACGAAAAGATGGAGGGGATCGGACCTAAAAGTTCAGAGGCCTGAGTCCTAGGTACGTGAAATGCTTAGATTGCACCAGGAATCAGCATGGCAGCTATTGGGCTGAACACCGAGACTGTAGGCAAGCCAGCAGGCATTACCTGTAATGAATCACCAGCTAAAACGCATCCTGCTCAGTTTGAGGAAGGCTCAACTACTAATCATAACCAGCGTAAAAACAGGTGATTCCTTGAAACATCTGTTCACTATAGGTCTCACGGATAGCCCACTATGCAGAAGATTCATGGGGGCGGAAGAGACGGAGGCCCACGTGCTCCTGGAGTGCCAGGAAATAGCCACGTACCGGGATAATCACCTCGGAACACAGGGGCCGATCCCCGAGGCCCTTAGGGAGGTCGAAGGCCTGCTGAGGTTCTTTAAGGAGATGGAATGGCTCGAGCTGCAATCCCACCCATGCGAAAAAAAGTCGTGTTACACATATAATTGTGGAAATAGGCCCGCCTTTACCATGCACGAAAGGCTATTTGTTATGCAGCCTTGGAAAGATGCCGAGCCAAATTAAATCCTCTTATCGTTTTAATCCTGGAAGTTTATTCTGTCCAACTGGTTATACCTACTTAACCTTAGAAAACGCTTTAAGAAGTACTACATCGATAGTAATCTATCAAGACATGACATTAGCTAACGTCTTCTTCTTCTTACCTATTCATCAAAGCTATCTGAGTGTGTAAGACCATACTACGACCGTCAAACCACTACTAAGCGTGCGTCAACAAACCAATTATTTGGTACAACTATAACAAGGTCTCTCCGGCAGCCCCGCTGTTCTAGCTGTGCATGAGGTCGTGATCACCTGTCAGTAGCCGAATTGCTGTTCATTCTAGCAAGACCTTCACATTCACATAGGATATGTAACTGAGAGTGTCCTCTTCGTCCGCACAGTATCTACAGTAAGGGTTTTCTGATAAGCCCATTCTGTTAATGTGCTTTTTGAGGTTACAATGCCCCGTAAGGGCTATACGAGTATACAGATACTCAACCGGTCGAGTTTCAGTATTTCGGTTCGTGATTTGGGCAGGAAACCTGGAATTAGCTATTTGGAGTGTACGAGTCAAGCTGATTCCAGCCAGACGTTGTGTGCTTTTTGAATTTCCCAATTCACCAGTTGGCGTCTTGAGCCGGACTTAGGCACCCAGATCGTGGGCTCCGGTCCAATGGTTCGGGCGCTGCCCTTACCAGCTCCTTGGCCACCTCGTTTCTCCGATTCCCAAGTGTTCAGGCACCCAGCTTAGCAGGTAGTAATCAAAATCCCCCCAAAAGCTGTTAAATTGTATCATGCTTGAAGGTAAAATTCAACTCAACAAGTTATTTTTCTCTAGAGAGGACGATAAAATCCAGTTAGAAAATAACAGCAGACCACTAATGTAAAATAATAAACTTAGTGGCTGTCGGAACAGTCGGATTTTCGTTGGACAGTAAGAAGAAATCACCCACTTAACCACCCAAGGTAGTAAAGCCCCAACAAGATGGACCGATAAAGTGCGTACAGTTCAAGGACACGCCCGGTTATACTGAAGATTCTTGCAAAGAGGTTTATTATTTAGACATATTTTGACTAAAATGATTAATTACAATGACTAATTTACGTAAATAAACAAAAGAAACTTTTTAAAATTATTATAAAATTTTGGTCCTTTCCTGATAAGTGCAAAAAATACTCTTAAAAACTTGATATGTAACAACTTTTTTGCAATGTGCGACACATGTCAGATTTTTCTAAAATGTATTTTTACATATAAGATTTGGCATTTTCGTTTCTAGGCTGAATTTGCACAAACTGATAATGGCATTAGATGCGCCGTGAAAAACTGAGTCCAAAAGTTAAATAATTTTTTTTTGGTAAAATTGCACATATAAGGTTCGGCAAGCGCACCGACGCTACTTTAACCTTTATAATGCTTTTCCGTACGATATGCAATTAATGCACTCCAAAATAACCGTTTCATCACAATTAGTATTTTAACTTACAAGGTGACGCCTGAATCAATTAATAACTTCCTATTAGTAAAGTTAAGACATTATATTATCACGATTTTATAAATACGAAAAATAGTCTAAAACTACACACTAAAGTTTGGAAAGAAGAATGGTTTTTCTGGACACGATTTAACAATGTGGAAATTCTGTAATTATATTATGAGCGAGGTTTTAAAAACATCGGAAAATTTGTTTAATAATGTAACTAATTCTAGCAAAAACAGACTCCTGGAATGCATGATTGGTGAAAAAAAACAAAACATACCTACAGTATATTTTCTTAAAAAACCAAAGAAATTATTATCTTTTTAGACACAATTTTCAAATGTCTTTTATACTCTACTCAATGGTAATAATGTAATGTAACACTGAGATATTATTAATCGTTATGAATATAATTATTGTGGTTTGTTTGTCAATTGAACGAATTTTGATGAAATTTGGTGAACAACAACTGAATATTAAATTGAAGTTCTGCTGAAAAAAAAAAAGAAAATACTCGTAGCGTGTGAGAATCGCACCCACAGATCAATGTTCGGGTATGATTTTAAGCTTAATTAAAAGTAAATTTACTGCCTCGCAACCTTTTTTACACATTATTACACCTGTATACACATTTAATAACCTAATGGATATGATTCTGGCAGCTTCTAATAACTAAAAATAAATCACGTCCTTTTTTGAAAACAAAAGTGGTTAATAGATAATACATATCGAAAAGTGAAAATCGTGGGCGGTCAAACAAAATCTGAAAAAAAAATTTTAATTGGAGTCTTTGTAAAAACCCAAGAACGAAAATATAATTTTGAATTTGGAATTGTTGTATTTTATACGGTAACTTTTATTTTACTAATTTGGACTTGTTTTTAAAAACCTGTAAAATATAAATAAATAAAAACGCGGGAAGTGACCAGAATTGGCGTATTATAATTGTTTGCTTTATGAATTTGGTAAACGACGTCTCGAGGCCGAATAAGCACACATATTTTTAAATGTTTATTTTGTACACCGCTTGAGAAATGTGGTATATTATATAATGTTGATGTACGAAAACCAGACAGATAGACATAATATGTAAATATATTATAGGTAAACCTGTAAAATATAAATAAATAAAAACGCGGGAAGTGACCAGAATTGGCGTATTATAATTGTTTGCTTTATGAATTTGGTAAAGGACGTCTCGAGGCCGAATAAGCACACATATTTTTAAATGTTTATTTTGTACACCGCTTGAGAAATGTGGTATACTTATTATATAATGTTGATGTACGAAAACCAGACAGATAGACATAATATGTAAATATATTATAGGTAAATATGTAGTTATTTTTGAATTTGGCTCTGCAATTCCAAGTGCATAAAAATTTCTTCTCTAGGTAGCCTTTGCATAATCACCATCATCATCTTTATAGGTCAATGACTAAGTAGGTATTGTTACTTAGAATAATTATCGGAATTACTTAGAACCTATCGCTATTATTGAAGAGGAATAAAATAAAAAGTACAGGATAGCAAGTTGATTGCAAATAAGTATCGAATCGAGATGCTATCGAGGATTTGAATAGCAACCTCAGCGCCAGCACAATGGGCGGATTAATAATAGGCCCCATACAGACGAACCGCAAGATAATTGAACCACTGAAAGAAAATAATATGTCCTTGATAAAAAAAATTTGCTATCGCCACCATAAAAAAGTAAAAAAATACAACCTCAGTTTTCGCGCTTAGTACCACATTGTATCGTAAAACATACTTATTTAAAATTATCGCTTAAAAGTCCGCACCCAAATAGTGCTGATATACAAGAACGGCTGGAGCGGAATATCAGCGGCTTTTTCTTCCGGCAGCAGCTATAATGCTGAGCTTCAAACCTATTTGCACGTCACTTAACTTACCTATGACTTATTATTATTATTATGACTAAAATTTTATAAATATGATGCCAGTTGTGATAGTTGCAAATGAACGTCTCTTTATTTATTTTAAGTCCCATCGTCGCGTGGTTGTTTTGTCGCCGGCGGCGGGTGCTCGTCTACGGACACCGTACTCGAAGTCTTGGAAGCGACTAGCATTTCGTATTGGTTCTCAGCGAGCGGAAGACAATAGCCGATGTTAAGACGTTTGCTAATAGCTTTCTTGTACCTATATACCATATTTTATAGAAGTTCGTTTTGAATAGAATGTTTTTAAATTCTATATTAATTCTGCTGCGTACAAAAAATTCTGGGTGTGGACCGATCTTCGTGGATATCTTTGGGGCAGTCTTTTGTCCAGAGGTAGACGGCTACAGACTGAAATGATGCTCAAATAACACGAAAAAATTATTTGTATTGGTATATATCGCAGGCGCAGTCCTTGAAATCTTTGCTTTTCATTCGGGAGATGGCATCACTATGAAAGTAGTTAAAAATTGATTACATAATATTGGGATAAACATCGAGCGTCGGTGGTCAAGTGGCGGTAAACTTCCATTTGAAAGTTCGCAGTTCAATCCTCAGCATGTACCATATGTTTTTGATTTTCGAAATCATATTACGGTGGAGAAAAACATCGTGAAGAAACGGCCTGCTCATTTGTGTGTCCTCTACCCTAAGGTTGTCCGGTAGAGATCGCTGCAAGCGATAAGACCGCCTTTGCATATTATATTATGTTCTCCAGTGTTGTTTTTATGTTCACTATTTTTTGTGGGTAATAAAGTGTTTATTATTATTATTAGACCTACACACACACCTGCGAAGTAATTCAGTTGTGTGTGAGGTTGACCAACCCTGCGCCAGCATGGTTGACTAAGGTCCGTTCACCCTGGGGTAGGTGCGAGCCTCTCGGTGGGGACATTCTATCTATCTATCTAAGTGGGGGACGTCTGCGAGTGGCGCAGACGGGTGATCAGCTCCCGGTATAGGAACTATTTCACCCTTAATCCCTGCCTGATGATGCCACTAATCCGTATGTAGTAAGCTTCTCCTCCCATCTATGCGCATCGCCTTCAAGATTGTGACGCGCAGCCCGCTTCCCTTGGCCCCTAGTTGCAAGTGCGGTGACCGGGGATGGATGGACGCGGGCACAAATTACGTATAGCGGCGGCGGCGCGGGTATGGTGGGGACATTATATGAGCTGTTAACCTTTGGGATAAAAGTGGATAAAAGGTACAAGATTCTTGTCAAATAGCTTTTTGACATGTTGTACGCTGCAGCCCGGACACTACGTCACAGGTAGTGCTAACAAAGGGGAGCTAGACGGCCCTTACCGGCCTAGGTATAATAGTACTATAACAAAAACAATTGTATTAGCCTATTACAGCGGAGTTCTGTATTTTTTTTGGCTCAAGACGCGTTGGCCATGTTCACTGAAATCGTTTGACAAGTTTTGAATCTCTTACAAAGTTGCATATTTCAAAGATTATTTTTACCAAAATGTGCACAGAAAAGTGTAGAAACGTGATCGCTCCGAAAAAGTTTCTTTTTTGCTTTAGTTTAAAGTTGGGCTCTGTTTGCATTGGGATTTTGATGTGTGTAAGTTGAATTTTTAAATGTGATGATCATATCCATTGTAGTTTGTTTGGCAGCGTTGTGTTTACCACGACTACGGGCAAACCGGCGAACAGCAATAGTAAAAAAAATACCTAAGAATCTCCAAATATTTGAAAAGGCTCCGAAACTACTGTACTGATTTTAACGAAATTTAGTACAAAGATAGAATAGACCTTGGAAAAGATTATAGTGTACCTTTTACCGCGGGAAAATTCCTCATTCCCATGGCAGAGCTGCAGCGGACAGCTAGTTTTATATAATTATTTTTTTCAGATCGCCATGTTAATATCTCTAATTTGCTCCGCGGTCCAGGTGTATGAAACTTCGCAGGAGAAGGACAAGTCAACGTTCTCGTACAAGAACAACTATGGTTTCTCGACGGTGGCCGTGGTGTACTCGCTTGTCATGGTCGGCCTGTGTGTATGGTTCATTTGGGGCGCCGTGACGGTAAATTTGTGTTTATGGTTCATTTGGGGCGCCGTGACGGTAAATTTGTGTGTATGGTTCATTTTGGGCGCCGTGACGGTAAATTTGTGTGTATGGTTCATTTGGGGCATCCTGACGGTAATTTTGTGTGTATGGTTCATTTCAGGCGTCGTGACGGTAAATTTCAAAAATTCAAAATTATTTAATTAATTAATTACGTCATTTTAGAAGTTAAAATGCTTTGCTCAAACCAAGACCGGCTCTCGTCTCAAACAATGTACAAGCCTAAGCAATAAAAAAGAGATCAAACAAGCTAAAAGAGGCGATGCGATATCAGTTTGAACATAACTGGCAATATAGTATAACCGCAATGTGTGCGTTGCTGTGGAGAAGAACCCGCCGAAGAAACTCCACAAGATCACGTCTTTTGTATTTAACTTTTTCTTTTTACGATACTTAATTGAAATTGATATTAATTAGTAAATTAGTTTCAAATCATCAAAACAAATATTTTACAAAGGAGAATTATTACTATCTTACTGCTAAAAAGTATTCCTTTCTGCCAGGCACCCTTGTATTATTGTAAGAAATGGAAGGGCCGTGGCACTGTACTGCTACCGCATTAAGAAATGGTGAACCTGTACTATTTCCGTCTTTATGAGCATCTGTCTTAAAGAGGATCTGTCCTTGTACGGCCAAAGGCACTATTAAATTAACCAAGCAATCGTGGGCGGCAGACAGCCAGTGATGAATAAAACTATTTTTAAAGTTGGAAATCTGCTCTAATTTGTCCGTTCAACCTACGGTCCAACTAGTAGGACAAAGCAGTTGGACCTCTGCCTCGGACAGAAACGAATTCCCAATTCGACTTTGGCTTTATAAAAACAGCGTTTAAAATCCAAATTCCAGGAGCGATCGACGGTGGTAGTCAGTTGGCTGGTGGTGATGACACTATGGCTTGCGCAGATGTCTGTATTTCTCTTTGTACTGGTCTATCTACATAGCTTGGACTCTAACTTCATTGGCTGGCTCTTGGCATTGATCTTCAGCCTTGTTGCCGTTGGTGAGTATTGACTTGGCTCAATGCGTGTTAATTTTCTCTCCCACTAAATGACGGAACCCTTCTATGATCGCTCGTGTTTGTTCTATAGCCAATTTACTCCGAAACAATTGGACTGTATGAGTTGAAATTTGGTGCACGTATGCTTACTCACCTTTGTTTGATACAAGTTTAAATGACACGCACGATGTAGTTGCTAAACTTTCAAAGGAATAACTATAAACGACCTCTTTGGTAAAAAAGATATATTTTCTGTTGCAATTTCAACTCAATTGTTCCTGATGTTTATAAACTTTGTAAGACTTTGTACATGTGGAACCTTCTCCATGCAAATTTAGAATTTGAAATTGTTTATTCTTTAATCAACAATGAAATTAAGCGCTATTAATACCTATTTAAGCAAATTCATCAAATGCCATAAACTACCTATACAATTTCTACAAATTCTACCCAATAACGATTAAGTTACAATAATTTTTAGTGCAATGGTTAAATGATTTTTGAAAAAAATCAATTAAAAGGAACTACGACTAAACTTATAAAGATTTATAGAATAAAAGTACAAAATATATTTTTTTAAATCTTCATAACTCAGGCAAGTTACTTTCAGAGAAGCAAATAAAATGCTATTTCAAAACCACTCCGCTTCAAACCAACTTTCCTGAAATACAAAAAGATATTATAAAGCTAAATACAAAAAAAAGTTATGTAGTAAGTATGTAACAAAAAGAGAACATGCAAAAAAAAGTTTATAAAAACGTATGTGAAGTTTTCTTTGTTGATAAAAGAAGTAGTAAACAGGTTATAAACGCGAAAGTATCTTTTATAATACTTCTTTGACATGGAAACTGTAAAGTATTGATGTGATGTTGTTCTAATAGATAATTAAAAGAATGAAAGGTAATGATACCTACCATATGTTTTAATTAAAAAAAAACTTTTGCTTAACATTAGATACAATGGTTAGAAATGGTGATCGTTATATGAATTTATTAGCTTTTTTAAATAGCCATTATATAAATATATAAATGCGATTAATTTTATACTAATTAAACTTACCTACTTTTTCATTATACTTATCTACAACATTTCTAAAAGATATGAAAATTGGCCCATATCATATTTTTGTATGAAAACTACAGTAAAAGTCTTCTCTCCCTTTTTAACTTACTGAATATCGACAAATTTTTATATCCTTTTCATCGTAAGTATTTTTGAAGGTATCCTCGTATGGTGCTTGCTGGTGGTCCTGGGGTACTGGATTCAGCTGAAAGATAAGAAAAAAATTGATACACAGCCGCCGGCAGCTGCAAACTAATAAATAAATAAAAAATAAAAATTTGTTTATTTCCATAGTTTACACAGATTACATAGGCGGAGACTTCCCAGAAAGTAATCCAAAGATACATCTGGTGGAACGGCTTGCAAATTCCCTTGTAGACAATCTTCACTATTATGTACGTATTATGCAATTTACATATCAGTATGTTACTTAACACTTAATGTTACATAATAATAACAGATCAAGGAGATATGAGGTAAGAATATATTAGTTTTAAATAGTATATTTTGTATAAATTACCATAGGCAGGTTCGAGCCCCTCGGTGGGGACACAATAAGCTGCTAAAACACACAAAAGAGTATAAATAAATAAAATATATATTTTTACATTACTTACATTTCGTCAACATTTTCAATCTGAGTATTCCTTTCAGGATATAGTTTTCCATCCAATTTCATTCTGTAGCTATTCACCACCAGTGTGAAGTATATTGTCACTGGATAAATAAAGAAATAAATCATAATATTTATAATAATAACTGAAAATATAATTATAGGTATTAGAAATGAAAGATTTGTTAATCATACTTTTTCAAACAGATACCTACGCTAGAGTTACCGATGCGGGTTCGAATCCATGCCTAAGCTCATTGTTTTTAATTTTCACTTCAACTTAAAAATTATATTTGTTTTATGTGTGTATGTATAGGCTTAAAAACTACTAAACCGAATTAAATCATTTCTTTGCTAATCTCTAAATTATTTATCTTAATATCAGGCATATTTATACGTATTGAAATAAAAGTTATTGCTAAAGCTGTCATTTACACTTTGTGTAATCTATTGTACAGAAGCCAGCATAAGCAGCTGGACACTTTGACCTTGAGAGCGCCTTTATTCCGTTAGGGGCAAAATTCTTAATGCGAGTGTCCACCCGCATGTGCTGGCTTTTGTACTTGCAATAAAGCCTCGTTTACCACAAGCAACAAATGCAATAGTGTCGCACATTCAGTAGCTACGATACCACAGACAGACACACACATCAATCTTATAACATCCCTCTTTTTTGTCGGGGGTTAAAAATAGGCTGCCGCATACCGCAAATGGAAACATTTGTAGCATACCGCAAGATTTCGCATGCCACAAATTATGTGACACTGTAGCACGCTGTTGCCTCGGCGTCAACGAAGTTTACTTACAAGCATACCACCCGAAACCGAGAAACACTAGAGACAATCTGTTGTACTCCGCTCTGACCAAGAACCAGGCGGCCACTAGCAGCATCATCAGACACATCAGCGTCACGAAACACAAAGAGTACCATATCCAGATGCGAAGCACTAAAGTGGACCCCTGCAAACAACAAAACCAATGGTAATACTAGTTTCCGTGAGTTGTAGAACTTGCAAGTCAATATGTCTGTGTGGAAAAACTACGACCAATCAAGCTTCACCGAACTTGGTTCTACCCCAGAGTAGTCATATACCTAATTTGGGTATAAAAGTGGAGTTACCAACGCGTCTAGGGGCGGCTCGAAGGAGCCTCGAATCTCGACCTAGCGGTTGATACGGAAACACATCGTGAAGGAGGCGTCGCCTGAGGGGCTCTGTCTCTACCTCGCGACTCAGTCACAGAAATGAACCTAAAGATATTTGCTGTTATTTAAGAATAAGAATAAGAATATTTGACAACGGATGGCGCTGTTAGTTTAACTACATTTACCATATTCTGTGAGTTACAATCTCGCTAGTTTGTCTAGAAAGTCTCTAACTCCGTCACTTTCCAAAAACGAATTACGTAAAAAATTCTATACCGAACCTGCTCACAAAATTTCGGGAGAAACGGTTGGGAAATGTATGACCTGTAGAGGAGAACAGATGGACAAATGTGCACCATGACATATGAAAGAATTTTAGCCTATGGAGCGCTTTACTCGCGCTTCGCCTTTGCTCAGTTAATTATATTATATTGTACGAACTTTCCGCCTCGCGAGTCCGCCGATAATAGTTTTTCCGCTGGGAATGAGGAATTTTCCCTCGAGAAAAGGTAGCTTATGTTACTCCCCAAAATCTTTTGTATTTTAATAACAAGTTTCATTTACATCGGTTCAGTAGTTTTGTAGCCTATTCAATGCAAACAAACAATCAAATTTTTCCTCTTTGTAATATTAGTATAGACAAGGAAACTGACGACAATCTAGGGAATCATAATTATGAAGCCACTGGATGTGGGCTAAGCAGGACCAATCTCTGTGGTAATCTTTGGGGGCTCTGTTCTCTGACCTGTTACTTACAAGTACTATTAGTGGACGTTTTTCAGTATGTAGATGACGAAGATGATAAGATTTTTTATATACTGCTAGCAATTGAAAAGATAACTTGTAATATAACTCACCCCTGGTATAGAACAAAATAAAACAAGACTGAGAGTACTGTATATCAACACAAGGATCCATATAGTAACGAGCATGTAGCTTAGATTCATAAAAAGTGTGCATCCATAGAAAAATACATGAACCTGCAATAAATATTCAAGAACCAAAACCGTTAAAACATATTTTTTTAAACCGAACAAGTGGGAGGTAAACTCGCATGGAGAGGGTTCTGTAAAAAGATCATCTTCATCAATCGAAACAACTAAATCGATTGAGATTTTAGTTTCACATATTTTTAATTTTCTTTTGAAATTTAAGTCAGTTATGAATAAATTATTCCTAGACCCAAATATCTGAATAATAACATATTTTGGAGTACCTAACAAGACAGTAAAATTAAGCTGTATAAGTGTTTTCTTTGCCTGTAGGCATATAGACCTGATGAATGTCGTAATTTTAGTTGTATTAGAGATAGTTCTGTAGTAACTCTTTTCTGAATTGAAAGTGAAAAATGGTTCAAGATCAAGTCACTAAAAAAGACATCTTATATTATCATATCTAGCCTAGACTGTCCAGGAAAAAGGCCTTCCTCCTTTTCTTTCTGTTCCCTATCCTGAGCTACTTCTGACCAGTTTATTAAGTAGCTGGCAAGCTCGTCCCGCCATCTCTTACGCGGCCGTCCATGTCTACGCCTTTTAGTCGGTGGGTAACATACTATACCAATGTGCAATATTTAAACTAAGGATATTATGATTTCGTTACATACAATGCCCAAAGCTGCAACAATATAAGCTGCCGTTTTTAAATCTATCCCAACCATATCATGCACTCGCTCTAAGTTGTCCAAAGGATCGTGATCATGGTTTTTATTCTGTGGTGGTGGTGAAGTAGTATCATATTCAAATCTGATATATTTTTGTGTAGAGTATCGGTTCTTCCTCAACCGAAGCGCAAGGGCCTCAGGCGCTTCTTCTTCATCTGAGGTACCAAACCATTGCCCATCTTTTGGTGACTCGTTCGGCTTGACTGGAATGTACTCGTCGTCGAATTTGATAGATGAATTGGGACCATTCAAAGCTTTGTGTTCATTAGATGTAGTCTTTAGTTTCAAATTTAAGCCTGTAGTGTTTCTTTCGAAAGAATCAGTTCCAATTGTCGTGTTATCTTTATAAAGAGTCTCATTTGGATTTTTTCCCTCGGTGTAATTAAAAAATAACTTGCTATCATCAAAAAAATTCGAACCAAACTTATCTTTATTTTCTGGATGAGACTTGTCAGATTTACTAAATACTGGATCAGGATATAATTCAAGTTCTGCACAATGTGAAAGTAAATTAAATTTCATGAAAATTTCGAGAAATAAATACAAACTTGCAAACATGAATTTACTATTGTGTGTCATTGTGTAATACCATAGACTTGGTTATTTGACAAGATTTTGATAAAGTTAATGTTATTTTAATCGAAAAAGACTACAGCATATAAAAACTAATACTTCTGTCTCTATTCTATGTCTATGATCACGCCGGATAAGAAAGGCCACCATTCCCAAGGAACAAAAGAAAAATTAATAGGCACAATAAAACCAAGGATGTTAAAAACAATTAGATGTTGTAAGAAACATAATATTGATGTGCTGCTGGCGTAAAATACACAAAATCCTTATAATGAAAAGTGACTTTTGGTCTAACATAATACAGTATAATTCGGATCGCAAAACTGTCTTCTTTCTCACAGCGAAAGCCTTGAAACCTACCTACTCTGTGAGACTATTAGTAATTAATAATGGAAGCGTCAAAACTGTCTTGACACGGTGGAACTTTATGCTATCCTGAGACGATTTATTCGTATCCTACATCTGTGCAATGCCTTTGTACTTACTAAACACACCAGGCAAAAAAGCGCGCTTAGCTAAGCGCAGCTTTCCTACCTACCTGGCTTAGGTAGGTCTACACCCTTCACCTCCCTGTGTTGCATTGCAAGGCCAGAAAACCAAAAGAAAAAGAAGCGCCGTATTCCAAAATAAAAATAAAAACTATATCTATGGGTTTTTCTACCTCTCTGCAACACACAGAGTTTGCGAGACGCCGTCAACCGTGAGAAGTGGAGACGCATCGCGGGAGCTTCACTTGCCAACGAAAATGCAGCATCGTCAACCACGACCACTCTGTCAAGAGTGAACGACTAAGGAGGAGGAGGCAACACACAGACAGAAAGTTGTTAAACTGCAGCATTA
Organism: Teleiodes luculella; assembly: GCA_948473455.1. Classification (NCBI taxonomy): domain Eukaryota; kingdom Metazoa; phylum Arthropoda; class Insecta; order Lepidoptera; family Gelechiidae; genus Teleiodes; species Teleiodes luculella. The sequence goes on from OX419596.1 coordinate 492,552, forward strand.
ACGAGAACGCTCGTTTTTTCTTAATTTACCTAATACCTACAAGTCGAAAAAGTACAAAAGAACGCTCGTTCTGTGAATTCTAGCGGGAAAAAACCAATAACACAAGAAATTAAGAGACAGTGGACAAAACTGGAATTATCTTTTAAGAATTATATTTTTAGATTATAAAATGAAAATAATATGTGGTTTATAATAAATATTAGAGGCTTGCAGAGTGTATTTTGATTAATATCTGTATCACTTTACGGGTATCAAAAAACATAAAAAAGCTCTTGTTTTCTAGTTATCCATATTTTATTAATATAAAAAATTATTAATATAAAACATGGGTATAATAACAATTTCTAACGTCCTTATTGTTACGCAAAATTTAAATAAAATGTACCAGAATTTATTTAGCACGCTTCAATAATAAATCAAATCAATTTGTTTACCTATTTGCTATAATTTGTTCATGGACTGCAAAAATGGTGGTGTTTTAAACCAATTTTGTTTTTCATAGTAATAATGTAATGCTGAGACAGCAAATCCAAATCAATGCTGTTTTCACTTTCATCGATACGGAAGATCCAGCGGTGAATACTTTAGTTTGGTTCAAGGTTTGTTGTCTTTCATTCTCATCTGGCTGTATTATTGTCTTTTCCTGTCGTTGTAAAATTAAACTTCGATTTACAGCGTTTGGTTCTACAGTTATTTGGTTCAATGCCGCAGATTTGTTTGAAGATTCTTCTTTATCCTGTGGCTGGTTTGTGGTACTTTGTTGTATATTCTCAGTTATTAGGAACGTCGTAGTTTCTACAACTAACCGAGGAGTGACTGTAAAAGAAACATTTAATAATTGGTACTGTTCTGTTCCTAATAACTTCAATATGTCATTTTGTTTGTAAATATAGTTTAAGACTGGTGCACTGGGTACGCAAGGAGTCCTAACTAAAATCTTTAGAAATGTGTTTGGGTTAAGAGTCTGTACGCATCTAAAATTAGATAGATACACCGATATTTTGTTTTGTAGTGAATCTAAAGACAGGTTTAGCCTTAGCAGTTTTTTTTTGTTTACGTTCATTTAGATCCTTGTTGGTCTGTAAACTATCGCATTAAAAACAATCTGACAGACGAAGGACCAACAATATCTGTTGAAAAAGTAATATGTTATTAATAACAATGTGTACTCACTTGTACTCGTACTAAGCTCTTTGAGCACCTTCTTGCAGAAGAAAGGCCGACGCGAGGTGCAGGGTATATCATTCAGCAATGCGTTTTTGTTAATCATCACACAGTCTTCACCCCCAGCATAGTTGTTCGGCTCTCCGGGATTCCATTCATTGTGTACCAAATCAACTAGCCGCCCTATCAACACAGTTAAAGAAAACTATAAATATAATTTTGATTGCCGGTCATTGCCGGTTGAGCACACTAAACGAAAAATCGCTTCTAGCCTCCTCAGTTTTCTTAGGACTTTGAATAATGAACCAAAAGGAAGATGATTTTGTGCTTTAGAACGGAGCTAAGTCATCATCATTTTAGCCAGTAGACGTCCACTGCTGGACAAAGGCCCCCAAAGGAGCTAAGTACCTACATGTAATAAATTTCACCTCAACCGGCTTCGTAGTTCCGGAATAAATCGGCTGTGTCAGGCGGACGAAGTGTTCATAATTGTTCCATATTCCTTTTTGCAGAATAAAACCATAAAAAATACAAAAATACATTTACCATCGACTGTCTTAAACTCTCCATCGACATCTCCTATCCCGATGTACCATTCGGACTCAGTTTGGTTCCAATAACCTAAAACTTGTGTGGCCTCGAATTTGGTCTCGGGAAAGAATAGAGTGGCGTTTTCCAGTTCGCATTGTGCTTTCGCTTCCTCCCAAGTATTCCCTTGGGAATGGAACTTGTAAAACGCATCGGTAGAGCTGAAATAGTCGTAGTCTTTTCGGAAGCTTAACTTGCAATCTGGAAAAGAATACTACTGTTTTTACTGTGCAGGGTAAACGTAGCGCGTAGCGAGAACTGATAGTATAAGTATAAATATTCAGGTTTTGATGTGAAACATCCATAGGCGAGGGGTAAAACTGATTGTTGGCGTAGCGACCGTGGCGAGCCAATCGTGACTAAAGTTTTTTTTTTTAATTGACCTATGCTTGTGTCGTAAAAGTACGACCAATCAAGCTTCACCGGACTTGGCGACTACTTAAAGTCGCTGTTACAGTCACTAAAGAAAAATATTCCCTAAGTACCACTCATAAAGTGTAGGTATATTCGTATGATACATAATATAAAACCACTTGAAGCAATCACAAACTAAATTTACTTTCGATGTTCCACATCAGCCAGGCATCCCGTGACGACTCTACATTTTTTTTATTGAGTAACGCTCGTGTCGTTATGGATTCCATTCAGGCAGTGGATCGCCCCCGTAACATGCAGTGTTATGATATGACAAAAGTTTGTCGCACATTTTGACTGTCAAAAAACCCGCCATATTGAAATATCCTCCAATAGGATAAGAGAATACGCGCGACAAAATTATGTCTGTCACGCGTGGACCGGGCATGTTAGAGGGGCTCTCCCAAATACTCCCAAATACACATTTCCCGAAAACAAAACAAATTATGACTTCTCCGTAAAATCAATTCGATTAAAAATATTTTCTTTTATTAATGTGACTGAGCATTATCTATTGTAAATAGCTTTATACGGGATGTAAGTTCATACGACAAGAATACTTTGATAGAATTTGAACGAATTCAAGCCTTTTTAACCCCCGACGAAAAAGAGGGGTGTTATAAGTTTGACGTGTGTGTCTGTCTGTCTGTCTGTCTGTCTGTCTGTCTGTCTGTGGCATCGTAGCTCCTAAACGGATGCGCCGATTTGGATGTAGTTTTTTTTGTTTGCAAGGTTCACAATCGAGAGTGTTCTTAGCTATGATCCAAGAAAATGTCTTCAGCCATTTGAAGATTATCAGCTCTTTTCAAGTTGTTGAAAGGATCAAGTATCTAACGATTTTGTGTCGGGGGTTATCAAATTTTTAATTTAGTGTTATTGTGTTGTACGCTTTTACTTATTTAATTCACAAACATAAATAATTGTATTTAAGTTATAACACCGTGAAATTGCACTGGTTGTTTATACGCATTCATGAAACTGAACTGAAAAATTAAAATTCAACTTGTCATACAAAGCGGTTAGTCACGTGACTGAAGTTTATGAAAAGCGGAATATTATTTTTTTAGCGGAGTTTCCAAACTAAGTTCCTTAGAGAAAGTTATTCAGTTTCATGAGTAGGTTCTTACTAGGTACCATTATGTGGCGAATGTAGCAACCAGCTAAAATTCACGGGGTAACATGTTAAGAGAAAATATTATTTTAATTAAAAATATAAATCTTTACATACCAATGTATCCATTTTTTATTGCAGCCATTAAATATAATAAGATAGAAAGCTTCAAATCCATTGCAGGAAAGACACTTAAGAAATCACAGCAAATACGAGTATAGGATAACCTCGCAATCAGTGCGTATATTTTGGGTAAAGTAGCTAAATAAAAAGACTAGAAGTAAAAAATAGGGATCAATTAAATGTATAATAATAAAGAAAAAAAATCTGCGCTTCTATTTCCCTAAAAAAATTTTTGGCGTTTATAAACTTAACTTACAAAAGAGGCAAAATTCGTAAGGAAAGGAAAAAATGTGACCTTTTAATATTCAAACTGCGTAGGTACTTATACAAATTATGTGCACTGAATTCGATGTAACTCTGTAGGTATACATACAGGATGTAAGTAGCGACTTAGCAAATACTGAGAGGACATGCTTAGTCAAAGGTATTGAGCTCATTGAGCAATTATCTCAAATAAACTAGACTCGGAAAGCCTATTTACAAAAATATTGCTATATGCAAATATATCCACGAATTTGCTTTAATTTTATGAGATACGATCTTTGACCACATCCGATCTTGCCCGAATATACCTTACGACCAATCAAACTTCACCGGACTTGCGGGGGAGCGGATGGCTCTACCCCAGAGTAGTTATGTACCAATGCGGGGCGGGCAAATTACCAGAAGATTATTTACTACCTGAAAGGCTTCTGTGAGGTGTAATCTAAATTCTTTAACTGTTTTATCTGCATCTGTCTTCGTTTAACTGATTTCGTCGTCTGGTTCAGATAGGAAAGGCGTCGACTGAACTAAGCATGCCCTTAAGTTTTGTGCTAAGCAGTTACTTACATACTGTTTAAACGCACCACACTGAACAACAATAGGTCTATAGTAACAAATTTAACGGAATCAACTGTTCTCATGAGGAAGACCCTTTTATATCATAACATTTTTCCCGGAAAAGAACTCAATGATATTGGAACGGCATTATCGTTTATAATTAATATTAATTATTACAATGAAGCTTTGCTCTCATCATCATACTAGTCATATCATACTAATATTATAAATATTGCTTCCTCTTAAGCTTACACACATACAAAAATACAAATCTTTCCTCTTTATAACAATAGTACCGGATTTTTTTTTCGATGAGTATGTTTTCTTCGAAGTCAAAACTGACGTCATCTGTTTACAATCGGGACTCTGTCGTATCTTGTGGAAATATTATGAGTTTTTGTATTTCTGTGAGTGTTTTATATCAAAATGATCGTGAAGTGTTAAGTAATGAGTGTTTTGGAGGATTCCAACATGATTCAAGTGAGTATGCGAAAAAATCCGTTCTAAAAATAGGCCTTTTTTTTTTTAGGTTAGGTTTGGTTTTGCCGTGATTATTTTATTAAAAGTGTTTAATAACAGTTTAAATCTATAATACTGCGCATATATGTTGCCCATTTCGATAGCTATCGGCTGTATTTTTTTAAAGAAGATAAGCCTTGTAGTTTTTAAACTATGATGATTTTTTTGCGCCCGGCCACCGCTCGATTTCCAAAAACTTGCGCTTACGCCGGCCGTGACATTTTGGGACGAAGCAAGCGTTTCGGTTGGACATTTGGGCCGCGTGAGTGGTTATGATAGTATGACTTAGATAATATTCGAGTTAGGATCGTCGGTGGCTCAGTGGCTAAGGCCGTTGCTTTCCATTCGGCAGGTCCGGATTCAAGTCTGGAGGAGAAACCTACTTCACCAACGAAGCAATTCAAAGGTAGTAAGTTCATGGTCGTGATCAAGACGCACTGTGTCAGCCGTGGTCAACTAAGCCCCGAGTTCACCAACAAACATAACGGTTGGTTAGTGTTTGAACGGCCGTTTGGCATTAATATGTAGGTACATTTATATAGTTTTATTTTTAATGCAGTTTTGTAATGCGGTGAAGGAAAATATCGTGAGAAAACCTGCACACACTTGCGAAGTAATTCAAGGGTTGTGTGTGAAGGTGAGCGCGAAGGCGGTAGCAGAAAAACAGCGTCGTATTGAGGTGCCTACCCAGTGGGTACCTCAATACAACATCTTGCTGAGCTACTATGCGTGCCAAATAAGAATAGGACTGTCAAGACGCCATCTTGACAGTCCTATTCTTATTTGGCACGCATAGTACATCCTTTTTGCAGTGCGCAGAAGAACATCATGGTATTGTTATTGTTATCTCTTCTACTTGTTTTCTTCCTTTTTGTATTATTACTGCATCTTGTTTTGTGTGTTGCAAATAAATATGTTCTTATTCTTATTCTTAATTTTCAATCAAATGTCAAATGGCTGTTTAAACATCACGCTTCGGTTATGTATGTTAGTGAACTCGGCACTAAGGCCTATTCACCCTAATTGGGGGTGGACTCGATCTCCGACGATTATCCGGATAATAATTCAGCGAACCCAACAATATAGTTGCAAACTCGCCGCCATGACGGCGGTTTTCCTAATGTTATTATCTCAGCCAGATTGTTCGTTTTCTAATTATAGAACGTTGACGTGATATATAAGGATAAAAACTATTTTAATTACTATAATACATAACAATTAAAATATAATTTAATATATTTGATAGATAGATAGATAATTATGTTATTCGCAGACATAGTTTTAAAATATTTTTATTAATTACACTGCTGAATGTTCTTTATTGCCAGACATACTTTACAGTAATGTAAAAAATTTATGCAATAACAAACTGAGAACTATGAACTAAATTGCGTTTTATTATTTCCAGTGTGTGTGGCTTCCTTTATTCCACAAGATCTACTGTTGGCGTATATCCAGGTCATTCACGATGTATTTTTCCAGCGCTAAAGCTATACGTATCATGACTGCAGTTTGATTCTGAGCTTGCAGCCCTAGACTCTCTGCTAGCTGAGTGATAGCTGTAGTTTGGCTGGCAGTCTGCGCTGCAGTGGCCTCTGTAAAGCGCTGGAAGGCAGCAGCTTGGCTAGCAGTTTGAGCTCGTATCGCCTCCGTCAGCTGCTGAAGCGCTGCAACTTGGTTCGTTGCTTGACGGTCTGAAGCCACGCCTTGGTTCGTTATAACCTCCACCAGTCGCCCTAATATAGTAGTTGCACTTGCCTCCTCCTGCTTCAATGCTGCAGTTTGCGGTTTGATGGTGCTAGCTGTGTAAGAATAAAAATAACATTAAATTAAAAATTATAATAACCCCCGCCACGCCCAGACCTAATAATATAAGATATTTTCCTGGATCATTGATTATGACACCTTGCAAACAAACAAAAAAAACTAGATCAAAATCAGCGCATCCGTTTAGGAGCTACGATGCCACAGACAGACAGACAGACAGACACACTCGTCAAATATATAACACCCATCTTTTCGTTGGGTGTAAAAAGAATGATCAAAATCCGACTTATAGTTTCGGAGATATTAGGTCCTTACATATGAAATTGCCGTTCAGTATCAAAAAAGTGAAACAAGTTTTTTTGTGCCGTTGTTATCCACTTCCGCCATTTTATAGGCAGATCATTGATACCTTTGGAAAAAAAATCCTGGGAGCGAGAGGCAAGATCTGCGTCACCCACCATACTCTCCAGATCTTGCCCCAACCGATTACCGCTTTTTTCAAAATTTGGATAACTTTTTACAAGGAAAAAATTTCAAATCTGATGAGGCAGTCAAAACCGCCTTCAAACAGTTCATAGACTCTCGCTCCCAGGATTTTTTTTCCAAAGGTATCAATGATCTGCCTATAAAATGGCGGAAGTGTATCGATAACAACGGCGCATACTTCGATTGATTAAATAATAATTTCATTAAAAAAAACTTGTTTCACTTTTGAGTAGTTCTTTGAGCCCCCTCAAAACGTGGTCACAAGGTCTTAATTCCTAAACTATCGACCATACAGTGTTGGAACTAAATATAGATGATTCCTCATATAATTATGCGTACGATTTTAATATAAAACATATAAAATCATAATATTTTGAAAAATAATATTTCAACATCGAAAACGGGATCAAAATAGTCGTTCTTCGCAGGTCACACTTGGTTTGCGCTCAAGGTAATCCTTGATAACTTTTGCATTTAATGCGTAATCGTATTATTTATTACATGGAATGAATAGTTATTTAACTAGGCACATATTTTAAAAAGAATATTCATTCTATCTCTTTGTTTCGAAAAATTATATTATATAACATGTCTGTCACACGATTTCGCTGGTTTCGTGAGCGCTCAATGAAACTACACCTACCTTCCAAGAACGCAAACTTGTCGCTGCAAATTTTAGCTTGCAGACACTTGGTAGTGACCCAGCATCAGTGGAGGACACCAGTGTACTCATCGCTTCAAAACTAAATAAATACGAGGTAAGTTATTCTTCGAATATTTTCAAGTTGGGCTGGTCATGTAACTTTCATGCGCATATGTAGAAAGATATATTATGTTATTATCAAAAAAATCTTTTTAAGAAAAAGAAGATAGATCGAGTGAGTTTATTGTCATGTACTTCATTTGAAAACTACTTATTACTTTTATCATAATAAAAATGTGTTATTTTTGTAACTTTCGTGGCCCAATTTTCGTGGACATTTGACCATGAAAGTTACCTGATGCACCACGAAAGTTACAAATGTCCATTAAATACTCCTTATTTCTTGTGATGCAGTAATTGCATTTGCCCCTAATTATACCGAAAGCTAGAAATAAAATATTCTAGCACGTTTGATGTGTTTTTTTCTATGTAATATGTAATTCTGTTTAAATGCTCTCTCGTAGCTAATTTCATAATTTAGTCAGCACAAAAGTCAGTTTTTTAATATTATTGAATGAGTAAAAACTTTCAAAGTCAACTTCAATAAGATTTACTGTAAAATTTTGTTTTCAGATTACTTTCTAACGGAAACTATGCCATCACAGAGTTCAGAGGAGCGGCGGGAGAAGAAACATGCAATATCTCTGTTATTTATTCATTGATTTGCATTTAGTAAAAACTGTACACATTGTTTTTAGGGCTTTTTTAATTTACATCTATTTCTATAAATTGAAATACTTAGTCATTATTGCAGTCGGAGGCATAAATGTAGCAGGAGTCTCAGCAAGTAAAATATGAATAATATGCCTCCGACTGCAATAATGACTAAGTATTTCAATTTATAGAAAAAGAGGATTTCAATTATACATGCTACTATGTTCCTACATCATCTTGTTTTCATCTTTTTAGTTCGCTTTTGAAGCAGTCGGGTTTTTAGATTTTTTAATTTATTTTTTTATTTAGTACTGACTTCATCAAATTTTTAAAAAAACCTATGTAATAAATGAGTTTGAATCCTAATTTTATCTAGGACAGTCTAGGCTAGCTAATGTTACTATGATAATATAGGTATATCAAAGGATACATTACTTACTAGTTGTTTGGCTGTCCTGATGGACCTGGGGATCGTTCTTCTTCTTGCAAACGAAAGGAAATTGATCATGGCAGGGCACGTCATTCAGCACTGACTGCTTCCAAAGCACCACGCAGTCTTCGTTTCCTCCTATATAGTTATTTGGCTCGCCAGAATCCCATTTATTATACACTGAATTTACTGACCGTCCTGTGGAAGTAATAAAACATAATTAGTTAATAAAACATTACTACCCTATATCATGAAATGTTTTCTTGAATTAATTGAGGACAAAAGAAATATAATAATATGGAGATTTTCTAACACATGACCTTATGACCCAAAAATAGGTAGAGTCAGAGTGCCAAGTGCGAGTTTTTTACTCACGAAACGCGCTCGATAACTACAACGTAAACGAGCATTTAGTATGGAGAAATTTTAGTTCAGCGAACTGTCTACAAATGGCGTAGTTTCAATTCCATACAAAATCGCGTTTACGCTCTCGCTATCGAGCGCGTTTACTTTGTTTGCAAAACTCGCACTCGGCACTCTGTACTGGGTGCACTTTCAAGCGAAGTTGTTTAGAAACCATTTCGGTTCCTTCCTATTAGGGTACAGTACACCATAACATTCTATATAAAAGCTCGTTTAAATAGAATTAAATTCAAAATCAGGCATTTTATTAGTTTTTAAATATGAACGTTTTTGTAGTTATGATTTTTTTCCCCAGTTGTTTCTTTGCTGTTATTCATGGTCTACGAAAACAAGGTCTAACCATTAGACCACGTGACTGACACGAGCCTACGTCATTTCTACGTCATTTTGCTTATTCACCCTTGTCGAATGCGTGTAATAGGATGAACAGCGCAAAATTACGTGGGCTCGTGTCAGTCACGTGGTCTAACGGTTAGACCTTGTTTTCTTAGACTATGCTGTTATTAAAAACAAAATTACCATCGACAGTTTCAAACACGCCCTCTGTTTTCAAATTACTTATTCCGATGAACCAAATCAATCCAAACATTTTATGACCATGATCTACAGGGACGTGCGCATATTTGGCTCTCACTTCTTTTGCCTCTCCCTCGCTTTCAGGTATGAACAGAGTAGCTCCCTCCTGCTCGCACTGTCTCTTCGCTTCTTCCCAATTCTTCACCACTGTATGATATTTGTAAAACGCATTAAAAGAACTCATATAAGTGTAGTCGTCACGGAAGGTATTTTCGCCTTGCGCGCCATCTGAAAATATACATTATACATTTAATATATTAATTTGGGTCTGCCGTTATTTGTCGGAACCAAAATGCTGGTTTCGTTTTCATTCCTAAACTACTGAATACATTTTATTTCCATTAATAGTGAGAAGTATACAGGAAATCAAGGCATAAATTTTAATACAGTAAAAAATATAGCATAAAGGTAACTTCATTGCCCAGGGAAAAATATTAGGGGAATCTCATTTTATGACCGTATATCATTATTTGTAGATCACAATTTTCCAATATAATTATTTACGCCTGCATAGTAATCCCAAAAATTTTTCAAAGAAAGAAAGTTATATATGTTTAAAAAAATAAAAACAAGAAAAGAAATATGCTGTTGTTCAAGTTGGAAAATGGAAAATGTTTCTTATCATGCAACTGAAAGACTTCCATTGCTAGACAAAAATCTCCCCAAAAATTAAACTAAAATAATTAATTATTTCAAAGAGACAATCATGGTAAACTGTTGAACATAAACACATTTTGATAAATTTGAATAATAAAGAACTTACCAATAAATCCAATACCAAATATTGTTACGAAACATAATGAGATAACAAGTTTGAGTTCCATTGCGGTAAAAGTGTATTTATTTATTTTATTTACTTGTCTCACAAACGTCGAATCAAGCGTAAGCCCGTTCTTAATAATATTTTTTAATTGAGATCTGTGGCTCTTTTATATAAAATACATCTCCATTCCAGGAAAACTGTGTTATCTTAAATAATAAGTATACTTCACACAACAACCATCATGCACGTAGGCAATGTTCTGAGAATTAAGATACATATTTGTTCCAATATTATTATGAAGGTTTGCGTTCTTAAGAGTCAAATATGAAACCCTAAAAATATCTTTTTTACTTTTTATCAGATGTTTAAAAACTTTTACGATTTATCTCAGCTATTTAATAATTTTAGCTTTGCTTGAGCTTTTTCTGATTGTTGAACCGGGTAACACCCGTAGGTTTAATGAGTAGAGTTATATTGTTTTACTAATCAATCATGGTCACCGTTCTACCGTACAAATTATGACACGTGACATTGGCAGAATCGTGAATACGAAAAACCACAATGGCTAAAAAAACCAACAAAAATAATTTACAAATATTGATTCACAAGTTTTGAATTTACAGCTATGTAAAGTAGGATTTTTGAAATAACCTTGACCAGGGAGGGCTGATATAGCCACATGTTATATTTATAATCCACTCATGATTCCCTTTCATTTGATACCCTACATGCATGGCATGTTCATTTTTTATTTATTTTTTGGCCGCCATTTTGGATTTCAGGTACAAGGTGTAATTTTTCGCACTGCTAACAGCGATTTTCGGATTCAGTGATGTTCAAAACCCCCTAAAAGCACTATGAGAACTTGTTACAAGATTTGCTTCTCACCTCAAAAACTAGAGCGATATTTCAATTTCTTTCCTAGTCTACAATGTTCTTAATACATTTTGAAAAGGGATTAAATTCAAAATTGAAAAAGCTTGTTGAAAAAGCGCACTTTCTATACAACTACTTTTGTCAGTGAAGTCGACAATCATGCCATATCAAAATATTAAAATTAGCTCCTATTTGTTTATATTTGTTGTTATATACCTAGTACTTTATTAGAAATAAATGATTATAGATTATAACAAGAATTTTTTTTAAAGTAAAAAATCGTTTCGAACCCTTTCCACGCTGGCACATTTCGCACTGATTTATGCTTGTTTAAAAAACATTTTTCCAATGATATTATTATATTGATAAGCTATCTAGTATGTTTCCAGAACCCAATGTTTATGTTTATAAGTTCAAAGGTATAATTACTCGGTATCGACACTGTCTTGTGGAGATAACAAAAATATAAAAAAATGGTATTAACATTGTGTTAAACTAACCCAGTATACACGTGTCTATTATTAAATTAAAATGCCCAGCTCTATCTTATATATATTATATCTCGCCATCACACATGATAGCTATATTATTTCGTCTACTTATTTTAATATATTTTGCTATAGACTGACTTTAATACGTACTTCATGTACAAGTTTTATCGATTAGATTATACCTGATACACTATGTGACGAAACTAACCACTTAAGTTTCTTTATTATAAAAATTTCCTGAATAAAAAGATTAATTATAACATTTCTGAACGAACTCATCGTCGTCGGCCTTTGTAACACTGCACCCTGATTGCAAATGTATCTATCTAACGCATATTATTATAACGTCAGAGTCCATGCTGACATCAAGTATATTTTCAAAATCAGAAAATCGAAAATGCACTCTTTAAAGTCCACATTTTCTCCACCCTCATGATGTTACCGGCTGAGATTTGACATTGGGTATACTTTCAAATGTAGGATTTCGATTCCGTTTGTAACGAGGTGCATTGCATGCCACCTCGTGCCTCATTCCTACCTCATTTCTCATCGCATTTACTATTTCTTTTCCACTAAATTTGAATATTTAATTTTGGAATTCATTCGTTTTTCATTTGTCATTTTCATTTATTATTAAAGAATAATGATTAGAAGTCGAGAAGTAGGTAAAGACCTAGATAAAGACCGGCCATTTTCATAATGTGACTTTCATATTTCCCTAAAGCTTGCATCAGTGGAACTCGGTAATTTGTGAATAAACCAATGTACCTATTCAGTGTCAGTGTATTCAGTGCAGTTTCATTTCTAAACGCTCAGGCAGGAGCTCCTAGCTCCTCAACTCTTACCTCGTCGAGCTTATCTTAACTTCTACCTTGCGATCACGCCTGAGGGCCGCCCAGGACCAAAGCGAGCCGCGGGAGTGGCAAGTTTAAAGTATTAAACTGACGGTGCTAGGTACTTGCACCCTGTATAAATATTAATATCTATAGAAAAGTTTGATAAATGAATGTTTGTTCTATAATAAAGCAAAGTAAATAGGTAATGTAGGTATACTATACATTCAAACCCTCAAAACCCACTGTTCGACTTGAAAGTATACTCCAGAAAGAATTTAGGGTCGGGTATATTTAAAGGCCCTGAACTCGGCGTATGCAGTTTGGAACTATACCCGGACGCAACACAATAAGCGTTCTGTTCTGTAGTGATACATTTTTAAATTACGCAACATTGCTCTGACACTGACGTGCGTTCAACGCATAAACCAAAGCATATTATTCTTTGGCAGCGGTCGAGAGAGATTGGAAGAGCCGCTAAGCGGTCAACGTAGGTTGCCAGAGCTTGAAAGCGGTTTGTGAAGACCACTAAATAAAGGTTTTAAACCTGGTGTATGCATTACGATATTTAAATTCGATTGGAAATTTCGTTCTAAACAGAAAAAAACCAGGTTAATTAAATTATGCACATTGCAAGCGCAGAGTAAGCGAGACGGGCACGCCGCCCATTTATGCTGTCTCATTCAGACAAAAGGTATTCAGAGGAACACGCGAAATTTAAATGGAAATAAATTATTATCGTGCGATAAACGCTTATGCGTTTACCACTGCGGCGACCGCATAAAGCAATGCATCATAGTTGATTTCTATTGTAAATATGTATGTATGACGTTTGAAAGTATGCGATAATCGCGTGCAGTGAACGCACGCGTTCATCGGATAAAACAACGGTACGTACGCTTTACACATTGTTTAGTTCACGTAATAAATTTTTAGAAAGGATTTGCTTCTAATGTGGCTGTGGTAACTAAAATAAGAAAAGCACAATAACACTTTTGTCTGAAAACATGTTTTTAATTGACCACAAACTTATTGATTAATGTACAGTAGCCAGCACATGCGGATGGACATGTTGACCTTGAGAGCGCCCGTATTCCGTAGCGCTTGGGGTGAATTTCGCAGTGCGAATGTCCAACCGCATGTGCTGGCTTCTGTACAAACAATAGGTTTCTTCAGTACACAAAACAGTCATCTATACTTCTATACTAATATTATAAAGAGGAAAGATTTGTATTTTTGTGTGTGTGTATGTTTGTAACGAATAAACTCAAAAACTACTGAACCGAATTCAAAAATTATTTTACCATTAGAAAGCTACATTCACCCTGAGTAACATAGGCTATATTTTATTTTCAAAAAAATTAGGGATCCTTACTAAAACTTCAATAATGTAACCCAAGGTGTAAAATAAATACCTAAAATATTCCTTATAATTGCATGGGCTCCGAAACTACTGGACCTATTTTGATGAAACTTGGTACGAAGATAGAATAGACCTTGGGGACGGACATGGGCTTCTTTTTATTGCGGGAAAATACCTCATTCCCACGGGAAAAACTGCAAACGCGGGCGGAACCGTGGGGCGGAAACTTGGTATCAGTACCAATGAGCTTGGGGTATGGTATGATAGAATAGACCTTGGAAATTAATATAAGCTACCTTTTAACGCAGGAAAACTCTTTATTCCCACGGGAAAAATGGCAGCGCGTGTGGAAATTTTGGATAAAACTTTGTACAGAGATAAAACACTCCCTGGGGATGTATAAAGGATATCTTTTACCACGGGAAAATATTACCTCATCCCCTTTGGAAAAATAGTAGCGCGGGCGGAAAATTTAAATGAAACTTGGTACAGTAATATATAAGATTCTACGGTGATAAAGGTTACCTTTTACCGCGGGAAAATTCTTTATTCCCTCGAGAAAAGTGGTAACTAGGGTGGGTCGGAAGTTTTGATGAAACAAAGATAGAATAGACCTTGGGAAAGGTAACAGACTACCTGTAACCGCGGGACAATAGCTTATTCTCACGGGAAAATGGTAGTTCGTAAAGGGAATTTGGTGAAACTTGATACAGAGATAAATTAATTTAGATTTTGAAAACAACCTTCGATATAGTTAGTTAACAGGGAAGCTACGATTCTAGAAATACAAAAAAATAAAAAAAAATCAATAAAAAAAGTAAAACAAAAAAACATGAAAAAAACATTGAATTAAAAAAATATATACCCGAGCGAAGCGAAGAGAAAAATATATAAACTAGCGGCCCTAGTTAATAATATAATAAATCAAGTAAGTACAGACGCCAGAACATGCGGCTGGACGCTCGCACTACGAAATTCATACCTATCGCTACGAAATACGGGCGCTCTGAAGGTCAAAATGTCCAGCCGCATGTGCTGGCTACTGTATATAACTTACTACTAATATTATATTCCAAGGATTTTACAAAAATGTTGTTTCAAAACATATAGCAAAGTATACCCACGTACAAGTTATAACAACATAATAAAATATAAGAATCACCCTTTTGTTAAATTGTGCAATAAAGAATATATATATAAAAAAATAAATTTATGAGTTAGGCACGATAAGTAAACAAACTCTTATGTAGCTATATTAAGACAAAGAAAAGAAAGAAACTGTATTGTTATTAAATATAATGATTATTTATCATACATTCCAAGTGATCTGATACTTTGAAACACAACGAAATGAAATACATACATACTAATCGTTAGGCCGGGACTCCACCAAAGCGGAGCGGAGCGGAGATGTCTCATTTTTGTATAGAATCTTGAGCCGCGCTGTGCCGCTAAGCTCGCGCGCGTCACAAAATTCTATAGAAAAATGAGACATCTCCTCTCCTCTCCGCTTTGGTGGAGTCCCGGCCTTAGTTAAGACTTTTTTAAGTCTTTATACATCTTTATAGCTAAATTAAAAAAAAGAGTTTAAAGGAAAATTTCATCGTGTCCTTTTCTACTGATGTGGGTAACAGGTTTTTAACAGTTGACTACATTACTGCTTCCAGGGGTATTGCCGTTGTTATAGCCTTGGTAGCAGGTTCGGCAGTTGATTAAATTACTGTTTCCAGGGATAATGCCTCGGTAACAGATTTGACAGTTGAGTACATTACTGCTTCCAAAAATACGGTCTAGAAAACAGTATTGAGCGTTGACCATATTACTGCTTCCATGCATTTCGTATACGGTTGTACAGGTGATTACATTACTGCTTCCAGATATGTAACAGGTTGTACAGGTGGATATATTACTATCTCCGATCATGTTACAGTTGCTACGTTCCTTCCTTGCTGTTAGATCCGCAGACTGCAGTAGAATGTTCTCTGACGACTGAAGTATGGCTGCAATGCGATCTGAAACAGTAGTCTGCCGATTTAAAGCATCTGATTGCTTGGCGATCGCTTAAACAAGCGACCCAACATAGCCGTTTGGCTTGCGATCTGTCGCTCCAATGATATAAGCGTCAAGTTCACTGTGTAAAAAAGGGGGTTATCAATGTTATCAGACGGAGAACAGAATAGAATAGCGTAGACTTTACCAACAAAGTACGGTGCTCTAAAATGTGAAGAAGAAGGGCATTCATACTGGAAATCCTAAGTTGATGTTCTGTGGCTTATCGGAGAATTTCAAGCACTGTTTTTGCTAGTTACACAAAAAATTACGTATTATTGTTTACTTTCTAGAATAATAGTCATGAAATCGTGGTTATCGGTGCTAGTTGCACAATTAACGGTATTGGTCCAGTTTCACCGAAAAAACCCTAAGTCAAACAGCCGGTCAAAATTATTGTTGGGGCTAAAGTACATGTACTACCATATGGCTATCCTGTCACCCCCGTCCCTATCAAACCCCGTTCACTAATTAGTTTTACCACAAAAACGTTAAACACACTTGAAACGGCTTTTCTAAAGAGTCTTGTATCAAACATCTCTGTTTATAAATAACACTAAATTAAAGAAATTAAGATACCCGCCGCAAAACAGTTATTTGATCCTTTTAACAATTTAAAAAGAGCTGATAATCTTCAAATGGCTAAATATAATTTCTTGGATCATGTTAAGAACACTCTCGATTGTGACATCTAACAAAAAAAACTAAATCAAAATCGACGCGTCCATTTAGGAGCTACGTACGATGCCACAGATCACATGCCACACTCAAAGTTACAACACCCTCTTTTTTGTCTGGGGTTAAAAACCATGATCATCGTAATATTATTAGCAAAAATTAGTAGAGGGATATGACTTAAACTTATTTTCCTTCTACTAAAACGTAGTATTATAATATAGTTACATGGGTTTAGAACCCAAACCTAAACTGACATGAAGACACGGTCTTTGATCTAACGTTATGAGTAGAGCTTTCGTCAACTTATAAGGATCACAAACGAAAACCGTTCGTGAAAAAAATAAAATCTGAACTGATGACATACCGTCAGTCGTTTTCACTTCTCCTTCTGCTGTCATCGTAGAGGGAGAATTATCCTTTGGCGCGTTGACCGCATCTGAAACATGATTTTAATTTATTTCTTGTTTAACGAACGTCAGTGGCCAAGTATACGTGCCGAGGTTTGAACCCGCAAATGTTCGAATGGAAGTCAATGGCCCTAGCCACTTGACCAATGACGTTCTTATGACGCTTGTATAACGTAAAATAATTTATTTCCAATACTGTCAAATACCCAATTAATCATGTAGGACAAAAAATTAAAATCTTACCAATGAAAGTTGTTGAAAATGCGGATAAAAAGAAAAGTAAAATAATAAGCCACAACTCCATCGCGTAAGTATGAATTGAAATAAACTTAATATAAAAGAGTAATAAAGAATGCTGCTCTACAGAACAGTATCTGACACCAATTGACGACAAAATGAATGCACCTTCCGAACCAGGGTTCCTTTTATACAGATTTGCGGTATCTAAAACAGGAAAGTGATATTTCTAATGATATTAATGTACCTACTTAATTAACACCTAATAAATACAGGGTGTAAGTTACGGCTTAGTGAATGCTGAAGAGAAATGCTTATTTATTTATTTATTTAGTAATAGGAAATAATTACAGTTTTACAGCTTCTTTTACAGATACTTATTAAACATTCATATACCAAGACATAATTCCTCCTATTGTAACAAAATTACATGGCTCAATAGGTAACAGCTGTTGTGAAAACATTAAAAAGTGTACGTGTGCGTGTATGTGTCAGTGAGAGTGCGCATGTGTGTATAATGTGTGTGTGTGTAGAAATAAAAAAGCTATGTTTGTAATTTAAGTACCTAAAATAGTGAAAACTACCCGTCCGCGATTCGAACAAACCGTCACTCTCCCCGACCTGATTAGAGTCGGGCTGCCCAGATCTTTAAATTTTCTCAGACTCTAGCTAAAAATGTCCAATTGTTGGAAGGTATTGTTGTAGCTACGAATGCATCTTGACACAATAAAATTTCTGGCATAATTAGATTGTGACCTGGGTTCAAAAAACAGACGCGTGTGCCTAGTGCGCGTAGTAGGTGTACATTGACCAAAACTCCGGATAGTCAATCCCGTTGTTCAAAACCTTGTAAAGAAACATCATACTTGACAAAAGCCTCCTGTTTTGAAGTGACATAATCTTATGGTGCTTCAAACTCTTCTCATAACCCTCCAGTACCAGCCTGAACCTACGAGGCTACGACTCACAAAATTAAGAAATCTGCGCTGAATATTCTCTATTCTGTTTACGTGTTTATTATAACAAGGAGACCATAATATCTCCGAAGCGAACTCCACTATACTCCTCACGTATACAAAATAGAGTGTAGTTAAAGATTGTACACGCCTAAATGGCTTGGTGATACGCATTACTTATAAATTCCAACATTTTACTGGCCTTCAGAACGACATGTTCATAGAGTGAAGTAAATGTCAATTTATAGTCTAATATTGCATCCAAATTTCTTATTTCAAAACTTCTAGTTAAAGATATACTGTCAATGGTGTAGCAAAGCTGATGTGCATTTTTTTTGTGAAGGATATATATATATGTTACGGCTAAAGACAGGTGTGAACATAAACTTAAGATTAGCCGGCTAAACTTAGGTTTATCTTTGAGGAGCGGCTAATGTTCGATAAAATATAAAATTGCGTCGAGTTATTTCATCTTTAGCCGTATAAACTGCACAATGGTGTCGATTCGATGTTGGCCAATGCACTAATCTTAACTAAATTTTAACTAAAATTTAGTTTAGATGTGTCAGATGACATATTTAGCTATTCGGAACGCACGACTTAACTTAATTTTGTATGGAATCTGACAGGACTAAAAATAAGTTGAACTAACGCCATTTAGCTATTCGGGAACGACCATTCATCTGTCATTTTAAGTTCGTTATCTGTCATTTTTAGGTGTTTTTAACTTAAAATGGTCTTAATTTAGATCCGTTTTTTTAGGTGTAGACTTAATATATTTTGTAAGTTTTGAGGTTAATAAACACGAAATCGAGTAAAAATTAAATAGTGATGAGTTGCTTCAACCAATCTCCTTTCGCTAATCCTGGATAATTACTGAATCGCTCATCCTCAGTCAGGTCAGCGGGGTCGGTCGAGTCTTTCAGCTAAAAACTCTATAAATCGTACAAGCAAGAGCATGCTAAGCAAATTACTTTGGATTTTGCACCTTTCCATCCATCCATCCATCGAATAAGGAACAGAATCGCAATCGCGTTGGCCCAGCTTAGCCTTCACTTAACAGTACGTACAGAAGCCAGCACATGCGGTTGGACACTTTCACTACGAAATTCATCCCTACCGCTACGGAATACGGGCGCTCTAAAGGTCATAATGTCCAGCCGCATGTGCTGCTTACTGTACAACAAATCGACCATTAAGTTCTATTTTGCAATATCGTTTTTGTTTTACGCAGAAAAAATAAAAAAATCTAATTTCCGAAACTAAAACGGAACGTAACACATACTAAGTTGCGTTTCGTTGCGCGTGCGTTCGATTCACTAACGTTCACTTTATTGCAGATTAAGGTTGCATGACTTTACACCTTTGCCTTTCTCTTGAAAAAGAAACATTGCAGGAGCGTGCACAGAGCGAGATAATGTGTATCCGAACGTTAATCGTGTCAAGATTTGTTAAGTCCTGTCAAAAATGAACTAAATTTAGTTAAGATAAGGCGGGTGCAATACCGAATTAGCCCCATTATCCGACCTGAAGCGGCTAAAAATGTATTCCATGGACGCGCGCGGGCGAAAAGGGGGTGAAGTGGTCGGAGGGGGGACGATGAAGCGCAATATGTGTTTGTTTTTAATTTTTATGTTTATAATGAGGCTTATTGTTATTTTTATACCTTAGTAGGTATCATTGAAACTAATTTTTGATTGTTGTAATGCAAATTGTAGTGATAATTTCAATTTTGAAATATTTGGTTCCTAATTAATAACGAAGAAGATTTATTTTGTTTTGATTTTTGTATTTTTATATACCTAAATAGGTATTTCTAATGAACAATGAGACTGATTATTTTCATAAGAAAAATTGTGGCTTAAAGAAAACATTATCTATCATTTTTTCATTTGCTTATTCATATTTAGCCGAAGGGCGGCTAGTTTAGCCGGCTAAAGATAGAAGAAACTAACATTAGCCGCTCCTCAAAGATAAACTTAAGTTTAGCCGGTTAATCTTAAGTTTATGTTGACATCTATCTTTAGCCGTAACATATACATTTTTCAACGTTTAGGTTCAGTAGATTCGCGCTGCAAGTTACTGAGTCGGTTCAGATCCTCCTGAATACGAACGCAATCGTGACGACCATCGATTTAAAAAAAAAAAACATATCTTCAGCGTACATGGAGAATCTGGTGTGTTGGAAATATACGTCTACATCAAATACATACACATTGAAGAGAAGTGGCCCCAAATGTGAACCCTGTGGAACGCCGGAGGGAAAAATAGCAAATCTGGATAGACAAGTACCAATTCTAACAGATTGAGACCTATTTTCAAGATAAGATGTGAACCATCTCAGCAAATCACCGTGTACCCAACAGCACTTAGTTTTGTGAGTAAGATGCTATGATTCAACCTATCGAAACACTTCGAGTAGTCCGTGTAAATCACGTCCATTTGACCGCCCTTGTCTATACCTACGCTAGAGTATAAGTAGTGCTGGTAAATATAACCAAATTGGACGTCACGAACCTTCCGCGCATGAATCCATGCTGCTGCACAGGAATAGATTTTTCCAGAAAAGGGTAAATGTGATCGTGAACTATGAGCTCGAACAGCTAACTGAAGACAGACAAAATAGATCCCGGCCTATATTTATTAAAATGGGATCTAGCTTCACTGATATGCACAGGTTCTTTCCATTTCGAAGGAAAAATCCCCTCAGAAAGCGATCTATTAAAAATTATCGACAATGGAAAAGCCAGCTCCTGAGAGAGAGAATCCCATCGCTACCTGGTCCTTAATTCGCATCTATTTTCTTGAGGTATTTCAGAACCAACTCTATCTAATAATTATAATGTCTTAATTTCGGGAAATTGCAACAAAAAATATTGTACAAGACCCATATAAGAATAGTACTTATCTAAAAAACTTAGACTGATAAGGAAGCAGATACAGACCGCAGACACATGACTAGGTAAATAAGAATGAATCACGAAAGAGTAGGTACCTTCTATTTCTTTCTTATATGCACATATTCCTACTTTTTGTTTGTTTCACTGTGTACGTTAAGCCAGTGTTTACAGAACCTATTCCCAATAATTCCCATAGATATTCTGGCAGACAGCTGACAAGATCTCATACTTAGAGTTGCGAATTCGCTCCCAGAACCCCGCTATCCGTTGCCTTAATATAGCGAAGAAATAATATGAACGAACATACTAGCTGTTGCCCGCGGTGTCGCCCGCGTATTTAAAGGGTCAGTAGCCCTGAGTTTCGTTAGTACAAAAATCTATGTTAAATTCCGACTTATTCAAAACAGTTGGTTTTTGAATACAAAATATATATTTAATTATATGCAGAAAGTGTATGTATGTACTTTGTGTGCCAAACGATTTTTTTTCTCCATATAAATTTTAACTCCCATTGCAACTTAGTTTTAATCTGATAGGATTTTTCTACACATAAGAATCAGAAAAATCCTGAAACACGTGTTCGTTTATTTACTGTGAGATATAATCCAGCAAAGCTTCAAGTCAAAACGACCAACGTTTTTTTATATCCACACAAACTTTCAACCCCTATTTTAACCCTTAGGGGTTATTTGTCGGAAAAATCCCAAAGTCCGTTTATTCAATATAACACTGCGATGATTCAATTAAAATGTCTATGTATGTAATGTGTATGTATATTCTATTCTATTTTTAATGTTATTTTTTATCCTCGTACAAATTGTAACTGTCCTACTTATTACTGGTGTCAATAAAGAATATTGTATTGTATTGTATTGTATTGTTAGCCCCTATTTTTACCCTTAGGGGTTATTTGTGAAAAAAAATCCGTGTTCGTTCATTTATTGTCAAGTCTACCCATACGAAGTTTTAAATCAAAATATTTACTAATATAAGTTTTTTTTTCACCATACTAACTTTAAACCTCATTTTAACCTTTAGGGGTTGTTTGTCGGAAAATGAACGCACCGTCCAAACTACGGTTATACATATAGATTTACGGTAGGTAACTAAAACAGGAAAACGATATTTCTTATTATATGCGTATAATTAATGTTTCAACAGAACTAATAATAATTACAGGCGAGTATTTATTTGTTTATAAAACTATTTGACTAATTTTATTTTTCGTGCATACTTATTTCAGGATATTTCTAATGATAAAAAAATAATTTACAAAATATTAATTCATAAGTTTTAAATGTACGAAACGCTACTTTGGAAAATTATTTTTTAAATTACTTTGACCAGGGAGAGCGGATATAGCAACATAATATTATAGTTTTGTAATCTACTCATTAAGTATTCCTTTTTATTTGATATCCCACATAGCATGTTTATTAATTTTAATTTTTTCGGCGCCTTTTTGGATTCTAGGTACAAGGAGTTATTTTTCGAACTCCTAAGCGATTTTCGGATTAAGCGAGTTCCAAAACCCCCGAAAAGCGCTATAAAGCAACTTGTTAGAAGACTTGCCTGTGACAATTGCAATTCAGAGATTGTTTCTTAGTCTATAAGCCGTCGTCTCCTACCCTGTATGACGCCGCCATCACTTAGAATAGAATCACTTAGAATAGAAAGCCATTTATTACTTGAAGTATTAAATACAACAAAAACAAAGTACAATAAAATGGTATAGTATAGGTACATGAGTAAGGACAGAAAACAATTAGTAATTAGGTACAGTCAAGGACACACCAATCTGAACACTTTCGATTTGGACCATTCTAATGTTCAAAGAATAAGGGAGTCGTAATGCGTATGTTCAGCTGACTGACCCTGCGACGACCAATGCTATTGTGGGAGATGTAGTTGTGATTGGTGTATTGCATCAAGGAAAGGGTTTCGGCTCAGCATTTGCTGTCGACAGGTCAACAGCGCTGATATTCTGCCGGCACCGGTCATCTGCGAGTGTGCACGTTACCAAGCAAGAATATAACTGTGAGGTACCCTAAACAAAATAAAAATGAATAAAAGTAGTAGGTAATGAACAGTGAGAGTGTATAGTATAATTGTAGATATATTACATACATTTATGAATAGGATAATATGATGAACTCTGTTATCCCTTAAGCCATGATAAAGCGTGAAAAACAAACCGCTAACAATCACCGCTAATAATAATTTCAGCCTGATAAAGTTGTTTACGTTATTCTAACGACGGAAAGTCATAAGGATATTATCCTTATTATGATACCTACAGTTAAACTGCAAAATATCTGAAATGTTCTGTTTATTACTTACTAGCGACCCGCCCCGGCTCCGCACGGGAAAATGGTTATTGTGGATTATTCTTAAGTATATTATGCATGTATTATACATAATATAAACCTTCCTCTTGAATCCCTCTATCTATTAAAAAAAAACCGCATCAAAATCCGTTGCGTAGTTTAAAAGATTTAAGCGTACAAAGGGAGGGACATAGGGACAGAGAAAGCGACTTTGTTTTATACTATGTAGTGATAGTGATAATGACCAATGTAATTTAGCTAAAGTAAAATAATTTGTCAATGTTATTATTATAGTGATTTTTGTGGTTTCGTATGTACTTTGAAAAATCAAAAATTATAATCAAAAGGGATCTATTCGAAGTTAAATTTTACAAATTTTATTTATGAAATTATACATGCTTTTGTCGAAAAAGTACGAGCAATCAAATCAAGCTTCACCGGACTTGGGAAACAAACAGGAAAACGGAGCCTATAAGAATAGGATTAGGTACTAGTGAGTCTGTTCGTCTGTCTTAGCCAGTTTTCTCCGAAATTACTAAATAAATTATGTCCGAATATATATATAAATTTGTGCCCGAGCCACTGGTCAGTCACTCCATACAGAAAACGTGTTTTGACAAGCTATATATTTCTTTTTGAATAACAACGGAATATTAACTACAAGTCAATGGCGCTAGGCGCTATGTAAAACACCTCCGTACACTACTGGTAGAGTCCCGCGGTACCTGCGGGGTGCGGGGCGTGGGGCGCTATATCGGGCGGGGAACTCATTTTAGCGCGGGGGGGTGAGTGTCCTTTCTGTACGGGTTAGTACTATTATTTTCTTCTGTGCCCGAGCCAAAGACTAACTTTAAAATAATAATAAAATTGAACTTGGGTTTTACTCTGGGCGGGGTTCGAACTAGCGACAGTGTGCTTTTCATCAGGCGTACTACCAACTAGACTACGCAGGCCGTCATAAGGAAGATTGAGATACCACAGAGTAAGAATTTTTTTTTGGGTAGTATAGAAACCTAATATAAACTCGTAAGACCTCGTGGTGGAGGGCTATCCTCTGACTGAACATCACTACGAATTAAGCTATAAATACACTAGCTTCCCGCCGCGGCTCCGCCCGCGTTAATAGTTTTTCCCGTGGAAATAAGGTATTTTCCCACGACAGAAGTTAGCATATATTCTTCCGCAAGGTCTATTCTATCTTTGTGCCAACTCCGCCCGCTTTAACATTTTTTACAATGGGAATGAGAAATTTTCCCGCGGTAAATCGTAGCCGTTGTTCTTTCGTAAAGTCTATTTTATCTTCGTGCCAAGTTTAACCAAAATAGGTTCAGTAGTTTCGGAGCCATTAGGAATATTTTATGTATTTTTTATACACCTTGGGTTACATTATTGGAGTTTTAGTAAGGATCCCAAATTTAAAAAAAATGCCTATGTTACTTAGGGTGAATGTTGCTTTCTAATACTGAAAGAATTTTTGAAATCGGCACAGTCGTTTTTGAGTTTATTCATTACAAACATATACACACACACACAAAAATTATTTGTATAAATTAGTATAGATGTTAACGGAAATGTATGAAACCTGACATTGTATACAATTCATAGGAAATGTACACAATGCCTTCGCTCGGAGATGTATGAAATAAATTATATTAGACACATCTCCCTAAATAGCGATCGGAAATGTAATACATTCAAGATGTAAATGGGTAGCGGAGCGAGGGGAGGTCATTGAAACAGAATTAAAATATAATAGTACTACTCGTACAGAAGCACACAGAAGGGAGATTTAACTCCCCGCATCAAATCATATATTCCCCGCCCGATATCCCTCAACCCACTGCATCCCGTAGGCGCCGCCAAACTCCGCTGGATGGTGTTGCGTGCGTGGTATTCGATGAAGCATAAAAACTATTTTTCTTTATTTCCATTCAGATCTGGTTGTTGTCTGCTGTAAAAATTAGAACCACGTTGGTCCTTTGGAGTGTCCCACCTTATTGCCTCACCCGATCAGGCGAACGCTTGCGCTTTTGCTGCTTAAACATTCAGTGCCATAATTAAGAATAAATAGATAAATTTTAGAGTGTAGTTACTAAAAAATCCTATATATTTTTTATATTTATTTTACCTGGGTGCCTTTATATAGTTTTAAAAAAGGCTTTTGCTTTTACATTGTGGCGTAAACGAAAGACTGTTAACTTATCAAATTAAAGTTTGAGCTTTACATGCTTTATTTATAGTTTTTAGGGTTCCGTACCTCAAAAGGAAAAAACGGAACCCTTATAGGATCACTTTGTTGTCCGTCTGTCCGTCTGTCAAGACCCTTTTTCTCAGGAACGCGTGGAGGTATGAAGCTGAAATTTATATCAATTACTCAGGTCTACTGTCCCTTGAAGCTGTGAAAAAATCAAACTTCTAAGCCAACGCAATCAAAAGATACAGCCGTTTATGCCGCAAATTTTCGACACTTGCAAGGGAATCAAAACCTACAGGGTGCTTCCCGTGAACTCAGAATCTTGAAATTTGGTACGAAGCAACGTCTTATAGCATAGATAAAGGAAAAATTACGAAATCCATAAATTTTTAGTTACATCACATAATATATATTTTTTTAATAATTTTAACCTTACTACCCATTTCCTCATAAACGCGTAGAGGTATTAAATTGAAATTCATACCAAATACTCAGGTCTATAATACCTTTAAGCTGTAACAAAATCAAACTTCTATGTCAACGCAATCAAAAGAAACAGCAATTTAAGCTGCATATTTTGAAACTCGCAAGTACTCGCAAGGGAATCAAAACCTAAAGGGTACTTCCAGTCGACCTAGAATCTTGAAATTTGGCATGAAGCAACGTTTTATAGCACACATAAAGGAAAAATTCCGAAAACCTTAAATTTTTAGTTACATTACAAAATATATATTTTTTAATAAATATAAACTTATTACTTTTTTCCTCATGAACGCGTAGAGCTATCAAGTTGAAATACTTACTTAGTACTTAGTTACTTAAACGATAAAGAGATCTTTGTCTTAAATTTATGCTCCTCCATCTTTCCCCATTGTAATGTTATGAATTTCATTTTGCAATAAGATTACCATAGTTATGACTCGATTGTCGTAATCACAGAACATTTAAAAGAGGTCCTCTTTTAAATGTTCTGTGGTCGTAATGAAAGAACTTTGTAAACCTTGCAGGTTTGTACGGAACCCTCGGTGCGCGAGTCCGACTCGCACTTGGCCGGTTTTTTATATTTTATTTATATTATAAGGTTGCAACTATACCCGAACTCAACGCAATAGAGAATTCTGTTGTGATACATTTTTAAATTACGCGACATTGGGGCTAATTCGGTATTGCACCCGCCTTATCTATACTAATATTATAAAGAGGAAAGGTTTGATTGTTTTTTTGTTTGTTTGTTTGTTTGCATCGAATAGGCTCCGAAACTACTGAACCGATTTCAAAAATTCTTTCACTGTTGGGAAGCTACATTCACCCTGAGTAACATAGGCTATATTTTATTTTCAAAAAAAATAGGGATCCTTACTAAAACTTCAATAATGTAACCCAAGGTGTGAAAAAAATACGTAAAATATTCCTAATAATTGAAAATGCTCCGAAAGTACTGAACCGATTTTAGTGAAACTTGGCACAAAGTTAGAATAGACCTTAGGAAAGAACATAGGCTACAATTTACCGCGGGAAATATTCTCATTCCCACGGGAACAATTGTTAAAGCGGGCGGAGTTGGCATAAAGATAGAATAGACCTTGCGGAAGAACATTGGCTAACTTTTACCGCGGGAAAATTCCTCATTCCCACGGGAAAAACTATTAACGCGTGCGGAGCCGCGGCGGGAAGCTAGTCTTAACTAAATTTAGTTCATTTTTGACAGGACTTAACAAATCTTGACACGATTAACGTTCGGATACACATTATCTCGCTCTGTGCACGCTCCTGCAATGTTTTTTTTTCAACAGAAAGGCAAAGGTATAAAGTCATGCAACCTTAATCCGCAATAAAGTGAACGTTAGTGAATCGAACGCACGCGCAACGAAACGCAACTTAGTATATTATTTACGTTCCGTTTTAGTTTCGGAGATTAGAAATTTATATTTTTTCTGCGTAAAACAAAAACGAAATATGGTCGATTTGTTGTACAGTAAGCAGCACATGCGGCTGGACATTATGACCTTGAGAGCGCATGTATTTCGTAGCGGTAGGGGTGAATTTCGTAGTGCAAGTGTCCAACTGCATGTGCTGGCTGGCTTCTGTACGTAATGTTAAGTGAAGGTTAATCTGGGCCAACGCGATTGCTATTCTGTTACTTATTCGATGAACATAAGAAAGGTGCAAAATCCAAAGTAATCTGCTTAGCATGCTCTTGCTTGTACGATTGATGGAGTTTTTAGCTGAAAGACTCAACCGCCCCCGCTGACCTGACTGAGGATGAGCGATTCAGTAAATATCCAGGATTAACGAAAGAAGATTGGTTAAAGCAACTCATCACTATTTAATTTTTACCCGATTTTCTAGTTTGTTAACCTCAAAACTTACAAAATATATTAAGTCTACACCTAAAAAAACTGAACTAAGTTAAGGCCATTTTAAGTTCAAAACACCTAAAAATGACAGATAACGAACTAAAAATGACAGATGAATGGTCGTTCCCGAATAGCTAAATGGCGTTAGTTCAACTTATTTTTAGTCCTGTCAGATTCCATACAAAATTATGTTAAGTCGTGCGTTCCGAATAGCTAAATATGTCATCTGACACATCTTAACTAAATTTTAGTTAAATTTTAGTTAAGATTAGTGCATTGGCCAACATCGAATCGACACCATTGTTCTGACACTGATGTGCGTTCAACGCATAAACCAAAGCATATTCTTTCGCAGCGGTCAATGTAGGTACGCGGTAAGCACATGCAGTGAAAGCATCAAACTTTGAACCTTCATACAAGTAGGTATTTGGAAATAAATTATTTATTAGTGTGCATAAAGCAATGCATCATAGTTGGTTTCTATG
Source organism: Teleiodes luculella (assembly GCA_948473455.1). Taxonomy (NCBI): domain Eukaryota; kingdom Metazoa; phylum Arthropoda; class Insecta; order Lepidoptera; family Gelechiidae; genus Teleiodes; species Teleiodes luculella. The sequence continues at coordinate 521,248 of OX419596.1, forward strand.
ATAAGTATCATTGACGTTTGAAAGTATGCTATCATCGGATAAAACAAAACGGTACGCTTTACATATTATAGATTTTAGTTCACAGTTAATTAACTTTTAGAAAGGATTTGCTTCTAATGTGGCTGTGGTAACTAAAATAAGAAAAACACAATAACACTTTTGTCTGATAACATGTTTTTAATTGACCACACACAAACTAATTGATAATGTACAAGCAATAGGTTTCTTCAGTACACAAAAGAAAATAAATCAAGTAAGTAAAGACGCCAGCACATGCGGCTGGAAGCTCGCACTACGAAATTCACCCTTACCGCTAGGAAATACGGGCGCTCTCAAGGTTAAAATGTCCAGCCGCATGTGATGGCTACTGTATATAGGTAACTTACTATTCATATAATCTAAGGATTTTACAAAAAATATTGTTTCAAAATATATAGCAAAAAATGCGAGCAAGTAATATTTATAACAACATAATAAAAAAATAAATTTATAAGTTAGGCACGCTAAGTAAACAAACTCATAAGTAGCTATACAACGACAAAGACAAAGAAAAGAAAGAAAGAAAGGAAAGAAACTATATTGTTATTAAATATAGTGATTAATCATCATACATTCCAAGTTATCTGATACTTTGAAACACAACGAAATGAAATACATAATAGGTACATACATACTAATCGTTAGTTAAGATATAAAGGCCTGTATTCACTTTGATTAGTGCGAGTGCAGGTGATTAGTAATTGCGAGTTAAACAACAGAATTGGACAGAATTGTACACTACTCGCACTACACACCTGTGCTAATCACTCGCAATTACTAATCACCTGCACTCGCACTAATCAAAGTGAATACAGGCCTTAAGTTACATCTTTATAGTTAAAAAAAGAGTATAAATGAAAATTTAATCGTGTCCTTTTCTACTGATGTGGGTAACAGGTTTTTAACAGTTGACTACATTACTGTTTCCAGGGGTATTGCCGTTGTTATAGCCTTGGCAGGTTCGACAGTTGACTACATTACTTTTTCCAGGGATATTGCCTCGGTAACAGATTTGACAGGTAAGTACATTACTGTCTCCATAAAGACCGTCTAGAAAACAGGTTTGAGCGCGGACTATATTACCGTATCCAAAGATTTCGTATACGGTTGTACAGGTGACTATATTACCGTTTCCAGATAGACGGTAACAGGTTGTACAGGTGGATATATTACCATCTCCGATGATATTACAGTTGCTACGTTTCTTCCCCACTGTCAGATCCGCAGACTGCAGTGGAATGTTCTCTGACGACTGAAGTATGTCTGCAGTGTGACTGGCAACTACCTCTGCAATGCGTTCTGAAACAGTCGTCTGCCGATTTAAAGCATCTGATCGCTTGGCGATCGCCTCACCAAGCGACCCAACATAGCCGTTTGGCTGCAATCTGTCGCTCCAATGATATAAGCGTTCAGTTCACTGTGTAAAAAAAGAGGGTTATCAATGTTATCAAACGGAGAACAGAATAGAATGGCGTAGACTTTACAAGTGCGCTGCTCTAAAATGTGAAGAAGAAGGGCATTCATACTGGAAATCCTAAGTTGATGTTCTGTGGATTATCGGAGAATTTCAGGCACTGTTTTTGCTTTTTACACTTAAAGTTACGTATTATTGTTTACTTTCTAGAATAATAGTGATGAAAACTGTACACTTCCTAGTGCAAACTTAGCTAGTAATCTGTGGTTATCGGTGCTGGTTGCACAATTAACGCTATTAGTCCAGTTACGCCAAAAAAAAACCCAAGTCAAACAGCCGGTCAAAATGATTGTTGGGGCTAAAGTATGTACTACCATACGGCTATACTGTCACCCCCGTCCCCATCAAACCCCGTCCACTAATTGGTTTTACCACAAAAACATTAAACACACATAAAACGCTTATCTAAAGAGTCTTGTATCAAACATCTCTGTTTATAAATAACACTAAATTAAAGAAATTAAGATACTCGCCGCAAAACTGTTACTTGATCCTTTAAACAATTTAAAAAGAGCTGATAATCTTCAAATGGCTAAATATATTTTCTTGGATCATAGTTAAGAACACTCTCAATTGTGACACCTAGTAAAAAAACTAAATCAAAATCGACGCGTCCATTTAGGAGCTACGTACGATGCCACAGATCAAATGCCACACTCTAACTTACAACACCCTCTTTTTTGTCTGGGTTTAAAAACCATGATCATCGTAATATTATTAGCAAAAATGAGTAGAGGGATAATAAAATTAAGTTATGGACGTAGTATTATAATAATCTGTGATTATAATATAGTTACATGGGTTTAGAACCCAAACCTAAACTGACATAAAGACACGGTCCTAGATTTAACGTGATGAGTAGAGCTTTCATCAACTTATAAGGATCACAAACTAAAACCGTTCGTTATAAAAAAAAATGCTGAACTGATGACATACCGTCGGTTGTTTTCACTTCTCCTTCTGCTGTCATCGTAGAGAGAGAATTATCCTTTGGCGCGTTGACCGCATCTGAAACGTGGTTTTAATTATTTCTTGTTTAACGAGCGTCAGTGGCCAAGTGTACGTGCCGAGGCTTGATCCCGCAAACGTCCGAATGGAAGTCAATGGCCCTAGCCACTCGACCAACGACGCTCTTATGACGCTTGTATAACGTATATTAATAATTTATTTCTAATACTGTCGAATACCCAATTAATCATGTAGGACAAAAAATTAAAATCTTACCAATGAAAGTCGTTGAAAATGCGGAAAAAAAGAAAAGTAAAATAATAAGCCACAACTCCATCGCGAAAGTATGAAAAGAAATAAACTTATTATAAAAGAGTAATAAAGAATGCTGCTCTACAGAACAGTATCTGACACCAATTGACGACAAAATGAATGCACCTTCCAAACTAGGGTTCCTTTTATACAGATTTGCGGTATCTAAAACAGGAAAATGATATTTCTAATGATATTAATGTACGTACTTAATTAATACCTAATAAATACAGGGTGTAAGTTACGGCTTAGTCACAGATTAATAAATAGTTACTAACGTAAGGTGGCTTAGTGAAGGCTGAAGTGAAGTGTTTATTTATTTATTTTTATAGTAATAGTAAAAAATTATAGTTTTACAGCTTCTTTTACAGATACTTATTAAACATTCATATACCAAAACATGATTCTTCATTGTAACAAAATTATATGGCTCAATAACAGCTGTTGTGAAAACATATTAAAAAGTGTACTTGTGCGTGTATGTGTCAGTGAGAATGTGCATGTGTGTAGGTATATGTGTGTGTGTAAAAATCAAAAAGCTATGTTTGTAATTTAAGTACCTAAAATAGTGAAAACTACCCGTCCGCGATTCGAACAAACCGTCACTCTCCCCGACCTGATTAGAGTCGGGCAGACCAGACCTTTAAATTTTCTCAGACTCTAGCTAAAAATGTCCAAATGTTGGAAGGTATTATTGTAGCTACGAATGCATCTTGACACAATAAAATTTCTGGCATAATTAGACAAAAAACAGACGCGTGTGCCTAGTGCGCGTAGTAGGTGTACATTGACCAAAACTCTCCACCATCTCCGGACAGTCAATCCCGTTGTTCAAAACCTTGTAAAGAAACATCATACTTGACAAAAGCCTCCTGTTTTAAAGTGACATCATCTTATGGTGCTTCAAACTCTTCTCATAACCCTCCAGTACCAGCCTGAACCTACGACTCACAAAATTAAGAAGTCTGCGCTGAATATTCTCTATTCTGTTTACATGTTTATTATAACAAGGAGACCATATCTCCGAAGCGAATTCTACTATACTCCTCAAGTATACAAAATAAAGTGTAGTTAAAGACTGTACACGCCTAAATGGCTTGGTGATACGCATTACTTATAAATTTCAACATTTTACTGGCCTTCAGAACGATATGTTCATCCCAGTCCCAGAACACCGCTATCCGTTGCTTTAATATAGCGAAGAAATAATATGAACATACTAGCTATTTGTCCGTGGCGTCGCCCGCGTATTTAAATGGGCAGTAGCCCTGAGTTTCAGAAGTCCGTTTATTTAATGTCAATATAACCCTGCGATTTTTCAATTCAAAATGTCTATGTATGTAATGTGTATGTATATTCTATTATATTATTTGTTTTTGTTTTTTTCCACACAAACTTTAAACCTCATTTTAACCTTTAGGGGTTGTTTGTCGGAAAATGAACGCACCGTCCAAACCACGGTTCCTTTTATACAGATTTACGGTAACTAAAACAGGAAAGATATTTCTTATTATATGCGTATAAATAATGTTTGTACATAGTTAACAACAGAACTAATAATAATTACAGGCGAGTAGTGTTCAAATTTTCTTCTCCCTCATTTTTGGAAGGTGAAAAAAATTACACGACTCTCATTAAGTTATTTGTTTATAAAACTTTTTGACTAATTTTATTTTTCGTGCATATTTAAGGATATTTTTAATGATAAAAAAATAATTTACAAATATTAATTCACAAGTTTTAAATCTACAGCTATGCGAACGAGGAAAATTGTTTTTTTAATTACTTTGAAAAGATATTTTTTAAATTACTTACTTTTAAAAACGCTACTTTGGAAAATTATTTTTTTAATTACTTTGATTAGGGAGAGCGGATATAGCAACATAATATTATATTTGTAATCTACACATTAAGTATTCCTTTTTATTTGATATCCCACATAGCATGTTTATTTATTTTTATTTTTTCGGCGCCATTTTGGATTCCAGGTACAAGGAGTTATTTTTCGAACTGCTAATAAGCGATTTTCGGATTAAGCGAGTTCCAAAACCCCCGAAAAGCACTATAAAGCAACTGGTTACAAGATTTGCCTGTGACAATTGCAATTCAGAGATTTTTTCTTAGTCAATAAGCCGTCGTCTCTTACCCTGTATGACGCCGCCATCACTATAGAATAGAATAGAAAGCCATTTATTCCTTGAAGTATACAATACAACAAAAACAAAGTACAATAAAATGGTATAGTATAGGTACATGAGTAAGGAGAGAAAACAATTAGTAATTAGATACAGTCAAGGACACACCAATCTGAACACTTTCGATTTGCACCATTCTAATGTTCAAAGAATAAGGGAGTCGTAATGCGTGTGTTCAGCTGACTGACCCTGCGCCCGACGACCAATGCTATTGTGGGAGATGTAGTTGTGATTGGTGTATTGCATCAAGGAAAGGGTTCCGACTCAGCACTTGCTGTCGACAGGTCAACAGCGCTGATATTCTGCCGGCACCGGTCATCTGCGAGTGTGCACGTTACCAAGCGAGAATATAACTGTGAGGTACCCTAAACAAAATAAAAATGAATTATAAGTAGTAGGTAATGAACAGTGAGAGTGTATAGTATAATTGTAGATATATTACATACATTTATGAATAGGATAATATGATGAACTCTGTTATCCCTTAAGCCATGATAAAGCGTGAAAAACAGACCGCTAACAATCACCGCTAATAATAATTTCAGTCTGATAAAGTTGTTTACGTTATTCTAACGACGGAAGGTCATAAGAATATTATCCTTATTATGATACCTACAGTTAAACTGCAAAATATCTGAAATGTTCCGTTTATTACTTTTAATGACCAATGTAATTTAACTAAAGTAAAATAATTTGTCAATGTTATTATTATAGTAAATTTTGTGGTTTCGTATGTACTTTGAAAAATCAAAAATTATAATCAAAAGGGATCTCGATCTCGATCTCGATCTTCGAAGTTAAATTTTACAAATTTTATTTATGAAATTTTACATGCTTTTGTCGAAAAAGTACGAGCAATCAAATCAAGCTTTTTGGGCTTTTGGGTTTTACTCTGGGCGGGGTTCGAACCCGCGATAGTGTATTTTTCATCAGGCGTACTACCGACTAGACTACGGGCCGTCATAAGGAAGATTGAGATACCACAGAGTAAGAAAGATTTTTTGGGTAGTATAGAAACCTAATATAAACTCGTAAGACCACGACCACGGCCATCCTCTGACTGAACATCACTACGAATTGAGTTATAAATACACTACCTCCCGCCGCGGCTCCGCCCGCGTTAATAGTTTTTCCCGTGGAAATAAGGTATTTTCCCACGGCAGAAGTTCTTCCGCAAGGTCTATTCTATCTTTGTGCCAACTCCGCCCGCTTTAACATTTTTTACCATGGGAATGAGAAAATTTTCCGCGGTAAATCGTAGCCGTTGTTCTTTCGTAAAGTCTATTTTATCTTCGTGCCAAGTTTAACCAAAATCGGTTCAGTAGTTTCGGAGCCCATTCAATTATTAGGAATATTTTATGTATTTTTTATACACCTTGGGTTGGGTTACATTATTGGAGTTTTAGTAAGGTTCCCAAAACAAAATTGCCTATGTTACTCAGGGTGAATGTTGCTTTCTAATAGTGAAAGAATTTTTGAAATCGGCACAGTTGTTTTTGAGTTTATTCATTACAAACATATACACACACATAAAAATTATTTGTATAAATTAGTATAGATGTTAACGGAAATGTATGAAACCTGACATTGTATACAATGCCTGAAGTCGCTCGGAGATGTATGAAATAAATTATATTAGACACATCTCCCTAAATAGCGATCGGAAATGTAATACATTCAAGATGTAAATGGGTAAGCGGGGAAAGCGGAGCGAGGGGAGGCCATTGAAACAGAATTAAAATATAATAGTTACTACTCGTACAGAAGCACACAGAAGGGAGATTTAACTCCCCGCACCAAATCATAATAATATGGTTGCATATTAGAAAATCAAAACTTCATCGAGCAAATTTTAAAAGAACAACAAATGAAATAACAAAATTTAAATGACCAAATGTTTTATTTAGCAAAATTTTATAATTCAAATGTATGTGTCATCAAATGGACGACTGACCAAAAGTTGCTAGATCAAAATTTAAAGTGCCAAATCATTACTAGTTTTGTTATCGCGAATGATATTCTTCAGTGTTTTGTTTACCTTCCACAGTCTAATAAATTTGTTAGTTTGCAATTATAAACGTTTACATATGTCCTAGGGCCTAGGCTAAATTAGTTCACCAGGCGGGTGCGAGCGAAGCGAGCACGGAAGTTTAGGGCACCCCTACTTCGGATAGTATAGGTTCGAGCGTAGCGATCGCTCGCCATACCCTTCGTGTTAGGTTACACATTAACCTAAACAAACCTAACCTTGCCTAAACCCAGTTTAGCCTAGGCAAAACTAGTTTGACCCAATATTGGATTTGGCCGGTAACATATAGGTAATAAGGCAATTTTGGTTTGGCTGGTGAAACCAGTTGATAATTAATAAATGAACCAAAAATCCTTTTTTTAACCTTTAAACGATTTGGCCTATAGTGTCATAGATAATTTAAACGTTGGTATTCCAGACTTTGGTCAGTTGAACTTTCGGTCAAATGACCATTGACTGCCATTGACATTTTAAAATTTGTTCATTTGTTCGTTGTTATTTTGAAATTTGCTCGATAAAGATTTGATTTTTTAATATGTAACCAATCATATTCCCCGCCCGATATCCCTCTACCCACTGCATCCCGTAGGCGCCGCCAAACTCCGCTGGATGGTGTTGCGTGGTATTCGATGAAGCATAAAAACTATTTTTCTTTATTTCCATTCACATCTGGTTGTTGTCTGCTGTAAAAATTTGAACCACGTTGGACCTTTGGAGTGTCCCACCTGGGGTATTGCGTCACCCGATCAGGCGAACGCTTGCGCTTTTGCTGCTTAAACATTCAGTGCACTAATTAAGAATATAAAGTTAAATTTTAGAGTGTAGTTACTAAAAAATCCTATCTATATTTTATATTTATTTTACCTGGGTGGCTTTATATAGTTTTGAAAAAGGCTTTTGCTTTTACATTGTAGCGTAAACGAAAGACTGTTAACTTATTAAATTAAAGTTTGAGCTTTACAAGCTTTATTTATAGTTTTTATATTTTATTTATATTATAAGGTTGGAACTATACCCGAACTCAACGCAATAGAGAGTTTTGTTGTGATACATTTTTAAATTACGCAACATTGTTCTGACACTGATGTGCGTTCAACGCATAAACCCGCATATTCTTTCGCAGCGGTCAACGTAGGTAAGCACATGCAGTGAAAGCATCAAACTTTGAACCTTCATACAAGTAAAAAAATATTTATAAGTGTGCAATGAACGCTTATACGTTTACCACTGCGGCGACCGCATAAAGCAATGCATCATAGTTGATTTCTATCATGAAGGAAAAAAAAATACTGGGCGCGTACAATTTTTTCTTCCTTCATGATTTCTATGGTAAGTAGGTATATGACGTTTGAAAGTATGCGATCATCGCGTGCAGTGAACGCACGGTTTCATCGGATAAAACTGTACCCTCTGTGAAGAGTGATACAACTTGAGATAGATCGGTTATCAAGTGATTGTAAATCCTTAAAGAGCAATTTTTTTGCTATTTTTCTGTCTAATCGGTGTAGCTCTAGCCCTTCTAGAAGCGAAGATAATTTTGATACATCTCGCATTTTTAACATGACTCTATGTGTAAAATAATATCACTCTACTTAAATTACAAAAAACTATGTTTTCCGATGATAATTTTTGTGAAAAGTGATATAACAACATCACCATTATTTGTAACTGATAAAATTAATATTTGTAACTAGTGTATAATGATTTAACTCAAAACAAATCTATTACCACGAGAACTATTACAAAATATTTTTTGTGTTAAGTGATCTAACTTGAAATATAACATTAATAATACCAAAAACGTCCGTACGCAAAACGATTCCAGTTTGTGAAAAATGTTATAACTATTTCTCGGCCACAAGAAAAAACAAAGATCTTCACATCAATCGGTCTTACACTGCCCGCATCCAATCATCCAAAAAACCCCGACCCTCACCAGATCGTCGGTCTACCTTGTAGGGGGCCTGCCCTCTCTATGCCTTCCTTTAGGTATGTATTATGGACCTTTCTGCCCCAACACCCACTGTCACTTACTTGAGTTTAATGATTCTATGGGCTATGTCGGGGACTTTGGTTCGTCTGCGGATATCATCATTCCTGATTAAAATCTGTAGGGAAACTGGAAGAAGAGCATTTTGCTTTTTGATTTACTACATTATGAGCAAAATTGGGTCTACCTGACTGGGCTGACATAATGGGGTATAAATTCGAGAGCAGAATCCCCAACATTTATTACATTTTCCTTCTCCATCTTCATCTTCTGACTAGTTGGCGAATCTGTTGAGCATTTATCAATACAGAAGACTTGTGCGAGTGGCGCAGACGGATGATCAGTTTCCGATATGAGAACTATTTCACCCCTAATCCCAAGTTGAGCATTGTGAGGTCTTCTAAGGTCCCAACCATGACTACAATATCCGTCATATTTTTCGCCCTTAATGTTGATGCCACGCCCATCGAAGTCCAAAAACTTAAAAACATTCTCCAATGCAGCTGTGTACATTTTTTTTAAATCACCTCTTTCTATCTCTCACCCGGCTGTAGCTGCATTAATCTGTAATTCTGAACTGACATAGTGGTATTTGAAACCTCTGAAGCGACCGCAGTACTGCCCAGGTTTCGTTTGAACAGAAGACTTTATCATAGTCCACGAACGCTGAGTATAGTGGCTGATGTGATTATATACCTGCTACTCTTTAGTCTTCTGTATAACATGTGAAAGTGGTCTAATGGTAATGTAGTTTTTTCGTGTACAAGTTTCAATAGAATTCCTTGATTTCTTTTAGAGATCTTTCCATACGACTTTGAGATCTGTCTATTGAGCTGCCGGTAGCAGGAAGCATCTGCAGACTGCAGAAATATCCTCCGTCTTTCTTTGATGAACCTGAGTTATTAAAGATCTTAAAGAACTTTAATCCAGTTGTCGTCGTAAAGACAGCTTCTACGAATTTATCATTGTAATCCTCTACTCCTACCTATTCTGCTAGGGATTCAAAAGAAACTATTTAGGGTTCTTTATATTGGCAATAGTTAGTGTTACTTATTTATTTCTTACTTATGTTGACAAATTGACGCATTACTAAAAAAATATTTCAAAGAATATATAGTCAAAAAACTGTTACAATTTTACTAAAATTCAAAGAGCATTGTTTTTTCCTTTATTAAATTTGCTTACCCAACTGCACTTCGACCATAATAACATAATTGATATCAATATACACAATTTAATAAAATAAAATGGTAATTTAAATCATTTTTCACCTTAAATGCACGGTTAAAACTTTGTGTATATTGATATAAGTTTGCAAAATACTTAAGAATTACAAAATAAAGTAAAGAATCGTAAAGAGGATACTTTATATGGTATAGTTTCTTCCAACAAAAATACGTGAATCATGTTTATAATATTTAAAATGTTGAAAATATTAATACTATATCACTTCACACAAAAATGCTAGAGGCTGTGTAAAGTGATATAAGTTTACATAAATCACTTAACACTTTGTTGGATAGACGTGGAAAATGATATATATTCGTATTTTTCGCTATTTGACACAAAATTTTGTATTGCAGCATAATTTTGAATTAGTGTTTTTAAAACTTCACATGAACACCTAAGTGAATTTGTGAAAATAAAAAATCTACAGTAAATACAAATGAAATTATATTTTTTTTTAATTTTCAAAACTTTAAGTCGCCATATCTCGAAACTACTTTTTGAGACTTGTATCACTGTTCACCGAGGGTACAGAACAACGGTACGCTTTGCACATTATAGATTTTAGTTAACATAATAAACTTTTAACAAGGATTGGCTTCTAATGTGGCTGTGGTAACTAAAATTAGAAAAAAAACAATAACGCTTTTGTCTGATAACATGTTTTTAATTGACCACAAAATAATTGATAATGTACAAACAATTGGTTTCTTCAGTACACAAAACAGTCATTAATAATAAAATAAATCAAGTACAGATACCAGCACATGCGGCTGGACACTCGCACTACGAAATTCACCCCTACCGCTACGAAATACGGGCGCTCTGAAGGTCAAAATGTCCAGCCGCATGTGCTAGCTACTGTTCATATTATATTCCAAGGATTTTACAAAAATGTTCTTTCAAAACATAGAAAGTTCTTTCAAAGCAAAGATGTAGAAAATTAATTTATAAGTTAGGCACAATAAGTAAACAAACTCATAAATAGCTATATTAAGACAAAGAAAAGAAAGAAAGGAAAGAAACTATATTGTTATTAAATAAAATGATTTCATTATTAATTATCATACGTGCCAAGTGATCTGATACTTTGAAACACAACGAAATGAAATACATACATACCTACATACATTAGGGTGTCCCTTATACTCGTATGAGGAAAAAAATATATATTTTTCGAATATCGAAATGCATACCCCGTAATTATTATTTTGGATCTTAATTTGACCCACTTCCCGGTCTTCGATTAGGATGAAATTTTGCACACGCTTTGAGTTCTGATGACAATACATGACTAGCTAAGAAACGTCATTATAAATCCAATATGGCGGCTAATGATGGCTTCCCTAAGATGGCGAACTGGCTGTTTGAAATCCACCCCTATGATATGGGTATCAAATGAAAGGGTTTGCTGTCAGGAATACGAAAAAAAAAGTCACGTGACTTTAATCCAATATGGCGGACAGGAAGCGTGTTTTTTAGTTTTTTTAACTATGTATTTTTATTATATTACAGCCTGTTTATAGACAGAATTCATTACTTAATCGACACCTATTAAAAGCTGCAATTAACTTAGGCATAATGATATGAATTCCTTTCTTTTTTGTATCAGTTTTGGAAATTGCTGTTTGAGATTCGATAACAAGGCTTCCTCAAGGCTTACATATCAGAGCTGGTAGGTTGGTCAGGATTTTTTCCATTTGTATAAAATCTTGTGTAGTAAGACATGAAGATAAACTCTCGGAACACATTTACTTACGTCTTTTCTCTTCTTTTAAATTTATTTATCTCGATATTTTTTCTTTCTCGGCTACCTTTTTGTCGACATCCCGCTAAACATTTTAGACATTCCTAGACGCTCTGGTTCTCGTTGTTTTTGTAAATATATTTTATTTTCCTCTATTTATATCAATTAAAATACATTAGTGTGTGCTATATCGAATAGATTACATAAATTGTTTTGAAAGTCCTCCTCACGGCGCGCTTGTAAGCATCATGTGTTTTTTGAATTTTGTGTCTCTCAGCATGGTTAAGACCCGCAAGTTTTTTTTACACACAGGTGAAACTCTAATAAGGATTGTAGCTTTATTCAGAATATAATACTCTCGAATGACGCTTTCATAACAGTCAATTTAACTTCGCAATGTGAAAGAAAAGTGCTGCAAGAACGGCGATTCGACGGTAACTATGTGCCACGATTCACGTCACCAATTAAGAAAATACTTTTTTCTCTTTACTTCTTAATTCCTCTGTCATTGTCAAAATGTAAAACAATGAGTTAATTACGAGAATATGTAAGGACAAAAGACAATCACGACGAGTACGCGCCGATACTTCCAAGCGACATGTATATATAGATAATTCGATCCAAGTCGGCACGGGTTGTTATACTCCAAATAAGGTAAAAAGTAATTTCTGGGTGTTTTAGAGACAAATAAACAAAACTAAGGCCTATGCGTGAAAAAAAAAACTTTGAAAAATAAGGGACACCTTAACATACATACTAATCGTTAGTTAAGATATAAGTTACGTCTTTATTGTTAAAAAAAAGAGTTTAAAGAAAATTTCATCGTGTCATTTTCTACTGATATGGGTAACAGGTTTTTAACAGTTGACTACATTACTGTTTCCAGGGGTATTGCCGTTATTGCCTTGGTAGCAGGTTCCACAGTTGGCTACATTACTGTTTCCAGGGATATTGCCTACGTAACAGTATTGACAGTTCATTATATTACTGTTTCCATAGATACCATCTAGGTAACAGTATATAGCGTAGACTATATTACTGTTTCCGAATATACGGTGTAAGGTTGTACAGTTGACTATATTACTGTTTCCAGAGATCTTGTTACAGGTTGTACAGGTGGCAATATTACTGTCTCCGACGATATTACAGGTACTACGTTTCTTCCTTGCTGTCAGATCCGCAGATTGCAGTAGAATGTTCTCTGACAACTGAAGTATGTCTGCAGTGTGACTGGCAACTACCTCTGCAGTGCGATCTGAAACAGCCATCTGCCGATTTAAAGCATCTGAATGGTTGGCGATCGCCTCACCAAGCGACCCAACATAGCCACATAGCGTGGCTTTTGATTTGTCGCTCCAATGCAATGATGTAAGCGTCTAGTTCTTTGTGTAAAATAAAGGGGTTATCAATGTTATCAGACGGAGAACAGAATATAATGGCGTAGACTTTACCAACAAGTGCGCTGCTCTAAAATGTGAAGAAGAAGGGCATTCATACTGAAAATCCTAAGTTGGTATTCTGTGGCTTATCGGAGAATTTCAGGCACTGTTTTTGCTATTTACACTAAAAGTAGCGTATTATTGTTTTCTTTATATAATAAAAGTGGTGAAAACTGTACTTTGCTAATGTAAACTTAGCTAGTAATCTGTGGCTATCGGTGCTGGTTGCACAATTAACGGTGTCGGTCCAGTTTTGCCAACAAAAAACCCCAAGTTAAACAGCTGGTCAAAATTATTGTTGGGGCTAAAGTACATGTACTACCACGCGGCTATCCTGTCACCCCCGTCCCCTTCAAACCCCGTCCACTAATTGGTTTTACCATAATAACGTTAAACACAATATGAAACGCTTATCTAAAGAGTCTTGTATCAAACATCTCTGTTTATAAATAACACTAAATTAAAGAAACTAAGACACCCGTCGCAAAACTGTTATTAATTTTTTTTATAATTTAAAAAGAGCTGATAATCTTAAAATAGCTGAAGATATTTTATTGGATCATAGCTAAGAACACTTATGATTGTGAAATCTTGCAAACAAATAAAACTAGATCAAAATCGAAGCATCCATTTAGGAGCTACTTACGATGCCACAGATCAAATGCCACACTCAAACTTACAACACCCTCCTTTTTGTCGGGGGTTAAAAACCATGATCATCGTAATATTATAAGCAAAAATAAGTAGTTTTCGGATTTTATAAGACTTTTTCTTCTCGGGATTATAAGTTGGACGTAGTATTATAACATAGTTACATGGGTTTAGAACCTAAACCTTTACAGACATAAAGACACAGTCTTTGGTCTAACGTGGTGAGTAGAGCTTTCGCCAACTTATAAGGATCACAAATAATAACCGTTCGTGATAAAAAAATGCTGAACTGATGACATACCGTCAGTCGTTTTCACTTCTCCTTCTGCTGTCATCGTAGAGGGAGAGTTATCCTTTGGCGCGTTGACCGCATCTGAAACGTGATTTTATTTATTTCTTGTTTAACGAGCGTTTGTATGTGCCGAGGCTTTAACCCGCAAACGTCCGAATGGAAGTCAATGGCCCTAGCCACTCGACCAACGACGCTCTTATGACACTTGTATAACGTATAATAATAATTTATTTGGAATACTGTCAAGGACCAATTCATTTGGGACAAAAATTGTAAATCTTACCAATAAACGTCGTTGAAAAGGCGGAAAAAAATAATAGTTAAATAATAAGCCACAATTCCATCGCGTAAGTATGAAAAGAAATAAAACTATAAAAGAGTAATAAAGAATGCTGATACAGAACAGTATCTGACACCATTTGACAACAAAATGAACGCACCTTCCAAACCAGGGTTCCTTTTATACAGATTTGGGGTATCTAAAACAGGAAAATGATATCATACCTACTAATATTATAGAGAGGAAAGATTTGTATTTTTGTGTGTACAGACCGCAGACACTAAAATAGGTAAATAAGAATGAATAACAAAAGAGTAGGTACATATTCCTACTTTTTGTTTCGTTCACTTGAAGCCAGTGTTTACAGAACCTATTCCCATAGATATCCTGGCAGACAGCTGACAAATCTCATTCTTAGATTTGCGAATTCGCTCCCAGAACCCCGCTGTCCGTTGCCTTAATACCTACCTATACGTGTGACTCGTACGCCCCGTGTGTCACGTCCGCACAAAAAACTCCTTAAAACGACCTTCTCTAACGGCCCGACCTCGGCGCAATAAACAATAGACATGCGCCAAACAGTACGTTTAATGCTATATCACATTACTCATTACTTTAGAAAAGGTGATATCACCCCGTACCATTACACATCACCCTAAACATTACCTGAAATGTTGAATGAAATTTGTCACTTAATTAGTACGAAGAAATACTCTGTAGTATTCCGTACCGTCAGCACATATTACTTTACTATAACATTACCTGCGCGCGACTGCATCACTTGAAATAGATAGCACCCAAGAAATTGTTTTTGTTTTAATTTTTTACTAACTGACCCGACAGAAGTTGATTTTCCTTCATAATAGCTAATGTGTGATGTGTACTGGTGTACTGGTTACCATACTCGCGTAATGTGTGATATTGCATTACCTTTTAGGGTGATATTACTTTTGTGATATCATACGCATTACCTACACATCTCTAATAAACAACTGGTCATTGAACTCATGGTCTAAAAAATCAAGGTCTAACACGCATTCGACAAGGATGAACAGCAAAATGACGTAGGCTTGTGTCAAGTCACTAGAAGACCTTGTTTTTTAGACCATGATTGAAATTGAACAGTAACTCTTTTGTTTTTTATTTGTCTTATCGGTGCGCGCGCGGGTGTCAAGTGGCACTTATGCCGGTTTCACACGAGGGCAGAACAGTGAGGCAGAACAGTGGGCAGCACAGTACTGCTACTGTTTAAACCACAGAGATGTTCCTATTCTGATATCTATGGTTTAAACGCACAGAACAGTACTGTTGAATTTTTGTTTTTGCCTAAAAGTTGCCGAAAATGTTGGGCCGCTTTATGGTCCCGCGCTGTAGCCCGAACCAACCTGAGCCAACTACTAAAACGAAATGGGTCTGCAACTACAGGAGTAGGCAAAGATAAAACTGCAACCGAAAAAACTTGCTCAGGTTGCTTCTTGAGCTCTTCTACAGGAAGCGCATGTTGAACAGTTGGCTCTGTGGGCCACTCTGCTAAAGGCAAAGCTAAAAAAGAAGGGCCCACAAGCCAGTACTGTTCTGTGCGTTTAAACAGTAGCAGTACTGTGCTGCCCACTGTTCTGCCCTCGTGTGAAACCGGCATAATTGATGACTCATAGCAATTAATATAAGTCAGAAGCGTAGCGTGCTTTGTCGGGGCCCCGTATAAGAATTTGTTTACCTTAGGAAGAGTAAAGATTTCTCACAAAAGAAAAAAAAATGAATATAATCAAAATAAATATTTATTCACCATAATTATCTATCTATTTAAGGAAATTGCTTTTTTTTACTTTAGTCATTTGTGAAATAAAAAAAAATTTGGGAAGTTTTTATTAAATTTTGCTTACGCACATTAGGACCCCATGGCTCGGGGGCCCCGTATAATTGATACGGCATATACGGCGGTAGCTACGCCCCTGAATTTAGTATTCTGTGCTCATAGGACTTGTGTTCTTAAAATATCACTACAAGCACTACAAGTGTTGATTTATGTGTTGTTGAATGAATGAGCCATGCTATTGTGGGTTTTGTTATTTGAAACGTGTACTGGGCGCTGCTGTAATATCTGTCCTTGAACGTCCTCGCGCGCGATTTATTTATAGACGATACGAGCGAGTGCTAAAAACATATGATAATTAATAAACTACTGAAGCCATATTTAAATTAAAAAACTTGTATGTCGAAATAGCTTATAATATGTAGAATTTGAATATGTGAATACTTACCTAATTTAATTACAATTAACAATACTGAAACATAGGTACAAAGAAATCCAAATCGGAAAACCGACACTGCGCGACCGTACTTTTTCATGATGATTTGTCGTCGTATCACATTAAAAACAAAGATATTTCTTACTTACACGTATTGAAATAATCACGACGATTGTTTTGATATATCACACTATTTACAATAAATCGAATAATTAATTCAATAAAGCAAAAAACATTTAATTATTTTTTCTCTTTGAACACAAGCACTCAGTACGTCACGTCAGTGTTGTTGTTGTTGTTTTTTCGAATTTTTCCCTAAATAAAGGAAAGGCAATGGTGCTAAGCCATACAGCCTAATCATATATGAAATTATTTTCTTTTTAGTTTCCAAAAAAGGCCCAAGGCCAGGTCTTCAATTGATAAAGTCTTCAGTCTTAGTTTTCTTTATATCTTTTCAAAACAAGCGAATCTTCAGTCATTATTTCTTCAGTTTCATTTCGTCGTCCGTTTTTAGTCATTTCTTGCATCCATGTTAAACATAGCCTAGTCTTCTATAGTAGGTATCTTCTTAGTAGTTTCTTGCATATTCATTTCTTGTTACGGGATCATTGAAATGCAAGGGTGGTTCTTACATTCCAATGATACTGGAGTTTAACGCGGGGTATCAAACCAGAAACAGCTAACTACACATTATTTCTCACTTTTATTGAATAGTTCTTCTTTAACAGCACATTATCGCACTAATTCCACCATATTAACACAACAATTACCATGAAAAACTAATTTTAAAAAGAACGAAACAATGCACCCGCCATTTCTTCTCGATTCCCGCGCAAAACTCCTCACGTCAGTGTGTCAAATCAAAAAATTGCCATACAGCCATTCCTCATACATTTAAGCTCCATCTAGTGGCGATTGAATGCAAGTTCCATACGAGAACTCCCCAGACACCGACCAGACAACAACGGGCGCGAATTGGCGCGAACTTATAAGCAACTATGGTTGCGTGGACAGGCAAGGGTACTGCAATGTTTGCAACCGTGGTTTCCGTGGACGTTCGTATCCCTAAATAAACTTAATTATTTGTTGTTTTTTTATTTTCCTTAATTTATCAATGTGTGCTACCGTAATTTGTCAATGTCCGCCCCACCGGACAGTCATTTTTTCATAAACTATAAATTAATGTTTTTTTTTTTCATTTTGTGAGTCATTTATTACCAGAGAGTTTGGAAGCAGCCGCTTAGCGAAGCTGGCTCTTCCAACCTCTTTGTTTATTACCCCTCCTAAATAGTTACAACAACAAAATACACATTTTTTTAACTTTTTGTTCTTTGCCAAATTAAGGGCTAAAAAAAATTAGAAGTTAGCTAGCACGATAAGTAAACAAACTACGACGTAATGGTATGTTTCTAAATGTTGACAAATGTCTTACAATTTCTTTTACATCAAAGAAAAATTGTATTATTTCTTTCGATTATACGATGGCCTATCACTTTTACGAAAATCTTGTGTGAGAGATTTGGGAGTAATGTTTGACGAGAAATTAACATTTCATTCACATTATGACCACATTATCACTAAAAGTTCGCGACTGTTAGGGTTTATTTTTCGTATAACTGTAGGTTTTAAGAATTTATCTGCCATGTTCCATTTATATCACGCCCTTATAAAAAGCATCCTGGAATATGCGTCCGGTATATGGTCCCCATTCTATCAACGTCATAGTGAGAATATCGAGAGAGTGCAAAAGAGATTTTTGAACATGATCGCGTACCTAACATTACATCTAGGTCGTACTTGTGGTTCTTATTCTATGAGACTTGATAAATTCAAAATATCCACTCTGCAAACCAGACGTAAATGTAATGAACTAGTAATATTATGTAAAATTATTTATTCTCAAATTGATTGTCCCCCCCTTCTTTCGCTGTTTAATTTCAATATTCGTTTCCGGTCCCGTAAACCTACAACTAAAATTTTCACTTTACAAACTTATCAAAATAACACGTCCTATTTTAACTCCATTGTTCGTATGTGTCGCTCATATAATGACTTGGTGAGTGACGGAGCATTCTTCTCTTGACATTTTTAATTGTAAGCTATACAAATTCAGAAGGCATATCCAAACCTTATTAAGTACATAGACCAACCTTTAATCAGCTTAACCCATAGTTTTTAGATTCCTATTGTGTTAAATTATAATTTTAAATTTTTTGTGTTTAATTTAGCTAATAAGATTTCTCTTAGTGAACAGTAGTTACATGTTACATTAATACTGTTTATATATGGTCCATTCTGTGCACACATAATTAAGAGTTATAATCTAGCCTAGATACCGTATTAATGTTAAGTTAGTTCTAATATGGTTGTAACTTGTTTTGTAAATTTACTTTATTTATTTTATTTATAAAAAAAAATAAAATATAAAAAACTCGTAAGTAGCTATATTAAGACAAAGAAAAGAAAGAAAGGAAAGAAACTATATTGTAATTACATATAATGATTAATTATCATACATTCCAAGTGATCTGATACTTTAAAACACAACGAAATGAAATACATACATACATACTAATTGTTAGCTAGGGCTTAAAGTTACGTCTTTATAGTTAAAAAGAGAGTTTAAAATAAAATGTCATCGTGTCGTGATCTTGATGTGGGGTAACAGGTTTAACAGTTGACTATATTACTGTTTCCAGAGCGACTGACTCTACGTTCATCCAAAGTCTGATGTGGGACACAGGTTTTACAGTTGGCTATATTACTGTTTCCAGGGATATTGCCTCGGTAACAGGTTTGACAGGTAAGTATATTACTGTTTCCATAGATACCGTCTAGGTAACAGGTTTGAGAGTAGACTATGTTACTGTTTCCAGAGATTTTGTAACAGGTTATACAGTTTACTATTTGACTGTTTCCGATGATATTATTACAGTCACTACGTTCCTTCCTTGCTGTCAGATCCGCAGACTGCAGTGGAATGTTCTCTGACAACTGAAGTTTGGCTGCAGTGTGACTGGCAACTACCTCTGCAATGCGTTCTGAAGCAGCCGCCTGTCGGTTTAAAGCATCTGATTGGTTGGCGATCGCGTCCACCAAGCGACCCAACATAGCCGTTTGGCTTGCGATCTGTCGCTCCAATGATGTAGGCATCTGGTTCACTGTGTAAAAAAAGGGGGGTTATCAATGTCATCAGACGGTAAACAGAATAGAATGGCATAGACTTTACCGACAAGTGCGCTGCTCTAAAATGTGAAGAAGAAGGGCATTCATACTGGAAATCCTAAGTTGATGTTCTGTGGCTTATCGGAGAATTTCAGGCACTGTTTAAAAAAATTTAAAACCCCCGCCGCAAATCTGTTCCTTGATCCATTTAACAACTAGAAAAAAGCTGATAATCTTCAAATGGCTGAAGATATTTTCTTGGATCATAGCTAAGAACACTCTCGATTGTGACTCCTTGTAAACAAAAAAAAACTAGATCAAAATAGACGCATCCATTTAGGAGCTACGTAAGATGCCACAAACAGACAGACACTCACGTCAAACTTATAACACTCTATTTTTCGTCGGGGGTTAAAAACTATGATCGTCGTAATATTATAAGCAAAAATGACTAGTTTTCAGACTTTTTCTTCTCGGGATAGTAAGTTTCGTTAGGTCATGGACGTAGTATTATAATATAGTTACATGGGTTTAGAACCTAAACCTAAACAGACATAAAGACATGGTCTTTGATCTAACGTAGTGAGTAGAGCTTTCGTTAACTTATAAGGATCACAAACGAAAACCGTTCGTGATAAAAAAAAATGCTGAACTGACGACATACCGTCAGTCGTTTTCACTTCTCCTCCTGCTGTCATCATAGAGGTAGAATTATCCTTTGGTTTTGTCACCACCACATCTTCTTTGTTAATGTGATGTTTGCATATGAAGGGTCTGGCAAATCTGCATGAAGACAGAACAAGATTGCGAGTGACAGTGTTTAGAGCTGCGCAGTGTAGGCGATTGAGGATACCTGGATCAGGCTCTCCGAAACCCCATCGATTGTACACAGCGCTGATGGGGAGACCTGCAACCAAATATCAAGATTTAGAGGTCCTCGCCATGCTCTATCCTCGTAAGGCCCAACCTAATTTTAGGTCAGTTTAGATGACGACCCAATGTACTAATAATAGGTTCAAGTGCTTCCGGCCCAGAACTTTGATTTGCGAAAAGAGTCTTTAAATGTATTGCTATTGATATCATTCTTTCATGAGCTATGTTTAGTGCCTAAAGCTGACTATTCCATATGAAAAAGACGTCGAAATCGTATGTACTTTTTTTAGCACTCCGGGACATAGTAAAATAAAAATTTACTAAATACATTAGTTATAAATACCTATAACTTTGTTTTAACTTGTTTTTATTTACATTATTTACTTAATTGTTTAGACATTAAAAAAATCAACAGTAACTAATATTTTTCAAAATCAGTATAATATCTAGGAAACAAAGCCAATTGCTTGCAATTATTAGTAGCAATGATAACGAGAGCGTCGGTGGCCAAGTGGGTAGAGCCGTTGGCTTCCATTCGAAAGTTCGCGGGTTTGTACCTCGGCACGTACGAATGTGTTTTTGATTTTCGAATTCATATATCCGTTTATTCGACGCTCTTACGGTGGAGGAAAACATCGTGAGGAAACCTGCACACATCTGCGAAGTAATTCAACTGTTGTGTGTGAAGTGGACCAACCCGCACTGGGCCAGCGTGGCTATCTTAGGCCTATACACCCTGATTTCAGGGTAGACTCGAGCCCCTCGGTGGGGACATTTATGAGCTGTTGATGAAGATGAGAACCCAATGACCTTATTTTGGGACGAAAGTTTTCTGCTTCGTGTAGTATTTTACTAAAAATAGTTTACGAAAAAATTTGCACGTACTGGCAAAATATAGCATTTCAATAACCATTTACAGTAAAATGCATCATTCGTAATGCAATGATTGCGCGGATAAACAAGGATTTAATGACCTACTTTTAGCTAGGACCCCGTTCCACATAGTTAACACGTGAAAAAAGCCAGTTTATTTGTCCTATCTGTCAAAACTGCCAATAAAAAGTTCGGATACGTTCAATGGTTTGCAATTTTTTATAGGTGAATTGGAGTTGGCGGGACTATTTGAAGTGTGAAATGGGTTACAATATTATGTCATAATTTTAGAACGCTGGGCCGCAAATTTTTCTTTTAGATAAACATCTTGGGCCGGAGCAGCAAAGTATTTTTTTCTAAAAATAGGACGCTTGGGCCTTACGAGGCTATACAGCAACATGTTTGCTTGCTCATGGTTAAAAAAATAACATTGTTTCTTTTCAACAAAATCCTACTATCACTACATCACTACATAGTATAAAACTCCGCACGGGAAAATGGTTATTGTGGATTATTCTTAAGTAAACCTTCCTCTTGAATCCCTCTATCTATTAAAAAAAACCGCATCAAAATCCGTTGCGTAGTTTTAAAGATTTAAGCGTACAAAGGGAGGGACATAGGGACAGAGAAAGCGACTTTGTTTTATACTATGTAGTGATGCTGTCTGCTTTAGA
Source organism: Teleiodes luculella (assembly GCA_948473455.1). NCBI lineage: Eukaryota > Metazoa > Arthropoda > Insecta > Lepidoptera > Gelechiidae > Teleiodes > Teleiodes luculella. Next base: position 543,705 of record OX419596.1, read on the forward strand.
GTGAGTAGCATAGATAAATAAACATATTATTATGTCTTTTTTTTTCTGAAATAATAATAATAATTTATTTTCAAATTTCATTGTACAAAATAATAATCTAGACTAAAAATAACACTTGTAGCAAAATAATTTACGTGCCCAAGCTAGGGTAAATAAATCCCTGTGATATAAGGCGTTAAGCGTGTTTAAGCATGCATGAAATTTAGACAAGTGTAAGTGTGTGATTGACTGTGTGTGTGTTTGTATATATAATCATAATATTATTATGATTAGAATAGAACACAGTTAGTAGCACAAATTAGAAAAAAGCGGCCAAGTGCGAGTCGGAATCGCCCATGAAGGGTTCCATTCCATAGCAGCCAGTAACAAAATATGAAAGTTTTTGTAGTTCGTAGTGACTTTGATCGATGTTTTAATAATAGTGAAAGGTAAATTGCGGTTCACGATTTATGACGTATTAAAAAAAAACTACTTATTAGATCTCGTTCAAACCAATTTTCGTTGGAAGTTTTCATGGTAATACACATCATATATTTTTTTTAGTTTTATCATTCTCTTATTTTAGAAGTTAGAGGGGGGGGAGGGGACACATTTTTCCACTTTGGAAGCGTCTCTCGCGCAAACTATTCAGTTTAGAAAAAAATGTTATTAGGAACCTAAATATCATTTTTGAAGACATATCCATAGATACACGTATGGGTTTGATGAAAATTTTTTTTTCAGTTTCAGTTCTATGTATTGACCCCCTAAATTTATTGTTTTTTTTTCTATTTTTGTAAGAAAATCTTAATGCGGTTCACAGAATACATCTACTTACCAAGTTTCAACAGTATAGGTATTATAGTTTCGGAATAAAGTGGCTGTGACATACGGACGGACAGACAGACAGACAGACATGACGAATCTATAAGGGTTCCGTTTTTTGCCGTTTGGCTACGGAACCCTAAAAAATGGCGGCGACCAGGCCTCCCGAACAGCAGCTCGGGCGGCGGGCATCCCGCACGCACACACTGACGTGACATTTACAGCAGGACAGCCCAAGCAGTGTGAAACAGTGCTAAGCCAGTGACAATCCCCCACCCTTACAGGATCCAGCAAGCTTCACTCATACATAATACTAAAGAAAGGCGGGAGCAGTTTTTTTAAGCCCAGAGAAAGGAAGTGGGCTTTTAGATTACCTTTCATTTGATGTTATTTTTTTTAATTGGATATCATGTGTAACACATCACTTATTGTTCTATGATCACTAATTAGTCGATTTTGGACCTCCTTTGTGGTAATTTGTGATAAATAATGTAAATAAACAAACCACTTTCACTACTTTCATACAAAGTGTCAGTTTCGACCAGAGAGGTTGGAAGAGCCCGCTTTAAAGCGAAGCGGGCTCTTCCAACCTCTTTGGTTTCGACTTATTTTTTATTTGTACTGGACCATAGACAACTAAAATTGCTATTTTATTCGTTTAGCCGTAAAAAGCAAATATTAAAGTCGACATTTCGGAGCAGGAATTCCTTCCCTAAAGGGTTTACGGTTCGCGCAGGCGGAGGGCGGAGATTCTCTCCCTAATCTCCATAAGGATAAGATAATTTTAATTAACTCACCGTCAACGGTCTCGTAGACTCTTTCTCTTCTTAAATCTGATATCCCAGTATGTATATCATCAGGCACGTCCAGCGCATCCCACGCGTGGGCAAGTTCCTGCTTGCTCTCGGGGTGGAACAACTGCGCTCCTTCACTCTCACATATGGACTTGGCTTCAAACCAATCAGCTTCGCGACTGTGGTATTTATAATAGCTATTGGTGGATTGCACAGAAGTATTGTTCGCGTTGACCGCATCTGAAACGTGGTTTTAATTATTTCTTGTTTAACGAGCGTCAGTGGCCAAGTGTACGTGCCGAGGCTTGATCCCGCAAACGTCCGAATGGAAGTCAATGGCCCTAGCCACTCGACCAACGACGCTCTTATGACGCTTGTATAACGTAAAATAATATATTTCGAATACTGTCAAGAACCAACTAATCATCTAGGACAAAAATTTAAAATCTTACCAATAAACGTCGTTGAAAATGCGGAAAAAAAGAATATTAAAATAATAAGCCACAACTCCATCGCGTTAGTATGAGAAGAAATAAAATTTTAAAAGAGTAATAAAGAATGAATGCTGCAAAACAGTATCTGACACCATTTGACGACAAAATGTACGCACCTTCCAAACCAGGGAGTACTATTATTTATTCTGTGACCAGGGTTCCTTTTATACAGATTTGCGGTAACTAAAACAGGAAAACCATATTCTTATGATATTAATGTAAGTACTTATCAATAAATACAGGGTGTAAGTTACGGCTTAGCGAAATATTATAGTAAAATAAAAATAATATACAAAGTAAAAAAATAAAATAAATTGGTGAGCTGAGAATGATGTGAAACCACAGAATATCAAATAGTAGTCCTACAGAAGCTTCACTTGGCGACATAATTCAAATAAAGAGCAACCCTAGCTCAGTTACAATAAAGTGCAATTCAGATCGCACGGCGCTAGCTGAATAGACGAAGTTGCTGCATCTCTTTCGCTCGCGTATCGCGCTACTCTACTTACACCCGGCTGTCGTGTTTGAAAAAATAAAACATCTGATTTATTAGGTATACGCCTTTTACTCGAACAAATGATGATTCAATTAAACCAATGATTCTACAACCTACCATAAAATACTTACCTACTTTAATTATAGGTATTTATTTTCACCTCTATAGTTGTATTGCAGATTATTTAATGAAAAATACAACATTTGCCAATACTAATTAGTTAGCTTTGATTGTTTTTCGGAATTTCAAAAAAGACATTTCCGAACCAACCTATTTCCTTTTATTTTTGCATCCGTATACAAAGCAGCATCGTCCAAACACAGACCGTTTTGAAGTCATTTCGCGCGGCGTGTTGTGTTTTTTTTGAGAGAGTGTGAAATTTTCTTCTCTGATCTCTCTCATTTTTACAAGGTGAGAAAAAATTACACTACTCGCATGCGTTAAATTGCTTGTTTATGAATCTTTTTGACAAAATTTATTTTTCGTGCATATTTCAGGATATTTTTGATATAAAAAAAAATATTTACAAATATTAATTCACAAGTTTTAAATCTACAGCTATGCATAGTAGGCTCGAAACGCTGCTTTCGAATTATTTTTTTTAAATAACTTTGATCATGGAGGGCGGATATAGCAACATGCTATAGATTCGTAATCTACTCATTTGTTATCCCATGGCATGTTTTTTTTTTTTTTGGCCGCCATTTTGAATTTCTGGCACAAGGAGTTACTTTTCGAACTGCTAATAGCGATTTTCGAATTCAGCGATGTCTAAAACCCTTGATTCATCGTACTTTTTCGGTTCAAGCCAGGCATAAGTAAATTCAAAGAAAAAAAAACCTTCTCTTACATCCTGTATAAAGTTGTTTACGCTATTTTAACGACGGATAGTCGCATAATAAGGATAACCACAAAATATTTAAAATGATCAACTGTTCTAGAGACACAGCTAATTAGAGATACAGCATTACCCCTTTTGGATAGCAATACGTGCTTTGGAGAAAGTAACTACCAGCTCTTGGGTCACAGGAAACCTCACGAATACGCGCCAAAATTTCCAAAACTGATTTCATAGCTTCAGGCCCCCACGGACCCAGCGTCTCAACCGCAAAAGGCTTAATTTTTCTCTCTTTTATGAAACTAAAGTACTCCACCGACAATACGTGAACTGTTAACGACGAGGATGAGAATTTAGCGAACTCAAGTCATGGTCTTCATAATTTGTTATTATCTTAACCAGGCGGTTAATTTTCTAAATATAGAACGTTGACGTAATAATTTAAGAACAAAAACAATTTTAATTACTCAGTAAACTGACCCCTCTGCTCCGAAGCTTGATACGCCGATGCAGCGACACGCGTAGGTAAAAAGTATGTCTGTTTTATTTTTCACCAAAAAAATGTATTTCAATAAGAATTGCCGTGACGTCACGACCCATTATCACCGCTGCGATTAAACGTCAGTTGGCGGAACAAAATGCTCCATTAAACCAGAGATATTGATCTCGCATCGCTTACGTAACATCTGTGCTCACAGTAAATAAACTAACAAACACTATTACATTTCTGCTAGCTTTCCCCGACATGCCATTATTATTTGATTATCATGGGAATTGAATTTTCATTAAGATCAGTAACAACTGCCATCCCTTACCTCCACCAAAACATGAGGGGGGGCGTAAAGTTCAACAATGACAGTTGTGAAAATCAAAACATACAATACGATATTCTTTGATGTTACCTGAAAGACTGGACCAAGGATGTTATAGTACTGTAACGTGGCGCATTACATGCCACCTCGTTGCCTCATTCTCATCTCATTTACCATTTTTGTCTAAATTCGAATATATTTAATTTTGGAATTCAATCGACAATCATCCGCCATTTCATCCATTTTTATATTGACTTTTCTCTTTACTTCCAAACTTGTCGGCCGTCAACTAAATTCTTTGTTAAACCTTTTATTATATTTACCTGTACCAAAATACATAATTTAATCGTGATGTTCTGTGTTATTTCGTCGTGTTATCATCGTGTCGTCGCCTTGCAGGCGCGCCTAAGACCAGGAGCTCTATTTCTCAAACGTTCGTGTCGCTAAGATCGCTCAATTTCTACTGATTTACGCTCGTCTAACGAAAAACGGCATTTTTGGATTGTTCGATTGCAACGAGTGGTCACAAGCACTCGTTGCAGCAAGCGAGTGATAGATTAAACGCCAAGCAATAACGTCTATATTCGAACAATGACGTTTTCGCTCGATTGACATTAGGATCACACACACACAGACACCCCCGACATGAAAGAGACGCCTATACGATCGACACGGGAGTGTTAGCGAGAGCGACAATCCGCAAAGAGTGATCGACCATAGATTTACGTTCCGTTTTAGTTTCGGAAAGTACCGGTTTTTGTTTTATCTGCGTAAAATGAACAAAATACCTTAACGAAGACGAGTGACTCAGAAATACGGAAAAACAGCGTCCTTCGACTTGGAAGTCGACTGTGACTTATGTCGCATACGCTTACGCTAAGTCATACGAACGTTTGAGAAATAGAGCTCCAGGGCGGGCGCTGGCGTGTGTGCGTGGGCGTACTGTACTACCGTACAGTAGGTACCTACCTGCTTATAACATCCTTTGCCAAAACAAAACCAGCTATCTATCCAGGCCAGCCATTCTGACACCAGGGCTGTGCCCTTCAATCCACGTCGTCGTAGCCAGATTTCGTAGCTAGCTTCGATACTGGAATTGATAATCCTATATCGAAGCTGGGTCTGAAGTGGGAATAAAACTGTCCCATTACGAAGCTGGCTTCATATTGGGAGCAAATTCGGCCCACGTCGTAGCTAGATTTCGTAGCTAGCTTTAATACCGGAAATGGAAATCCCATATCGAAGCAGGTTTTGAAGTAGGAATAGAATTGTCCCATTACGAAACTGGCTTCATATTGGGAGCAGCAAATTCAGCCCACGTCGTAGCCAGATACAAGTTACGAACTGTTACTTTGGGGAATATTTCCCTAATTTGATAATTTTTTCTCTAAGGCTTTTTATTTACTTTACACCTTTTAGCCGTCATAACAATGTTAAGTTGGAATAAGACGAAAAACGAAATATACTTAGAGGGTTTATGAGGCAGGTTAACCTCGAAACCACATCGAAACCCACACGAAATGCAAGCAAGCAAAACAAAACAAAACAATCTTATTACAATAAAATAAATAAATAACCAAAAGGCAGTCTTATTGCTAAAGCAATCTCTGTTTGCCAACTTACATACTCTTGTCTAACTACTTAGTACTTACCTACCTGTCTTGTTTACTGGTGTAAATTTTCTGAATATTTTTTTATCAATAAATACCTTTGTATTGCAAAGTTGTTTTTGTTGCCGCTCTATGACCACACACAATGTATTATTAAATAAGTACAACTAGCACAAATAAAGTAATCGTTCGCACTCATGGTCTTATTACAAAAATGTTAAACATGTGTCTAAAACGTCTTGTATGAATAAAAGTAAGTTTACAATTAAATAAACAGAAAATACCTAGTAAAAAAAATAAAAACACGTTTTTTTTTCAATAACATGCAATATAAATGACAAATGTCTCGTTAAAACAAATGAAATGAGCCCATAATTGAGGGGTTTACTGATAATCAATTTGTTTTGAGATTCATTAGGACAAATTAATACCACAACCTAAGGTTGAATTTGGTATGCAAGATTGTACTTCTTACATTGATAGACAAGGGTAGCTATAAAAGCGTGTTAAAAAAATACAGCTGCTTCTAAACAATCTATTGGGAATAGTGATGAAAGAGACTCTAGTCCTTTATTTAGTCGTTTAAAATAAGACTCGCCTCTTTTTACAAGACTGTAGCTGTTAGTCTTAACTAATATGACTCAGTCGGTTAACGTTTAAGACTAGACACTATAACGACTTAAAAGCTTAAGCGACTGCGGTCCTTTACAAAAGAACTAGCGCTTTAGTAAAGCATGTTAAATAATTGTAATTATAAATAAATATAACTGTAATTATAAAAAAATAAATAAAAATAAAGCAAGCATGCAAGTACCTACTAGTTTCATCAACACACGCCTTACGACTCTCGACTCACTCGAGTAATGAGTCGCCAGTCTTTTAGGTCCTTTATGCTGTTTAAGTAACGGCTCAGTCTTTTTTCAGTCGACTAAAAAGGCTAGTCTTATGACTAAAGGTTGGGGACTTAAAGACTGAGTCAGTCGTGAGGCGTCAAAAATAAGGCGAGTCATTATTAAAAGCCTTAAAAGACTGATTCTCTTTCATCACTAAGTGGGTAAGTAAGTATTATTTACATAACGATGATGGCTGTGCTAACAGTTATTATTTCTAAACAGAAACACATGAAATAGGATGTGACGCGGGCAATTTTCAATACATTTAATGATATGATGTACTTACGTTAGTCATTCACTTCCATTCATACACATTTCACTGTGGCAGTAGTGCGTGCCAATGTGGACTGAAATGAGCCACGGTAAGTGTATTAATATACCTTAAAATTTAACTATAGTTGTTTATCTGCAACATTATGGTAGTTCCTCATAAAACTGAAATACAGATACTTAAGATGGACACACAGAAAGATTAAGACATAAGTACAAGGTGAAACAGAGACGCTTCACTCTGGCACGGCCACAGAATACCAAATAACAGTTCCTACTAAAGTTTCATTTGGCGATATTATATTCAAATAAATAGCAACTCTAGCTCCGTTACAATATAGTCTAAAACCAAAATCAAAATGTATTTATTCGAAATAAGATTACACAAATTTATAAAAATTTAATAACGTTACTTAGTTTTGCTCAAACCAAGACTGGCTCTCGTCTCCCACTATTGAAGAAAAATCTCTTAAAATCTAAACAGGAAATTCAAATCGCACGGCGCTAGCTAAAACACAACGTAGCTGCCTCCTTTTCTATCGCGTTTAGTTCCCTATCTAAATCATACCTAATCCACAGAATAGCAAATTAAACTACGGAGTGAGACCCGCCTAGTACAGCGTAAACATTTAACAGCTGGACAAAGGCATTTGGAAGGGAGGTACGAGTATTACTTTACCCCCACGCTAGGCAGACCAATTGGGGATCACAGTTTTTTATCGGCTTTTGATATCGCACATACTAGGGCTTTAGTTAAAATGGCCCGTAAATAAGTGTTATTCAAGGCATTTTTCGCAGATGAAAAATTCCTTGTGATACTCGCATATCTTTCTTTTCTGTTTTTTTTTTTCAGTATCTATCGTGGAAACCGTGTATGTGTACAAAATTTTGGTAGTGGTAGGGCTGTATGCCGTGAGTGTGCCTCAACAAACCCCCGCCAAGTTCAGTTTTTCTTCACTGATGGATTCAGTGATGCCAGCTATCAACCCTATTATGTCTGGGCCGAACAAATGTAAGTTTTTAAGTACTTGGACATACACCAGCGGGGTGCGGTGCGTGGGGGGCTATCGGGCGGGGAACTCATTTTAGCCCGGGCCGGTGAGTGTCATTTCTGTACGGGTTAGTACTATTATTTTCTTCTGTGACACTGTCCACTATTGAAATAAGAGTTAAAATTTTCTACTCTGTGGTCCAATCTATTACTAAGCCGCTACCACTTTAGTAGGGATTATATAATAGAAAAAACATTAAGGATTTAATATATTTTCAAAAAAAAACAGGTACAGAAAGGGAAACTTGATAACTTCAATTTTATTTTCACATTAAACGAAACTGTAAAATAAGATCATTCGAAAGCCTTTTTCAATCGAGTAGAATTAATAATTATTATATTCGTGTAAAAAAAATTTTAGCAATCGACCATATCTTGACACGATCCTAAAATACAAACTTTCATTCATCCTACTTAAATTACTTTTGTAGGTGAGGCCCTTAAAAGTCTTCTCGGCTTGACTTATGAGCAAATGTCAGAAAAGAACTCTACCAACTTCCATGAAGTCTTGAACATAGACCTGATCACCAAGAATGGAAATGTGAAGTACAACTTGACCATGACGAAACGCCTCATCAAGGTCCTTGAAGGAGCCAAGAGTATTGTGGTGCTGATCCATGGTTTTATGGAAAGTTCTGATGGATTGATGGTCAATGGGCTGTCACCTGGTCTTCTAAAGCAAGGGGATCTCAAGATTTTGGCGTTAGATGGGAGGAGGCTGATTAACCTGGAGTATTTTAGGTCGTCTACGTATGCCAGGTTCATGGGGGAACGATTAGGTACTTTTTTGGGACAAATGGTTGAAGGTAAGAACTAACTAGCTTTAACAGTCCATTGCTGGGCTGACCTTTCAATTATTTAGGAAATTATGCAGGCAGGTTAGAAACAGCAGTTATTGATCATTCTGATAGATTCATAGTTGAAAATATTTGAGAATATCTCACACACTGCCGTCTCGCCACAAACTAGGCAAAGCCTGTGCTATGGACATCAGACAGCTGATGATGTAAATGGTTATGTTACGCTCAAAGATCGAAAACGCTCAGTGAGCGAAAAAATAGCTCACAACGCGTTGTGGTCAAAGTAAAACATCCACATCGCGAAATTCGTGTTATGGCTCTAATGAAAACATGCACGACGCGTTGTGGCAATCACAGAAAGACCAAATAGCGAAGTTCGTGTCGTGGCTGACATGCTATTCGGCCTCAACGCGTTGTGGCAATGCAGAAAGCCATGACGCGTTCTGAGCATTCATTGTTTTAACCATATCACGAAGGACTGGTTGTAAGTAACTTGTAGGTGTCGGCTCTTTTATTGAATTTTAAATTGTCATAGAAAATCCCTAATTATTTTTAGTGAATTATAAGTAATTTACAAATGGTTAATATTTTGTGTTCAATAATTTATTACTTAATACGTTGATTTTTTAAATATACCTAAAGTAATCTCAATAATAACAAATACAGCTTTATTTTATTTTAATTTATATAATGATATTTAATAATTTAATGATTTTATAAAATAAAAAATATTTCCTATGGACACCTACCAAAACAGTTCCAGCCTAGGCCTAGTAGGATCCATATCGGAAAGTAGTATGCATTCGTCATCATCATCATGTCAGCCGAAAGACGTCCACGTCCGTAATCAAGTAATATTCCATACGCGTCATGGCTTTTCTACATTGCCACAACGCGTTGAGATCGAATAGCATGTCAGCCACGACATGAACTTCGCTATTTGGTCTTTCTGTGATTGCCACAACGCGTCGTGCGCGTTTTTATTAGAGCCATAACACGAATTTCGCGATGTGGATGTTTTACTGTGACCACAACGCGTTGTGAGCAAATTTTCCGCTCACTGAGCGTTTTCGATCTTTGAGCGTAACAGTTACAATACAAATATACCTATTTAATTGCGCCCAGGAAAATACGTATTACAGAACAACTTATATATACACCTATACTTAATATAATTTATACAACATGTAAAAACAAAAGTGCTCGTCACAAGAATGATAGCCTACGGCGAGGTACGAAGCAAAGGCCCCGGGGAGGGTCTGATCTAATTATTCGAAAACTGAAATCTCGTGTCGTTCTATAACAGACAAAAATAATTATCTTAAAATATGAGTTTTTAAGGAGCGTCCGCATTGAAAACGTTTTTCGTGAGCATTTGTAAAGTAGCAATCGTGGGCGAACAACAAATGTTTTTCAACTTTCGAGCAAAGTTATGAATCAAAGAGTTCAAAGAATTTATTTTTTAACTTTTGGATGTTACATCACTTGGTTAAGTCATTTAATTATTTTTTTCTGGCGAGTTCAAAAACTTGGCTGTCTTCTGTGGAGAAGAGCTCGCCGAAGAAACTCCACAGGCGTTGAATCTTTTAAACATATTTTAACAATTATTTTGATAATACTTACTAATAACAATGTTTTGTAAAGTACGATTGAAAAAGCCTGTCACCCAAGCAACTATTCACATGGATGTTTATCCTCTAAGTAATCTGTTATTTTATAATACGCTTTCTTAATCAATTTCTCCTTAACAATATCTCCTTAGCAATGCTAACAGTACATTATGTGACTGTTATTGTGTGTGTCCACAAAGTGGGTATCCATTTATTTTAGCTATTGTTATTGTTTCATATTTATTGTTAAAAATGAAATCCTATACTATGTAGAGCAAAGTTCAATGCGACGTTTCAGGAGGATTCTGAAAATCAGTGTTTGTGCTGAGAGGTCTATCCTTTTTGCCAATATAGTACCAATGGAATAGTTGTTATGTTGAATTTACTACATAATAATACAGTTATTTTAATACTAGCTTTCATTTTTTTTTTTTTTTTTTTTTTTTAATTGACCTATGCTTGTGTCGAAAAGGTACGACAAATCAAGCTTCACCGGACTTGTCCTAGCTTTAGCTAAGCCCGCGTTAACAGTCTTTCCCGTGGGAATGATGCATTTTCCCGCGGTAAAAGGTAGCCTAGTTACTCAGGGTGAAACGTAGCTTTCTAATGGTGAAACCCACCCATTAAAGCAGGCTACACACGCTCAGTTTAACTAAACAGTTTAATATCGAAATATCAAAAACTGTTCAGCTAAAACTAAGCGTGTTTAACAAGCTTATCTGAACAACAAAGTTAAAACTCCACACCACTCTAATATAATTCCAATCTCCGTACTCATTGCGAACGCACGTTGTTATAAATAACATTTTTATATTTATTCTATTCAATTTTAATAGACGCGCTCCCGAAGGATCAAATGCTATAATAGAATAACAAATGAAATTCAGAAAACGTTCGAAGTATAATTCAACACGAAGATAAAAGGAATACCTAGAAATCGCTATTAAATTTTATTAAGCTATTTCTATCCAAAAGCAAACGAATTATCTTTAAGTCTGAACTGAACCGAGTCCCTTCCGAGAACAGTTTACATGACGTCGGCAAATCGTAGAACTCGTCATTTTACAGAATGCATGGGCATTTTACAAACACCCGCTGTTTTGCAATATGCCAAAGGCAACTAAAACCGCGGCAAATTGACAAGTTGTTTCCTAATCTGTCCACGCGCGACGCTGTTGTGTCAAAATAACAGCAATGGCGGCGTAATTTACAGCTGTTTAAGAAAATGAATAAAACAATTCCAATTCTGTAATATCAGTTAAGTTAGTGGGTGAACAAAGTGATTTTAATAACTATCATATCATACTAATATACTATTATTATAAAGAGGAAAGATTTGTATTTTTGTGTGTGTGAATGTGTGTATGTTTATAATGAATAAACTCAAAAACTACTGAACCGATTTCAAAAATTATTTTACCATTAGAAAGCTACATTCACCCTGAGTAACATAGCTACCTTTTACCGCAGGAAAATGCCTCATTCCCACGAGAAAAACTGTTAACGTGGGCGGAGCCGCGGCGGAAAGCTAGTCTTTTTAATATATCAACTTTAAATAATATTTTATTCTTGTATTTCAAGTCATTTGTGATCAGTATAATACATCATTCGGCTCCACTATACCACGTTTCTCATTGAGGAGAGGAATTTGTCCTACAAATTTGCCTTCGGCATATTACACAAGATACAAAAAAAAACAAACATAAAAAAATAAAAAAATATATGCCAAAGCATTCTGTAAAATGACGAGTTTTGCGATTTTCCGACGACATACACATTTAAAACCAGACGTGATGAGAAACTGTCCAGGTTTTAGAAAATAAAATGAAAAATCAAGTTGTTCTTTGTTTCGTCTCTTGGCTTGTGTAATATATTTTTTTTAATTTTTAAAGCTAATATTTAATTTCATTAAAATCAAAATGTAATTTATAAAAAATTATGAACTTACTAATTTATATAATTAATTTACATACATCAAGCCCGAACCCTTAGAGTATAAATAGAAAAAATTCTGGGTATATTTATTCTCTGAGCCCGAACCACAGAACATTTAAAAGAGGTTAGAATGGCGATAATGCGCCGCCGTCTGTATGAAATCCGGTGTCGCCGATTCCACCCCACCTTTCACCTCCACTACATCTGTACTTTAATAAAGATGAAGTTTACGCACATATTTGCAATTTCAAATCTAGCCAATCATAGCGCCGCTCAATCACGCGATTTCAAATGGAAACGAATCATACGCATGCACGCACACTGATGTAGATTTTTATAGCTATGTGTGAGTTAGACAGCGCGATCGTTTCTTTGCGTGAAGTATGAGCGTTTTGCTCATAGTTTTGGCGCGCCGGCCCCGCCCACAGCGCCTTTCTAACCTCTTTTAAATGTTCTGTGGCCCGAACGGTAAATCCCGCCAAGTCTATCAGATTCTTTAAAGCTGTCTGGAAGAGGCTCTTTAGCCAATAAGAGCTGACTACAAAAGATCCAACCTCCCGGGTCGCAGTGGTCTTTGGGTTAATTTTTGCCCTCAAATCATAATAACCATAGATATACCTATGTATTGTAGGGAGTTCATGTGGCTGCGTCGAAATAACAAGACCTCGTTATTTTGCACTTTTTTATTCACTTACACACAATATTAAGAATATTACGAGTATCACATTTCAATAAACCACAAACTAGAAGAGGCAAATGGACCTTTCCCTTAATTACTCGCTATAATAAATTATCCTGTTTAGAGGCCAGAGGAGAGCTGGAACTGAAAGATGTCAAAATGAAACTGACACAATTCATGAAAATAAATATAATAATATCTTAAAATAGATTTAAATTTAGAATGTGCTTGCAGCCAGGCCGACAAGCAAACGAGATGGCAAGACAATGCTATAGTATACATACAACTATTAGTTAACCATCATCATCATCTATTATGTCTTTATCATTTTAGCCGAAAGACGTCCACAGTCACTGCTGAACAAAGGCCTCCCCCAAAGATCTCCATAATGATTGGTCCAGCGCTGCCCGCATCTAGCGGCTTCCCGCGACCCTCACCAGATCGTCGGTTCACTTTGTGGGGGGCCTGCCCACGCTACGTATTCTGGCGCGAGGTCGCCATTCAAGAACCTTTTTGCCCCAACGACGGTGTAGTTAACCATCTAGACTTAAATCCAAAGTACAGCAGCCAGACCATGCGGCTGGATATTTTGACCTTGTGAGCACCCGTATAGCGTAGCGATATGGGTGAATTTTGAATTGCAAATGTCTAGCATATTTTTTTTCCTTTCTTTCGTTTTCTTTCTTATTTTGAGTGTACTTCGCTCATCTTTTTTCCAGCTGGCCAGGACCCTTCCAAGCTGACGCTGATTGGCCACAGTCTAGGCGCGCATATAGCAGGCATAGCTGGCAAGCGTTTGTTCGAGATGTTGGGCCAACGCGCTGGCCGGATCATTGGCCTCGACCCAGCCAGTCCTTGCTTCGGCAGCGTGGGCCCAGAAGGTCGCCTCACTCGCACAGATGCTGAATACGTCATGGTTGTACATACTAATTCTGGAACGTTCGGGCTTAGCGATCCTACAGGTTAAATGACACTCTTCAATCCTACTTCCTACTAATATTATAAACGCGGAAGTTTGTGAGGATGGATTTATGGATGGCAAAAACTACTGAGTAGTTTTTAGAAGTATATTACAAATCATGTTCTTTCTTTTGCAGGTCATACAGACTTTTATCCAAACGGAGGGGAATCCCAGCCAGGGTGTTATTTATCAACTTGTTCTCACAGCAGGGCCTGGGAGCTCCTTGCCGAGTCCATCATCACGCCAGACCATTTCCCAGGTGCTTTTGTGGGGATGCATTTAAAAGCACTTAAAAAATAATCAAACGCACTTCAAAATTATTGGAACGCACTTTAAAGTATGTCTAACAATATTGATCCTGTGGAGTTTATGTTATGTTCAATTCAAACTGATATCGCATCGCCTCTTTTATATTGTTTAGACTTGTAATTACGTCATTAAGTGTTCTGAGGGAGCCTATAATGAATAAAACAATTTTTAATTGTAAACGAATGCAATAAAGAATCCGAAAGAGGCAATGCGACATCTTTAATTAATTTACGGTTTTCATTACATTTTAATCTGGTTTTATTTCTCTGCAGCAAGAAGATGCGATAGCTGGACTATGTTCAAAAATGGCCTCTGCTCCAAAAACGAGGTGGCCTACCTCAGTCTGAACTCGAAGCCGCCGACTCCTGGAAGCTATTTCTTTACCACCTCATCATCAGTGCCATTCGGCCTTGGACCTTCCGGAAGTGGATAAAATAAGAAACAACCACAGTCACAGCTCTATAAGAAACTTAACTGAATTTTTTTAAGTATGAAATGGGCCTATAGTGTAGATATCGGCAAACTACTAGAGCAAGCGAGCGGGGCTGGGGTTAGGAATGAGCGCGGAGGGTGTATAACACATTTTACTATGAAGTTTTCGTGCGTGCACAGTTGTCCCACTTGACATCTTATTCAAGTTGTTAGCTGCTAACTAAAATTACATAATCAGTGCAATAAAAAATCTCCAAATTACACAAACATACTAAATTTATTTTGCAAAAAATATTTACATCATTATTATAATAATTATTCGGTATTCCGTTGATATTTAAAATAATTCATAAGTTAAGACTAAAGTTTTAACTCTACATTAAGTTAAGATTCTAGTATTAAAATTATAAACACAATAATATAGCATAATTCCACTTATACATTAAAATTTCAATTATATTTGATTAAAAGATCAAGATACATTTATTGACACCGTAGGTATATTGAGGTCGGCTTAAACTTTACTAATACTACAAAAATAAATTATTCGACTACTTACATCTATAATATAAAAACGAGTACCCTAGATTAAAATTTGACTATTTACTTTTAACTTAATTAATATACTCGTAAAATCGCTAAAAAATTCGAATAAATGACATTAATACCTACCTACATGAATTTGACTTTTCCTTACTTTACACATAATTATTCTTAATTTCTGTTTCCTTGTCATTTCGCCCAGGGCAGAAACAATATGGTCATTATAATTTTAGTACCGTCAAACATTAAATTTGGACCTTAAACGCGTCGATGGCATAAATTTAGGACGCACGAATAAACTTATTTATATTTTATAACAAACTATATACGACTCAGTTATTTGATAGCGAATCTTTTAACTTTATTATAACTCTCTTTGACTTTGACTAGGTATATTTTTTTAATAAATTGATGTATTTGTTACAGTTATATATTTGTAATTTCAATGAATATAAAGCAAACTTGTTTTACATAGAGATTCTCAATATCAAGCACCACCTTTTATTCAAAATTTTATATAATAATAAGTTGTATTTTTTTAGTTTTTATAATAACTGTTGATACTAAAATGTGATTCGTACCTAATTTAATTACTAAATAAGCTAGGGCTCTTAAAGAACCTATGAGATCGGAAATATGATATGCCTACATTCTATTAATATGGGTAACAACAAGAACTACACAAATCGACTTATAAAACTTTACTCTAAACATTTTTGTTTCTATGAAAAAAACCCAGAATATCTGATATCTATAGGTAATTGGTGTGACTTGGTACTTATTTCATACAAGCAGATCTCTTAATTTTATGTATTTTATTTATCTATTAGTCGTAGTCATACTTTGGCACCTGCTCCAATATCACAGATCCATTGTTACCTATACCGCGAACCAACTTCTTTCATCTCAAAGTAGCCAGCACATGCGGCTGGACATATTAACCTTGACAGCGCCCGTATTCCGTAGTGGTAGGGGTGAATTCCGTAGTGCGAATGTCCAACCGCATGTGCTGGCTTCTGTACCTATATTCTAAATATAGTTTATGATGTTAGTATGTACAGTCAGCTACAGAGATTGCTACCCAGATGCGCCACAAAAAATGTTTTTTTTTTTCACTGTTTTTAAAGACGTACATGATTTTTACACGCTTTATATTAGCTTCACTTGTAACTAACTATGTATGTAAGAAAATCTTGGAATCTTAATTTGGCCCACTTCCCTTCTTCGATTAGGATGAAATTTTGCACACGCTCTGAGTTCTGATGACTATACTAAATCCAATATGGCGGCCACCCCAAGATGGTGGACTGGCTGTTTGAAATATACCCCCATGATATAGGTATCAAATGAAAGGGTTTGCTGTCAGGAATACGAAAAAAATAGTCACGTGACTTTTGTAATCTTTGTGCGTGCCAAAAGCGTGCTTTTTAGTTATTTAAACTATTATAACTTATTCTACACGCGTCCTCTATGATCCGTGTATGTAGGTACGTCTGACGTACACTTTGTAATTAATTCATTGCGAAGTTGGGTTTTGTTAGGTGGTGGAGCAATTGCAAAGTATTACACAGATTTTTTTCCCGGGGTAGATACCTAATCCTCAATCAGGCTGTACTATAAGCAAAGTGTACTTTAAATTAATTTTCAAAGCCCTGTTCCGTTCTAACAATATTAAGTACTACTAAACTTATTAATTATAAAATTGTGGAGGCAAAGGGAAGATCTTCCGCCGGGCATGGTGGTGAGCCCGGGGACCGCGGTCCAACTGTACTTCGTTAGAACTCGTATTTGTTCAATGTCTTGCGAAAACTCTGATAGCGCGTTTTAGGCCTCGGCTTCTAATTGGTCGCTCCTCTAAACGTACTCGTAGGTAGTATGTGGCGCGCCGCCACAAAATTAAAAAAGTTATAATTATCAAAATTTAGTATTCTTAAAATATTATTATCATAATCAGCACAATAATTATTAATAATAATTTCAAATTTTATTAAACATTTTATGTTTACATCCAAGATTTATTTATTAAATAAAATATTCAACGTTCAAAATAAATACTTATTTCTTAAATTTTGCACTATCTTTGACTTTATCTAATAATAAATATTACAGATAAAACTAGCTTTGTATTAAACAACTTGCTGTTCCGAGTACCTGGCACGAAACAAGGTCTTTTTAGACATCTCTCTCCTTTATAATTTATAATTAGTAAGTATAACTAAAAATATTAGATAATGCTAACCAAACCAGACAAACCTACTAAATATTATTTATAAACGCGAAAGTTTGTGAGGATGGATGTTTGTTACTGAACGGATTTTGATTTGCAAATATAATTAATTGAAATGACAAATAAAGACATAACATAATTAAAGTATCCAGAAAAAAGTATAGGTATTTATATTTTCTATTATTTACTATTTTTTTCATGTTTGTTTACATGAAACAACAAAATAAAATAAACTTTTTCTTTTTATATCTATAGGTAGGTGGATATATATTAAATAAATATGAAATAAAATTAACAAAAAAAAATATTGGAGGTAACCATGTAAAAAATAATAAAAAAAGGAAAAAAGTTTTCTTATAGAAAAAAATAATAAAAAATTTGATGTCAAGGATGGTATTAAGTACTATAACAGTAGTATTTTTTTATATACGTTTAGCTATAAGAAAAAAATAGAGATATAAAGAAAAAAAAACGTTTTTTTATTTTGTTGCTAACGTTACTTTTCATTAAAAACACCAGCTGACCGAAACACCAACTCAAAAAATATTTAAATGCCTACCAAGTCGATTGTGACACCTTGCAAACAAAAAAACTAGATCAAAATCGGCGCATCCGTTTAGGAGCTACGATGCCACAGACAGACAGACATACAGACACACACGTCAAACATATAAACTTTTTTTTTTTTTTTAATTGTCCTATGCTTGAGTCGAAAAGGTACGACGGATCAAGCTTCACCGGACTACTTAAACATATAAACACCCCTCTTTTCGGGGGTTAAAAGGAAGAAAGTCTTTGCGAGTGCGAGCTATTTGAAAGGTATAAGTATTCTATTGATAGGCTTACAATCTTCCACAGTTTGCGGTTGTAATTTGATCGATACGCTTCTACTTGAGGGCAGCTGTTGACTTAGGTCGACCAACGTTATATCTACTTTGTTGTTCTATTGCAAACATTAACCTACAAATGCAAATAAAACTTAGACATTATAATTTTTGCAATATGAAAATTGAATAAAATCTATATAATAAAACTGTAGAGGTCAAATGTCTGTACATAGAAAAAAAGATGAATTCCGAGTCATAAGGATGTAAGATGTAAGAAGTGAAATAGAACATATGCAGACAATTTTCTTTTTTTTTATTTCTCTGTCTGTTTGTCTGTTTGTACGGGCTAATCTCCGAAACTATTGGACCGATTTGAATGAAATTTTGCATGTTGGTTCTTTAAATCCCTGGTCAACGTCTTGGATACTTTTAACTGTAGAAAATAAAAGAGTTCCCGTGGGATAGTTAAAAATGACTACGGAAAAGTCGGAAAACAACGCGGGCGTAGCCGCGGGCAGACAGCTAGTTAAACATAAAAGTTAGTCATAAAAGTTTTGAGCGTCGGCGTGTTTTGGGTTGATATCACCTACCTATTCCCGAAGAGCATGTACATACCAATGTGTTTTCCATTTTAAATATTAACTAGCTGTCAGCCCCGCGGCTCCGCCCGCGTTAACCGTTTTTCCCGTGGGAACAACGTATTTTCTCGCGGTAAAAAGTGGTCTATGTGTCAATCCAGGGTGTCAGCTAACTCCATACCAAATTTTATTAAATTCGCTCCAGCCGTTCATACGTAAAGAAGTAACAAACATACACACTCACACACTCGCAAACTTTCGCGTTCATAATATTAGTAGGAAGCGAGTAGGATTTGTACGTTTATTCTACTCTCTTACGGCGAAGGAACCTGCTCACACATGCAAAGACCTGCACACACCTGCGAAGATATTCAACGGTTGTGTGTAAAGTTAACCAACCCGCGCTATGTCAGCTAATCCTGAACGAGGGTCAACCTCGTTCAGGATTAGCTCGAGCCCCTCGTATGGGCTGCAAATGAACGATCAAAGTATATTTTTTTCGACCATAGTATTAAATTAATAATTTGAAAATTATTTCTGCACACAATCCGTAAGTGATGGTACAATAATCAAACAATACTTTTATAGAATAAATAAAACTGTAAAGGTTGAAAATTTGTACAAAGCTAAAATTAGAGTCAGCGGGATGAAAAAGTGATATAGAACATTATCTAGTATTTGTTTTTTCAATTTTTTTGTTTCTCTTCTTGTCTGTTTGTTTGTACCTACAGGCTCATTTCCGAAACTGTCGGACCGATTTGAATGACGTTTTGCATGGCGATACCTTATATCCCCAGTCAACATCTTAGATACTTTTTATCTTAATCCTACGGGAAAATGCACGGAAAAATCAAAATACAACGCGGGTGTAGCCGCGGGCGGACAGCTAGTTAACATTTTTCTTTTGACGTTTTCTTAATTTGACTAATGGTTTGTACTTCAATTTATAATCTGTTCATAATCAGCGTTATAGGTAAATGATGGAAATAAATTTAATTTTTGTTAAATTATGAACTTATTTTTACTCGTCAAATATTTTGCTATATGAAAATTGTTAATATTTCTTTAAATTAATAAAATTTTATGTAACATCTACAGTCTACACAGCGCAATTATTAGTACATCGACCATGATCACTATTAAAGCAAATTACCGTATACATAATACTGTTAAAACTAACAAAGATAATAATTAAGCATAACCTAGATAAGAAATTTCCTAAACTAGTGGTCTCTTAAATTTACCAAAACTATCTTAAAGAAGCTCAGTGCGTTCATTATGAAGTCTCATATCACTTCGACTTAGAACTCGAGACATTAAACGGAGTATTTAACGGATTACATATAATACCAACAAACCACTTACCGAAAATAAGCCTTAATTTACTTCTCTTTAGTTATCACTTTGGCTTATCTACCTTTACATCATAATACATGTGTGAGGTAGATTAACCTCGAAACCCACAAGCTTAATTGCTTGCTTGCTTATCATGTGCGTTTCGAGGTTAACCTGCCTCACAAACCCTGGTGTCGGAATTTATAGAACCGCCTTAGGCTTCCGACATGGCTCCTATAACGACTACATCCGTAGATAGTAGCCGGGACCAACGGCTTTACGTGCCTTCCGAAGCACGCAATCATCTTTCTTTTCGGACAATCAGGTGATTCAGCCTGCAATGTCCTAACCAAACTGAGGAAAGTCTCACAAAGTGATATTTGTTCGACGAGTCCCCACCGGGATTCGAACCCGGAACCTCCGTAACGTCAGGCGAGGTTTTGACCACTCGACCACGGACCTACACGCTAAGCAAGCAACGTCATCAAGTTCATTGATTAAATCATCAAGTGACTTGAGTCAGCTTGAGTTGAATGGACGAGATTTTAGCCGTAGTATAATTTTTGTCTACATTATAGAAACTTTCGGAAGTTGAATTAATCATTTCTTATACAAAATTTTGTAATCTCACAGCACATCACCTTCGCTGCTATTATCTGCTGGATAAAGAAAACTGTTATAACAATCCAGATCGGATTTGTTTTGTTCAAACAACTTGCACTTCGTAGAATCTTTCAGAAACCCTTTCGACTGCACGACTTCTATAGACATCTTCCTTTTCTTCTTAATATTTGGCTCGCTTAAGTCTAACGACAAACTATGGCTCATTTTCGAAAACTTTACATTTTGACTAATGACATCACTTTTGTGGTCTTCGTAAGCTGGATTACCGTATGTTGTATAAATAATATCATTTCTGGTTTTACTAAATACTGTACGTTCATCGTCCATGATCGTTAGTATTGGAGAATCTAGTAGGTTATTAGAAGCATCTTGTTTCTTACTTCCGCTATTACTTTCCTCATCGTAAGTAGTTTCGCCAGATTTTTCACCGTCAGACGTTCCTGCTTTCTCTTGGATGGTAGACAGGTTGACTTTGGCTGGTAACGGCCGGTAAATTTCAATGTTACTCACTTCGGATATCATGATTTCTTCGGCGATTTTTACTTTTCTGTTCTTCTTTATGAAGTCTGAGCTGGCGATGTCGTTGAAGCTGGTATGTCTGGGTGCCGGTGACGTCATCGTGTTGTTGATTCGTCTCTCCGCTAACGAGGTCCTGTCCCTTGTGTGAATCCCAAATATGCGTTTGATGGATTGACGAAACTGTAAACAAACCACATAATAAAATTGGTTCATTGTGGAAAATGTGTGATCCTACTAATATTATAAACGCGGAAGTTTGTGAGGACGGATGGATGTTTGTTACTCTTTCACGCAAATCTACAGAATGGATTTTAATGAAACTTTACAATAATAAAGCTTACACATCTGCATAACACATAGACTACCTTTTATCGCGGGAAAATGCCTTATTTCCACAGGTAAAACTGTTAGCGCGGGCGGAGTAGGTAAGCAGAAGGCTAGTTATAAATAAATGCGGGACATGTAAGAGTAACACACGGCCATACCCCAAATTTTTGCTCTGGGCGGGATTCGAACCCGCGACCTGCTTCGATGGCCGACACATTGCTAAATTACGGCGGTCATCCACAAACACCGCCGAATACAGAGCAGCTTTCAGAAATTTTCTTTCAGTGAATAAGCGTTTGATTTGCAAAACGGAAAATCAAACTTTAAAATAAAAGCTTAAACGTACGTCTGTCTATACTAATATTATAAAGAGGAAAGGTTTGATTGTTTGTTTGTTTGCATTGAATAGGCTCCGAAACTAGTGAACCGATTTAAAAAATATATTTCACTGTTGAGAACGTACATGATCCCGAGTAACTTAGACTATATTTTATTTTCAAAAAAAATTGGTTTCTTACTAAAACTTCAATAATGTAATCCAAGGTGTAAAAAAATACCTAAAATATTCCTAATAATTAAAAAGGCTCTGAAACTACTGAACCGATTTTGATGAAACTTTGCACAAAGATAGAATAGACCTTGGGCAAGAACATAGACTACGATTTACCGCTGAAAAAATTCTTATTCCCGCCACGGGAAAAATGGTTAAAGCGAGCGGAGTTGGCACAAGGACATAGGCTAACTTTTACCACGGGAAAATTCCCCATTCCCACGGGAAAAACGATTAACGCGGGCAGGGCCGCGGCGGGAAGCTAGTTATTTATAATTGCGTTTTCTAAACTCTAGCTTGAGAGTTATTTATTGTGTTTTAAAATAAAACACAATAAGTAACTCTTAAAGCGAATCATTAAGCTTGTTGGTGGATATTTCTGAACTGTTTCTCCGAATGAATACTTTGATGTGCCGACACAAATTTGTAATAGTTATTTATGATACTAGTGCGGAAAGTATGTGATTTCCGATGAGTGTCATTTTATTCACGAGCGAGCAAAGCGAGCGAGTGTATAAGCCGACACGAGTCGGAAATCATCTTTCGCACGTGTATCATACAACATTTTACAATGCATTGTGCAAGAAAAAAAAAACAGTTATATTAAAAAGGCGTATAAATGACGGGTTTCATAAACAAAACACATTCGCGCTGAAAAAAACATCTACTGCGCATGTGCAAAGCTGTCGAATCGCAATAAGGCAATGAGTAAAATTTATTCAGCCACGCAAATTTTTAATTAATATTTGAACGTAATTTATCAATAAAAATCAATTTCTAAAGTAATTATACTAATTATAAACGCGTTTATTGAATTGTTATTTTTATTGTTCCCTTTATATTAGTAACAATTGGTTATAAAAATATCTCAAATACTGAAATGTTAGGTTGACTGGCTGAATGACAGGCTGAGCAAAAATTAAAAAAAAACTGAAAAGTAAAAAGCACTAGTGCGGAAAAGTGCTACTTTCCGCACTGTTTGGCTGCTTAGAAAAACGCTCTTTTCGAGCACATGCATTGTAAAATATTTTAAGGTTGAATTCTCGAAAATTAGAAGTGAGTTATCGTTAACGATGTACATAATTTTGAATTGATTATGCTTGAGATTTCCATAAAAAAATGTGCCGTATTTTCGTATGGTGCGTTTTAGGTATATTATACTGACTGTGACTTGCGACTTAGATAGATGAGTCATTTTCAAAAATGTTGTACATTTTCCAATAATGTTTTGTCCTTACTCAATATCAGGTTGATAACGACGAATTTATAGCTTGTGGGATTAGTAGATGCCTTATTAATGTTTTAGTTAGGTGTTTCAATGACTTTGTAGTTTTTATCTATTAAAATAACAGATAAAACAATATTACAAAGAAAATACTATTTATCTCTTCCATACCAATTTCATATGTCTCACTGATACTCTTTCAGGTTCATATTCCTTTGATGACTAAACCGTTCGAATATCGTTATAATTATGTACTGAGTATATAATCTGACTTACTGTAATATTATAAAAAGAATATGAAAATAAGAATAGCAAATAAATAAAGGTAATAATCGAATTTAATCACATGTCCACTTTTCTATCACTTTGTGTTACTCCAGTGTGTAACGTCAATATCACGAAAGTTTAGTTTATTTGAACGCATTCTTAATTTATTTTGAAGTGGCGCTTTATACATCTACCAATCTAACATTATGACAGCGCGGCCATGTTTTTTTTTTCACTGTGGTGTAGTTAAATGTGTGCTGCTCGAGTTTTGTCGCAAAAAATTTTTTTTTGTCTAACGTGAATTTCAAAGATAAGTTACTCTAAATAATAGAAAATCTTTGTTAAATATTGTTGTTTTATCTAATAGTAACAAAATATAAATGTAATTAAGCCAATCTAATAAGACTTTACTGCAACTTTTTTGAAGTTATGTTGATGTCGCGAGGTTTTATTGTTCTTCTGTGTAACACATTTGCGTGACACAATCCTTTGTGTAACGTTACACAGAAAATAAAGCTGTATTTCACTGCAAAAATGTTTTCGGTGTATATCAGAATATATTTTTAATTTGCATTATTTTACCTGACCTAGATAAAATAGAGAATTAATTGTTCTTTAATAAAGTTGATTTTTTACTTAATAAAACGTTTTTTCTTACTTAAAAACGTTAATATGAACTCACCTTTAGAAATTCTTTTGTGTAACTTGTGTAACGAAAGACTGTTTCCGCTGTGTTCTTTTTTGGGTAACGGTCATCAATTTTGAAAATGACTCAGATAAAATTTTTATGTAGCAAATTGATACACTCAATAAAATATAAAAAATAGTGATAAAATCCATCCACGATAAGTGGTTAATCAAATCAGCCTCGTTTTATGAAATTTCTTGTGTTGTGACGTCACGCTTTAGTAAACCAAGGTACTATCTCTTTTTTTTTCTATATGTAGTTATGGTTAAATTAATAGAACAATCGATATTTTCTGAACATTTTTACAGAATAGGGTAAAGTAACTAATTTTTATATTTTGGATCTAGTAATCATCTCTATAATCATACCGCTTCTCGCCCCGCTGAAGCCCTCGCCTCACTATCGCATTAACTTAGTTTAAACCTTAAGCTCAAGGGCATATGGTAGCTTACCTGAGTGTTCATACCGACGTAAATAAGTGGGTCGTAGCAAATAGAGCTCTTAGCAACGAGTGCAGGAATTACCCCCACCCCAGGAGAAATCTGGAACAAAGTTGGTGCTTTCAAAACATTTTCAAAATTGGTTTAGCGAAGAAATAATGTACATCTAAAATTTCACGTATATTCATATGCAAATCAAACTGCAACGCTTTTCTAAGTTTCGTCTCGTAATTTATTGCTTTCACACACGCTTGCTTATCTAACGGAATACGGAAAACGAATATAATACCAACAAACCACTTACAGAAAATAAGCTTTAATTAACTTCTCTTTAGTTATCACTTTCTGTTAAATCTACCTTTATATCATAATACATGTGAAAGAAAGCAAGCGTGTGGGTTTCGAGGTTAGTCTACCTCACAAACCCTGGTGTCGGAATTATAGAACCGCCTTAGGCTTCCGACCTGGCTCCAATAACGACTACATCCGTAGATAGCAGCCGGGACCAACGGCTTTACGTGCATTTCGAAGCAAGGAATCATCTAAGTCAATTTATGCGACGTAATAATTTATAAGCTTATGCTTATTTTGTAGACTGAACAACAAAATTTGTCCAATTAAAGGACAAAACACAGCCGTCTAAAAAAAAGAGCTAAAACATTTTAAGAGGCAAAATTAAGGAGTACACTATTAACTGAGCAATATGAGGTTTACGACTGTTTTTATACGGGGTTAAACGCGGGAATCGAGAGGAAATGGCGGGTTCATTGTTTCGTCCTTTTTAAAATTAGTTTTTCATGGTAATTGTGAGTGCGATAATGTGCCGTTAAAGAAGAACTATTCAATGAAAGTGAGAAATAATGAGTGGTTAGTTGTTTCTGGTTTGATACCCCGCGTAAAACTACTGTATCATTGGAATGTAACAACCACTCTTGCATTTAAATGATCCCGTAACAAGAAATGAAACTACTGAAGACGTTTAACATGGATGCAAGAAATGACTAAAGACGACGAAATGAAACTGAACAAATAATGACTAAAGATACATAAAACTTGGATAATGCAAGAAACTACCAAAGACTAGGCTGTATGGGCTTAGATCCCTTTGCCTTTCCCATAAGGGAGAAAGAAACTAAAAAAAAAACTGTTTTTATACTCGTATTTTGGCGGTTAATCGCACGCCAGTTCACTCTTGTTTATGCCTAAACCCATAGATTATAGAACAATGTAACTCACAGTGCCAGCCGTGCCGAACTGCTCGATGAGTGCGAATATGGAGTAAGGAGTCCAGGCGATGGTGAAGGCCACTATCATGAGGAACACCATGGCCGTCGCCTTCGTTTCCGCTCGGTTCACCCGCCCCAGCCGCTGAGAGTTCTGTTCAAACAATCACGTCATCATCATCATCATCATCATCATCATCATCATCTCAGCCGAAAGACGATAATTCTGTGCTGATGATACAATAATTGATGTGTCTATCTGGGAATGTGTCTCGTTGGGAATATGTAACGTTGAAATTGCGTCTCGTCAATCGTCGATCGATCGAGGTCGAGGTGGACCGACGATCTGGTGAGGGTCGCGGGAAGCTGCTGTATGCGGGCAGCGCAGGACCGATCATTGTGAACAATCACGTAGGTACGAAATTCAAAGTGACGGTAAAAGCATCGGTGTCTCATAGTCATCAGCGACGGAGCCCCTCAGGCGTCGTCTCCTTCATGATGTTTTTCCGTATTAACGCGCTAGGCCTAGGTTCGAGGCTCCCTTGAGCCGCCCCTAGACGCGTTGGTACATGACTACTTTGGGGTAGAGCCATCCGCTCCCCCGCAAGTCCGGTTATCGCACCACGGCTCGCCAAGATTCTGGACGAGCCTACGAGTGCGATCGGGAGACAGGAATCAGACGAATAGTAGGTGAAATGGATTTGAAGAGAAACACTGTTGACTTTGCTTGTTTTAACACGTATAATTTTAAATTGGTTCTAGACAAAACTTGATATAAAACATAGAAATTACATAAAGATGGGCCTTTGGGACTAGCACGGAACATTATTACTCCTATAAAGCGGGGACTACTACTAGGCCCGGAGAAAAAGTGAAGGAATAATAAATGTAAATGACATAATAATATAAACGAAGAATGAATTCCAAAATTATTATTCAAATTTAGACGAAAATGAAATGGTAAATGTGATGAGAATGAGGCACCTCGTTACACGGTGAAGCTTGATTCGTCGTACCTTTTCGACAAAAACATAGGTCAATTAAAAAAATAATATCGAAGTATTTTCTTTATAGAAGCCGCGAGAATAATTCTGTAATCAGCAGTCGGTCGGTGATTGGTTCGATGTGAACCGGGCAGGCTGTGGTGACGTCATCGCTGCCGACCAAGGGCTATTCCCGCTCAATGTACAGTAAGAATAGCAAGCAAGGCTTGTTTACCTGGTTCAAATTTCAAACCAGGTATTTCGCATCTCCATACATTGCACAAGAGAGCGTTATCATTTCGGTTTTACTCTAGCGTAAGCCACAATTTTTCTGGTTTTGCTCCAAGAGTGAATTTTTTGGGCTAAATATAATAATAATAGGACGTCTTTCAGTTGATACCACTTCAGCTTGCAAACATGACTTATATTTTTCTACAAAGAAGGCAAATAAGATCAAGTACCTACCTACTTTCTCCCTCTTGGATTTTAATTTTAACTTGAAATGTTAAATTTTCCCTAAGAATTCTCTTTGACTGTAGGTATTTTCTGCGACAGATAGATTACAGCAATTTAATTCTGAAATGAAATACCATGTCTTGTTAATAATTTAATACTCTTTATGAATAAACCAAAAACATTAAGGTTTTTGCACTCATCTATTTATCGAAGAATTATGAACTCGTCTCATTAATCTTTTTTATTCTGTTCATCTAGTACTCTCGATAGCAGGTCGGGTTGAAAACGCGTATCGCGAATCTCTCCCGTATTCAATGGACATAGGAACTATATAAAGTTCAAACGGGTTTAGTGTTCAGTGTCATGCTAGAGGGCAGGATTTGTAAGATAGGTAAACTCGAAACCCACGCGATAAGCAAGCATGTGAAAATTGGAACAAAATGTTTTTATTAAGAGTGATGTCCAGTAATGGAATTACTCGTAGTAGGGAGCCAATTCCAGTAATGAAACGAATTTAGACTGACACGGTCTTACTGGAATTCTTACAATGGGGAAGTGTCCTGGAAAAAGAAATCGATTATATTTAGTCCGTCAGTTAGATTATCTATGCTATGATCCAAGGAAATATCTTTAGGCATTTGAAGATTATCAACTCTTTTCTAGTTGTTGAAAGGATCTAAGTAACGGTTTTGTGGCAGGGGTTATTTAAATTTTAATTAATTTAATGTTATTGTAGGTAGATAAACTTTGAACTTTATAATTTTTCGTTGTTGAGACCTATACCTACAACTTATTACGTACAGTAGCCAGCACATGCTGGACATGTTGACCTTGAGAGCGCCCGTATTCCGTAGCGGTAGGGGTGAATTTCGTAGTGTTAATGTCCAACCCAATGTTCTGGCTTCTGTACATTAATTTGAGACGGAACCGGCCTTGGTTTGAGGTTTGAGCAAAGCTTCTTTATTATTATTATGTGAGCATAAAGCTTATTCCACACCTCTCCTCAGAAGGGGAAGAGGCGGCGTTTACTCCAACGGTGGAAAAATCAAACCGCCGGAGGTCAGGGCGACAGGGACAAGAAGCGACGGACGATCCTAGCCGTGTCGAGCAAGACTGCTTTCTGCATCTTGGCCTTCAACCCAGTCTTTAGACCCAGCCCTTTTATTATTATTATTATTATTATTTTCTTTGTACTTTTTTTTTTCTCGGCTTTCACCGGTAATTTTTAATATTTCCGTTTACGGGCCTTAACCAAGTAAACGGCAATATTGGGTCTGTCAGTCTGTCACGTCTTCATCTATTTGGAGGAATTTGCGAACTATCCGGCAAGTATTAAGAATCGCTGCTTTCTGAATTTGTATGTAAGTATTGGGTTTCAGATCAATGAGCCTTAAGCTGGTATGTATTTGTTTTGGGACTACGCCAGTACTAGAAATTACTATGGGGACAATGTACACTTTATCCTGTTTCCAGATTCTGATGACTTCGTCTTTAAGGTCAGTGTATTTGCTAATTTTCTCTGTTATAGTTTTCTGCAGATTGTGAGTGTTGGGGACGGCAATATCAATCAGGTAAGTATTTTTTTCTGTTTTATTTTGTAGGATTACATCTGGACGATTGTAATGTATGGTTCTATCTGTTAATACTGCACGGTCGAAATAAAGTTTATGAGTGTCATTTTCTAGGACGGGATTAGGTTTGTAGTTGTAGTACGGTTATTATTATTGTTATTATTAACTCAAATTAATTTGACTTTGACTGTAATATCTTTCAGGCAACCTTACGACATCGAGACTGCGAAAAACCATTTGATGATCATCTGTGGCACTGTTCTTCATCAAAAATGGGACTGAGGGATTTCTACGAGTCTGACCGATGTAATCAATGATTTGACTAGATGCTTGGGTCTTCGAGAGGCTCGAGCTTGCCCAGAAATCAGGGTGAATAGGCCTTAGTCAATCACGCTGGCCCGGTGGGGGTTGGTCAACTGCGCACATAACCTTTGAATAACTTAGCAGATGTGTGCAGATCTCACGATGTTTTCTGTCACCGTAAGAACGAAAACATACTATGCGTGCCAAATAAGAATAGGACTGGCGCCATCTTGAATTGACAGTCCCTCCTTTTCTAATTTGCCAAATAAGAAAAGGAGGGGCTGTCAATTCAAGATGGCGCGCTATGGCGCCAGTCCTATTCTTATTTGGCACGCATAGTACGAAGAAACTGAATTATTATTATGTTGCATAGTATAGACACACACACACAAACACACACACTCAAATTTATAATTAAATGGTATGTTTCTGAATTTTGCTACCTTTACATATTAATCCTTTTTTTTCCTATTGTCACTACCTTGTTCTATGTATTAGTAAAGTTTTGTAAACAAATTAATTACCGCCTAAATTAATATACCCTCATTAATGGAAGAGTGGCACCTCACAGTAGGGAGGGACTGCTATTTGGTATTCTGTGATACAGGCAACTATTTAGCTTAAAGGGAGATGCCAAACATATTAGATTAAGGCGCGGTTTTTCGAAAAACGTGCGTGAAGTAGTGATTTCAAAGTCCTGTAGAAGTTTGAAATATCGTTTAAAAATTTCAAAAAAAATTCATATTATAGTTCGAACCTCTGTCTAGATCTTCCACGTATGTGATACACGATTACATATACTTTGCTCGATAGAAATGCATCACGAACACAACACGTAATAAAACCTTTCAAGGTATACCAATTTAATAATTACGATCTTTTGTTACCCAAAAATATATAATAATATTCCTCTTTAAATTTCCTAGATTGTCCACGCACTAAGGTTTTGATAAACATCCCCCTTTTTTTTTAATCAATTAAAAACCGATGAAAACTGTGTTTCACCGCGCTGGATTGCTCGTTCCGCGCCGCCCGCTACCCCGCCAGTCGCAATCTGGCGCTTGCCAACGTCGGACCTGTGACAATTTTTCCCGCTCACGTCTTGTATTGAACAGATCGACAGTAGAAAAAAGTGGTGAACAAAAATTAATTATTTAATAGTATCGGAGCTAACAACAACGGTCAGAAATGGGAAACAAAAATAAAACCTATAACAAGTTATCTCGTAGGAAAAGAAAGAGGTTGGGAAAAGAAAATAATGAAAAGTAGGTAAACCTTTTTTATCTCATCTTTTTATTTAGTGTTAATTTTTTATCTTTATCAGTAATCCAAAGTACCCAAATATTAAAATTAGGTACTGGTTTTACACGTGATTATATATAACTTAATAATTTAATGATTGATTTAAGTCAATAATTTAAATTCATTTTTTTATTCTGGTCTATTAAAATGAACGACACAGATTAAAAAAATCAGTAAAACTATGTCACTAATTATTCAAATATTAGTCAACATTTTATATCTTTTTATTTGGTTATTCAAAATAAAAGACACAGATTAAATAAATCAGTAGTTGTAATTACAGTAAGTATTACATTTTTGTATGTTTCTTGATATCTACTATGTTTCTTGATATCTACTATATTTTTGTTGTATTTTTTGAGTGTACTTATTATACTATACTGAATAAATATATTGGTTTCAGAAAAGCGCAACGTTTTGTAGAACAAAATATTGATCATCCTTCAACAAGCTCTTTCACTCCTTTGATTTCCGTTGATTTAAATGCAGTTTCGTGCCTGAGGTAATACTTTTGAAAATTAGATAAAAATTTATAAACATAAAAGGATTGTTTTCTTCTGTTTCTATAATTTTAGATAGGTTAGGTATTGAAAAAAATAAGCAGGTACCTTTATTTTTTTGCAGCCAATCAACAAGCTCAAACAAAGGGTTTAAGGATGTTTCGTCTGAAGTTTGTTTTAATCCTTTACTTCCAGTTGACATAAACCAGGAGTAAGTTTTGTTGTTTAGTTAAAGTAGTTAACATAATTATATATATATATATATTATGGTTAGATAGAATGCCCACTAATAAAATAAGTTTTTTAGGAGACTCGATTCTACATCTGACGCTAATAATATCAATTCAGAAGACATGCCTACAAAGGAAACCATATCCAACGAGTAAGTATAATATAAAAAAACACGCAATTTATGGATTGAATAAATGAATTTATTAAAATTGGGGTTAGAGGAGGCTATTTATTATTAGAATTCATTTACCACTTTATGAATTATTTGGTTTCAGGAATGTTAATTGTGATTTAGCTGATCCTTTCGTGATAGAAGTTGAAAATAGCTGTAATGATTTTCAACCGGTTCAAGGCCGAAGGATAGTCGACATCAACTACCTTCTTGCTCAACTTCAAGAAAAAGCACATCATAACGGATTATTCGATTGTAAAATGGCCAATTTTAAATTGATTGGCGAAAAGAGATCTGGTCTTATAACAAAATTTAAATTTGCATGTGACGTATGCCAAGAAATAGTCATAATAAGTTCTGAGAAGGTGAATGATACAGAAAGTGTGGATGCAAACATAGCTGCTACCACTGGCATAGTGTCCGCTGGTATTGGCTATTCACAGTTCGAGGAGATATTTGCTGCAATGAACATCCCTGTTTTTTCAACTAAGTTTTATGGACATCTTCAAGATCAAGTTTATGAAAAATGGGAAGAAATTGCTGTCCAATCCATGGAAGCAGCAGCTGAACGAGAAAAAGAAGCTGCGTTTGCAGAGGGCAGAATTATAAATGGTATACCTACTGCTGACGTATATGTGGATGGATGCTGGTGCGCCAGGTCTTACGGGAACAATTTCAAAGCCTTGTCAGGCGCAGCGGTAATTATCGGAAAAAGGTTTGGAGAAGTACTCTATATAGGCGTTAAAAATAAATATTGTCTGATTTGCGCTCGAGCAGAAAAGAAAGGTGTCGATCCGAGAGAACATCATTGTTTTAAAAATTACACCGGATCTTCAAGCTCTATGGAATCCGAAATCATTGCTGAAGGATTTAAATCGTCTCTGGAGATGTATAATATGGCTTATTCGAGAGTTATCGCTGATGGAGATGCCTCAACTTATAACAAAATCTTGAAAGAAGATCCGTATAAGAGTCTTGGTATCGTTGTCGAAAAAATTGAGTGCAAAAATCACATTCTACGTAATTTTTGCAAAAAAATGCGGGCATTAACCAAAGAAACGAAGTATCCCTTAAAATACCGAAAAACTTTAAAGGATTCGAAAATTATGAGTATGAGAAAATATATAGTTCAATCGATGCTCCATCATAATCAAACAACAGACAAATCCAAAAGCACATGCGAAAATCTTCTTCATGACGATATTCAAAATTCACTGGCACATTCCTACGGAGACCACAGGCTTTGCCATGAATATAATTGCTCTCACGATAGGAATGAAAACAATGATTTTGGATTGATTCAGAACACCACGTTTCTCTTCCGAATAAACGCGATCGTTGCCACTGTTGCAGTAAAATCCCGGAGTCTAATTGAAAATGTGGACACTAATACTGTTGAACGCTTTAATAGTGTCATCGCCAAGTTAGTTGGTGGCAAAAGAATAAATTTTGCTCAACGACGAGGATACCAAGCAAGATGTTCTGCTGCAGTAATATCATTCAATGACGAGTCAACGGTGTCGTCCTTACAAAAATCTTTATTAGGCAAAAGTCCTAAAGGAAAAGTAAAGGAAATGGAAAGAAGAAGAACGTTAAAAAGAAAGTTGAATGCAGAACATCCTGTACGAAAGATAAGAAAAAATCATGCAAGCAGTAAAGTGCAGCATGATTATGGACCAAGTAGCTCAGCTCCCGATATGACTGTAGAACAAATGGATAAAGCAAAACAAAGTTTTCTTGAAAATTTAAAAGTACTTGTTTCAGATCGACACCGAATTGAAAGGTCCACAATTTTACAAAGAAATTCAAGCGAATGGTTGGAAATTAGAAATAAAATCATCACTGCGTCAAATTTTGGTCCTATTTGTAAGAGGCAACCCACAAAAGATACTTCCTCATTGGTAAAAAATATTCTATATAAAAAAAATTTGGCACACGTAGCATCTATAGCACATGGCATCGAAAATGAAAACCAAGCATTGCAACAAATGCAACAACAAGAATCCATTAAGATTGAACCTTGCGGACTTTTTATCGATGAAAAATACGATTTTATTGGAGCTTCGCCTGACGGCCTAGTTGGGCATGATTGTTTGGTAGAAGTAAAATGTCCAATATCAGCGTATAAAACTGGGCTTTCTACATCTATTCAATCAAATAAAATTGACATTCTTCACTTCGACAAAAAAACTAAAACGACTACAATAAAGAAAAATAGTAATTGGTATTTTCAAGTGCAGGGACAACTTCACGTAACGCAACGAAAATGTTGTTTGTTTGGCATATGGGCGGGACCAAATGAGCCCATGCACGTGGAAAACATAGAGAGAGATGACCAATTTTGGGAAACCAAAATGCTGCCAAAGATTTTGGATTTTTATATGAACTGTCTTTTACCGGAAATCATTGATCCACGTTACACTCGTGGCATGGATATAAGAAAAATAAACCTAAAAGAGGTCGCAGTAAGTACTGTCGAACAAAGTCACCTATTGGAACAAGTGACAGCCCCGCTATCCACTTTTAAACCATGTGAGCAAGCAAAGACAGCATTAGAAGATTTGTCAATTTCAAATGTCTATGACTTTGATGAGTACTAACTTTCTTTTCACCATTTTTGATTTTAATTAAAGTATTGGTTTTATTTTATTTTTATTTTAGAATATTTTATTTGGGAAGCTATCAGCCTAATTTACAAATTCTGTATTTCAGAAATATAAACTAACTAGCTGTCCGCCCGCTGCTTCGCCCGCATTATAAACGATTTTTCAACAAACAAACACAGTCTTGCATTTATAATATTAATTATGTATGCATATATCAACCAACATACATACCTATACCATTACCTAATATTACTAGTACTATTATTTATTCTGTGCCTATACATACAACTTATAAATACCAATAACAAGCTTCCACAAAAAATAATATACAAAAGAACACTAGATTAGTAAGATTAGTAAGAGTAATTTGACTCTGTTGATATAATACAATGTTTATAAACTTTTATCCACTACATACTGATATCGCTAGACTGTGGTCCGCCAATGTGTCCGGCGTCGCCGCCAAAACGTGGCCGAGCGTAAGTGCGCGGTAAGGTGCGGGGCGCCCCGCGGATTGCCCCGCACCTCACCCCTTCAGATCGGCCCGAGTGCCGGAAAAGATCGCCTTAAGGGTTGAACTACAGGCGGAATCCTCGAGGCGATCGCATTATGCTTTCTGTCTCGGTCTAGCAAATGGCAGTTCTAAGCGACAGAAAGAGAAAGGGCGACGGAAAAAGGCGATTCCGTGCTGCCAGATGTGGTCCAACCCTAAGGCAATATTTGTTACTGAAATAAAGTTATATTATTTTATAACTAAAACTAACTTACACACTCACACACCAACAAACACATTGATTTTTGAAATTTGATAAATGTTAAGAACGCCGAGTGTCGAATGATTGCACTACGAAACTCGCTTCTACTGCTACGGAATAACGGCGCTCTCAAGGTAATGAAAATGAAAAATGAAATATGTTTTATTCGAAGTAAGATTTTACAAATCATTTTTCGACGTCGAGGCGGGTTCACAATTTGGCTGTCTTCTGTGGAGAAGAACCCGCCGGAAGAAACTCCACAGGCGTTGCATCTTTTCAAACTATTTTACAAAAATTAATAATTTATACAATTTGATTCATATTACAAAGAGTGCAAACGAAGTATGCAATTAGAGGAAGGCAACCAGTCAAAGTAGAAAAACTAAATTATGTAACCAAAAAACAACCGGCAATCGACTAGAGTAGACCAGTCCCCCCAAGCAGCACCACGTTCACGGGTTTGACGCATGGGTCAGCCACCGCCGGGCTCAACCATATTAGAGGGAACCCAACATGTCTAGCCGCATGTGTTGACTTCTGTACATTAATTCGAAAATCGAAAGCAGAGGCATAAACCCAGGAACTCCCGAAGGGAAGTCTACGAGGTCATAATTAAAGCATTGTTAGTTGAAACGGACTGTTCAAAGGACAAACAAACCAATGTGTACTAAAGCCTCAAACAAACTGTTGAAATACCAACGAACCAAAATAGCCCGTTAAATTTCCGATTCAAGCGGGGCAATAAAGGAACCTTTGTGTATTGGGAATTGCATGCCCGGACCTCGAACTAGACATTGACACTAATACAACGCTCTGTTCCCAAACGGGGTGGTACAGTCAAGAGCAGGTCCAGCTGTACATAGGCATAAAGACATTCTCTTTTTCCTAACGGGGTGTGCAGAGGTTTAGTAAACTCACATTTGGCCCAACACTAGAAAGAAAGAAAGAAAGAAAGAAAGAAAGACAAAGTGTTTGGATTAAGATTCGGTACGCATGTATCTTTATGTTTGTTTAAGGCTTTCGCGCTTACTACAAATTATTACGATTACCTATCTATTTAAAATTATCGCGCAAAGACCCGTAAACAATCGTAATAATACGCATCTATCTTCTTCTTTTTTTTTTTTGAATTGACCTATGCTTGTGTCGAAAAGGTACGACCAATCAAGCTTCACCGGACTTGCAATCTATCTTCTTCTATCAATATTTTAGTAAAACTTAAGAATTGGCGTGTCTGTACATTGATTTGTTTATCAAAAAACTGATTGTAGGTGATAAAGGGAGTGTAGCTGTTGAACACAAAAATACAAGTTTTGAAAAATTTGTCTGTCTGTCTGTCTGGTTGTACACGCTAATCTCTGGCACTGTTGGACCGATTTAAATATTTTTTTTCATGGCGCGGCGGTACTTTATATCCCCGATCAACATCTTAGATACTTTTTACCACAGAAAAAAAAAACAACGCGGGCGTAGCCGTGGGCGGACAGCTAGTCTAAAATATGATACGCCGCTTGGTGTTTCGTAGTGCATCTAGAGACAGGTAGCCAGCGAATTTATTGAAACGTATCCAGTTTGATATACACAACACGCGACCGTACTATTCATATACGTGTATTGAAACGAGAAAAGTGCTACCATTTATTATGTATAGTTCAGCAAAAAGAAGCTACTTCTATTAATATCCGATTTTTTTAATTAATAAAATACATTAAGGATCGCATGTCACTTGGGACACATTATTAAACAAATAATTCCCCTTCCCCTTGCCTCGTGTATCCTCAATACTAAGGGTCATGACCTTGTCACGGACTACCTATATCACGCAAGTGGGTCCCATTTTAAGGGCGGATGGCATTACGTATGGTAGTTTTTACGGTAGAACTAATTTCGTTAGACCAACATTATTAGGCTCAATTCCGTCGTAGCCGCTAAAATTTCTAAATGTTGGTCTCTTTTATTCATATGGGTAACGAAAAGGATGGAAGATGAATGAATTTAATATGTTTGAATGATATTTAAAATAAGCATAGCAGCTGTCAAATTCAGCTTTGAAGTGGAATGTTTTCGCATACCTTCTAAAATACTACGAACTACGCGTAAAATCGTAAGTCTCTAAAGGACCATGCAAAAAATCGTCCCCATCTATCAACAGACTTTTTATTTTATCGTACACACACACACAAACATACAGAAAATTACAAAGTAAACTACTACTAGTACACTTTTTTAAAGTTATTTTAGTAAAATGAGCAGATTTTCGTAAATATTTTATTTTTGTTGAAACCCCATCGATTTTTGGATTAAAAATTGTCATAAGTCTTTTCATGGGACATCATAACATTATTGAAACTAGTGCCACGTCTGTTAGTGGGTGGGGACAGCGTTCATACAATTTTTTGCATGCTCCTTTAAGTTGACTATCACCTGTCCCTATTCATTCTTAAAAACGTGAAAGGGACATGGTATTAAATTTAAGTTAGAGTGTAATATGTAGAATCGGGCCTATTGCCTCCTTTTTAGGTTGTTTATTATTTTTTGTTGCGTAGACTTGTGTGTAAGTTTCCTCACGTTGTTATCCTTCACCGTCTAACAAACGTACAAATGAATTCGAAAATCGAAAACATATTGGAACGTGCCTAGGCTCTAACCTGCAAACCGTCACCTGGCTTGAACGAGGAAACCTCTTAAACGCTTTCAAAAAATCTTTTACAGGAGACACAAATCTACCTACTGAAAAAAAGTATGATAGGTAAATAATAATTCTTAAATTTTTTTGTTACTATGATATGATTTTCTTTAGAGCTTTAAAACAAATGCGTAAATTTTATAGTGCAAATACTGCGCGATTTTTTGTCCAATTTGTAAAAAAAAAGGAATTTTACAAGAGCTGTCCTTTGCGA
This sequence comes from Teleiodes luculella, assembly GCA_948473455.1. Taxonomy (NCBI): domain Eukaryota; kingdom Metazoa; phylum Arthropoda; class Insecta; order Lepidoptera; family Gelechiidae; genus Teleiodes; species Teleiodes luculella. The sequence goes on from OX419596.1 coordinate 581,645, forward strand.
GGTTTTCTCGCCGGGTGACGAAACGGAAATCAACGGCCCTAGCCACGTGGTTCCCGGCGCTCTACACAAACGTAAGTAGAGAAATGGGTCTTACCTTTTTCAACGTATAGATGATGTTCGCGTAGGAGAAGGAGATGACGATGAAGGGGACGATCTGGCCCATCGCGAACAGGAACAATATGTAGGTGAGCGTGTTCGACGACTGCTCATGCCAGTTCACCGAACAGCTGTTCAAACAATTCATAACTATAGGTTACTAAAAACAAACAAAATGGCCGACGCAGAGAGGTGAGAAAATTGCGTTCCTCTCTAAGGCGACTGCGTGTTTTCTTTTTTATATTCCTATTTCAAATTACGTTTCAATATAAAACAAATATATTTTTGTATGCTTTATTTTAAACTTTTTATTTGGATAGTTGAAAATCAGACGAAAACTAACTAGACGTCTGTGGCGCAAACTAATCTGCTATTTTTATTTTTACCGAACCTCTATAAAGTACAGTGGTATTTTTTTTAATGCGCTATTGAAAATGTTCTACAAACACCGAAATAGTTTATTTACAAAAAAAAACTACGCACAAACCGGAAAATCTAGCCTTGTCGATGAGGAAAGTCAAAACTGTGTACCTACTATCGCGGACACTTCCGCCTAACCACCACTAAGTCTATTTTTGCTTGCACATGAATAGCACAGATGAATAGTCGCTACCGAGTAATAAACCAAAACAATGCATACAGCAAGCTAGCGGAAACTATTCAACATCTACACTTTCATAATTTGCGCTCAAAGCTGTTACTTACTACGACGGGCTTTGGACAAGCGTCCTCTTGTTTGAAAGCCCGAATTTCAGAGGAGATATGACTGAATAAGAAATTCTCTGAAATTTGTTTGGAAAAAGCGAGCGAACATGTCTATCGCTGTAAGCGGCTCAGACTTCTTAATATACTTAAATATATCTAGAAATTTCCAATAATATTTTACCTGAATAATAATGGGACTTAATGAGAACTTGAGGGCGTCAATCTTCAAAGTCTGCCTTACAAGTAATACTACGCAAAAAACTGACAAGGTTTTTATACAAATACCTACGATTTTCCAAAACTATTTTACAACATCAAAGCTTAGTTTATGAGCATCCATGATCCAAATAATAATTTATTTGACAGAAATAGATTAGTAAATAACGAACTAAATTGAAAAATAATCCCAAAACGGGATTACCTACTCAGAATTTATTGCCTAATAACGATTGGCAGTCACGAATAATAATTATTTACAGAAGCCAGCACATGCGGTTAGACATTCGCACTACGAAATTCTCCTCTACCGCTACGAAATACGGGCGCTCTTAAGGTCAACATGTCCAGCCGCATATGCTGGCTACTGCACTTCTAAATAAAACCTTCCTGGGACGACAAAATATAACCTATGGTTCCTTTACTATACATTTTTCTCTAAAGTATAATGTAGGCAGCACATGTTGCTGAACACTTCAACCTTGAAAGCGCCATTATTCCGTAGCAGTAAGGGGGCGTCCATTAATTACGTGAGGTGTTCTAGGGGGGGAGGGGATCAAGCTAAATCTTTTCAAATCTCACTAAGGGGGGATGGGGGGTCGTAGCAAATATCACGTAATTTTTGCGTGCACTAGTCTCCATGGACTGAATTAGAATAAATTTTTTATTTTTCGTTTGATTATTTATTATTTAATGTTATCACTGTAATCTTAAATTACGGTAATATCTCAAATAAAAGTCTTTGCTTGGTCTTAAATAAAAGTAATTGAACCAATGAAGTTTTTTTAATAATCAAAACGTTAACAGCCATAACCTAAATTTTGATAATCTCGCTTGAAATTAAGGGCTGGTGGAGGGAGTTGGACAAAATCTTACCAAATCTCATCAAGGGGGAGTCAAAAATCCTCAAAAATGCCTGACGTAATTAATGGACGACCCCTAAAGAACAATTTCGTAGTGCGAGTGTAGGTACCATACTAAACCCGTAGAGAACTTGCGAAACACAAACAAGATACCTACAAACTTTTCTATGCAAACAGTACGCGGTCTATTAAACCTAGAGTAAGAAGAACAATACAGATGTTTAATCTAGAAGCAAGTTTCAACGGCATGAATGTTTATAAAGACAGCGGAGCGATAAGCGGAAAATAAATAATATTTAAATATGTGGGGACATCTCACACAGGGCCACCTGATCCCAATCTAGGCAGAGCCTGTACTATGGGTGACAGACAGCTGATACATCGTAATAATAGTTAAATACATCCAGACACTAGGCAAACACAAAATAAGAAGAAATTTTACCAGCTTCTACAGAAAAAATAGCAGGTGGTTCTGATTTTACTTTTACTTATTTTGAGATTTGATTTGTGTTCATTTTGCGTTTTGTATATTTTGTTCCTAAGGGCCATATTCTACCCGTTTATTTTCCTATAGCATTAAGTTATAGTGAATATTATTTATTTATCAGTAGATAATGCTCTCGTAACATATTTACCCATAATATGCTTTCATTTCTATGAATATTTAGCATGCATACCATTCGTTATCATTAAAGTTAACTAAATAAATTTCAGATAGAATTGTTTCTATTCATCGCAGTCGGGTTTTAAGTTTACGATTTCCTTTAATTATATAAAAAAAGTTAAATTAAAATAATGTTGGTAGAGATAAAATACTGAAAGTGGTAATTAAGATTATTGTCATTGCCTTCAACTCTGATTATTTACATTGCCTAGCTCTTATATAAGTTTGTTTTTGTTCTAAAATTCTCACGGTTACGGTTGTTCTTGCAGCTGTTTCAACAATCAACTTTATTACAAGTAACACATAATTGAAACTTGTGCTCGCTGAAAATCTTGCCTTCAACGGTCTTATTAATCATTTTCGTATTTTTACTCATATATTATATTACGTTTAAATATCGAGAAGAACGGTCACTCTAAGTATTATAAAATACTTTATTGCACACAAAAAGTAAAAAAACACAATTTACTACAACGTACAACACAAGTGTATTAAAGGAAGATGGTAAAAAATCTATTTCTACCAGGCAACCCTGAAGTATAAAGTATAAATGTATAATTTCTTTCTTTCTTTAAAATCATTAACTAGTTAAGTACAGTTCGTCATAAAATTAAAATTATTGTGAACGAGGATTCTGTTCGCTTCATCTAGGTATACTAAAAGATTTGATTGTTTGTTTGTTTGCATCGAATAGGCTCCGACTACTTATCACTGAACCATTTTAAAAATTTCGAAGTAAAAAAAGTACCTAAAAAATCCCTATACCTAATTGAATAAGCTTGAAAGTACTTAACCGATTTTGATGAAACTTCACACAAAGATAGAATAGACCTTTACATCACAAAAAGCCCTCATTCCCACGGGAAAAACTGTAAACGCGAATCGGGGTGACAAACATTACAAATCCCTAATTTTACATAAAAAATATTGTTTTTGAAATTTCATCAAACGTACTATTATTTTCTTCTGTGTCAATACTTTGGCAATCCTTTTTACTAAAATAACAACTTCTGAGTTTGATGCTACTCACCTAATATTAGCAGCTTCGTTAACGTAGTTCCCCCAGCCCATAAGAGGTGGCGTTGTGAGCGCGAGAGAATAACTCCAGATGAAGACCACGGCCCCTATAGCCCCCCTCGGAGTGAGGTGCCTGGAGCTGAGAGGCCTGGTCACCATCAAGTATCGCTCGAACGATATCACGGTCAGGGTCGTTATTGAGGTTATACCTAGAAAAAACTTGGATTAATGCTGTTTATCAATAACATTATTCGTGATCGACCAAGGCCTATAAGGTAGCCGTACGAACCGAGCGTCCGCGACACTGACGCTGCGACACAAAAAAAGATAATGGACTATAAGGTGATGTATTTAAGGTGGACTTTGGAGGCATGCGACAGTGACGCGAGTGACGCGGCGTTACCGGTGTCTGTGTCATCGCGCCAACTTACTTTTGAGTAAATTCATTCTTAAATACATCACCTTATAGTCCATTATCCTTTTTCGTGTCGCAGCGTCAGTGTCGCGGACGCTTGGTTCGAACGGCTACCTTTAGGTTAATTTCATTCGGGTAAATTTTTATAGAACTGATTAATAAATATTTTTTCCATCAAAGTTTACTTCATAAATTTCTGAGAAATTCGGTAGCTATGCATATTCATTTTCATCACATTGAGTTTTGCTGTTATTACGTAAACTTAGTACGCTTTACAAGTTAAATTGAAAACGTAAGCAATTTAGAGTTAACGTAAACACAAGTGCGAATACTAACATAGTAATTATGTTGAAAACTTATTTCTGAATAGTTATCAACGTTCGTAAATTTTGCTGAAGCAGTAGTTATAAGTGGAAATTAATTTTGACTGACTAACAGTTTTTTTATAAGTTAGTAATTTGGTATTAGGTTTTCACATCATGATACTCTAATTATTACGGACAAGGCTTTTCAGTCTGAAACTTAGAATATTCCTATTTCATACAATGTAACTACAATCTTGATCAAGTTAAAGCACATAGAAGAAAATAATCATCATCATCTAAGCTGATAGACCCAAAAAAGCCTCTCCTAAAGATCTCCACAACAATAGATTCTAAACGCGATTTTTTTTTTTGAAGTATATTATAAAATATGCACAGAACACATAATTCTACTTACTTACAAACAAAAATCTCGCTTTGTAAAACCACCGTAATTATGTTTTGGAAAAGGGGACTACTCTTTGGTATTCTGTGGGAAAAGCAGCGCCATCTGCCACAGGTATTTGTTATACATACTTAAAATAATTATAGAAGATATACTTGTGGTGCTAATCTGTCTATGCTTGTTGTAACTTTTTAAGCGAGATACACTTGTGGTGCTAATCTGTCTATGATGGTTGTAACTTTTCAAGGGAGATAAACTTGTGGTGTTAATCTGTCTATGCCTGTTGTAACTTTTTAAGGGAGATAAACTTATGGTGTTAATCTGTCTATGCTTGTTGTAACTTTTTAAGCGGGATAAACTTTTATTTTATTATTTTATAGTTACCCAACAACGCCATGAAGAAGCCGTACAGCACACACATGGTCTTCCCGAAGATCCATCTCCTGAAGAGTGCGGAGACCAGGGTGAAGGGGTTGCCGAGGATGGAGACGGAGAAATCAGCGCAGACCAGGTTTAGGAGAATGATGTTCAGAGGAGTCCACAACTGCCAACAGATGTACAGGGTTATTAATGAGTCAATGCCTCTTTGTACCCAGCCTGTATTAATAAATCAACTTTTACAAAAAAAAAACGTTTTTTTACAAACATAATGGTATAAAAAATATAATATCTGTAAAACATGTTAAAAGTTTCATGTTATTAAATCTCTGAAAGCTTTTAGATATCGCTTAGTCCTAAATCGCAAAATATTAATGTTTAAAACGTAGCCAAGCTTCTAAAATATTAATATTATGTGCTGTGCTGCCCCTCGAACATTTACCCAATTGCATGGCTTTTGTGACGAACTTAAAAAATGTCCCAAAAAAAGGACAAGAATTCAAAGATCCATTGTTGGATAAAAGTATCCTCCTAGAACGAGGATCGATCCTACGCTGATAGACATATCCGTCTTCGGACTTACGTATTACTAAGTATTTGGTACCTATTCTGTGGAATTAGGCTAGTTATCGCGAATAACTCCCCTTTATTAACAAAAGATTTATTTTAGACTTGTAGGAGCCTGTACCATGGTAGTGTAACTAGTATTATATTATCTGTGACCATGGTCTAAGAAAACAAGGTCTTCCATTCGGACCACGTGACTGACACAAGCCTACGTCATCTTGCGCTGTTCATCCTTGTCGAATGCGTGTGGATGAAAAGCGCAAAATGATGTAGGCTTGTGTCAGTCACGTGGTCCGAATGGAAGACCTTGTTTTCTTAGACCGTGGTACAGGCTCTGCTTTACATTCGTTTGAGACGAGAGCCGGTCTTGGTTTGAGCAAAGCTTTTTAACTTCTTAAGTGACGTTATTAAGTGTTCTAAGGGAGCCTATAATGAATGAAATAATTTTGAATTTTTGGATTTCTGGCCTCAGGAGAATCCGATATTTTAGTACCCTACCCACTGAAACATTAACAGTTTCTCTAAATATTGTTGATCAAATATTTACTTTTGTTTTGTTTGAATGAATAAAATAATTTTGAATTTTTGTATTTCTGGCCTCAGGGGAAGCCGTAATTTTAGTACCCTACCCACTGAAACATTAACTGTATCTCTAAATATTGTTGATTAAATATTTACTTTTGTTTTGTTTGAATGAATAAAATAATTTGGAATTTTTGGATTTGGCCTCAGGGGAAGCCGTAATTTTAGTACCTTACCCACTGAAACATTAAGAGTATCTCTAATATTGTTGATCAAATATTTACTTTTGTTTTGTTTGATCAAGTGAATTTGTATTCGAGGGCACCTTTTGAAATAAGCTTGCTTTATTGCTTCTTCTGAATATCCCTGAAAATGTATCTGCGGGTCGTTACTGGTATTAAAGAGAATATTACTTCACCTCTTCTTATACATAAAATCAAATACCTGTTCTTTACTCTCGCTAAATAATATGCCATTACCCTTTCCCTTACCCTTCTTTTTTGCTTTGCGCAGCCAGGTCATCAAGCTCGGGCGAGTTTTGTTGTTAAAAAAATAGGTTATGCCCACAAGTATTGCTAAACTATATTATAAAAATATATAAGATAATTTTATTGTTCAATTTTATTTACCTACTAGCTGTCTGCCCACGGCTACGTCCGCGTAGTTTTTTTACTTTTCCGTGCACAGTTTCCCGTAGAAATGAGTCATTATCCCGTGGTATAAAGTATCTAAGATGTTGAACGGGGATATAAGGTATCATCATACAAAATTTCATTCAAATCGGAACATCGTTCTCGGTTGGTTTTTAGCTTTTTTTCTATGTACTGATTTTCGACTTCTACAGTTTTATTCTATAGATAAATAGTAGCATAACTTTGAAAATCAAAAATACATCGCTAAGTACATGCCGAGATTTGAACTTGTATCACCCGAGTAGAAAATAAAGGTCCTAACTCACTAGACTAGACCACCGACGCGACGCTATAATGGGCCACCGAACCGACACTGACTATTGAGGAGTGGAATTTACAAATAGTCCTGTTAGTACTTAGCCCATTTGTAAATTCCACTCCTCTATTCATTAACAGCTCATGTCCCACTGAGTGGCTCGAGCCTACCCTGAAATCAGGGTGAATAGGCCCCAGTCGACCACGCTGGCCCAGTGCGGGTTGGTTAATTCACACACAACCCTTGAATTACTATTTCGCAAAACGTATGCAGGTTTCCTCACGATGTTTCCTTCACCGTAAGAGCGTCGAACAAACGTACATTACAATTCGAAAATCTAAAACACATTGGTAAGTGCCAAGGTTCGAATCCGCGAATTCCCGAATGAAAGTTAACGGCCCTAGCCACTTGGCCACCGACGATACAGATGAACATTTATTAAAAATACACTTTTGATATAACAAGGAAAGGGAAGGCCGTCTTATCGCTTTAAGATATTTGTAACAGGCAACCTTTAGTTGGAAGTAAACAAAAGGCTGCTTTTTCACAGGTAGCTAAGCGGTGTGCGAGGAAAAAATCCACCAATAGAATCACTTCATTTTCCTAGCCTAGTGATTCTATTGGTGGATCTTTTCCTCGCACACCGCTTAGCTACCTCGCACAGCTCTGGTGGAAAAGCAGCCTAAGAAAATAAGAATACAAACAAGTACCTTCGGGTTATTTCTATCTCGTATAAAACCCACTCAGACTGAAGAGGGTGGAGTACAAGAAAGCTTCCCTTTTTGTGCAAATAACTATGTTTCACCACTTTTCACATATTATAGGGTTCCGTACCTTAAAAAGTTAAATTATAGGGTGTAAGCACAGAATACCAAATAGTAGGTACTTCCGACAGAAGGTTCACTTAGCGACATCATTCAAAGAAATAGCAATTTTTTTTTTTTTTAATTGACCTATGCTTGTGTCGAAAAGGTACGACCAATCAAGCTTCACCGGACTTGCGGGGGAGCGAAAGACTCTACCCCAAAAAAAGTCATATACCAACGCGTCTAGGGGCGGCTCAAGGGAGCCTCGGACCACGCCCTAGCGCGTTGATATTGAAAAACATCGTGAAGGAGACGACGCCTGAGGGGCTCCGTCTCTGATTTTCAATTTTGATTTTGGTTCTGGCCGCGCCCCCGCCGGCGGGTGCGGGCGTTGTTACCTGAAGGGTATTCACTACCAGAAGGGCATTCTGTTAGGTGTAATCTAAATTCTTTGGCTGCTTTAACTGCATCTGTGATTTCGTCGTCACGTTCGGAAAGGTAAAAAGAAATAGCAACTCTAGCTACGTTACAATAAAATGCAATTCAGATCGCATGGAATTGGCTAAAAACATGACATAGCTGCCTCCCTTTCTATCGCGTATCGCGCTGATTCGCGCCTCTCTTCTAACACCTTGAGTTGCCTATCTAAAACCACCCGGTGGTGGGTGCATCAGCCAATCAAACCTAAACTACGGAATGCGACCCGCCTGTTGTAATTTTATTGTGCACGCGTCTGATCCGCTTCTCTGTGTTTAATTTTCTCTTCGTTCAACGCCCGCACCCGCCGGCGGGGGCGCGGCCAGAACCAAAATCAAAACGGAGCCCCTCAGGCGTCGTCTCATTCACGATGTTTTTCAATATCAACGCGCCAGGCCGTGGTCCGAGGCTCCCTCGATCCGCCCCTAGACGCGTTGGTATATGACTTTTTTTTTGGGGTAAAGTCTTCCGCTCCCCTGCAAGTCCGGTGAAGCTTGATTGGTCGTACCTTTTCGACACAAGCATAGGTCAAATAAAAAAAAAAATCTCTTCCTTCCTAGGTCTGCTCAGGAAATAAGCGATAACTTTGTGTACCTTTCTTATCTTTGTGATTTTCGTGTGTACCAGTAAATCCATCTCTACTATAATAAAACTGAAAAATCGGTTTGTCATTGATTTGTTTTTCAAAAACTGATTGTAAGTGCTAAAGGGAGTTTAGGTGAACACAAAAGTAAAAGTTTTGAAAAAAAATCCGTCTATCTGTCTGTCTGTCTGCCTGTTTGAATACGCTAATCTCTGGAACTACTGGACGGATTTGAATAAAATTTTACAATACAAGCCTAGAGATCAGAATAACACATAGATTACTTTTTAACGCGGGAAAATACTTCTTTGAAAATGAAAATGAAATATGTTTTATTCGAAGTAAGATTTTACAAATCACTTTTCGACGTCGAGGCGGGTTCACAATTTGGCTGTCTTCTGTGGAGAAGAACCCGCCGGAAGAAACTCCACAGGCGTTGCATCTTTTCAAACTATTTTACAAAATTATTATTTTATACAATTTGATTAATATAACAAAGAGTGCAAACGAAGTATGCAATTAGAGGAAGGCAACCAGTCAAAGTAGAAAAACTAAATTATATAACCAAAAAAAAAACAACCGGCAATCGACTAGAGTAGACCAAACATTTCATTCTTTTCAAACATTTCAAACTTTCTCACGGGAAAACCTGTTAACGCGGGCGAAAAGTTAGTACTAAATAAATACAATTAAGGACACTCTCATGGGATCGCTCGCGTGTCCGACATAGCTAAAATTATAAATTTTGTTGATATTTTGTACGCGTTATATGTAAATCGGTGAAACAAAAACACCTAACGCCAATAAATAGATCAATAGATCACTTTTTGGGGGTATATTAGAACACAGAATCAAATCAAGGGGCTTGTTGTGAACATTTTAAATACCTTATACTTTTAAAATAAATAGTTAGCCTATAGATAGGCTCTACTTGGTTTCGGCACAGAATAAATAGGTAATAGTACTAGGCACAGAAGGCACACTTTCTGATAGCAAACGTGCGAATTTAAATTCTAGCTACCACGCCACTAACGTTCAAATTACATTGAACGCGTCGAACTTGACCTGGCTATATTAATAGCCTACCGTTTGTCGTTGCGCTCGTATTAAAACAAAATGCACCTTAAGACCGCGCCGCGAGAGTCCGTATTACCACAGACTAAATAATAGCGTCTTCACAAGCGCGCGCGTTTCTCCTACTAACTGGTCCCGTATTCGGGGCCGCCCGGGACGTAGGTACATTCTGGAGCTCTGGCGCGGAGTGCGCCGGGCCTGGTTTGGGTTAAGATAGCTGTGTATTAGATATGAGCGCCGATAAGGTTTGGGTCGGCGGCGGCGGCGTCGGCGGCGTGACCTTGTTCTTTCTAGACCAAAGAAATTTTTTGAAAATAGATTTAAAAATTAATGCCGATCTTGTTATTTTCTCACAGTCTGTTGTCGATCCTACATTATCAATAATAACAATTAAATATTGTAAGAATTTTCGCATTGCAGCCGCGGGATATTACTCAACAAATAGACATCAGCTGCTTTGAAAGCAAAATAGGCGAAGGAAATCTTAGTTTGTAGCAACAGTAGACAAAACAATTGAAGATATGTTATAAATTAATGTAAAAAATGCATAAAATCTATTATTTTTAATGAAAATTGTGGTAAAATTTGTATATCGGCGCGCCGACGTTTTTTCACGGCGGCGGCGGCGGCGCGCCGGCGCGGCTCTCATATCTACTGTGTATGAATGAGTTAGCTTCCCCACAGTACAGTGCAAGTATTAAATAATATCCTTTTTGAATTCATCCGCCAAAGACACATTGAGTTTCGTTATAATATTACTACATAAGATAAAAATTATATTTATTAATTATTGATTTTAATTTTGCTTGTTTATCGTTAATTATTATTTTGTAATGTTTAATTAAATCCTTTACATTGCCCATAACACAGGAATTTACCTTAGCTTGGATACGTAATTTATTTTAGGGAATATGCACGGGACTTCAAAATCAACGAAATATATTTTTTGTAATCTTTATTGTCACACAAACATAACCATACTTTTTTTTTAAATTTAACATAATTTAATGGTAAAATTTAATCATCAAAAATCGGCTATTTCAAAAAAATAAAAAAAGAAGTAGTAATAATTCGTATGGGCCTGCATAAAGGTTTTAAAAGAACAATACAATACAAATAAGACAAAATATATTAACCTATGAGAACCACGGAACCCTCTCCACGCGAGTATAACTCGCACTTGTCCGGTTTCTTTACTCTAGTCAAACTAACAGGCTTTGTTATAATCGTCTGAACATGTCCTGAAACTCTTAGAAAAATATAATAAGGCCGCTCTTTACACTTTTGACCTTTTGTAAGCACTAAAATTATTTTGAAAATGTTTCATCATCATACTGTAGTGTCAAAGTCAAAGTCAAAAAGTTTTTATTCGAAGTAAGATTTTACACAATTTACAAATCACTTTTCGACGTCGAGGCGAGTGACTATAACAATAAGTTGAGGAAACAACATACAACTGTCAGTATGCTATAAAATAATAACATAATACATAGTTTAAAAAACTAAAAAACACGCTTCCTGTCCGCCATCTTGAACGTCCGCCATCTTGGATTTAAGTCACGTGACTGTTTTTTTCGTATTCCTGACAGCAAACCCTTTCATTTGATACCCATATCATGGGGGTGGATTTCAAACAGCCAGTTCGCCATCTTAGGGAGGCCGCCATATTGGATTTGTAATGACGTTTCTTAACTAGTCATGTATTGTCATCAGAACCCAGAACGTGTGCAAAATTTCACCCTAATCGAAGACCGAAAAGTGGGTCAAATTAAGATACCAAGATTTTTTACATACATATAATGGGGAGGCCGCCATATTGGATTTGTAATGACGTTTCTTAGCTAGTCATGTATTGTCATCAGAACTCAGAGCGTGTGCAAAATTTCATCCTAATCGAAGACCGGGAAGTGGGTCAAATTAAGATTCCAAGATTTTCTTACATACATAGTTACTTAAAAGTGAAAAGCGTGTAAAAATACTTGTGGCATGCGGCAGCTTACATAAATCGAGGCAACACCGTAATAATTTTCAAAGCATCTTAGTGTAAAGTATGTTTATTATCAGTTTTTCCTGTGGGAATGAGGCGTTTTCCCGCGGTAAAAGGTAGCCTATGTTACTCAGGGTGAATGTAGCTTGGTGAAAGAATTTTTGAAATCGGTATATTAGTTTTTGAGTTTATTCATTGCAAACAAACATACATACACAAATCTTTTCTCTTTATAATATTAGTATAATGTGGCATGGTTTTATGTTGCTGCCTTGGCGTAAATAAGGATTTAGTCTAGGTATGCAAATTTGTGGCAAAAATAAATAATTCAAAAGCAATACCTACTATTTTCTTCTACTCAGAACTAAAAGACAAGATAGTTACATTAGTTGTAAGTGTTGTAATTTGTATAAATTAATACTAGCTAGGAGTTAGGATAGGACATTGTTTTTACTGTAAATAAATGCCGTCGTTAAGGCGAGCCTCTCAGCGAAATAAATGATAGTTAATTTGAGTCAGGAGAGTAAAATAGAGACAGAAATTTCTTTGTTCTTTCGCGTTGTTAAATCCGTCTTTTTTTAAAATAATATATTCGCCCGAAATAATTTTAATGTAATATCGATAAAGTATTTTAAATATCAACCTACCGTTTTTTCCTTTTTTTATTGTCAGGAAATATTACCATTTTATTTATTACTAGAGGAAAAAAACTATATGAATTAGCTTGATTCTTTCATTTGAAATGTGGTTATATATTATGTGAAAAGTATGGTTGATTTAGAAGTCTGTGTTTATTCCGATTTTGTGCCTGAACGTATTTAGGTGAAATTTGGTATTAAGCTAAGCTGCTTTTTAGACAAAACAAGGTGTAGTTTCCTTCCATTATTAAAAAGTATAGTCGCTCTCATTTTCTAATTTAAAAATATTGACAACTAGAGACCTCGGATATTTTAAAGTAAGTCAGTAAATAAAACACTTTGGTGCACACAGAAATAATGGATACAACAACGCTGGAGAACAAAGTGTGCAAAGTCGGTCTTATCGCTTGAAGCGATCTCTACCATACACTTATAAAAAAGCTGTAATAGAAGAGCAGTTAAAATAGATGTTCTTTACCACACAAATAGTAAATAGAAAAAAACATATAAATAAAGTGAAGAGAGTGTGTATGTGTGTGTCTTGTATTATAATTAAAATGTGTGTGTTTGTGTGTGTCAGGTTCTTATCATTCTGCCCTAGCATTGTTTAATACAACATTACTATTGTTCATTTAAAAACTCGCTTGTCATAATAAGGCGTACAGTACTGACCTGGCCACCCGCCGGCGGGGGCGCGGCCAGAACTAAAATCAAAATTGAAAATCAGAGACGGAGCCCCTCCTTCACGATGTTTTTCAATATCAACGCGCTAGGCCGTGGTCCGAGGCTCCCTTGAGCCGCTTCTAGACGCGTTGGTATATGACTTTTTTTGGGGTAGTCTTCCACTCCCCCGCAAGTCCGGTGAAGCTTGATTGGTCCTTTTCGACACAAGCATAGGTCAATTAAAAAAAAAAAAAAAAAAAAAAACTGACCTGGCGGTCCTTGCACATGAGTAGGATGACCATGAGGTTGAGGAAGAAGCCGAAGAACCCGATGAGGAACAGCACGAAGGCGGACGCGGTGTACGCCCATTCCGGCATAAGCAGGACATACTCCTCGAGCATCCCGGACTTGCTGCCACATTTATAAAAAATATGTTTACACATTAAAATTTATATTATAGTTTTTTCCGTGGAAATTATAGTAGCCTTTGTCCGTCCCCAAGGTCTATTCTGTTTTTTTTACTAAAGTTTTATCAAAATCGGTTTAGTGATTTGGCGTGAAAGCGTAACAGACTGACAGAGATTTTCGCATTTATAATATTATTAGCGACCCACCCCGGCTCCGCACGGGAAAATGGTCATTGTGGGTTATCCTCGTATAAACCTTCCTCTTGAATCACTCTATCTATTAAAAATACCGCATCAAAATCCGTTGCGTAGTTTTAAAGATTTAAGCATACATAGGGATATAGGGACATAGGGACAGAGAAAGCGACTTATAAGTTAGGTAGGGATTATACCATGAGAACCATCTCATCTCTTTAATACCAATCAAACACTACTGGTTTTGCTTGGTTCTGTACATGACTGAATATTATATGCAAATAAAGTCTTGATTTGATTTGACTGTAAGTACATAATTTATACTTGCGATTGTCGGCGCTTGGTGAATATATTAGTATTCATTCATAGGTAAACAAACACCTGTAGGTACTTGGTTCAAAGGTTATTCTTGTGGTTGTACCGGTTTACCGGTTACGCTCACATGAGTATCATTGATGATGTCAATAAACAAGTACAGAGTTTCAATAACTATGAACTGCACTGTACTCTTGGAGAGGATTGGTACCAGCGTTGACAAAATTTTCTGTTTCACTAAATCTGGGTTTTGGAACTTTTAAGGGAAAAAAGCAGGATTCTTTAATTGAAAGCGGGGCGTAAAAAGAAAGTATATAATTGTGATATAATCAGAAGTTTTAAAATATCTATCTTTTTATTTGAGTTCAGAATACGTTGACGAGACAATAGATAGCAAAAATTGCCATAGAAAATAATGTATTGTAATAAAAATATAATAATTTTTAACGATATTAATGATAGCTTCCGCTGCACGCACGAGTGAACGAGTTGTCCCCAAAAATCTGGGATTTCAATTTTGATTTTAAAGTCGGGACACGCAGCCCGGCTAATTACCCCCTCTTGTTAGCTCAATGAAATCAACTCTTTCAATCAGTGGATGGACTCTTATTCTGATGGATCCGCTGACAACTGTGTCAGCGGCCGTGCATTAAAAATGGTTTCAATAAACGCAAAAAGCGCCGAAATTTCCTCGGAAAAGACTTGTGCTACCAGCAATTCTCATTGAATATTTAGAGGACTTGACGCCGCCGCCGGCTTTCCTGGTACAAAAAGTGTTTGATGATTTTCGTATTATGACTGTTGATGTTTTATATTTTTGCTTTTTATATTTTTGCTTATTCTTGCTGTCATGTTTAACACCGACTTTAAAGTACCTCTTATATGTATAATCAAAGAAGTACCTATATATCTCCTTCTCACGCTTTTGAAGACAAAAAGGGACAGGTGATTGTCAATTTAATTTTAGAGATGTCAAACAGCGATTGCATGAGTAGGATGCATCCGAAATATCCTATCCCTAAAATTGCTACGCCTTTTTTGACAGCTTTATTATTCAATATTAAAATAAAGAAAATTAGAATAGATTTATTAGATTAATTGATCTCCCGTCCTTTTCCTTACAAACCCGTGAAATTACTAATATAAAAATATATTTATGCAAAAATAAAAGCAAAAATCGAATATATGAAGTGACTTACCTAACAGTATCATTGTGGTTCGGCATCATCGCGCTCAGAGCCCTGCCGGTGTGGGCAGAGGGAACCCCGAGGAGGTACCGGACCCCCCCAGCGCTGGGCAACGGCTGGGCTGAGTGGGACATGTGCTCATGGTCTCACTAACCGTCTTGAAGGATTCATATCTGGAAAAAAAAAACAAATTTTTAAAATACGAAAAACATTTCTAAATACTTTTTAAAACTTTCACGGTAGTTTTCGTAACTATTAAGATTTAAAACGGGATATTTACCGTGGTATTTATTTGCACCACGCAACCACGGTAAATATCCCATTTCTAAAGATAATAAAATATGCTTCGTTTTACACCTGCAGTTCACTACGCGCGAGATGCACTAGAAGATGTCTAACGCGACATAGTGACATAAGAGCCACAGTACTTCTGAAATTATGTCGCGTTGGACAACTTATCGAGCTTCTCGCTTGTGGAGATTTTTAGGGGAGGCTTTTGTCCAGCTGTGGACGTCTACAGCCTGAGATGACGATGATAAATTAACAATTTAATGCAATAAAAAATAAACACGTAAAATTGCAAATGAAAATTGCAGCTAATTTATTTATAACCATTACAAAGTATTAGGTAATAGCTTTCCACCCCGCGTTAATCGTTTTTCCCGTGGGAATGAGGTATTTCCCGGCGGTAAAAAGTAGCCTATGTTACTCTTCACTACTACTAACTCTATGTCGAAAATAAAGTCGATTGGTTGCTTAGTTAGGGCGTGAAGGAAGGACAAACAAACACACTTTCGCATTTATAATATTGCACTATGGATGCTGGATGCGGGCAGCGCAGGACCGATCATTGTGGAGATCCTTGGTCTTGGCCTTTGTCCAGCAGTGGGCGTCTTTTGGGTGCAATGATGATGATGATGATAATAATGACTAGTATATAGTTTTCTAGTATACTAGTACTAGTATGGAGTATGGATTAATAGCACTATCCTGACATTGACAAACATCATTGTGTATACAATATGCCTTTGAATATCAAATAAAAGTCGCTCTTATCCATTTCTAAAGCCCGTGTGAGATTCTAAATGTGATATTTATTACGTATTTTTCTATTTAATGCGAGGAAAGAATACGAGGTTTATTGAAGAACGTGAGTACTGTGTAGGCGTAAGCTGAACGTTAGTAACAAACTGAACGTTTATTCAAAACAATATACTGGTATCTTCAGCTTTTTAAAAGACGATCCGTTCGCCCCTCGACGTCGCTTTTTATTTTCGTGGGTGTTGTTTAATTGCAGAAAAATCTTTCTCCTGATAACAAAATAATGTGTAAACAACAAAATCATCATTCATACTAATGAACGTACCATACCAACCCTTTCTACGATTTATTTATGTTTAAATTAATTTAATAATATATTAATTTAATAACCGCATTTAAAACTCTCAAAAATCTGTAAATGAAGCTTAAAATAACAAGATTGTACATATATTTTTCTCTTAAAATAACCATTAAAGGAGATTTTTTTATGACCAAATAACCACTATTCTCCTTCCACATAATATGCATGAATAAATAAATGAAAAATTTATTCGACAACCAATAAAATAATTAATAATTAAGATTGTTTAAAATATATTTAAAACTAGTTGTCTGCCCGTGGCTACGCCCGCGTTGTTTTCCGACTTTTCCGTAGTAACTTTTAACTATCCCACGGGAACTCTTTAGTTTTCTGGGATCAAAAGTATCCAAGATGTTGACCAGGGATGTAAAAAACCACCCTGCAAAATTTTATTGAAATCAGTCCAATATTTTCAAAGATTAGGCCGTACAAACAGGCAAACAGACAGAGAAACAAAAAAAAAAGAAAAAAATCTGGATATGTTCTATTTCACTTCTTACATCTTCCTGACTCGGATTTCATCTTTTTTTTCTATGTACAGACATTTGACCTCTGTATTTTTATCATCACTACCTACTCATAAAAAAAACAAAGTCGCTTTCTCTGTCCCTATGTCCCCATCTATGTCCCTTTGTATGCTTAAATCTTTAAAACTTCGCAACGGATTTTGATGCGGTTTTTTTTAGTAGAAAGAGGGATTCAAGAGGAAGGTTTATATGTATAACACATACATAATATACTGAAGGATAACCCACAATAACCATTCACGGTATGAAGGTCGATCTGAAAACCCACAATTTTAAAGACAAAAACAAGCCTTAATTTAGAAAAGAAAATTAAGAACGTTTCCTACATAGATATGTTATTAAAATTCCGGTCACGCTTTCGCCGAACTCGAAAATATCCAATAGTATTTTAATGTACTGAAACCTACATAAATATTCTTACATAAGCAATCCAAGGAATTCGTAATTTGTGGGTATATTATGTACCAATTATTATAATCCGTACCATGCGGTTCCTGGCTTAGAATATTCTTGCTTCAGATACCTAAAGTCCTTTCAGTTTTAGCTAAGCAGCTATTTATTCAGCATGAAAGGATGATGACCATTTTTATATGAGCCCCGTCCCCCCCTCCAACAGATCATTAGTATGTATCTATAGGTTCTTATGGATCTTTAGAAAGGCCCGTAACCAGTTTTAACTTCATGATCAATGGGATTAGAAAATAAAAAAATAAAAAAGTATAATTATTTTTTCCAATAATTCGTCACTTACAAACATGTTATCAATTACTAACAATATCAAAGTCTCTTATTAGAATGTTAAGTATATAAAAGCAATCTAAAAAAATACTAAATGTTCACCAAAAAAGGTCTACCTAAGTAGGAGTACCATGTACTTACAGTTAAACAGATAATTATTGTTTGTCATTAGCCTATAAATGTCCAGTGCTCAATTGAATGCTTACAATCTGTTATTTTGGTACCAATATTAATAGCAAGACGATCTATTTCTCGGAATATCCCGCATCTTTGAAAGATGGCGCCATAGTAAAAAGCAATCACATAGCTAAGACCACAGAAGATTTAAAAGAGGTTAGAATGGCGATAATGCGCCGTCCGTATGAAATCCGGTGTCGCCGATTCCACCCCACCTTTCACCTCCACTACATCTGTACTTCAATAAAGATGAAGTTTACGCACATATTTGCAATTTCAAATCTAGCCAATCATAGCGCCGCTCAATCACGCGATTTCAAATGGAAACGAATCATACGCATGCACGCACACTGATGTAGATTTTTATAGCTATGTGTGAGTTAGACAGCGCGATCGTTTCTTTGCGTGAAGTATGAGTGTTTTGCTCATAGTTTTGGCGCGCCGGCCCCGCCCACATCGCCTTTCTAACCTCTTTTAAATGTTCTGTGGCTAAGACGCATGTACTGAGATACATTTCAAATCTGTTGGTCGATGTTATTAGTTTTTGTTTTTTGGGGGGACGTTTTGACACATCATCCTTTAACTGGTTATTTGTTTATCCGCAACATAGTGGTAGTACTCACGAAACTGAACAACTTTCCCAGGTTGAAACAAAAATAAACAAAATTCAACGTTTCGTATGAACTTCAGTCACGTGACCGGCAACAACCTCCGTGGTGTAGTAGTCAAAAGCTCGTCTGACGTTACGGAGGTTCCGGGTTCGAATCCCGGTGGGGATCCGTCGAACAAATATCACTTTGTGAGACTTTCCCCAGTTTGGTTAGGACATTGCAGACTGAATCACCTGATGGTCCGAAAGAAAGATAATTCTGTGCTTCGGAAGACACGTAAAGCCGTTAATCCCGGCTACTATCTACGGATGTAGTCGTTATAGGAGCCATGTCGGAAGCCTGAGGCGGCTCGACAATTCCGACACCAGGGTTTGTGAGGTAGGTTGTGGCACCCGCGGCTCGCCAGGTCCTGGGCGAGCCAGCGAGCGCGCACAAGATAACATGATGAAAAGTAGAAACACTGGTAGTAAACTTGTCGACAAGGTTTAATTAATATAAAGTACTACAAAACGGGGAAATCACAAACGACGAGAATTTAGAACTCGGCCGACACGGCCGAGGGGTAAACCAAAAGTGAATAAAAAAAAGAATGAAATGACGGATGATTGTCGACTGAATTCCAAAATTGATTATATTCGAATTTAGACGAGAATGGTAAATGAGATGAGAATGAGGCAACGAGGTGGCATGGTAGGTAATGCACCACGTTACAAGGTTAACCTCGAAATCCTCTCGATACTTTATATGACAAGTTGGATTTTAATTTTAACATTTCAACATTTTTGTAGCTCAGGAAAAGTTGTCATTATTGCGGATAAACAACCCACGGTGTAAATTATTATTTTCATCCGAATAATAACTTTAGTAAGTAAAATTAAATTATATATTCAAACAGTTATCGGAATGGGTTTCCTGAATTAAATTACATTTCGATAGAAATCCCCATTAATAATATATTAATCAAAACTAGGTAGGTACATTATTGCCCCCGGCGCCTCGTGCTCTTGGAATAATGAGTTTTGTTTATATCGATAATGTACGGAATTTCTCTGAATCCATCTTTTCGTTCGTTTTTCTAATAATTGTAATGAAAACCTTACTTTTATTTTTCAGATTAATTTCATCTGAATGACTTTAATATTTTTATTTTGGAACTAACCAACCAACAGTTATGTTCAAACTGATATCGCATCGCCTCTTCTAGATTGTTTGATCTATTTTTCTTTGCTTAGATTAAAATTTGTACATTGTTGGAGACGAGAGCCGGTATTGGTTTTGAGAACTTCAGACATGACGTCATTAAGTTCTAAGGGTGCCTATAATAAATAAATAATTTTTGAATTTTGAATTTTCGAACAGTCTTAACAAAGTAAACTAAAATTATTATTATAAAACATGTAGTCAATTTACAGATCTTCACTAATGAATGTAGGTACAATAGCCACCACATGCGGCTGGACATATTCCTATTCATATACGTATTCCGTAGCGGTAGAGGTGATTTCGTGTACGAATGTCCAACCGTATGTGCTGGCTTCTGTACAATAAAATGTAATCAAAAATCTTTTCTTGTGTTTTGTTTATTTTGGTGTCAATATAGTATATTGTATTGTATCTTCGTTCATACGAAAACCCTCTCTACGCGACTTTAATTTGCAATCGTTCGATTTCTGTAAAACAATTCCTACTAAATATTAACCTAAATGCGAAAGTTTCTGAGGATGGATAGATGGATGTGTGGATGGATGTTTGTTACTCTTACACGCAAAAACTACTGAATGAATTTTGATGAAACTTTACAATAATATAGCTTATACATCAGAATAACACATAGGCTACCCTATACTGGGAAAATCCTTTATTCCCACGGTAAAAACTGTTAAATTAGCTCTGGTGGATCCACAGAGCGGAAAGCTAGAGTTACATAAGATTTGCGTCAGAGATTTTGTGTTCGCTACTACACCCACGAATGAAATTGAGATCTTTGTAATATTAAATGTTTTATTACATAACTAGCTGTCGCTAGCTACGCCCGCATTGTGTATTTAATTATTTTTATTTCCCGTTGTAAAAATTATCTAAGATGTTGACCGGTATCACCACGCAAAATTTCATTTAAATCGGTCCAACAACGGTTCTAGTGATTAGCGTGTACAAACTGACAGACAGACAGGACAGAAAGAAGGTCTTCTTTTTTAAACTTTTTTTTGTGTTCAGCTACACTCGAACTCCTTTTATCACTTAAAATCAGTTTTTTTAAAAACAGATCAATGTACAGACACATTGATTCTTCAGTTTTATTACGGGTAGTACTAATATTGTCTTTTGTGGTATAGATAGAAGAAGAAGATAACATTTTTGTTACATTTATCGCATCAGCTGCTGTTTTAAGCCCACTCACTAACTCACGTGGAGAAGCGATGTTGATTCACATAAGGGAAAGGCCGATATTCGTAAATGATTTCCGTCACAATAATATTTAACATTATTATTTTCGTTAACACCGTGAAATTTAACTGTTTATTCGCAACTTAGTTCTATGTAGTACTCATGAAACTAAACAACTAAGGTACATAGGCTAAAATAAAAATAAAAAACTTTTCTTATATTATAAACTTCAGTCACTTTACTAAGTGACGTGTGTGTATGTTATCACTACATAGTACAAAACAAAGTCGCTTTCTCTGTCCCTATGTCCCTATGAATGCTTAAATCTTTAAAACTACGCAACGAATTTTGATGCGGTTTTTTTTAATAGATAGAGTGATTCAAGAGAAAGGTTTATATGTATAATACAAGCATACTGTACTTAAGAATAACCCACAATAACCATTTTCCCGTGCGGAGCCGGGGCGGGTCGCTAGTAATGAATAAACTCAAAAAGTACTAAACCGATTTCAAAAATTATTTCACTACATTCACCCTGAGTAACATAGGCTACCTCTCAACGCGGGAAAATTCTTCATTCCCACGGGAAAAACTGATGACGCGGGCAGAGCCGCGGTGGAAAGCTAGTCAAATATAAATTAACTGAGCTTAAAAAGGTTATAAATTTTGAAGAGGGAAAAAGTCATTTGAATCTTTCGGGAAAGAAGATATAGTACTTAATATTCTGTCTTAATTTTTCCGCGCCATTGCTGTGCTTAATCATAGGGCGCTATTATACTATGCTACAATTTACAACAATATTATGTCCATCGCGTACCCATTTAGTTTCTAATGAGAACCATTCCATTTTTGTCATATCGACTACGCAATGTAAGTAGGTAGGGACCTACTTGGAATTGTACTTGTAATTCTATATTGTAGCTCCGTGTAATGCGGTCCTGAAAGTTAGCCAGAGTTTTAATATATTAGTGGCTATTGTAATTTAAATCGGGATACTTTAAAACTGTATCTACAGTTTACAGTTTCTAAGAATAAAATCCGGTTTGTCACTAATTCTGAGAAAGTTTACTAAATATAATCTCCAATTTACCATGGTTTATCTCTGACATTATCTAATTAAAACTTGTAATTGAATTTTTGATTTCATGTTTCAAAAGTACAAGTTTGCCATAGCGGGCGGAGTTGGCACAGAGATACGAGATAGACCTTGCGGAAGAATATAGGCTAGCTTTTACCGCGGAAAAGACCTCATTCCCACGGTAAATACTATCACTACTAACTACTAGACGCGGCGAGAGCTAGTATAGGTAATAATAAATGTAGAAAAAATATTTATCCATTACATTAAATAGGAATCCGCCGAAAATTGTAATAAAACAGCGAAACATCTAATAAGTAAAGAAATCCCATATTTATTTGTCTTAATAACCAGTATTAATTTAGTTTGCCGACTATCTGTTACTTAATATTACTAAAAATTCAAAATTCAAAAACGTTTCTTTTTATTTTTCATCACAGGTTTTTTACAAAACCTTTAATGACGACATATAAGAAGTTAAGAAGCTTTGCTCAAACCAAAATTCGCTCTCGTCTCAAACATATGTACAAGTCTAAGCAATGAAAAGAGATCAAACAATCTAAAAGAGGCGATGCGATATCAGTTTTTGAACAGAACTGGCAGTACAAATTTTACATATTTTTTTATTTACTTCACGTGATATGGATTTAGAATAGTCTGAAATTGAATTTTGAGTTACACTACTATACATTGACTGCTAACTACGTCGTAGCTATTTCGTAGCAGATTACTACGAAATCCTGATATCAGTCAGTCATTCATTATAATGATTATCAACTCATAATGTATACCGAGGGGCTTAAACAATTTGAACTGACGATGGTTCTCTTTTCGTCCAAAACTCATTTACGTACATTTACATAAGCAAGCAAGCAAGAAGCAAGCAAGCATGTATAAAGGTAATTATGGCAAAGTAAACATTTCGGACAGTAGTCATTTTGATAAAGTAATCATTATGTACCTGATCGATACTAAGGTATTTATGATAGCGTCCCCAGCACATCAGAGTAGAAATACACTTTTGTTAGCTGATTTATTTATTATTAATTCTAAACTTGATTTTTAGTTCTACCTTCAGAAACTAGCAATAAGAATCAAATTAATTATTACAATCTTTAATCAAAGACTGATTGTTAAAAGAGAACCTAAGTACCAAATTATTAATTGTTTTGTAATAATATTTTATATTTACCATGGTTTATCTCTGACATTATCTAATTAAAACTTGTAATTGAATTTTTGATTTCATGTTTCAAAAGTACAAGTTTGCCATAGCGGGCGGAGTTGGCACAGAGATACGAGATAGACCTTGCGGAAGAATATAGGCTAGCTTTTACCGCGGAAAAGACCTCATTCCCACGGTAAATACTATCACTACTAACTACTAGACGCGGCGAGAGCTAGTATAGGTAATAATAAATGTAGAAAAAATATTTATCCATTACATTAAATAGGAATCCGCCGAAAATTGTAATAAAACAGCGAAACATCTAATAAGTAAAGAAATCCCATATTTATTTGTCTTAATAACCAGTATTAATTTAGTTTGCCGACTATCTGTTACTTAATATTACTAAAAATTCAAAATTCAAAAACGTTTCTTTTTATTTTTCATCATAAATAAGCATTTATTGTTTATGTGCGGTTGAGAGTACGCTGGGCTGAACACTAGATTTCGCACCGTTCTTGTGTCCGTTGAATAATAGTAAGCATGTTCGGCTTGCCTTGCACTTGACCGTACTTCACCTGTTATTATATTATTAAAATTTGATATGTTAGTAACTGCATGCTAGTTAAACGTTGAGTTTTGTATGCACCTGTAATGATAGTTCACACTGTCCAAGACCATCAAATGTTTACCTATAAGATAATTGTGTTACTATTGTTGGTGTATCTATTTTCTAAATAAAAATAAAAAAAAAATATTTTTAAGTATTATTTGTAAGCCTTACACATTTTTATGTTGTACAAGTAAATCGAATGTTGACTCACGATGTGCCGAGCCACGTGCGCCTTGATCGCCCCTCCACTACTGGCGACTTGTTTACACCTTCTATAAAAGGCAAGCGTTTCGCAGCGCTCGGGCACCCCTTCAGGTAACAATTACCCTTCAGGTAATAACGCCCGCACCCGCCGGCGGGGGCGCGGCCAGAACCAAAATCAAAATTGAAAATCAGAGACGGAGCCCCACAGGCGTCGTCGTCGTCGTATGTTGGGCTCGTACGGAGACTTGGTGGCATAATTGGTAAGTAGTGCTACTGTATGGCCTGGACATCCAAGTAGATACGGGTTCGAGACTTGCCCGACCTCAATGTTTTGCATTTTTCGCTTCGATTTAAAATAAAATTAGTATTCGTTGTTAGTATAGAAAAACAACTTAATAATGTATTATTTTAAGTTTATTCTACCTAATACAAATTAGTAACCTGAGCTACATTACCAATTAGATTGGATTTCTACTGAAATTAAGATTGTAAAGAAGCCTTTTACCTGCTCACTTGACTGATTATGATGTATTCAACAAAAAAGACCTACCTACGTTTTTTTATTATTATATAATAAATAATTAAAAAGTAATAAAAATTTAAACAGAATACAAAAATAGGCAATATGCATTAATATAAAAACCAAATTCAAATTGAAATTAAGTTCAGTACCTTTGCACCAAATTGGATGATTTTTCGTTACAACGTTATTGTTTAGGTCTAGACAAAGTTGACACGAACTTCTTTTCAGGGAAAAATAATTGGTAATAACAGGGAAAGCTGGAGGGCGCACTAGCCTATTAGACTGGAAAGAAATTGAAATCAGAAATCAGAAACATTTATTTGTGGGCCATTGAAATATCGCTAGTTTTTGAGGTGAGACGCAATTAACAAGTTGCTCATTGTGATTTACGGGGGTTTTGGACATCGCTAAATCCTAAAATCGCTATGAGCAGTACGAAAAATTACTCCTTGTACCTGTACCCCTACCATGAGTTGCTAACCAAAATAAACGCGCTCGATATCGACAACGTAACGTGCATTTAGTATGGAAAAATTTTACTTCAGTTAACTGTCAATAGATGGCGTAGTTTCAATTCCATACAAAATTGCGTTTACGCTCTCGATGTCGAGCGCGTTTTTTTTGGTTAGCAACTCATGGTAGGGGTACTGAAATCCAAAATGGCGGCCAAAAAATTAAAAATATAAACATGCATGCATGTGGGGTATCTAATGCAAGGGAATCATGAGTAGATTACAAATATATAACATTATGTCGGCCTCGTAGCCTAGCTAGTTGGTAGTACGTCTGCCTACAAGGTCGCGGGTTCGAATCCCGCCCAGGGCAAACATTCGTGTGACGAGCACTTGTGTTTGCCTTGTGTCTGGTTGTTGTATTTTTATATATGTATGTATATCAGCTGTCTGACACCCATAGTACAGGCTCTGCCTAGTTTGGGGTCAGATGGCCGTGTGTGAGATGTCCCCACATATTTATATTTACATGTTGCTATATCCGCCCTGGTCAAAGTTATTTTAAAAATATTTATTTCTTCGAAAGTAGCGTTTCGAGCCTACTTTGCATAGCTGTATATTTAAAACTCGTGAATCAATATTTGTAAATTATTATTTGTTATCATCAGAATATCCTGAAATAAGCGCGAAAATAAAAAAATATCTATACTAATATTATAAAGAGGAAAGGTTTGATTGTTTTTTTGTTTGTTTGTTTGTTTGCATCGAATAGGCTCCGAAACTACTGAACCGATTTCAAAAATTCTTTCACTGTTGGGAAGCTACATTCACCCTGAGTAACATAGGCTATATTTTATTTTCAAAAAATTAGGGATCCTTACTAAAACTTCAATAATGTAACCCAAGGTGTGAAAAAAATACGTAAAATCTTCCTAATAATTGAAAATACTCCGAAAGTACTGAACCGATTTTAGTGAAACTTGGCACAAAGTTTGAATAGACCTTAGGAAAGAATATAGGCTACAATTTACAGCGGGAAATTTTCTCATTCCCACGGGAAAAATTGTTAAAGCGGGCGGAGTTGGCACAAAGATAGAATAGACCTTGCGGAAGAACATAGGTTAACTTTTACCACGGGAAAATTCCTCATTCCCACGGGAAAAACTATTAACGCGTGCGGAGCCGCGGCGGGAAGCTAGTAATAAATAAAATTATAAATTTAGCCAAAAAGATTCATAAACAAGTAACTTAACTACTTGTTTCTGAATCTTTTTGGCTAAATTTATAGGCATGCGAGTAGTGTAAGAAGAAAATTTGAACACAACTCGCATGCGTTTGTTGTTTAAATAAATCTTTAAATGATAAGTAAAATTAAATTAAACATGCCCCATCTAATCGCAAGATTACGTGGTACAATATCTGGCAGTGACAGCTTCTTCCAATGACCTTCAGACAGGAAAATGTTTCAAGACAATTTATTATTGTGTGGACAAAGCCTGTGGAATTCACTATTATACGCAGAAATAGGCTGATGTAAAAACTAGCTTTTTTCAGCGCCTCCGCTCACATTAAAAAAAATTCCCGTGGGAATGAGGAATTTTCCCGCGGCAAAAAGAAGTTTATGTTCTTTTTAAAGGGCTATTCTATCTTAGTGCCAAATGTCATTAAAATCGGTTAGGTTAGTAGTTTAGGAGCCTATTCAATTATGAAGAATATTTTAGGTATTTTTTTTACACCTTGGGGTTACATTATTGGAGTTTTAGGATCCCTTTTTTTAATAGAATACTGCCTATTACATTCCAACAGTGAAAGAATTTCTTAAATCGGTTCAGTAGTGTCGGAGCCTATTCAATGCAAACAAACAAACAATCAAAATATACCTCTTATAATATTAGTATACAAGCAAATGACTTAACTATGGTTTTTAAATAGTTAATTAATGAAACATTGTCTTACGGAAGTCTTAACAATTTAAATATTACCCCAGAACAATAATTGATATTACTATAATTGATGCAGCTTCTATAGTCGAGTGGCAAAACGCTCACCACATAATACTAAGGTTTCAAGGTTCCAGGTTCGAAACCCGGTGAGCCATTGTCAAACAAATATATATTTGTGAGAGTTTACGTATTCTTTTCCCAGTTAGGTTACTACATAGCAGGCTGAATTACCTTGTTTTTTTACTTATGTGGTGGCTATGCAAATTCTGAAAAAACATAGCCTAGTAGTATTAGCATAGTAAATAATAGTATTCACATAATACACTGTTTTATAATGTTAGAGGTGAAATAACATCTAACCACAACTAAGTAGTTGTGAAAATGATACTGCAATGAAATATCTGCGTTAATTATTACCTGGACGGTGCTAGCTAACCGCTTATTGTATATATGTCACCGTAAGATTATAAATGAGTACTTCTTTGAGCACCCTCAAAACGTGGTCACAAGGTCTTAATTCCTAAACTATCGACCATAGTACAGTGTTGGAACTAAATATAGATGATTCCTCATATAAATATGCGTACGATTTTAACATAAAACATATAAAATCATGTATAATATTTTGAAAAATAATATTTCAACATCGAAAACGGGATCAAAATAGTCATTCTTCGCAGGTCACACTTGATTCGCGCTCAAGGTAATCCTTGATAAATTTTGCATTTAATGCGTAATCGTATAATTTATTACGTGGAATGAATAGTTTTTTAACTAGGCACATATTTATAAAAGAATATTCATTCTATCTCTTTGTTTCTAAAAATTATATTCTATAACATCTCTGTCACACGATTTCGCTGGTTTCGTGAGCGCTCAATGAAACTACACCTACCTTCCAAGAACGCAAACTTATCGCTGCAAATTTTAGCTTGCAGACATTTGGTAGTGACCCAGCATCAGTGGAGGACACCAGTGTACTCATCGCTTCAGAACTAAATAAATACGAGGTAAGTTATTCTTCGAATATTTTCAAGTTGGGCTGGTCATGTAACTTTCATGCGCATATGTAGAAAGATATATTATGTTATTATCAAAAAATTATTTTTAAGAAAAAGTAGATAGATCGAGCGAGTTTATTGTCATGTACTTCATTTGTAAACTTACTTATTACTTTTATCATAATTCTCAAAAATGTGTTATTTTTGTAACTTTCGTGGCCCAATTTTCGTGGACATTTGACCATGAAAGTTACCTACCTGATGCACCACGAAAGTTACAAATGTCCGTTAAATACTCCTTATTTCTTGTGATGCAGTAATTGCATTTGCCCCTAATTATACCGAAAGCTAGAAATAAATTGATGTGTTTTTTTCTATGTAATGTGTAATTCTGTTTAAATGCTCTCTCGTAGCTAATTTCACAATTTAGTCAGCACAAAAGTCAGTTTTTTAATATTATTGAATGAGTAAAAACTTTCAAAGTCTACTTCAATAAGTTTTACTGTAAAATTTTGTTTTCAGATTACTTTCGAACGGAAACTATGCCATCACAGAGTTCAGAGGTGCGGCGGGAGAAGAAACATGCAATATCTCTGTTATTTGTTCATTAATTTACATTGAGTAAAAACTGTACACATTGTTTTAGGGCTTTTTTAATTTACATCTATTTATATTAAGATCGCATTATAAAAAAAAATCGCCACGAAGGTTACGCGGAGAATGTTTTCTGAAGAACTACTCAAATACCGTTAGATTACAATCTATCTCGCGAGATTGTAAACTATCGAAAAATTGTGAACCAAACATACTGATTACAATTTAACAGATTATTTTTCGATAGATTGTAATCTATCGAAATTAAACCGTCAAATTCTGAAATGGCATAGGATGGAACGCATCTCGCGCGCTGATTGGTTGATCGTCATTATGGTCTGCGCCGCCATATTTGTTTCTTTTTTCGTTTATTATCTAATGTCAACAATCTGTGTTTAAGTGAATTTCAATTAATTTCGTGTTGAAAATAACTCAGTGCTTTATAATAATTTCTATGAAATTATTGTGAAAATAAAATGAATCCATGATTAATCGAATAATAGAAGTTTGAATGATAAATGTGTTAGTGTAAGTCTTCAAAAATATACCATAATATGATGTCAAAATTACTGATTATCTACTGAATAATAGATAAATACTTGACTTCGAGAAAGAGGTCAATCGTCGAATCCAACTCGGCTGGGCAGCGTTCGGGAAGCTGCGCAATATCTTTTCGTCCCAAATACCGCAGTGTCTTAAGTTTAAAGTCTTTGACCAATGTGTGTTGCCAGTGATGACTTACGGATCTGAGACGTGGTCGCTTACGATGGGCCTCATAAGAAGGCTCAGAGTCACCCAAAGTGCGATGGAGAGGGCTATGCTTGGAGTTTCCTTGCGTGATCGAATCAGAAATGATGAGATTCGCAGGCGAACCAGAGTCACCGACATAGCCCTAAGAATCGCGAAACTTAAGTGGCAGTGGCAGGGCACATTGCACGTAGAACCGATGGCCGTTGGGGAAAAAAAGTTCTTGAATGGCGGCCACGCGCCGCAAGACGTAGCGTGGGCAGGCCCCCCACAAGGTGGACCGACGATCTGGTAAGGGTCGCGGGAAGCCGCTGGATGCGGGCAGCGCGGGACCGATCGTTGTGGAGATCTTTGGGGGAGGCCTTTGTCCAGCAGTGGACGTCAACTGGCTGAAATGATGATGATGATGATGACTTGATGTCACAATTCTTAAAGTGCATTAATTTTATTCAACTGGCGCCTGTGTTTTATTTCCAACTGTATGGACATAGAACGGCCTGCTGTAAGACCGACCAATCAGGAACAGCCTTTGGACAGTTGACAATTTAACGCGCGACAGATTGTGATTTAACAGTTTCATTTCGATAGATTACAATCTACCGAAAATTAATGCGTTCAATTGTAATCAGTACGTTTAGTTCACAATCTTTCGACAGTTTACAATCACGCGAGTTAAATTGTAATCTAACGGTATTTACAATTTTACGGTGACATATACAAAACATACACGCACAACTAGCTCTCTGCCCGCGGCTACGCTTGCGTTGTTTTACGACTTTTACGTAGTAATTTTTAACTATCCCACAGGTACTCTTTAATTTTCCGGGATTAAAAGTATTTATGATGTTGACCGGGGATATAATACGAGTATATCTGGATATATTCTATATCGCTTTATAATTCCCTCTGAATCGGTTTTTAGCACTTTTTTCTATGTCCAGATTTTCGACCGCTACAGTTTTATTATACAGAAAAATATAACAAAACAGAAGAGTCGAAAGGTGGCCTTATTGCTAATGGAGAAATTTCTACTAGGCAACCTTTATTTACATGCTTATCGTGTGGGTTTCGAGGTTAATAGCTTATTATTATTATTATTATTATTATTATTATTAATATCGCAAACCTTAGTGTTAAAATTACTGAGCCGCCAAAAGGCTTCTGACGTGACTGTAACAACTACATCCGTAGATAGGTCTGGACCGACATTTTTACGTGCCTTCTGAAGCACGGTTTTTTTTGACAATCTGGTGATTCAGCCTGCCAGACCAGACTAACCAATCTTGGAAAAGTTTCACAAAGTAATTTTGTTCGTAAAGTGCCTTAAAAGGATTCGAAACAGGAATTTCTATATAACGCTTACAAAAAAAAATTAAACGACCACACTGAGCCGTCTTCAACGCAGCCTAGTAAAATTAAAAAAGGCCGAAAGTCAAAATATTTTATTCATTTTTAATAACATAGGTTTTTTAATAACACTTAATGCCTTCAGATCAGTAAATCAGTTTTGCTCTCGACGCAACTAATGAACAGAAAAGTATAAATTTATCATTACAAAAAATATAAAAGTTCCGGTCTGACTCTGCTATACATTATTTTATTTTATTGTGTTTTTAGCGAAAACCAATTAATTAAACCTTATAATAACTAATGAATAATAAATTATTATAAAAAATATTAAAGTTCCGGTCTGCCTTTGCTATACATTATTTGTGTTTAGCGAGAACCAAATATAACCTTATAATTTTTTTTTTATATAACTATTAAATTAAAACTCTGCAAACTTACCTCTTTTATATTCCATACTAAGATTTAGCGAGATATCAAGTACTAAATATCACTGAAGACACTAGTAAACAAGACATGAACTTATAAAAAAACACCACCAAACCGCAAATACAACCAAACTAATTTCATTAATGTTATCACTGCTATTAGTAACAATTTCGACATTTCACTCTAACCATGATATAAATCATTATAATAAGTACACGTGAACTTGTTATTTTTTTCTAAAGTTTATGGTTCGGCACCTCGCGCTCCAGATGACACAGCCCTCTCGGCCGATTTACGGGGTCTTACTGAACGGTCGGGGTGGATACACCCCTTATATATACAGAAATACAGACCTGTTGAAGCCTGTAAAACGACGAAGCTTTTGCAACTACTTTTACCGCGTTGCGACATCGAAAAGCACGTTTCTTTTGTCCCGTTTTTTATTTGTTCAATTTGCCGGATACGGATTTTTTCTGGGTTTCTAATAAAATTGTTTATTTAATTAATCGTTCAGCTAAAAGAAGAAAACCAAAAAAAATTTAGTTATGTATCTACCGTAATTTTTTTATTGTAGTTACAAGTTACAAAAATAATTCTACGTTTATAATAAACTAGCGACCCGCCCCGGCTCCGCACGGGAAAATGGTTATTGTGGGTTATTCTTGAGTATATTATGCATGTATTATAGATATAAACCTTCCTCTTAAATCCCTCTATCTATTAAAAAAAACCACATCAAAATCCGTTGCGTAGTTTTAAAGATTTAAGCGTACAAAGGGAGGGACATAGGGACAGAGAAAGCGACTTTGTTTTATACTATGTCGTCGTTGCCAAATCAAGAACCTGTATGTGCACAGATGGTACTTTCGAGAAAATCGAAAAAAACTACTTTATGAAAAAAATATGTATGAAAGGGTGTTAAACCAAACTCGGTGAATGCTTAAATGGGCGCTTGGGCATATATAAATTATATATTTTTTTTACTTTTATGTTAATAAGACAGATATTTATTTTTTTATTAATTTTTCTGCACATAGGAGATTTTGACTGCTACTATTAGACACATAAAAGATTTTAATTACTATTATAAGCGTCATTTGCAGTGATGTTTTCCATCTCCAATTGTTATTTTATGTGAAAAATATTGATTACTTGACCTAAAAGACATATTTTATCGAGGGTCGCGTTACTAAACCTGATAAGTTTAGTGCCAAAATTTCGCAAATGTTAGTTATTTAGACTATTACTAGAACTAGACATTAATCATTAATTCATTTTTTTAATGTAATGCTTTAAATCCTTACATCAAAGCCCAATATCTTATACCCTTTTCATGAACTAATAAGAAGAAAAATACTTTAAAGTGTGTTATAAATAAAAATGAATTAAATATTTTGTAGCAAAATCAACTGCTACTTCTTATGGACTTTTAGCATCTGTTGTTAATCCAAATCCAGAACCCTGAACACTGTCAGCTTAAATTGCGAAACCGATTTGAAAGCCAAGCAGAATGTGTGGATGTGGATGATTTCAATGACGGGTTCGTGAATGCTAACCATACAACAGGATCCAAGTTCTTGAATACCCGTCTTACAAATGAAAACAGGGGACCGAGGATGGTTCTGCAGTCCGCAGATGATGCAGACAGATGATAAACACGGATCATATTAAGGAAGTCATCGAGCGTAACAAAGGCTCCAAGTGTATGCAACAAAACAGACTTGGCCCAAGCCAGTTGACAAATCTGAAGACAGCTGACGAAAGAACTGTGACATGTGAGCTTAAGCTAGGTACTGGAAGAAATCGAGGAATTCTATAGATAACTACAAACGACAACACGAACACTTGTCAGTAGCTGTGTCAGTAGTCAAACTGCAACTGACCTGAGAGGCAACCCACCCAACACCCAACCCGACTCTAGGTATATCGAAGATATCCCGGACGTCAGACGAAATTAGAATGGCTCTCAAAGAATTAAAAAGCAACAAAGCAACGATGACAAAATAGCTGCTGAGCTTCTGAAGGCAGGTGGTACAGCGGTTTTGGAAGCCCTTCAGGAACTGTGTAACTCCGTCGTTCTTGCCGCAGGCTTGACACAGATAAGATGATCCTCTCTTTTAAAAGGAGCGATAAACCCTTCTAAAGAATTATACATAGCTACTCATCTTACTTCCGAGCCATGTCTACAAATTGTTTTTGGTGCAGGTCTGACAACTTAAAGCCTTCCGAACAATTCAGCAGGTTATACTGAAGACTGAAAAATAACCAGACATTATTCTTGAGGTTTGTAGACTATGAGAAATGCCTTCGATTCAATAGAAACCTGAGCGATGCTGGCTAGCGTTTTTTTAGAGGTACCAAGTTGACTACCGCTATAATATACTACTATACCTTACATTGACAAAAAAAAAGAATTCCAAAACCAGGACAAAAAAAGACAACCGAAATTCGAAACATCAAATTTAAAATGAATAGAACCAAAATAAAAATAAGTGTAAAAGTAAGTAAAAAAATGAGTTGATAAACAAAATAGCGAATGCAAGTCAAAATCTTGCATGTATTATCATTAGCACAAAACATCATTTTAGCGATATTTAAAATATCTCATGTGCACAGTTTGCACACATGAGATATTTTGACTGTCAATTATTTCTGAGGATTCACATGGGAGATTTTTGTCGTCACCTGTATCTCTGCGAATATGTAAGTTATGGACATAGGAGTTTTTGTACAAGGTGGAGAATCAGATTTTTTACAATATGGTGTAATAAAGTGATTTTCGTCCAGGCCGTCACATACAAGGTCTTGATTTGGCAACGACGATGTAGTGATTACGCTTCTTAGCTTAAAAAAGGTATCAATCATTATGTATAGTATTGTTAGCTACTAGCTGTCCGCCCACGGCTACGCCCGCGTTGTTTTTTTTCCGTGGTAAAAAGTATCTATGATGTTACCACCATGCAAAATTTCATTTAAATCGGTCAAACGGTTCCAGAGATTAGCGTGTAGTCCAGAGATGGGCAAAATTTATTCGAAGAACCAAATCAGTGTACAAACAGACTGACAGACACAGACAGACGGTAATTTTATCAAAACTTGTATTGATGTATGAGCACAGAAGAAAATAATAGTACTACCCGATTCAGCTACACTCCCTTTATTACCTACAATCAGTTTTTTGAAAAACAAATAAAAACGAAACACGCCGATTCTTCAGTTTTATTACTTATATTACTTATTATAGTATAGATTAAGCAAATTGCTTTTTTTTTTGTTTCAATGAATAACATTGCGATAATATGTTAGATCTATCAACGCTACTTTTAAAAAATGTGAAGTGTACCTATAAAGCAAAAACAAATTAGTTTTTGCCGTTATTGTAGTCCAGGTTCTTCGATGTAATTTTATCGGCAAATTAATTGAGTAATCGCATTTCTTTTTAAATTAAAATTGAACCAGACTCAGGCAAGCTCACTTTTAAACATAAAGTTCGACAAAAAAAGATATGATAAATTGCGGAGTTTGAATGGAACTAATTTCTTAATGAAAATTGTTGCCATAAACAAAAAAATATAGACGTGGCGACCCCAGCAGCCTTACTACATAACTTCCGACAAGCTCGAGAATCTGTCAAACGCGACATTGTGGCATTAGAGTCCTGTCATTATGTCGTCTTTGACAGCTTCCCGAGCTTGTCGCAAATTATGTATTAAGCTTGCAGAGCAGGTTTTTATTTTGTCTGGTCAGGTTTAAGTAAGTATGAATCATGTATATTTTTGAGGAAGGAAAGAAGCGAACATGAAATTAGACACTGTTTTGTCCGTTTTCTTTTTATAGATAATTTTAATATATTACACTAGCTTTCCACCCCGCGACTCCGCTCGCACTACCATAGTTTTTTAACTAACCTACGGGAACTATTCAATTTTCCGGGATCAAAAGTAGATGTTGACCAGGAATATAAGGTACCACTATGCAAATTATCATTTATATTCGGAGTTAGCCCGTACAAAAAGACGAAAACAAAAATAATATTAGGATGATGTTTTATAGTTTTTACATCCCCATGATTCGGTTTTTAGCATTTTTTTCTATGTACCTACAGACATTTTATCTCTGCACTTTTATTATATTAAAGATAGATGTTGTATGATACAGAGAGCTTATAAGCAAACTTATTTTCTGAAAAATTTGAACAGTGAAAGGCTTTTGATGTTTCGAACACTGAAGATATTATAATAAGGGGATTAACTTGAGCCAAAAATAAAAAGGCTGGAAGCCTGGAAGCTTTAATATATTTGGCATCACGTTAATCCCTTCTCATAATATTATTATCTACTGCATTTCACAAGTGAAGTGAAACTTTGTTAGAACTCATATTATACACACACACACACAACCACCCCTACTATCACTCCTCTATACACATCACAGCAAAGAGTATAAATTACACTAACTTTCCGCTCCAAGGCCCCGCCGGCGTTAACAGGTTTTCCCGTGGGAAAGAAGTACTTTCCCTCGGTAAAAAGTAGCATATGTGTTAAACTGATGTATTACCTATATTATTGTAAAGTTTCATTAAAATCCGTCCAGTAGTTCCAGAGATTAGCGTGTACAGACAGACAGACAGACGGACATTATTTCCAAACTTGTATTTTTCTGTTCAGCTACACTCCCTTTATCACCTAAAATAAGTTTTTTTAAAACAAATCAATGGCCAGACGCCCGCGTTAACAGTTTTTCCCGTGGGAATGAGGCATGTTCCCGCGGTAAAAGGTAGCCTATGTTATTCAGGGTGAATGTAGCTTTCTAATGGTGAGTATTCATTACAAACATACACTAAAATACAAATCTTACCTCTTTATAATAATATATTAGTATGATAAGTAAATTATAGAGATAATAATACTTTTGTGTGGTCTCTACCAGAGAGGTTGGAAAGTCGCACTTCGTTAGAGACGTAATACATGAAAATCTTAAAGAAATAAATTCTGTCAACTACATGAAGCGCGGGGGGGTTGTCTTGAGGTTGTGATTCTTGTGATTGCTCTAATGTCATCAAAATATGTCATGCCAATTTCTATTGCTGACTTTCTATTGGGCCATACCTGCTCCCCTGTCCATCTTGCTAAACTCCACATTAAAGACAGCTCTCTGTGTGAGTGTGGTCTGGACGAGGGTACGGTGGATCACATTTTCTTTAACTGCCCCAAAATTTCTTCCTCTCTGCACAGAATAAATAATAGTACTAGGTACTCTCTGTATGATGTTCTCCCCTCCAAATTTCCTCGCCCCATTAACATGAAATCTCTCCTATCCCTCGTAAATACTCCCCTTGTTTATACTTTATGTGATTTTATTAACAACAATAATATTAGATTATAAGTTGTCTGTTCTTTTTAACCCTACTAACCTTATTTATAACCATGTGATTGTCTTTTGTTCTAGGTGATTCAGGCAGCGGTGTGTAAGCTTCTTACTGATTCATGCGTTTTAATTTCATAGTTTCTTGTTCTTTCACGAAGCCTTAATACATGCAGAGTCTATAAACACTCGACATTGGCGAAATCATAAAGGAAGCGCCATACAATAAGAAATTGAATTGAATTGACTTTCTATTGGTCGAAACTGACGGTAAACAAAATGTGTTGACAAGATCGGGCCGTCTTATATCTATACTACCCAAAAAATCTTCTTTACTGTGTGGTACGGCATTAACTAACGGCCCGTAGTCTAGTCGGTAGTACGCCTGATGAAAAGCACACTGTGGCGGGTTCAAACCCCGCCCAGAGTAAAACCCAAGTTCAATTTTATTATTATTTTAACGTTCGTCTTTGAGTCGTTCGGTAAACATGAATTTCGACTAAAGTAATTCAGTAGTTTTGGAGAAAACTGGCTAAGACAGACGGACAGACACACGACTTCATACGAGTACCTAACCCTATTCTTAAGGAAGGGCTCCGTTTTCACACGTTCCGTTTTCCTGTTTGTTTCCCAAGTCCGGTGAAACTTGATTGCTCGTACTTTTTCAACAAAAACATATACAATTTATTTAAAAAATCAGCCTTAGTTTGAGCAAAACATAGTAACTTCATTTTTTGACATCGAAAAATGATTTGTATTTAACTTCGAATAAATAAATCTCTTTTGATTATAATTTTTGATCTTCAAAGTACATACGAAACAACAAAACATATAATAAAAACTACTGACCCGATTTCAAAAATTCTTTTACCGTTAGAAACCTACATTCACCCTGAGTAACATAGGCTACCTTTTACCGCGGGAAAATGCCTCCTTCCCGAGGGAAAAACTGTTAACGCGGGCGGAGCCGCGGCGGAAAGCTAGTAAGTAATAAACAGAACATTTAAAATGTTTTGGGGTTATCCTGGTTATCCTTATTATGCGACCTTCTGTCGTTAGAATAGCGTAAACAACTTTATCAGGCTGAATTTATTCTTAGCGGTGATTGTTAGCAGTTTGTTATTCACGCTTTATCGTGGCTTAAGGGATTACAGAGTTCATAATAATAAATATTATCTTATTCATATGCAATATATCTACCATTATACTTTACACTGTCACTGTTCATTACCTACTAATTATTCATTTTTATTTTGTTTACCTATGATTTGCTGACCTATGATTACTATTAAATTTATTTTTAGGCATTTGAATACTTTATACATGCGTGTAACACTATTTATGGTTTTGCAGCCGAAATAAATCCTCCTCTGAATCGATGTAGTAAGTGTCACTGTTTTCGTTCTTCATCTACCTACCTACTATTTTTACCTACTACTTCTATTAATTTTTATTTTGTTTAGGGTAGGTACTTCACAGTTATATTCTTGCCTGGTAACGTGCACACTCGCAGATGTCCGGTGCCGGCAGAATATCAGCGCTGTTGACCTGTCGACAGGAAATGCTGAGCCGGAACCCTTTCCTTGATGCAATAGACCAATCACAACTACATCTCATTGGTCGTCGGGCGCAGGGTTGGCTGAACATATGCATTACGACTCCCTTATCAAACAAACAAATGCTTTATTTCAAAAACAAATTGTAGAGTTGATAGGAATTATCGTCCGGTTGTAGAGTTGATAGGAATTATCGTCCGGCCCCGCACTAGGTTAGGTACACCTGTATCGCGGGAACCAAGGAATAGATTACAGTACAAAGTTTACCTGAACTACTCGGATTGGCAAGATAATTTTACAAGAAGAAGAATAAACATAAATACCTATAAACTAAAAAAAATACCACTACCAAAGTGTGTAAAAAAATACCTAAAATATTCCTTATAATTGAATAGGCTCCAAAACTACTAAACCGATTTTGGTGAAACTTGGCAACAAATATAGAATAGATCTTGGAAAAGAACATGGGCTAACTTTTACTGCGGGCAAATTCCTCATTCCCACGAGAATAACTACGCAGGCGGAACCGCGGCGGGAAGTTAGTAGAATATAAATTGATTTGGATTTAAAAGCCCGGATTTGAATATTATTTTTAACATTTCATAAATAGAAGCTCTTTTGATAGCCAGTCAACATCCCTATTATTCGAATAAATAAAAAAGTACCAGTGTGATTCATCCATTATTAGATGTGACAGTCAACGTCAAATGGTAATCTCTGTTTTGTTCTACTTCCGGTTCGTCACCTGTATAGTTAAGTATGAATGAACTAAACAAAAAATAGGAATATGTACCAACTCTTTCGTGATTCATTCTTATTTACCTAGTCTAGTGTCTGCGGTTTGTATCTTTTCCTTATCAAAGT
Organism: Teleiodes luculella; assembly: GCA_948473455.1. Taxonomy (NCBI): domain Eukaryota; kingdom Metazoa; phylum Arthropoda; class Insecta; order Lepidoptera; family Gelechiidae; genus Teleiodes; species Teleiodes luculella. The sequence continues at coordinate 620,802 of OX419596.1, forward strand.
TCTTTAGATAAGTACGATTCTTATATGGGTTCTGTACCATCTTTTTTGTTGCAATTTCCCGAAATAAAGACATTACCTATTATTATTATTATATCCTAATCCTAACCACATCTCAGTCAAATATTTCTGCAAAATGAATCTACGACGAGTGAGGCTCTTTTGTGGAAAAAGACTAACAATTATTCCTACCAAGTTATAAGTTATATACACCAAGAGAGATGAATAGATTTATAAGATCATTAAGTAACAAAACAGTTCCGGGGTTGACTTAATCACTGCTGAAGTCTTAAAGCAACTACCAAAAAAACCTATCGTATTTCTAACTTTGCTATTTAATGCCATCATGCGTATACACTAGGTACTATCCTGAATTGTGGAAATCTCACAGATATGCATGCTACTTAAACCGGGAAAGGTGCCTACAGAACCCAGTTCAACCAATCAGCCTTCTTCCAGCTTTATCCAAGCTATTTAAGACAATTCTCTTAAGCAGACTCAAGCCAGTTCTGGGCGAAGAAGCAAATACCTAACCACCAGTTTGGATTTCGAGAGCAGCACTCCACAGTTGAACAGGTGCATCGCGTGGTGAAGAAGATAAGACAATTTCTAATACAAAAAGAATACTGTGCAGCTGTCTTCCTAGATATTCAGCAGGCATTTGACCGGGTTTAGCATGAAGGAACTACTGTATAAGATCAAATCTTTACTTCCAAACTCGTACTCCATGATACTGAAGTCATACTTGCTGGATAGTAAATTTCAAGTTAAATTTGGCGATGAAGTCTTTAAGTTGTATGACATCAAGGTATCTGTACCTCAGGGCTCTGTTCTTGGTCCTGTCCTATACTCTATAAATACAGCTGACCTACCTTGTAGTGACAGCATAATTATAGTGACAGCAACATGAATGATACCGCCTGCCTGGCAAGCCACAACGACCCTTCTGTGGCAGCAGAAATGCAACAAGCTCATCTGTATAAAATGGATGAATGGCTGGAAAAGTGGAAAATTAAGTCAAGTGTATCCCAATCCATACAAATCACGTTCACACTACGTAAAGGAGAACGTCGAACTGTAAAATTAAGAGGCGAACAACTACCCAAAGAGAACTGTGTGAAGTACCTTGGACTTCATCTGGATCGAAGGCTCACATGGGCTAATCATATAAAGGCTAAAAGGAAAGAAGCAGAACTCAAATTCAAACGCTTGTACTGGCTAATTGGTCGACAGTCACTATTGACATTATCCAATAAATTATTAGTTTATAAAGGCATCTACCCATAAAGACATATGGAATTCAGCTCTAGGGATCTGCCAGCAACTCAAACCTAAAAATCTTGCAAATATTCCAGAATAATGTCTTAAGAGTAATATCGATGCACCATGGTTTGCAAAAAATTTGGAAATTCACGAATATCTGAATATGCCTACCGTTAAGGAAGAAATAAATAACTAGGACGTAAAGTACAAAAAAGTATCCAAAATCATACAAACCAACTAGCCAGGGACCTGGTTAACAATAACAAAAACAACATTATTAGGCTGAAACCATGGCAAATACTGCAACTAGATATAAGACATTAACCTGAGGAGGGGGAAAGTATTTACTGAAATACCTCTTGAAACACTAACCGAAGACAAAAAATTTGATTATGGCTAGCAAGTATAAAAAGTGTCAAAAAAAATATCCTAACCAATTTATCAGCATTTCTCTTCAACCTTCGCTAAGCAGTATTTTACACCCTGTATTTATTAGGTGTTAATTAAGTACGTATGTACATTAATATCATAAGAAATATCGTTTTCCTGTTTTAGATACCGCAAATCTGTATAAAAGGAACCCTGGTTTGGAAGGTGCATTCATTTTGACGTCAAATGGTGTCAGATACTGTTTCGTATAATAATATAATAATAATAATAATAATAATAATAATAATAATCTTTATTTATTCTGAGTTTTTACAAAAAATGCAGTATACATAGAGAAACTTAAAAATACTCGGTAACATCCTTGAGTGTATAATCCCTATCTCCCAAACTAGGGTAACCTGTGTCTTGGAAGACAGTGAGTCTGATTCACATGATTTTATTAGATGTTAAAATATGATGACAGTAAGATACAAATACAAATATAATCAAAACTTTAAAGAATGATATACATATAGATAATGAAATTAGAACAATTATATAAATAAAATACATACATAAAATATATACATAAAATATATTAAAGTTATATATATACATGATAAATATTGTAGGTATAGATAATTAAGTCTATGAAATAATTTGTTTAGTTAGCTGTTTAGTTATGTTAAGAATTTTAAGATGTCTTCAGTGTTATTGTAATCATTCAGCATTCTTTATTACTCTTTTAAAGTTTTATTTCTTTTCATACTTACGCGATGGAGTTGTGGCTTATTAATTTTCTATTCTTTTTTTCCGCATTTTCAACGACGTTTATTGGTAAGATTTTAAATTTTTGTCCTAGATGATTAATTAGGTACTTGACAGTATTCGAAATAAATTATTTAACGTTATACAAGCGTCATAAGAGCGTCGTTGGTCAAGTGGCTAGGGCCATTGACTTCCATTCGGACGTTTGCGGCTTCAAGCCTCGGCACGTACAATTAGTCACTGACGCTCGTTAAACAAGAAATAATTAAAACCACGTTTCAGATGCGGTCAACGCGCCAAAGGATAACTCTCCCTCTACGATGACAGCAGAAGGAGAAGTGAAAACGACTGACGGTATGTCATCAGTTCAGCATTTTTTTTATCACGAACGATTTTCGTTTGTGATCCTTTTAAGTTGGCGAAAGCTCAGTTTAGGTTTAGGTTCTAAACCTATGTAATTATATTAAAATACTACGTCATTTTTGCTTATAATATTACGATTATCATTGTTTTCAACCCCCGACAAAAAGAGGGGTGCTATAAGTTTGACGTGTGTGTCTGTCTGTCTGTGGCATCGTATGTAGCACCTAACTAAATGGATGCGTTGATTTTGATCTAGTTATTTTTTGTTTGCAAGGTGTCACTATCAAGAGAGTTCTTAGCTATGATCCAAGAAAATATCTTCAGCCCTTTGAAGATTATCAGCTCTTTTTAAGTTGTTAAAAGGATCAAGTAACAGTTTTGCGGCGGGGGCTTTATTTTTTTTTATTTAATGTTATTTATAAAAATATGTTTTTATTAAAAGACTAGATAAGCGTTTCATATTTTTTTAAAGTTTTTGTGGTAAAACCAATTAGTGGACGGGGTTTGAGGGGGACGGGGGTGACAGGATAGCCGTGTGGTACAGGTACTTTAGCTCCCAACCATAATTTTAACCGGCGGTTCGACTTGCGTTTTTTTTTTTGCGAAGCTAGACCAATACCGTTAATTGTGCAACCAGCACCATTAGGCTGAGACTCCACCAAAGCGGAGCGGAGCGGAGATGTCTCATTTTTCAATAGAATTTTGTGCCGCGCGCGAGCTTAGCGGCACAGCGCGGCTCAAGATTCTATACAAAAATGAGACATCTCCGCTCCGCTCCGCTTTGGTGGAGTCTCAGCCTTAACCACAGATTACTAGCTAAGTTTAAATTAGTAAGTGTACAGTTTTCATCACTAATTATTCTAGAAAGAAAACAATCATACGTAACTTTTAGTGTAAATAACAAAAACCATGAAGGAAGAAAAAATTTTACGCGCCCAGATTTATGGGCGCGTAAAACTTTTTCGCGCCCAATTTTATGGGCGCGTAAAAGTTTTTCTTCCTTCATGACAAAAACAGTGCCTGAAATTCTCCGATAAGCCACAGAACATCAACTTTCCGGTTTTCCAGTATGAATGTCCTTCTTCTTCACAGTTTTCCGTCTGATAACATTGATAACCCCCCTTTTTTACACAGTGAACCAGGCGCTTACATCATTTGAGAGACAGATCGCAAGCCAAACGACTATGTTGGGTCGCTTGGTGGACGTGATCGCCAACCAATCAGATGCTTTAAATCTACAGGCGGTTGTTTCAGATCGCATTGAAGAGGTAGTTGCCAGTCACACTGCAGCCATACTTCAGTTGTCAGAGAACATTCCACTGCAGTCTGCGGATCTGACAGCAAGGAAGAAACGTAGTAACTGTAATATCGTCGGACACAGTAGTACAATCACCTGTACAACCTGTAACAGTATCTCTGGAAACAGTAATCTAGTCACCTGTACAGCCTCCGTCACCAGTATCCGTGGAAGCAGTAATACAGTCAACGCTCAAGTCTGTAACGTAGGCGGTATATCTGGAAACAGTAATAAACTCAATTGTCAAGTCTGTTACACAGGCAATATCCCTGGAAACAGTAATTTAGTTAACTGTCAAGTCTGCTACCAAGGCAATATCAACAACAATAACCCTGGAAGTAGTAATACAGTCAACTGTCCAAACCGTTAACTACATTAGAAGAAAAATATGACAAGATGACATTTTCTTTTTAGCTTTTTTTTTAACTATTAAGACGTAACTTTAAGTCTTAACTAATAATTAGTATGTATGTATGTATTTCATTTCGTTGTGTTTCAAAGTATCAGATCACTTGAAATGTATGATAAATTAATCGTTATATTTAATTACAATATAGTTTATTTCCTTTATTTCTTTTGTTTGTCTTATTTTTTTTGGTTCTTTTATCCCTTATGGGAAAGGCAAAGGGATCAAGGCCCATACAGCCTTTTGTTTGTCTTATTATAGCTACTTATGAGTTTGTTCACTTATCGTGCATAACTCATAATTATTATTTTTATGCTAATAATATATTAGTCGTACGTATAATTCTGCTATATTATGTTTTGAAACAACATTTTTTTTAAATCCTTGGATTATATGAATAGTAAGTAATACACAGTAGACAGCAAATGCGGCTAGATATTTTGACCTTGAGAGCGCCCGTATTTCGTAGCGGAGAATTTCGTAGTGCGTGCGTCCAGCCGCATGTGCTGACGTCTGTACTTACTTGATTTATTTTATTATTAATGACTATTTTGTGTACTGAAGAAACCAATTGTTTGTACATTATCAATTAGTTTGTGGACAAATAAAAACATGTTATTACTTATCATACAATATTTACCTGCGGGTAAAGCTTCATTTATTTTTTTAAACTCAAAGCGTAGCACTCGCTTAAATAGCCGAAAGCTGGCTAAGTAACCCTATTGATTAAATGTTTTTTTTTTTACAAATTCCACGACCTTATCTATCTCTACATATTTAGTTGGCAGGCTTAAGACTGATAACAAAAATTGACTATTTTAATTTATAAAAAAAGAGGATTTCACTTTATACATGCTACTATGTTCCTACATCATCTTGTACTCCAATTGCTCACAAGTAGGCAATGCAAACATTTATGTTTTTAATCTGGTACCATCAATTGGTACAATCAATTTACACGACCATACGTAATAGCAATCGGGATTTAAAAATATAAACCATGATAAAAAAGGGTATTCCGTTTGATACCACCAAAATCCAAGTACATATAGAATATTAATTTTGAATTCTTAGAGTATAAATAGAAAAAATTCTGGGAGGGATTTGAATTATATTATAATTTACGTTTTGTGGCTAGAAAATTTTTTTTTGGAAAAGTAGAACATTTCGTATATCATTCGTCATTTCGTATCCTGTGTTGTCAGTAGTGTAAACAGAATTACCCGAACGTCTGACATTTCTTTCGTAAATCGGAAGGTATTGTTAACGAATCATTAAAAATAACGTGTTGTTGTAAAACTTAAGATATAATTTAAAAATATTGTTTAATTATATAAAAAAAAAAAACTATTAATCATAGTTAGAATGTACCCATGTAACATGTTATCATACTCATACTAATATTAAAAAGAGGAAAGGTTTGTATTTGTGTGTGTGTGTGTGTGTGTGTATGTTTGTCACTATCATCACTACATAGTATAAAATAAAGTCGCTTTCTCCGTCCCTATGTCCCTATGTCCCTATGTCCCTCCCTTTGTACGCTTAAATCTTTAAAACTACGCAACGGATTTTGATGCGGTTTTTTTTAATAGGTAGAGTGATTCAAGAGGAAGGTTTATATGTATAATACATGCATAATATACTGAAGGATAACCCACAATAACCATTTTCCCGTGCGGAGCTGGGGCGGGTTGCTAGTAATGAATAAACTGTAAAACTACTCAACCGATTTCAAAAAATATTTCACCATTAGAAAGCTTCTTTCACCCTGAGTAACAAAGGCTACCTTTTACCGCGGGAAAAACTGTTAATGCGGGCGAAGCCGCGGCGGAAAGCTAGTGTTGAAATAAATTGGCAATGTTATTGTGACGTAGGCTTGTGTCACTCTGGAAAGAGAAGACCATGGTCCAAGAAAACAAGGTCTTACAATTAGACCACGTGACTTACACAAGCCTACGTCATTTTGCGCTGTTCATCCTTGTTTATTAACACGCAGTCGACAAGGATGAACAGGCAAAATGACGTAGGCTCGCGTCAGTCACGTGGTCTAATTGTAAGACCTTGTTTTCTTGGACCATGGAAAAGACTATATTTTTGTTAGACTATGGATGGTATCAGATCGGACTTCTCAGAGGTTGTGTATAATTCAAGATCAACTGCATATAGGTGGTATTTGCTGTGCTCAATGGTACGGGTTATGGTATTAATAAATAAGGAAAATAATAAAGGCGAAAGCACCCCACCCTGAGGGACACCAGAAGATACCTACACTATGCCAGTTAAGGTCGGGTCCATAATTCGATGGAACTGTTTGACAGGTCAATCTACACCAATGTTGCCTACCCGCGGCTAGTGATGTCGATGTCGATATTAAATTGTTATGGCTTTGGAATCTAGCTATGTTGCTATGACATTTAAATGTGTATTTTTCAATTAAAAGTGTTACAATCTAGTGCTTTATGATAAATTATATATAAATATTGTAATAAACAAAGAATTTCATCAAACTTTTTACCTTGACTCATGATTACCCAAGATACGGTAATTTAAATAAAATTAATGACAATTTATTGTTTGCTTCAGCTGTAGCTAATGTATATTGGATTGAAATTATTTGAAATACACAGCACAGTGTAAAAATGAAAGATATTAAAATATTTTATCAAAACTGCTACCCCGGAAGCACAATCGAAACGTTGCAATTCATGCACACTGATAACATTTATATTCAAATGCGAGTAGTATTGTTGCATTCGGCTTCCAAACTTTGGATTGTTCGGAAGTATCCTTCGCGCAAGCGCAACTGTGCTTTCATTGCTCTGTTACGTTTTTGTTTGCCGTTAAGTTTTTGTTTTCCGTTAAGTTTTTGTTTTCTGTTAAGTTTTTGTTTTCTGTTAAGTTTTTGTTTTCTGTTAAGTTTTTGTTTTTCGTTAAGTTTCTGTTTTACTTGTTATCGTTTTTGTACACCTGTTGTTGTACATCCGTCGCGTATGATGGATGGATACCCCATCTTCTTCAAAGAAGAAAAAACGAAGCCTATCGAGCCTAGCCTATTTGAATTACTTTTGAACAAATAAATTTTACTTGTTAAGTAATAAAAAAAATTAAGTTATGCAAACTGTCTAACCTTACTATAATGCAAAAGAAGGCATTCCTGTAGTATTATATACTTCATAACGCATATAAAGATATAGATTGCGATATATTTTACTTTCATAACAAAGAAATTTGTTTTTACCTTAGTTTTCATCGATCAATATCTTTGTATGAGGAGACCAAAAAAAAGTAAGAAGTAGCTTAAAAATGTATTTACATCATATTTTTCAAGAAATAGTATAATGTTTTTGTTTATTATTATTGTATTTTAAAATCGTAGAATTCTCGGCTTGCACTTAACATGTCGATATCGATTTATCGACTTATACCCCATCACAATTTTTATTTTCAAAAAGCGGCAACACTCTATCTGTCAAACAATTCCATCGAATTATGGACCCGACCTTAGAAAGATCCTAAGCATAGGTCAATTCATAAAAAAACCGGCCTTGGTTGGAGCAAAACTTAGTAACTTCATTTTATTTTATTTTGTATTTTGTATGTAATTTCACATCGAAAAATGACCTGTAAAATTTTACTTCGAATAAAATCTTTTATTTTTTATTTATTTTTCAAAGTACGAAACCTCAAAAAAAAATGTATTTATTTAGATCGTAGAAATGCTATAATTACACTGACAATTTATTTTACATTGGTAATTTTATGTAATAAACAGAACATTCTCTAAATTATAAAACTGTAGAGGTCAAAAATCTAAACAATAGAAAAAAAATGCTAAAAACCGAGTCAAGGGGATGTAAGAAGTGATATAGGACGTATCCAGATTTTTTTGGATTTTTTTGTTTCTCTGTTTGTCTGTTTGTACGGGCTAATTTCCAAATCTGTTAGACCGATTTGAATGAAATTTTGCATGGTGGTACCCTAAATCCCTGGTCAACATCTTAGATAGTTTTTACCGCGGGAAAATATCTTATTCGGGTTCAGTTAGTAAAATATTCTAAGTTCTCAAAAACGACGCATTCTATTTCAATGTTTGCTATATGTGGGCTTTTGGGTATACAAAAACGACCTAGATATATTTCATTGTGTAGAAACACGTTTTTTTTTGGGATTTTAAAAGTAATCATGAAGATGCCGACCAGTCGCGTAATGGGATCGATTTCACGACATTGCGTGAATAGGTCTGTTGGTAAAAAGATTAGCTAATGTATGCACCTATTCATAAATTCATGCACCTATTGGTCATGTCATGATTCAATCCAGGGTGAGAAGAAAAATTCTTTTTGTTTTTTTAACGTTTTTTATTTGTTTACTTTTTTATTGTTGTTTCAGTTATGCATCAAAATTATCAAATTTTGTAATATGTATTATAGCGCATACTTATTAGTGATGTATTGGTTTTTAACTGAACACACACGTTTATTCACTCACGTTCAAAAATCTTCGTTTGGCACGCAAAGTACATAATAAACACTTTCTGCATCTAATTAAATCTATATTTTGTGTTCAATAACCAATTGTTTTGAATAAGTCAGAATTTAACATAGATTTTCGTACTAACGAAACTCATGGCTACTGACCATTTAAATACGTGGGCGATGCCGCGGGCAACAGCTTGTATATTTATATTATTTCTTCGCTCCGTGTTGTCAACCTTGTTAACCAGTGTTGAAATAAGCAAACTTAAAATAAGTTCGGTTAGTAAAGTGACCCTGTACTACAGAAGAAAATAATAGTACTGTAACGAGGTGCATTGCATGCCACTTCGTTGCCTCGTTCCTACCTTATTTCTCATCGCATTTCCCATTTCTTTTCCTCTAAATTTTAATATTTAATTTTGGAATTCATTCGTTTTTCATTAAAAGCTGTTATAATTTTTGTATCGCTCTGCCCAACATGCAACAATAAAGAATATTACGATTATTCATTTGTTTTTCATGTTTACTAATTTGTTCAAACTTTTGGTCACCTCTTAAACCGTCCTTAAACTTAATCCAAGAAAAATCTCCCAAGAAATTACAAAAAGTTTTTCAATTTTTTCAAATCACATGCTAAACTAATGGTCACCCTAGTACATCCACAAAAGTCAATTTGTCATGGTCAAAAAAGTTTTTCATTTGTCATTTTCATTCATTATTTATTCTTCACTTCTCGACCGCGGGCGTGACAGTACTCCTGTACACCAGGGGTTAACAAATCGTATTTTCGTAGATTGACCATGTCACCGTTGACAAGCAAAAATATTTTTGACAGGCCGTTGAAATATGAACCTTTCATTTTAAATTATAAAGTCTGTTATTTAAATGTCTTTTACTACGAGTACGTTTATCTTTGGTAAAATTTAAATTTAAAGCGATGGATACGGTGGCAATGGCAACAACAAAATTAAATGGCCGCCATAACAAATTATTAAGAAAAAAAATCAATGTGCAGTCTGTCAGTTGAGCTGACGCGCGTGTGTTTGTGTGAAGTGATTTATTTCATTTGATCCGAAGTCATGTTCCGGACTCGTCGTATTCCAGTTATGTGTTTTGTGTGGTTTTTTGAGGAATTTCAACAATATTTTCGTAAGAAGATAGCTTAAACACTTATCTTACGATAAGGTAAACATTCAAGCGGGTTTCTCATAAAAATTACTTCGGTTTCAGTGCTTTGGCGCGTATAAGTCGCTTTACGTAAAAAGAACGCTGGCAGTCTAGCGCGCAGTAGGCGATTTGCATACCCACGCATTTATAGGTACACGAACTATTTTTTATTTATTTTTATATTATTTGGAAAACCAACAGCTATTACATTTGAAATAATAATTAACTTAAGTAATAAATAGCTAATTACAGGTCTTCACTGATAGCACCTACTTATTTAACAGCGCAACTCACAACAGATCAACACGTTCAAGTAAAAAAAAAAGATGTACATTCAAATTAAAGACTATCAAACACTTGTCCACTTAAAGTTCGTCTCACCGACTCCACACCAGTATTGGACAAATCCAAGTCGAGATCAACACACAAATTATTAAAATTGCTGCACGCTCGCCACATTATAAGTGTTCTGCCTGTAATTCGTCTTAGCACTAGGAAGGTATAAAGGTGGATTAAAACGTAAGGGCCTATTAGGAGCTCTTAAACAGATCATAGCAAGTAAATCAGGACAGACGATGATGCCGGATGCAATTTCCAAAAGAAAGGTAATGTAGGCGATCTTACGGCGATTACGTAATGGAAGGAGATGATGTTTTTTTATTTAATATTTTAAGCGTTTTAGGTTGCGTGAAATCCCTTGTAGTTCTGAACAGGAGTCCTAGACACTTGAAGGCTTTTGATAGAATCGTATTTACGTGAGAGTCAAATATAAGCTTACTGTCATGTAAGACGCCCTGATCACGAATAATCGAGTCCCTCAACAAGTTAATACCCTTCACAGTGTAGTTAAAAATAATAGGAGATAACTTTCGAGTGAAAGTTACCACCTTACACTTAGACGGATTAAGGTCTAATTAATTAATCTAGCAGTATTCTTCCAGTCGCTTTAAGTCAGATTGTAGCACTTTCGCTTCGTCTTCAGTAGAAGACGCAAAACAAAGAAGATGAGAAGCTTTGAAGCAAAGTCCAATATCATTTACAAAAATTGTAAATAATAAAGGGCCAAGCAAGGAGCCCTGCGGGACACCACTGGAAATAGTAACCCATCCTGAGATGTAGTTATGTATTTATAACAACAACTTGTGAACGATTTTCCACACAGGAAGAAAACCGTCTAAGTAAATCCCCTCTGATCGCAGTGTAAAAAGTTTACGCAGTAAAATGCTATGTTGGATTCGGTCAAAGGCTTTACTGTAGTCAGTATAGATGACATCAACCTGCGCTCCCCCATCCATTGCCTCAGTAACGAAGGAGTTCAAATGAACTAGATTAGAACGACCTTTCATGAGTATACCTATATTAACAATACCCCGACAAGTTTTTGTTTACTTATTAATCCTCATATTTCTCAATATTGTTATATAAGATAATAATGTTTTAATATTTATCAGCTTGGTTAGTAATCAAATAACCTTTGTAATGATATAAATACTTTAGGAATAGTTCAGTTATTATTTCTTTTTAAAAATCTTGAGTTTAACCTTGTTTACGATGCGCGCCCCGTGGAAATTTTTAAACCGTTGTAAAAACACATTTCTGTACTACCATAGGTATTTTTTATTGTTTATCTTAATAGTTTAATCATATTTTAAGTTATTCCTAATAAGAAAACTACATTTCATCTCTTTACTTTTTACCGACTTCAAAAAAGGAGGAGGTTCTCAATTCGACGCGTATGTTTTTTTTTGTGTGTTTGTTATAAGATATCTCCGCCAATTATTAACCGACTTTCAAAATTCTTTTTTTAATCGACCAGGTTTACTTGCAGGGTGGTCCCATAAAAATTTCGCCAAGATCGGATGATTAAATTTGAAGATATGAGGAAATAACTCCTCAATTGACGATGCCGTTATACCCGATCGGTAAATTGTTTTGGCAATATCTCGACTTCTTATCAATCAATTTCAATATTTTTATGTTTTATAGGTAGAACTTGTATTCAAAATGGTTTCATATAAATTTTGATTATATCTGATGGCGGAGTAGAAGACTAAAACGAAAACTGTTCAATAAACAACAGCACACTCATTGCGTTGCTTTTGTTATAATTGAAACAACAAGAAATATGCGTTTTGGTTCTTATATTCTGTAAACTAGTCATAGATTAAAGATTTGAAAACCCCAAGTGAAGACAACAACTTAAGGCGGCACCTTAAAAATTTAAGTGTTTTTTGAATCGATGATCCTCGTAATTTGTACATTTTTATTATATGTAGTACTTTTTCTATAAATGGACTCACAAGAACTTGGCACTTACGCTGTTTAGTTCTAGCGCGCTAACAGCACACCTTTCTCGGTTCCATATGTAAGGTACCGCTTAGCGCTATTACTGTCCTGCACTGCCATCAGTGGTCCGTTTACTTTGCCGCGCAGATAAAACACGCCTCTACTGCGATTTTAAGTTTTTCGAGGTGCCGCCTTAAGAATTTTTCCGTGGACTAAACGGGCTAGCGTCGACGGTATCGTAGTGGTTTGGTCAATTGTTCGCCATTCGGAAAACTTAGGTTCCAGTCCAATCAAGTACCTATAGTAATGTTTTAGAATTTAAAATTCAAACGTAAGACTGTAAAGGAAACATAGTGAGAAAATCTGCATAAACAAAACAAATTAAAGTTTTGTGTGAGTAACTTGTCATGGTAAATTTTCACTAAAAAGGGTAAAATAAAAAGATAATTTAAAAAATATATAAAACCGCCTTCAAGATCCTAACCTACACTAAAAAGTTAAAAATAAAATAAAAATCTAGCTGAAAGCATAGAAATTTAATATGGCTATTAATATTCCTTATTTACATAAATTGTAACATCATATTAACTTGTGTAGACATTGTTATACACTTCATCTTGGAGTCGGTGCCAGCTAATATCATCACCATCATTTCGACCAAAAGACTTCTACTGCTAGCAGTCATCTATAGTGGGCTCAGTACCTAGTACTCTGACCGCGGCGCGTCCTTTAATATTTTATATTCAACGATATGAGCTTTTGAGATCAGATGTGGTTCCGATTAAATAGCTAGCCTCAACTGGCACCGACTCCAAGGTGAAGAGTATAACAATGTCTACACAAGTTTATATGATGTTACAATTTATGTAAATAAGGAATATTAATAGCTATATTAAATTTCTATCCTTTCAGCTAGATTGTTATTTTATTTTTAACTTTTTAGTGTAGGTTAGGACCTTGAAGGCGGTTTTATATATTTTTTAAATTATCTTTTTATGTTATGTTATAATTAAAACAACAAGAAATATACGGTTTTGATTCATATATTCTGTGAACTAGTCATAGATTAAAGATTTGAAAACCCCAAGTGAAGATAACAACTTAAGAATTTTTCCGTGCAGTAAACGGGCGAGCGTCGTCGTCGGTATCGTAGTAGTTTGGTCAGTTGTTCGCCATTCCGAAAACTTAGGTTACAGTCCAATCAAGTATAGCAATGTTTTAGAATTTAAAATTCAAATGTAAGACTGTAAAGGAAACATAGTGAGAAAATCTGCATAATAATATAATTAATATGTACTAAACAAAACAAATTAAAGTTTTGTGTGAGTAACTTGTCGTTGTAAATTTTCACTTAAAAGGGTAAAAGTCGCGCGAGAATAATAATATCATAATGTTCAAGTTTACGAGTCTATATATTATAAACAGAATCACGTTTCAAATAACAAATCTCATAATAGCATGGCTCATTCATTCAACAACACATAAATCAACACTTTAGTAGTGTTATTTTAAGAACCCAGGTCATTATGAGCACAGAATACCAAATTCCCGCACGCGCGCCGATAAGACAAACAATAAACAGTACTGTTCAATCATGGTCTCAAAAAACAAGGTCTTCTATTCGGACCACGTGACTTGACACAAGCCTACGTCATTTTGCTGTTCATCCTTGTCGAATAACACGCATTCGACAAGTATGAACAGCAAAGACCTAGATTTTTTAGACCGTGAGTTCAATTAACAGACTGTTGTTTATTGCGCCGAAGTCGGGCCGTTAGAGAAGGTCGTTTTAAGGAGTTTTTGGTGCGGTCACGTGACATCCGGGGCGTACGAGTCACACGGATAGGTATTAAGGCAACGGACAGCGGGGTTCTGGGAGCGAATTCGCAACTCTTAGATAAGTGTTACACGCTCAGTCTAGCGTCAGTTCAGTTCATCAGTCTGCTCAGAATGACGACAGAATGACGAGAGAATGATCGTCTAACCGGTTGACTGACGGACTAATGGTTATATTAGTACCGTGTTTTTTATACATCATTCTGGCATCAGTCCAGACTGATGGACTGAACTGACGCTAGACTGAGCGTGTAACCCATGGTCTAAGAAAACAAGGTCTAACCATTAGACCACGTGACTGACACAAACCTACGTCATTTTTCGCTGTTCATCCTTGTCGAATGCGTGTTAATAGACAAGGATGAACAGCGCAAAATGACGTAGGCTTGTGTCAGTCACGTGATCTAACGGTTAGACCTTGTTTTCTTAGACCATGATGTAACCCTAGTATAATAATGTGATCTTGTCAGCTGTCTGCCAGGATATCTATGGGAATAGGTTTTGTAAACACTGGCTTAGCGTGCACAGTGAAACAAACAAAAAGTAGGAATATGTACCTACTCTTTTGTTATTCATTCTTATTTACCTAGTTTAGTGTCTGCGGTCTGTACGTACACACAAGAATACAAATCTTTCCTCTTCATAATATTAGTATGATATCGTTTTCCTGTTTTAGATACCGCAAATCTGTATAAAAGGAACCCTGGTTTGGAAGGTGCATTCATTTTGTCGTCAAATGGTATCAGATACTGTTTTGCATTAGCATTTTTTATTACTCTTTTAAAGTTTTATTTCTTTTCATACTTAAGCGATGGAGCTTATTATTTTACTATTCTTTTTTTCCGCCTTTTCAACAACGTTTATTGGTAAGATTTTAATTTTTTGTCCCAGATGATTAATTGGTACTTGACAATATTCGAAATCAATTATTTTACGTTATACAAGCGTCATAAGAGCGTCGTTGGTCGAGTGGCTAGGGCTATTGACTTTCATAAGAGCGTCGTTGGTCGAGTGGCTAGGGCTATTGACTTTCATTCGGACGTTTGCGGGTTAAAGCCTCGGCACGTACATTTTTCCACTGACGCTCGTTAAACAAGAAATAATTTTAAAAACACGTTTCAGATGCGGTCAACGCGAATAATACTTTTGTGACAACACCAAAGGATGATTCTCCCTCTACGTTGACAGCAGAAGGAGAAGTGAAAACGACTGACGGTATGTCATCAGTTCATTTTTTTCTTTTCTATCACGAACGGTTTTAGTTTGTGATCCTTATAATATAAGTTGACGAAACTCTACTCACCACGTAGATCAAAGACCATGTCTTTATGTCAGGTTAGGTTTAGGTTCTAAACCCATGTAACTATAATATGATAATACTACGTCCATGACCTAAACTTATTATCCCGCGAAGAAAGTCTTATGAAATCCGGAAACTACTCATTTTTGCTTATAATAAAATATTATTACGTAATAACGATGATCATGGTTTCCAACCCCCGACAAAAAAGAGGGTGTTATGTTTGACGTGTGTGTCTGTCTGTCTGGGGCATCGTACGTAGCACATAACTAAACGGATGCGTCAATTTTGATCTAGTTATTTTTTGTTTGCAAGGTGTCATATCGAGAGTGCTCTTTCTTAGCTATCTTTCATACCTATTATCCAAGAAAATACTCGTATCTTTAGCCATTTGAAGATTGTCAGAACTTTTTAAGTTGTTTAAAGAATCAAGTAACAGTTTTGCGGCGGGGTTTTATTTTTTTAATTTAATGTTATATAAAAAGATTTTTTAAGACAAGGCTAGATAAGCGTTTCATATTATGTGTTTAATGTTTTTGTGGTAAAACCAATTAGTGGACGGGGTTTGAGGGGGACGGGGGTGACAGGATAACCGCGTGGTAGTACAGATACATTAGCTCTCAACAATCATTTTGATTTGATCGGCTGTTCGACTTGCGGTTTTTTTTTTGGCGAAACTGGACCAATAAATACCGTTAATTGTGCAACTAGCACCGTTAGCCACAGATTACTAGCTAAGTTTACAATAGGAAGTGTACAGTTTTTACCACTAGAGACGTGAATGAGAAATTAATGAACATTCAAAGGGCTTCAATCAATATTAACTTTGATGTTATTGATCTAGAAAGAAAACAATAATACGTAACTTTTAGTTTAAATAGCAAAAAACAGTGCCTGAAATTTTCCGATAAGCCACAGAACATCAACTTAGGATTTCCAGTATAAATGCCCTTCTTCTTCACATTTTAGAGCAGCCTACTTGTCGGTAAAGTCTATTCTGTTTTCCGTCTGATAACATTGATAACCCCCCTTTTTACACAGTGAACCAGACGCTTACATCATTGGAGCGACAGATCGCAAGCCAAACGGCTATGTTGGGTCGCTTGGTAAGGCGATCGCCTACCAATCAGATGCTTTAAACCAACATGCGGTTTTTTCAGATCGCATTGCAGAGGTAGTTGCCAGTCACACTGCAGCCATACATCAGTTGTCAGAGAACATTCCACTGCAGTCTGCGGATCTGACAGCAAGGAAGAAACGTAGTGACTGTAATATCAGCGGAGACAGTAGTAAAATCTCCTGTACAACCTGTCACAGTATCTCTGGAAACAGTAATCTAGTCACCTGTACAACCGATGTCGTCAGTATCCTTGGAAACAGTAATACAGTCCACGCTCAAACCTGTCACCTAAGCGGTATCTCTGGAAACAGTAATGTACTCCACTGTCAAACCTGTATACTAGGCAATATCCCTGGAAACAGTAATACAGCTACCTGTCAAACCTGCCTAGGCAATGGCAACGGCAATACCCCTGGAATGAGTAATACAGTCAACTGTTAAACCTATTACATCAGTAGAAAATGACACGATGACATTTTCTTTTAAACTCTTTTTTTTAACTATAAAGACGTAACTTAAAGTCTTAACTTAACTAACAATTAGTATGTATTTCATTTTGTTGTTTTTCAAAGTATCAGATCACTTTGTTAACTTACCGTTTTGCTGAGAATCGCGAAAAACACATTTTTTATATTCGACCTTGAATAAAAAAAAAACCACACAGGGGAAACATGAGCAATTTTCAAATTTTATTTTTAATCATATTTTAAACAATCTTAGTGATTTTTAGCTTGGTGGGAATTTACTTATGTAGCTTTACTCTTATTTTTTGGTTTAATTACCAAACTTCTTTCTGGAGTTTAAGTACTATCAAGTAGAACACTGGGTTTTGAGGGTTTGAATGTAGGTATACATTATTTACTTTGCTTTATTATGGAACAAACAGTCATTTACTAAAACTTTCTATTTAATATTAATATTTATACAGGGTGCAAGTAGCACCGTCAGTTTGATACTTTAAACTGAGTCGAAATCCTATATTTGAAAGTATAGTCTTGTTTCTACACTAATCTTTGTTATTTATTGATAAATAACAAAGATAAAAAATTACAAAGATTAAAATTACTATAATATTCGAGTACCTTGGCAGATTAATGCCCACCGCACCCCATTGACACCTAACTATTAATGCAAGAAGTATTAAATTAAAGGGCAAAATATAATTTTTCATGTTATGGATGGTAAAGCTGGTACAATTATTTTCATAGTTGGTTTACCTTTATATTACATCACTTTTAAATGAAACACACCAAGTAAAATAATTAATGTTATGAGTGTATTTAGGGCTTTAAGTGTAACGATAAGTATAATGTGTTGATAAGGTACAATTCGAAAGGACTCCCGGAAGACCAGCGCTGTAGCCTAATGAGGCTGTGGCTTTCGCTGAGGGAGGCCCTTTTTGTGTAGTGTCGCAGCACATACAGATTATGTACCTACTGTATAAAATTGTTTTTTCTTTTTTTTTCCATGATTTTTTTTTTGTCTTACTTGTTAACTTTTGTATTCTCTGTTGTGTTGTGATGTCCCGCAAATAAATGATTCTTATTCTTATTCTTATGTTTATTTATAATCTCCAAAATAAAATAAAATAAAATCAGAAAATAAAAAATAACAAATTGGTCAGCATTTATCTCTGTGTAACATTTCTTCACAAACACTTTTATGAGTGTGTTTTATTATGTAAATCCTTTTTTTTTTCAATTGACCTATGCTTGTGTCGAAAAGGTACGACCAATCAAGCTTCACCGGACTTGGAGACCCAATCCAACCTAAATGGTAACCATAAAGAAAATGGAAATAATACTAGATGCAATCGTTCAAAATATAGAGATATCCAAAATGGCCTTGGTAAGCTTTAAATAAATTCCACAATATTTAGTTCTTTGTTCGTCACTAGCACTATACGTCCTGGTCTTAAGGTTTTTCCTAACACCCAGTATATTGAATCCATGGGAACGGCCCATCACTATTGACCCTTTTTTACCCGACTGCAAAGGAAGGGTTATGTTTTTCACGCGTATCTGTGTATGTATGTATGTATGTATGTGGGATTCTTTATAAACGCATCCAAACGGCTGGACGGATTTTAAAGAATGAGGTGTCTATCGATTCGTCTGAACCGTGCGATGGTTATAGGCTAGGTTTTGTTTTATTATTTAACTATTATTTTTACTAATATTTTTTCAATAAGGCGCGAAAACAGCTCGTTCGAAGTGTCATGGCGTCGGGTGTGACGTCACGCATAGATAAACATCAAATGTGTCCAGCGTTGCCTAGGAAACTTGTTTAATTAAAAAACAAACTCCCGATTTTATAATCTTTTCGCCATAGATCTCCCGGATTTTGTTAGTATATCTCCAGGAAACAAGCAATACTTATAGTATCAAATCCGAGTTACTATTACAACATAAAGAATAATAATAATTTTAACATAAAGATAAGTAAGCGACCCGTGTGTGGTGTGCAATATGCAATGGGCCCAGGCTCAGTGGAAATTTACCCGAAAGGGCAACACTGATTTTCAGCCGTCACTCTAAAAAGGAGGAAACGCGGGAACAGTGGTGATTATATAAAGATAAATATATATTAAATTATGTAGGTGGTATATATCGTGATAAGAGATAAGTACTTATTTTTCATAAAAAATATATAAAGTTAAACAATAATGATAATAGAAATAAAAATTATTAAAAAAGACCAGAAGGACAGAAAAGAAAAATAAAATGTTTTTAATTTTTTAGTTATTCTCATTTACCCACCAACCTACAAACCGAGTTCTGATGGCAGCTACTACCGAAAGTTTTTCGGAATAGGTACCAATTTTTTGATCTTGGATTAAGTGCAGTTTCAAATGTTTTTTGAAAGTACTGAGTGTAGTGAGATTCCTTATTGGAGGTGGTAAGTCATTCCAACATATGGTAGCCTGGAAACGAAAGCTGCCACGGAATGCCATAGAACGGTGTAAATTCTGTATATTATATGGCTGGCGTGTAGACCTTGTACCAAAGCGAGCATGTAAAGGTGAGACTTCAAGTTTCTCGTTGAGGTATTCAGGGTTTTGATGTTTTATTACGCCATAAATAAGACTTGCGAGGTGCAGCTTTCTACGAGATTCCATAATAATATTTAAAATACCCGCTCTGTTCAAATAAGGGGAGATGTGGCTTCGAGGTGGAACAGAATAACAGAACCTACAGCAAGCGTTTTAAACCCTCTGAATCATTCTGCGACCTAGACAACAAGCGAGGACCAAAGACTATGTCCCCGTAATTAAGTCTGGAAAGGATAAGTGTTTCACATAGATTCAGTCGGGTTTTTTCGCTGATGAGGTAGGTATCGTATGCCATAAAGTACCTTCAATCGAAGCTGGACCTGGACTTGTAAAATTTTCAGATCTTGGACTATGTAGTGTCGGAAAGGGGGTCCGGAACTTAGAAAATTTTTGGAAATTTTACTATGGAGCCTTGAAATTTTTAAATAATTATAGCGATTAATAATTATATAGACCCTGAAAGGAATCGACCCTGAAAGGTCATTGACCTCAAAAAGGTCACCGACCTCAAAGGTCATTGACCTCAAAAAAGGTCATCGACCTCAAAAAGGTCATTGACCTCAAAAATGACATTGACCTCAAAGGTCATTGACCTCAAAGGTCATTGACCTCAAAAAAGGTCATTGACCTCAAAAGGTCATCGACCTCAAAATCGACACTGACCTCAAAAATGACATTGACCTCAAAGGTCATTGACCTCAAAAGGTCATTGACCTCAAAATCGACACTGACCTCAAAAATGACATTGACCTCGAAGGTCATTGACCTCAAAATCGACACTGACCTCAAAAGTCACTGGCTATGAAAATACAAGTTAGGGCGTTAAAGAAGCGGGGGACGGGGGCGAAGCCCCCGACAGGGGGGGCTCGGGGGGCGCAGCCCCCCGCTATAAAATAAATAAATCTACCCAGAACCAAATCGGTTGGTTAGGTTAGGTTAGACTGATGTCAATAACAGAGCGGAGGGAGCCGAGCGAGCGGAGCGAGCGTGCCGCGGCAGCGGCCGGCGACCGCCGGAGTATCTTACCTTAAATAGGTCATCGAGTGTCTATAACTGTCATTTACTCAAAAAGTATTAACTTTAGAGAAAAATTGACAAGAGTGAAAACGTTTTATTTTACGTTAATCTGTCGTATAAAAATATAAAAAGCATGCCTTATACTGAACAATAAATATTGTCTCGAAATTTTTCAGTCCCAAAAACCTAAAATGGGGTCAATGACCTCTGAGGACTCATATGAACCCTTCCCCTACCCCCCCGTACCCCCCCCCCCCCCCCTAAAAAAAAAACCTTATATGGGACCCCCTTTGCGACACCCTGACCTAAGAAACTAATTTCATTATTTAAATTTTTAGTTCACTGGTTATTTTTATTTTGCCACTTTAAAAATTTGCTCTTGTGACGTCACTGGGTCACATACTGTTCATTTTAACCGCTCACGTGACCCAGTTAACCAGGGATTAACAAATGAAATCATCCGTTAATCGACAATGTAAACTAACGATTAACAATATAAAACACTCGTTGATTGACCTTGCAAACTCCTGGTTAACAAGGCCATTTTTGCTCACAGCTGTTGAAAAATGATCCTTTTCTTCTAAATAACTAAGTCTAATATTGTTATCGTACTTGCTTCGTATTCTCTATTAAATTTGACGTCTAAAAAACCGGCAACACAAGCCCACCACTAGCAAAATTTAAAAAAAAAAAACAATGTCAAAGTGCAGTCTGTCAGTTGACCGCACGGAGTACGTCACGTCGCGTGTTATTGAAAAGTTTTGTGGGTTTTTTAATAATAATCTGACGGAAATACACTTGTTTTTCGGTAAGTACACACTTAAATCTATTTTATTACAATTTGTCACAGGTATTGAGGTTTGTTTTTGAGTTTTGAACAATTTTGTAAAAGTCGCGCTAAAAATTCATAATCTCCATTTTCACGACTCTATATATCAAAAACTGGATCGCTTTTCAAATAAAATAAGCCATAGTAGCATGACTCATTCATTCAGCAACCCATAAATCAACACTTGATAGTGTTTTTGTAAGAAACCAAGGCACAATGAGCGTTTTTGTGCCACTTGACGCGGCGCGCGCTCGGTTTAAAATAAACAAATGGATCGCGGGCGAGTTACGGTAAGTTGAGGCGGCGAGCGCGGCCGTTCAACTGGGTATTGGGATGGCGGCCTTGGGCACGTGAGCAGTTAAACGATAAGCACTTTCTAGGTTCACGAAATGAGGGTCTATCTAGCTCATAGTAGAGGCAAACAAAACAATTCTATGAGAAGAATAGGGGATTTATCAATGAATAATAAAATATTTAGATATTATTCTTAAATCTTATAAAAGCTAACTTCAACGTGTGGCAGCGTGACGTCACACGGGTCAAATGAAAGTCATTAGGTTTTTTGGACATTTAAACCAAAGAGTTTTAAAGAGCCAGCTTCGCAAGCTGGCTCTTCAAAACTCTTTGATTTAAACTCAATCAATGCGTATTTTGAGAGAAAAATATGAAACTAAGATATCTAATCACTAAATCTCCAAATGGTTTTCGTATTTCTACCTCTTACAAAAAATTAAGCATCCAATTGTTGAACTTTATGCCCCCCTCTCATGTTTTGGTCGAGGTAGGGGATGGCAGTTGTTACTGGTCTTAATGAAAATTGAATTCCCATAATAATCAAAATAATAATGGCATGTCGGGGAAAGCTAGTAAAAATTTAATAGTGTTTGTTATTTTATTTACCGTCAGCACAAATGTTACGTAAGCAATGCGAGATATTTATCTTTGGTTTAATGGAGCATTTTGTTCCGCCAACTGACGTTTAATCGCAGCGGTGATAATGGGTCGTGACGTCACGGCAATTTTTTTTGAACAGTACTTTTTTATTGGTGAAAAAAAACAGACATAATTTTTACCTACGCGTGTCGCTGTATCGGCGTATCAAGCTTCGGAGCAGAGGGGTCAGTTTACTTAGTATAATCAAAATAGTTTTTGTTTTTATATCATCACGTCAACGTTCTCTAATTAGAAAATGAACTATTTGGTTAAGATAATAACAAATTAGGAAGACCATGACTTGAGTTTGCTGAATTTTTATCCGGATACGAGTATTCGTCGTTAACAGTTTACGTAAAATTCTCAAATTCTTTAGTCTTTTATCTTAGCACGCTAATGTGAAGCGAAATAAAACCACCTCAAACACTTCGACACTTTTATATTTAAATCTCTTGCAGACAACCGTTCACACAAACTGCCGACAATCAACTGACTCGAGAAATGGCGGCCATGCTGCTTTTATAAGAACATCCGGCAATATGGCCGCCCGACACAAACAACTCTTTATAATAAATACATTTTGTTTACTTTAAAACTACAATAAAACTTTATAATAAATAATTATAGAATTTATACAATTACATTTTTTTTAAATTGTCATGTTTATTTTGATTTTATTTATTATCTATGCGAAAAACAGTTTATACTAATAAAAAGTTAACAACTCGGCCATTCTGATATGCAACGAGTCCCCTCGTTGCAATAAATTAGCTAGGTACAAATTTATATTAGAGGTATATTTTGACAAAATATATAAAACAAAAATAAGATAAACATTTATAAATCATATAATCTTCTTCGACATGGGAGAATACATTTTTGAAGTGGAAATGCATCTTATTTAACAATAAGCAATCATGTGAACTAATTATATACATATATCTCAAGCATACCCCCATCAACATTATAATCATCATTGTATCGGTTACCAAGCTGCATATACAATCTCAAAATTGTATAAAACTTCCGAGCCAATCAATCAATTAATGCTAATGGTGACCGGGCTGTGTGTACACCCTGAACAATGTGAACACACACACTTATGTACACCCTGAATTTCATGTACATAAGGTAATCAATTTTATTGAAATGAAATGAAATGAAATGAAATGAAATGAAATGAAATGAAATGAATATTTATTTTCCAAAAGCATGGTTTTACAATAGGTCTTAATAACATTAAATCCAGCACACTCTGCTTATATTAAGCATGGAAAAATATACAATTTATAATTAAGACAGGTCTTAGAATACGGTGATAAGCTACAACTATGTTTAAACCTCTTTAACATTATTAGATGCACGTCATTATTTAATGTATATGAACATCTTGTTATGTCCCTACATACTATTAATTATTTATGTCATTTTGTTTTCGATAATATTTAATACTGTCAGTTAAATTTATATAATAGGTACATATTTAATAACATTTAAAGTCTATATTGTATCATCTTCTAGAAACTGATTAATAGAGTAATAACATTTACTCATGAAAAAATTATGCACATGTTTCTTAAACAATCCATCATTTTTGTCTTTAAATATATTTGGTAATTTATTGTATATTTTTATCGCCATATAATGTACGTTTCTTCTGGCTAGACTTAATCTATATCCGGGAGCACACAAATCATACTGATACATTGTTCTTTGGTTTCTGGTCCTGTTTTTTTTAATGAATAGGGATTTATTTTTGTGAACAAAGACACACATTTCATAGAGGTATAGGCAAGGCAAAGGTAAGATATTATATGCTAGAAAAATAGGCCTGCAGCTGTTTAGAAAGTGGGCTTTGGCTAGAGCGCGAATACACTTTTTTTGTGCTCGAAAAACCTTGTCAGCCTCTACAGACGCACCCCACAGGATTAAACCATATCTGAGATTTGACGACACAAGACCATGATAAGCTAGTGTTACAGCTTCTTTAGTGGTTACTTGTCTTAGTTTGTACAGTATATATGTGAATTTATCTAATTTCCTGCATAAAATGTCTATATTTGATTTCCAGTTACAGTATTTATCAATTCTCAAACCAAGAAAAGTAGTCTCATCTGAAAGTTCTATTAAATTATTTTTATACTTGATATTTAATCTTAACACTCTACTGTTATAAGTCTGAAAATTTACTGCTTTTGTTTTTGTCAAGTTTATATTTAGGTTGTTTTCTGTAAGCCACTCAATTATTTTAGTTAAAGTTATATTTGTTTCGGTTTCTAACGTGGTCTGATCTTTGCCTTTAATTAATATTGTCGTATCATCTGCATATAAAATACATCTGTGATTTATTTTAGTTGGAAGATCATTGATGTACAATAAGAACAACAGCGGCCCAAGAATACTTCCTTGTGGAACACCGCTTTTAACAAGTCTAAATGTTGATCTGTAGGTTTTTTTATGGTAAGATTTATTTATTTTCTCAATATGATTCATTTCACAACATTGGTATCTATTTTTTAGATAGTCATCAATTAAGTCAAAACATTTACCACGGATTCCATAATTTAAAAGTTTCGCAAGTAGTGTTTTGTGACAAACGAAGTCGAAGGCCTTGGTCATGTCCAGGAATAGACCTACGACATGAGACCGTTCATTTAAGCATTCTGTGACAAATTTAATGAGGTCATGACAAGCCAGTGACGTGGAGCAGTTTTTTCTAAATCCGAATTGTTGTGGATTAAGTATGTTTTTAGAAGTGCAAAAGTTATATATCCTTTTATGTATTATTTTTTCGAATATTTTAGACAAAACGGGGAGTAGAGCAATTGGCCTATAATTGTTCATTTTAGACTTGTCCCCTTTTTTAAAGATGGGTTTTATTTTCGAATACTTCAATCTCGATGGAAATTTACCCTGAACTAGAGACAAATTTACAAGGTGGCAAATCGGTTTGCAGATGTAGATTGCACATTTCTTGAGGATAGGTATGTTTAGGTCGTCAATACCCGTCGAATAGCTATTTTTAAGTTCATTAAAAACCTTAAGCACCTCTGTTGGATCAGTTGGCGATAGAAAAATTGTACCAGGAATATTTTGACCTATCTGGTACAAGGTATTAACAGATTGTTCATTGGTTTTATTTGAGAGGTCAGTAAAATAATTGTTAAAAGTTTCAGCAATTTCTTGTGGCCCAGAAATTAAAGAATCCGTCTCAGAATAAATAGATGCTATTTCAGATTTTGTGGTGGATTTATTTAGTTTTGTATTAATAATTTGCCATGACGCTTTATTTTTATTCTTTGCGCTTTTCATAAATTTTGTAGATTCAATTTTTTGAGCTGTATTTATTATTGATTTAAGTAATTTGGTATAATTCTTGTATTTTAATTTATTGTTATTCTTATTTTTTTTTGACATTTTGTAAGTCAAATAGAGAGATCTCTTATTTGCGCAGCACTTTTTTATGCCTTTAGTAAACCATTTGTGTCGAATTTGTTTGTTAGTCTTTTTAATTTTTATAATAGGAAAACATAGATTATAAAATAAAGTTAGGTTGTCATGAAATAGGTTAAACGCTATATCCACATCAGTTTCGTCGTAAATCTCATTAAAAGACAAAGATGATATGCATTCGACAAATTTTATAACGTTATCTGGACTATAGTCTCTTTTTTCTTCGAACCAACTAGTAATATTTTGAATTTGCGAGTTCTCACTAACTTCAAAAGAAATTGTTTGTGCTGTTTCATGATCGGATAGTGCCATATAGTGAGTGTCAGAGGACACTATTGATGAATTGCTTACAATTAAATCTAAACATGATTCACCTCTAGTCGGCTTGAGAATGTGATTTTTAAAATTGTAATTTGTCAGGATTGATATTAGCTCTTTGGAATGTTTAGTATCAGCTAGCATATTAATATTCCAATCACCACATATAATTATTTCCTTTTTTCGGAACCTTTTTGTTAAATTTTGCAACAAAGTTTGTAGGTGGAAAAAGAACTGATCAATGCAAGTACTTGTTTTCATGTGTTTGACAGGCGTTCGGTAAATACATGCCACTATAAGGTTATAATTTAAAACTTCTACAATACAATATTCGAAAATAAAAGGAATCTTAGGTACGGGGGTATTTATAGTTTTATAATCTAGATTTTTTTTTAGTAAGATACTAGTTCCTCCCCTGCGTTGATTGGTCCTACAAAATGATGCAGCTAGCTTATAATTATTAAATATAACATTTGATTCAGAACCGTGTTTAACAAAAGTTTCGGTAAAGCACAGTATGTCAATGTTTTCTAATTTGTTATTCCAAGCGTCCAGAGTTTCTTCTATCAATTCCTGTTTATTTAATAAACCTTGGATATTTTGATGCAATAATGTTATTTGCCTAGATTGCTGACGTACGAAAAAACACGTTTGAGTCATTTTGTCCTTTATCATAATCCTTTGAGATATGCCGTTGTACATTTATCTATATATTGTCATGTAACAATATACATTTATGCACACCCTGAATATTATGCACATAAACATCTTAATCATTAATATTTGAATACATTATAATCAAACTACAGTACCTATTTACGTACATTATATTATAACCATAACTTAGGTAGATTCATCTGAGCTAATACTATCAAATCTATTAATATCTAAATCCTCGTCAGAAGAATCACTATTCTGACAACTGAAATTTAACCAGGGATGTAATTTATCAATAGCTACAATTGCTTCATAGCGCTTTCCTTTTTTTGTCAATGGAGTATCTTCGATAATGTATCTATCATTGGGTAACGTTTTCTTTATACGGTAAGGTCCACGGAATTTAGATTCTAATTTTCTAGACTGACCGTCCTGACTAGGTATGGCCCTATATACTCTGACAAGGTCACCTACGTTAAATTGTTTATTTTTCCTAGTTGTGTCATAACGTTCTTTATCTTTTCGCTGCTGTGTTTCTATAAGAGATTTTACGTGGTCGCGGACTTCTTGTACATTTGAATTGATCACTCCGCTTCCTACATCTTCAATCACGTCATTTAAAATACCTTCAGATGGGTTAGTTACCCTACGGCCAAAAAGAAGTTCAGTGGGGAACTTCTTAGTAGTCGCATGTATGGTGGTATTTATACCAAGTTGTACATCTGGTAGGTACTCGTCCCAAACGTTTCTTGGCTTGTCATGTGTAATGGAGCCCAGTGATGCCAATATTGTTCTGTTGTATCGTTCGACCTGGCCATTAGCTCGTGGAGTCGCTACAGCATTAAAAATATATTTGACACCACTTGATTTAATGTACTCCTGGAATTTCTTACCGGTAAAACTTGTGCCTTGATCGGTAATGAGTCTAGATGGAACCCCGAAATAACTGAAGTGTTCTTTGAATACACGTACAGTCGTCGTTGATTTTGTATTAGGAACAGCAGTCAGGTTTACATATTTTGTAAAAGCATCTACGATTACGAGAATGTAGGTGTTTCTACGTTTACTTTTGTTGAATGGCCCAAGATGGTCGGCGTGTATGGTATGGAAAGGTATGTCAATCTTGGAGATCGGATGTAACTGTCCATTTTTAGCTCCACCGGGTATTTTGTGATGCGCACATTCCAGACAAGCACTAACGTACTTCTTTACAAATCTGCGCATCTTCGGGAACCAGTATTTAGATTTAACAAGTTCTAAAGTTTTGTCAAACCCAAAATGGCCAATGCTGTCATGATTAGCTTTAAGTATTTGCCACTTAACACTCTTGGGGACGACCCATCTTAACGTATCCGGACTGACGATGCGATAAACTTTACCATTTTTCAGTTTATAATTTGTAATTATATCCATTACCTTCTCGGAGTTTGGATCTGATAAAATAGTTTTAATGCGTTTAATCTCTTCGTCATTTTCCTGTACGGTTGAAATCCAGTCTTCAGAATTGATCGCTAAAATGTCGAATACTCTGTTTTCTGGGGTAGTGTCAGATATTGCGTGTCTGCTTAGAGCGTCGACGTGTTGCATTTTCTCAGCTGGTTTGTGTTCAATAGTGCAATCGAACTCTTGGAACTGGATCCACCATCGGGCAATCCTAGGGACTAAATCTCGCTTCGTGAGAGTAGTGCGTAAAGCGCTACAATCAGTAAAGATACGGAAGTGTATTCCTAACAAATATACACGAAATTTATTGAGTGATGCTACCACTGCTAGTGTTTCCAACTCAAATGAGTGCAGCTTTTGCTCTTCAGGACTGGTCTGGCGACTGTAAAATGCGACTGGTTGTAGAGACCCTAATTCGTTCTTCTGAAGCAAGATTCCAGCTATACCCACTTTGCTTGCATCTGTATGCAACTGGGTTTCGGCTCCAGGATTATACAAAGCCAGCACAGGGCGCTGGACTAGCTTATCCTTTAAGGAATTAAATGCTTGTTGTTCGTCAACACTCCAACACCATGACGCATCTTTCTTTAGCAATGCTGTTAAAGGCCTTGCAATTATTGCAAAGTTTCGAATGAAGCGACGAAAAAAACTGGCTAAGCCAAGAAATCTTCTAACATCGTGCACATTTTTGGGTGTTGGAAACTTTGAAACTGCTTCCGTTTTGAGTGATCCTGGTCTGATACCATTTGACCCTATTTCAAAACCTAGATAGTCAATTGTGTCAAAAAAGAATCTGCATTTGTTGAGTTTTAGAGTTAGTCCTCCCTCTTTTAATAAACAGAGAACTTCTTCTAATCGAGCGAGACCTTCTTTGAATGATTGAGCAGGTATCAAAATATCGTCCATATAGACGAGAGCATATTTTACGCGGGCCTTGTTTAAAATTTTATTAATGGCACGCTGAAATAAAGACGGGGCGTTTACTAGACCAAACGGCATCCGATTGTATTCAAATTGACCGTCTGGCGTAACGAATGCGGTCTTGTTCCGAGATTCCTCAGCTATTGGAATCTGGTAATATCCCGAAGCTAAGTCCAAAGTTATAAATGTCTTGTTTCCGGCCAAAAGATCCAGCTGATCTTCTATGCGTGGCATTGGATAATGTTCCTTAACGGTTTTATTGTTAAGTGCTCTGAAGTTCACGCACAAGCGTTTTTCACCGGTTTTCTTTTGGACGAGAACTATTGGACTTGCATACGGTGAAGAAGACTCTCGCACAATACCGCAATCAACCATCTCTTGAACCATATCCCTTACTATTTTCCTATCAGAATGCGATAAACGATATGGCCTATAAACAACGGGTTCGTTATCCTTGAGATTAATGACCATTTCAGCTACCGTGGTGTACCCCAGGTCTTGTAAATTGGAGGAGAAACACTCTTTGTACTTGTTAAGCATCTTAGTAAGCTCGTCCTTTTGTAGTGGTGTAATATTTCCACATTGAATTTTAGATTCTTCTTCAACTGATATATCCAAGACTGAAATACTATCATCTGAACTGGTTACGTGGCGAGCACGCGTTATTATTGATCCCGTTGGTATATTTAAGACTTTCCCGCATAAATTCTGAGCTAATAACTTCCCTGTACCATTAACTACCTCGTATTCACCAGGTAATAAGAAATATGCCTTTTCGGGTGGACCCCTAACTGTACCATGCACGTATACCGGACCTGAATATTCATTACTACACTGAACGTTTACTACCGAAAGTCCGTCTGGTTTCAAAGTGACATCCGTAGATGCAAGTAAAGGAATCTTTACTTCATCCTTCGGATTTTTGCTCCTTTCAACAATAAGATCGGTTGAGGTTTTTAAAATTTCTATTGTTGGACGTTCCGTGTATGTATGCCCTACGAGAATAGGATGATTTATCATATTATCATCTACGACAAGCACTTTCACATTTTCCTCCACTACACCCTGTACATCTATAGTAACGTGAGCAGTTCCCAAAGGACGATACGGCACATTACCCAATCCCTTTAAAACTGGTGAATTTACTTTTTCCCACCCTATGTCAAGTTTTTCTGCATCACTCTGGCGAATCAGCGTACAGTCGCTTCCTAAATCAACGTGAGACATGAGGGTGTTTCCATTAATTTTTATCGGTATTTTATATTTTGAGTTAACCTTTTCTTCCAAGTGAACTTCCATTACAGATTTCACATTGTCATTTGTTTTCGATGAAGAATCATTTGTCTGCTTAGATTTAGAACAGTTTTCAGCGGTATGGCCACGCCATTTACAACTAGTGCATTTAATGGTAGGCTTAGAACATTGGTAGAATGTGTGACCTACTTCATTACAATTATAGCAGGTAACTTTTCTGTTTTCAGGTTTTGTAGGTTTTGAACTGTCTGTGGAGCCCGTGTGACCTGCAACTTTCCTATCTCTGTTCCTATTTAGATCAGCATCTCTACTTTGCCCCACCTTAACAGTTTTGAAGAATTTTAACACTTGTTCCGGTTCCGTAAATTGAGCAGCCTGAGCACTAAGCCTAATACCCCTATCTTCAATACCAAAAATAATGCAATCTACAGCATTTTTACCGAAGATACTGCATCTGTTCAATAGATTCAATTTAGAATAGTAATACATCTCAAGAGGCTCGCCAAACTTAACTTTTTTATTTAACATTTGTGTAAGCAACTCAGCGTAATTTTCCCTAGATGGAAAAGATTCCCTAAGTTTTACTTTCCATTCTTCCCATGTAAAAAGTACCGAAGGGAGACCCTGATACCAAATCTTGGCAACTCCACAAAGTTTTGGTAAGGCATAATGGATGATTTGTTTATCACTCCACTCATATATTTGACCACATTCCTCAACTTTATGTATCCATGAGTCTACCGTCTGCTCCTTTAACATGGGATCGAAATCAGGGATTACATTGAGCGCTGGGAATTTATCTTTAGCACTATCGTTCTTGTAACTTTTCATGACGTCTAATAATTTTTCAAATAGACCGACGCTAACAGTAGGTTCAGGTGAATAGTCACGGTCACGATTAGTCGAATGTCTAGGTGGTGAATTGAGACGACGACGGTGCTCGCGTGATACTGATGCACGTTCCCTAGGTAAATAATCGTCTAATGTTCGCTTACGCGATGGCCTTTTGGATTTCCCTGGAGTAGGCAGGATTGGAGAGCGGGAACGTGTTCTACACCGAGGTGGCGGCGCGGCGTTGCCGTCGTCGTAGACAGATCGAGATCTTCCATCCGGCCGACGATCAGGACTTCTGCCTCGCAGCTGCTTTTTACCATCATCAGGTTCATCTTTATTGTTTTCTCTTGGCATCTGAAACTTTCCATAGATTGTATTAGAATTCGGTTTTTATTGCGAGACAAAGGAAAGCAATTCATAAATAAAAGTAACTCAGGTTTAAAAAAACTATGGTTTAAAATAATAGGTACGCATACACCCATAACCATGGAATATTATCGTCTGGGTATAATACACAGAAGGTAGAAAGAGTCAATTCAAGTAGTCCCGTGGCTTTGTTTTCCTAGAACATATACCGATTTCAAAGAAAAAAAAATTTTTTTTTGTTATACCTAAACAATTAATAAAGTAAAATTAAACAAGCTTAAATGAAGAAGTCTTTTTATAATAATTTAAGTATTTAATAGATTTTTATTTCACTATAACCCGGAGTGCTAAAAAATACATAAGATTTCGACGTCTGTTAAATATGGAATAGTTAGCGTTAGGCACTAAAGCATATCTCATAAATAATGAAATCTGATATAAAGACTTTTCGTAAATCAACGTTTTGGGCCGGAATCACTTGAACCTATTATTAGTACGTTGGGTTAGGCCTTACGAGGATAGAATAAATAAAAGAACTTGCTTTCGAAACTACAAATTATAAAATACTTTATAATACAGTTTTAAGAAGAGAAAAAAAAATATACATAAGAATTTAAAATAACGTCATGTCAAGGGATAAATATACATATATAAGCTCCATACAAAAAAAATAAAATAAAATATATCCAATATATAAAAGAAAATACGGCCGAAAAGTCGTTGGTCTAGTTTTGCAAAAAAAAAAAAAAAAAATACTTACGTTTTTGTGGGCGTCGACACAAAATCAAAACGGATTTTGCTGTATCCCACTTCTGAGTTGTGAAGCGAAATAAAACCACCTCAAACACTTCGACACTTTTATATTTAAATCTCTTGCAGACAACCGTTCACACAAACTGCCGACAATCAACTGACTCGAGAAATGGCGGCCATGCTGCTTTTATAAGAACATCCGGCAATATGGCCGCCCGACACAAACAACTCTTTATAATAAATACATTTTGTTTACTTTAAAACTACAATAAAACTTTATAATAAATAATTATAGAATTTATACAATTACATTTTTTAAAAATTGTCATGTTTATTTTGATTTTACTTATTATCTATGCGAAAAACAGTTTATACTAATAAAAAGTTAACACTAATTTGTCTTTTTATTTATTATTATTTTGTATTGGCATCCCGTTCGGAAATTACGATCAACTTTTCGAACCAGCTCACGATTTTATGCGCCTAAGTGAATTGTGATAGCTTGTCACAACTTACCTCGGCACTAGGAGAGTTGTGACAAAGTAAGAAGTTCCATATTTAATAGATTTTCTCAGAAACCTCAACACATTCATAATTTTTTCTTACTGTTTCATAAAGAGTATATATTAAGCTACGTTTACGTATAGAAGGCACAGACAGGCGTACAATGTATTTTGTGTGAAATATCAAGGTATAAGTAAAAAGTGTCACAACCCTCCTCGGTCTCCCCTACTATAGTTTATTAAAGAGAGGAAAATTAAGCCTTTTGCCGTTGAGATGCTGGGTCCGTGGGGCTGAAGCTGAGAAATTAGTTTTGGAAATTTTGGCGCGTCTTCTTGAGGTTTCCTGTGACCCTTTGACCAAAGAATAAGTATTGCTATCCATAGGGGTAATGCTGTATCTCTTGAACAGCTGGTCATTTTAAATATTTTGTGGTTATCCTTATTATGCGACTATCCGTCGTTAAATAGCGTAAACAACTTTATACAGGATGAAAGAGAAGGTTTTTTTTTAAATTGACTTATGCCTGGCCCGAACCGTAAAAGTACGACGAATCAAGGGTTTTAGACATCATCGCTGAATCCGAAAATCGCTATTAGCAGTTCGAAAAATAACTCCTTGTACCAGAAATCCAAAATGGTGGCCAAAAATAAATAAATAATATAAACATGCCATGTGGGATAACAAATAAGTAGATTACGAATCTATAGCTATTGCTATATCCACCCTCCCTGATCAAAGTTATTTAAAAAAAAATCAAGAGCAGCGTTTCGAGCCTGCATAGTAGGTGCTATAGCTGTATATTTAATACTTGTGAATTAATATTTGTAAATATTTTTTTAATATCAAAAATATCCTGAAATATTAGCGAAAAATAAATTATTCAAAAAGATTCATAAACAAGCAACTTAACGCATGC
This sequence comes from Teleiodes luculella, assembly GCA_948473455.1. Taxonomy (NCBI): domain Eukaryota; kingdom Metazoa; phylum Arthropoda; class Insecta; order Lepidoptera; family Gelechiidae; genus Teleiodes; species Teleiodes luculella. The sequence continues at coordinate 654,699 of OX419596.1, forward strand.
GAGTAATGTAAGTTTTTTTCACCTTTTAGAAATGAGAGAGAAGAAAATTTGAACACTACTTGCCGCTCCGCTCGCTCAATGATTTATTTTTTCAAAGACGACAGCCCTAAAGGTGTTAGTAGAGTAGCGCGATACGCGAGCGAAAGAGATGCAGCAACTTCGTCTTTTCAGCTAGCGCCGTGCGATCTGAATTGCACTTTATTGTAAATAAGCTAGGGTTGCACTTTATTTGAATTATGTCGCCAAGTAAAGCTTTTGTAGGGACTACTATTTGGTATTCAGTAGTTTCACATCATATTCAGTTCACCAATTTATTTTATTTTTTTACTTAGTAGGTAGGTACCTATATTATTTTTATTTTACTATAATCGTTCGCTAAGCCTTACACCCTGTATTTATTAGGTGTTAATTAACTGCGTACATTAATTTGATAAGAAATATGGTTTTTCTGTTTTGTCGTCAAATTGTGTCAGATACTATTCTTTTCATACTTACGCGATGGAGTTGTGGCTTATTATTTTAAAATTCTTTTTTACTGCATTTTCAACGACGTTTATTGGTAAGATTTTAAATTTTTGTCCTAGATGATTGATTGGGTACTTGATAGTGTTACGCCCGCGGCGCGCCCAGGACTTAGGCGCGCCTGTAGAGCGACGACACGATAATGAGGATGATGTGCTTTGTAAAACACGACGCACTGAGTGTAGTAATGAAAACTCAAATAGTCACTAGTAAATTTTAAAGTATACTCGCACAAACACAGCAAGACTTTGTTAACAAGGCTTTATAAAATAAGAATAAAGTTACATTTTGTAGAAAATGGCCGAGTAGCATGAGGCCTGGAGATGAAGTGAAAATAAAAATGGATGATTTGAATGAATTCCAAAATCAAATATGAAGAACGAAATGGTAAATGAGATGAGAAATGAAGTAGGAACGAAGCAACGAGGTAGCATGCAATCTACCTCGTTACAAGTGTATCATCACTACATAGTATAAAACAAAGTCGCTTTTTCTGTCCCTATGTCCCTCCCTTTGTACGCTTAAATCTTTAAAACTACGCAACGGATTTTGATGCGGTTTTTTTTAATAGATAGAGTGATTTAAGAGGAAGGTTTATATGTATAATACATGCATAATATGCTTAAAGATAACCCACAATAACCATTTTCCCGTGCAGAGCCGGGGCGGGTCGCTAGTTCGAAATAAATTATTTTACGTTATAATACAAGCGTCATAAGAGCGTCGTTGGTCAGGTGGCTAGGACCATTGACTTCCATTCGGACGTTTGCGGGTTCAAGCCTCGGCACGTACGTAATTAAAATCACGTTTCAGATGCGGTCAACGCAAATAATACTTTTTTGCGATCCACCAATAGTAGCTATTATAAATACCACAGTCGCCAAGCTGATTGGTTTGAGGCCAAGTCCATATGTGAGAGTGAAGGAGCGCAGTTGTTCCACCCCGAGAGCAAGGAGGAACTTGCCCACGCGTGGGATGCGCTGGACGTGCCTGATGATATACATACTGGGATATCAGATTTAAGAAGAGAAAGTGTCTACGAGACGGTTGACGGTGAGTAAACTAATTATCTATAAAATAACACTAAAAAAAATAATAATAACCCCCGACACAAAACCGTTACTTGATCCTTTCAACAACTAGAAAAGAGCTGATAATCTTCAAATGGCTGAAGATATTTTCTTGGACCATAGCTAAGAACACTCTCGATTGTGGCACCTTGCAAACAAAAAAACTAGATCAAAATCGGCGCCTCCGTTTAGGAACTACGATGCCACAGACAGACAGACAGACAGACACACACGTCAAACTTATAACACCCCTCTTTTTCGTCGGGGGTTAAATATAACATCTAATTAAAAGAAATCTGAAAGCCCATTTCCTTTCTCATAGCTTAAATAAACCACTCCCGACTTTCTTTTATATCGATGGCCTCGTAGCCTTGTTGGTAGTACGTCTGCCTACGAAGCACAAGGTCGCAGGTTCGACTCCCGCCCAGGGCAAACATTCGTGTTTGCCTTGTGTCTGGATGTTGTATATTTATATATGTATGTATATCAGCTGTCTGACACCCATAGTACAGGTTCTGCCTAGTTTGGGGTTGTTTTATTGGTTATATATTGTTTAGTTTTTTCTACTTTGACTGGTTGCCTTCCTCTAATTTCATATTTCGTTTGCACTCTTTGTATTAATCGAATTGTATAAAATAATAATTTTGTAAAAAATATTTTGAAATGATGCAACGCCGCCTATGGAGTTTCTTCCGGCGAGTTCTTCTCCACAGAAGGCAGCCAAATAGTGAACTCGCCTCGACGTAGAAAAGTGATTTGTAAAATCTTACCTACTTTGAATAAACGCTTTTTGAATTTTGAATTTTGGTCTCTAAATCTTGATATTTGGTTGCAGGTCTTCCCATCAGCGCTGTGTACAATCAATGGGGTTTCGGAGAGCCTGATCCAGGTACCCGCAATCAGCTACACTGCGCAGCTCTCAACCCTGTCACTCGCAATCTTGTTCTGTCTTTATGCAGATTTGCGAGACCCTTCATATGCAAACATCACATTAACAAAGAAGATGTGGTGACTACACCAAAGGATAACTCTCCCTCTACGATGACAGCCGAAGGAGAAGTGAAAACGACTGACGGTATGTCATCAGTTCGGCATTTTTTTTATTACGATGGGTTTTTTTGTGATCCTTATAAGTTGACGAAAGCTCTACTCACCACGTTAGATCAAAGACCGTGTCTTTATGTCAGTTTAGGTTTAGGTTCTAAACCTATGTAACTATATTATAATACTGCGTCCATGACCCAATTGAACTTACTACCCAGAGAAGAAAAAGTCTGAAAACCAGTCATTTTTGCTTATAATATTACGATGATGATCATGGTTTTTAACCCCCGACGAAAAAGAGTGTTATAATTTTAACGTGTGTGTCTGTCTGTACGTAGCAACTAACTAAACGGACGCGTCGATTTTGATCTAGTTTCTTTTTTTGTTTGCAAGGTTTCACAATCCAGAGTGTTCTTAGCTATGATCCAAGAATATGACGGTTTTTTTTTAAATTTAGCGTTATTTATATTATGAGGACTATTTTTGTGGTAAAACCAATTAGTGGACGGGGTTTGACGGGGGGACGGGGGTGACAGGATAGCCGTGTGGTAGTACATGTACTTTAGCTCCCAACAATCATTTTGACCGGCTGTTCGACTTGCCGTTTGGCGAAATTGTGCAACCAGCACCGTTAACCACAGATTACTAGCTAAGTTTACATTAGGAAGTGTATAGTGCCTGAAATTCTCCGATAAGCCACAGAACATCAACTTAGGATTTCCAGTATGAATGCCCTTCTTCTTCACATTTTAGAGTAGCGCACTTGTCGGTAAAGTCTACGCAATTCTATTCTGTTTTCCGTCTGATAACATTGATAACTTCCTTTTTTATACAGTGAACCAGATGCCTACATCATTGGAGCAACAGATGGCAAGCCAAACGGCTATGTTGGGTCGCTTGGTGGACGCGATCGCCAACCAATCACATGCTTTAAACCGACAGGCGGCTGCTTCAGAACGCATTGCAGTGGTAATTGCCAGTCACACTGCAGCCATACTTCAGTTGTCAGAGAACATTCCACTGCAGTCTGCGGATCTGACAACAAGGAAGAAACGTGGTGACTGTAATAATATCATCGGAGACAGTAATATAGTCAACTGTACAACCTGTTACAAGATCTCTGGAAACAGTAATATAGTCTACGCTCAAACCTGTTACCTAAACGGTATCTATGGAAACAGTAATGTACTCCTCTGTCAAACCTGTTACCAAGGCAATATCCCTGGAGACAGTAATATAGCCAACTGTCAAGCCTGTGTCTCACATCAGACTTTGGATGAACATACAGTCAGTCGCTCTGGAAACAGTAATGCAGTCAACTGTCCAACCCGTTAACTACATTAGTAGAAAATGACACGATGACATTTTCTTTTAAACTCGTTTTTTAACTATAAACTTTAAGCCTCAACTAACGATTAGTATGTACCTATGTATGAATTTATTTCGTTGTTTCAAAATATCAGATTACTTGGATAAGATAATTAATCATTATATTTAATTATAATATACTTTCTTTACTTTCTTTCTTTTCTTTGTCTTGATGTAGCTACTTATGAATTTGTTTACTTATCGTGCCTAACTCATTTTTTTTTATTATGCTTTTATAATATATAATATTACTTGTACGTATACTTTGCTATATGTTTTGAAACAACGGTTTTTAAAATCCTTGGTCTATATGAATGAATAGTAAGTTATATACAGTAGCCAGCACATGCGGCTGCATATATTGAACTTGATAGCGCCCGTATTTCGTAGCGGTAGGGGTGAATTTCGTAGTGCGAGCGTCCAGCCGCATGTGCTGGCGTCTGTACTTACTTGATTTATTGTATTATAAATGACTGTTAAGTGTACTGAAGAAACCGATTTTTTGGAAAATCCCATTTGACTGTTTGCTGCCATGGAGACAATTAATTCTGAAGTGATGGAGGCAACCAGTGGTGGTGAGACAAGCTATTCGACTACATGGACCAAAAACTAAATCGACCTTTACTTTATGATATGGACTTAGGAACAATAGTTACACTATTAACGTTATTATTACTAGGTATTATGTTTGACTGATCATTGTAAACCTAGGTTAAGAAAATTTATAAAATGGCGATGTATGTATTTAACAAAATAAATAAAAATATTTCAAACCTATGTGTCTGCAAATACTTAAAATTAGGTTTTAATTATTTTGTATTATAATCTAAGATGCAGTTTACTAAATAATACATACATACAATAAATTAGGAAGACCATAGTTCGCTGAATTTTTATCCGGATAATCGTCGTTAACAGTTCACGTATTGGCGGTGGAGTACTTTAAATATAATAAAAGAGAGAAAAATTAAGCCTTTTGCGGTTGAGACGCAGGGTCCGTGGGGGCCTGAAGCTACGAAATTCGATTTGGAAATTTTGGCGCGACATCGTGAGGTTTCCTGTGACCCAAGAGCTGGTAGTTACTTTGCCCAAAGAATAAGTATTGCTATCCAAAGGGGTAATGCTGTATCTCTAATCAGCTGTGTCTCAAGAACAGCTGATCATTTTAAATATTTTGTGGTTATCCTTATTATGCGACTATCCGTCGTTAAATAGCGTAAACAACTTTATACAGGATGTAAGAGAAGGTTTTTTTCTTTCTTCTCACCTTGTAAAAATGATAGAGAAGAAAATTTGAACACTACTCGCCGCTCCGCTCGCTCAACACGCCGCGCGAAATGACTTCAAAACCATCAGCTTTTGGACGATGCTGCTGTGTATACAGATGCAAAAGAAAAGGAAATAGATTGGTCCGGAAATGTCTTTTTAAAATTCCGAAAAACAATTAAAGCTAACTAATTAGTATTGACAAATGTTGTATTTTTCATTAAATAGTCTGCAATACATACAACTAAAGAGGTGAAAATAAATACCTACAATTAAGGTAGGTAAGAATTTTATGGCAGGGTTAGTCAAGACAAGAGCAAGCTAAGCTGAACACTGTTGGTTTACTTGAATCATCATTAGTTCGAGTAAAAGGCGTATACCTCAAGCCGGCGGCGCTACACTCTCGACAAAACCCGAAAGCCGAAAGAGACGCGGTTATGCGTTAGATTGAGATGCAAATACACCGCGCTCACTCTTGTCTTGCGCATAACTGCGTCCCTCGTATTGGCCATGTCTCGTCTAGTTTTATGGAGAGTATAAGGCGTTGTCCTAATAGAACGCGATCGTCTATTAGGACACATATTCGACTTCAATATGTTTGATCGCGCGTTCGTACGAGTAAAATTCGCGCGAACTTACGATGATCGCGCATTCGCGTTTTATTAGGACAACGCCTAACTCAGATGTTTTATTTTTTCAAAGACGACAGCCAAGTGTTAGTAGAGTAGCGCGATATGCGAGAGAAAGAGATGCAGCAACTTCGTCTTGCGATCTTTGCCGTGCGATCTGAATTGTACCTACTTTATTGTAATGGAGCCAGGGTTGCTCTTTATTTGAATTATTTCGCCAAGTGAAGCTTCTGTAGGGACTACTATTTTGTATTTTGTGGTTTCACGTCATTCTCAGCTCACCAATTTTATTTTTTATACTTTGTATATTATTTTATTTTATTATAATATTTCGCTAAGCCCTAACTTACACCCTGTATTTAACAGGTGTTAATTAATTACGTACCTACAATAATATAATAAGTAGTATCGTTTTCCTGTTTTAGTTACCGCAAATCTGTATAAAAGGATCCCTGGTTTGGAAGGTGCGATCATTTTGTCGTTGAATATTGTCGTATCGTCGTTTCGTCGGCAAATATTGTTCTGTATAGGCATTCTTTATTAGGTACTCTTTTATAGTTTTATTTCTTTTCATACTTACGCGATGGAGTTGTGGCTTATTATTTTACCATTCTTTTTTTCCGCATTTTCAACGACGTTTATTGGTAAGTTTTTAAATTGTTGTCATATTTGATTAATTGGGTCATTATCATCATCATCATCATCTCAGCTGAAAGACGTCCACTGCTGGACAAAGGCCTCAATAATCGGTCCTGCGCTGCCCGCATTCAGCGGCAGCGGCATTAATTGGGTAGGTACTTGACAGTATTCGAAATAAATTATTTTCCGTTATACAAGCGTCATAAGAGCGTCGTTGGTCGAGTGGCTAGGGTCATTGACTTCCATTCGGACGTTTGCGGGATCAAGCCTCGGCACGTACACTTGGCCACTGACGCTCGTTAAACAAGAAATAATTAAAACCACGTTTCAGATGCGGTCAACGCGCCAAAGGATAATTCTCCCTCTACGATGACAGCAGAAGGAGAAGTGAAAACGACTGACGGTATGTCATCAGTTCAGCATTTCTTTTATCACGAACGGATTTCGTTTGTGATCCTTATAAGTTGACGAAAGCTCTACTCACCACGTTAGATGAAAGACCGTGTGTTTATGTCAGTTTAGGTTTAGGTTCTAATCCCATGTAACTATGTTATAATACTACGTCCGTCCATGACCTATAAACTTACTATCCCGAAAAGAAAAAGTCTGAAAACTAGTCATTATTGCTAATAATATTACGATGATCATAGTTTTTAACCCCCGACAAAAAAGAGGGGTGTTATATTTTTGACGTGTGTGTCTGTCTGTCTGTCTGTGGCATCGTACTTACGTAGCTCCTAAACGGATGCGTCGATTTTGATCTAGTTTTTTTTCTGTTTGCAAGGTGTCACAATCGAGAGTGTTCTTAGCTACGATCCAAGAAATTATCAGCTTTTTTCTAGTTGTTAAAAGGATTAAGTAACAGTTTTACGGCGGGTGTTTTAATTTTTTAATTTAATGTTATTTAAAAAAGAGATGTTTAATACAAGACTCTTTAGATAAGCGTTTCATATGTGTACGTTTTTGTGCTAAAACTAATTAGTGAACGGGGTTTGAGGGGGACGGGGGTGACAGGATAGCCGTGTGGTAGTACATGTCCTTTTGCTCCCAACAATCATTTTGACCGGCTGTTTGACTTGGGGTTTTTTTTGGCGAAACTGGACCAAAACCATTATTTGTGCAACCAACACCGATAACCACAGATTTACTAGTTAAGTTTACATTAGAAAGTGTACAGTTTTCATCACTATTATTCTAGAAAGAAAACAATAATACGTAACTTATAGTGTAAATAGCAAAAACAGTGCCTGAAATTCTCCGATAAGCCACAGAACATCTACTTATGTTGCAACGACATCTACCGGCCAGCATACAAACGGATTTTACAATTTTTAAACGAAATTAAGCCTTGTATACAGTATTTAAAGTCTACATTACCAAGTCACGCACAGCAGCTTGACGGCCGGCGACGTCCGCCCTTCACGCACACACGCGCAGTCAAGCTGCTGTGCGTGACTTGGTAATATAGACAAATATACTTATACAAGATTTTATTTCGTTAATAAATTGTAAAATTCGTTTCGATCCGATGCCGTGCCGGCCGGTAGATGTAGTTGCACTTTTAGGATTTCCAGTATGAATGCCCTTCATCTTCTCATTTTAGAGTAGCGCACTTGTCTGTAAAGTCTACGCCATTCTATTCTGTTTTCCGTCTGACAACATTGATAACCCCCTTTTTTACACAGTGAACCAGATGCCTAGGTACTCGTACATCATTGGAGCGACAGATCGCAAGCCAAACGACTATGTTGGGTCGCTTGGTGGACGCGATCGCCAAACAATCAGATGCTTTAAATCTACAGGCGATTGTTTCAGAACGTATTGCAGAGGTAGTTGCTAGTCACACTGCAGCCATACTTCAGTCGTCAGAGAACATTCCACTGCAGTCTGCGAATCTGATAGCAAGGAAGAAACGTAGTAGTAACTGTGATATCATCGGAAGCGGTAATAATGTCAACTGTATAACCTTATACAGTATCTCTGGAAACGGTAATAATGTCAACGCTCAAACCTGTTACCTAGACGGTATTTATGGAGACGGTAATATAATCACCTGTCAAACCTGTTACCAAGGCAATATCCCTGGAAACGGTAACTTAGTTCAGTGTCAAATCTGTGTCCCACATCAGTCTTTGGATAAACGTAGAGTCAGTCGCTCTGGAAACAGTAATAACGTCAACTGTTAAACCTGTTACCTACTTTTGTTGTTAGAAAATGACACGATGACATTTTCTTTTAAACTCTTTTTTTTAATATAAAGACGTAACTTTATGTCTTAACTAACGATTAGTAAATTATACTAATGGATGTATTTCATTTCGTTGTGTTTGAATGTATCAGATCACTTGTAATGTTTAGATAACTAATCATTATATTTAACTAGCGGCCCGCCCTGGCTTCGCTCGGGTATATATATTTTTTTAAATCATGTTTTTTTGTTTTACTTTTTTTTATTGTTTTTTTTTTTTTTTTTTTTATAGATTCATAGCTTATGTCAACTATATCGGAGGTTGTTTTATTTCGTGGCAGCAAAATAAATTATTTTTCATCCCAAAATCTAAATTATTTTATCTCTGTATCAAGTTTCACCAATAATTTCCTCCCGAACTACTATTTTCCCGTGGGAATAAGCTATTGTTCCGCGGTTACAGGTAATCTGTTACCTTCACTGTTCGCGCGCTCTTTCGCCGTTTACATCGAGCGAGCGAGCATTCTTAGAATATTCTATAGAATCATGAAGGAAAAAAAAATTCCACGCCCATAAATATATAAATAAATAAATAAATTTGGGCGCGTAAAATTTTTTCTTCCTTCATGTATAGAATCTTTGCGAACGCACTAAGAACAACGAAATAATGCTCTACGCCTGTTTACACTAGAAGAATTTGACGTAGTGGGGATAGAATGAGCATTCGCTCGTTTTATGTATGAATCGACTTTTACTCTATGATAATATCATAGAGTAAAAGTCGATAACGTTAATAGTGTAACTATTGTTCCTAATTCCTAAGTCCATAATATTACTAGGTATATGTTTGACTGATCATTGTAAACCTAGGTTAAGAAAATTTATAAAATGGCGATGTATGTATTTAACAAAATGAATAAAAAGTTTTCAAACCTATGTTTGCAAATATTTAAAATTATGTTTTAATTATTTTGTATTATAACACAAGATGCAGTTTACTAAGTAATACAAATACGTCAACCTTCTATTATTTAGAAGATGAACCGTCTGGCTAAGATAATAACAAATAAGGAAGACCATAGTTCGCTGAATTTTTATCCGAATAATCGTCGTTAACAGTTCACGTAGGTGGAGTACTTTAAATATAATAAAAGAGAGAAAATAAAATAAAAATAAAAAATAATTTATTTTAGATTATAACAAGTGTGTTTGGGCATATTTAGTTGGAGCTTCCTTTTAAGGTACATGTAGCCTGTGCTAGGAAAACTCCGCTCTTCTCTCAGACTATTTATATGTAATGCTCTTCATCATCACAATCATCTTACAAAAAGTAAATAAAGAAAACAAATCAAAACCGAAATAGTGTATCTAACTAGGTAACTAAATAGTATACACATTAAAAAAATAAAAAAAATAAAAATAAAAACAAACAAAACAGAAACCAACTTTGTGTGTTTGTGTGTGTGTGTGTGTGTGTGTGTGTGTGTGTGTGTGCTGTGTGTGTGTAAAGAGAAAAGTTAAGCCTTTTGCGGTTGAGACGCTGGGTCCGTGGGGCCTGAAGCTAAGAAATGAGTTATGAAAATTTTGGCACATTTTGGCGCGTCTTCGTGAGGTTTCCTGTGACCCAAGAGCTGGTAGTTACTTTGCCCAAAGAATAAGTATTGCTATCCAAAGAGGTAATGCTGTATCTCTAATAAGCTGTGTCTCTAGAACATTTTTGTAACAACATTTTTGTAAAATCCTTGGTCTATTATGAATAGTAAGTAATATACAGTCTGTAGCCAACACATGCGGCTGCACATGTTGACCTTGAGAGCGCCCGTATTTCGTAGCGGTAGGGGTGAATTTCGTAGTGCGAGCGTCTAGCCGCATGTGCTGGCGTCTGTACTCACTTGATTTATTGTATTATAAATGACTGTTTTGTGTACTGAAGAAACCTTTTTTTTTTTTTTAATCCCATTTGACTGTTTGCTGACATGGAGACAATTAATTCTGACGTGATGGAGGCAACCAGCGGTGGTGAGACAAGCTACTCGACTGCATGGACCAAAAACTTAATACTCTATGACATGAACTTAGGAACAATAGTATACTATAAACGTTATTTCGTATTACTAGGTATATGTTTGACTGTTCAATGTAAGGAAACCTAGGTTAAGGAAATTTATAAAATGGCGATATATGTATTTAACAAAATAAATAAAAAAGATTTCAAACCTATGTCTGCAAATATTTAAAATTATGTTTATTATATTTATAATACAAGATGCAGTTTACTAAATAATACAAATACGTCAACGTTCTATAATTAGAAGATGAACCGTCTGGCTAAGATAATAACAAATTAGGAAGACCATAGTTCGCTGAATTTTTATCCGGATAATCGTCGTTAACAGTTCACGTATTGGCGGTGGAGTACTTTAAATATAATAAAAGAGAGAAAAATTAAGCCTTTTGCGGTTGAGACGCTGGGTCCGTGGGGGCCTGAAGCTAAGAAATTAGTTTTGAAAATTTTGGCGCGTCTTCGTGAGGTTTCTTGTGACCCAAGAGCTGGTAGTTACTTTGCCCAAAGAATAAGTATTGCTATCCAAAGGGGTAATGCTGTATCTCTAATCAGCTGTATCTCTAGAACAGCTGATCATTTTAAATATTTTGTGGTTATCCTTATTATGCGACTATCCGCCGTTAAAATAGCGTAAATAACTTTATACAGGATGTAAGAGAAGGTTTTCTTTTTCTTCTCACCTTGTAAAAATGATAGAGAAGAAAATTTGAACACTACTCGCCGCTCCGCTAACTCAACACGCCGCCGCGCGAAATGACTTCAAAAAGGTCTGTATTTGGACGATGCTGTTTTGTATACGGATGCAAAAATAAAAGGAAATAGATTGGTTCGGAAATGTCTTTTTAAAATTCCGAAAAACACTAAAGCTTACTAATTAGTATTGATAAATGTTGTATTTTTCATTAAATAGTCTGCAATACAACTGTTAGAGGATGGTAGGTTCAGTCAAGAGCAAGCTGAGCTGAACACTGGAGTAGTATCATTGGTTTACCTACTTGAATCATCATTTGTTCGAGTAAAAGGCGTATACCTAATCTATACTAATATTATAAAGAGGAAAAGTTTGATTGTTTGTTTTTTTGTTTGTTTTTTTGTTTGTTTGTTTGTTTGTTTGCATCGAATAGGCTCCGAAACTACTGAACCGATTTCAAAAATTCTTTCACTGTTGGGAAGCTACATTCACCCTGAGTAATATAGGCTATATTTTATTTTCAAAAAATTAGGGATCCATACTAAAACTTCAATAATGTAACCCAAGGTGTGAAAAAAGTACGTAAAATATTCCTAATAATTGAAAATACTCCGAAAGTACTAAACCGATTTTAGTGAAACTTGGCACAAAGTTTGAATAGACCTTAGGAAAGAACATAGGCTACAATTTACCGCGGGAAATTTTCTCATTCCCACGGGAAAAATTGTTAAAGCGGGCGGAGTTGGCAGAAAGATAGAATAGACCTTGCGGAAGAACATAGGCTAACTTTTACCGCGGGAAAATTCCTCATTCCCACGGAAAAAACTATTAACGCGTGCGGAGCCGCGGCGGGAAGCTAGTAGGTAAATAAATCAGATGTTTTATTTTTTCAAAGACGACACGAGTAGCGCGATAAGGGAGCGAAAAAATGCAGCAACTTCGTCTATTCAGCTAGCGCCGTGCGATCTGAATTACACTTTATTGTAACTAAGCTACGGTTGCTCTTTTTTTGAATTATGTCGCCAAGTGAAGCTTCTGTTGGGACTACTATTTGGTATTTTGTGGTTTCACATTATTCTCAGCTCACCATTTTTTTTTTACTTTGTATATTATTTATTTTACTATAATATTTCGCTAAGCCGTAACTTACACCCTGTATTTAATAGGTGTTAAATAAGTACGTACATTAATATATTAAGGAATATGGTTTTCTTGTTTTAATTAGTTACCGTAAATCTGTATAAAAGGAACCCTGGTTTGGAAGGTGCATTCATTTTGTCGTCAAATGGTGTCAGATACTGTTTTGTATCAGCATTCTTTATTACTCTTTTATAGTTTTAATTCTTTTCATACTTACGCGATGGAGTTGTTGCTTATTATTTTACTTTCCGCATTTTCAACGACGTTTATTGGTAAGATTTTTTTTTCCTAGATGATTAATTGGGTACTTGACAGTATTCGAGATAAATTATTTTACGTTATACAAGCGTCATAAGAGCGTCTTTGGTCAAGTGGCTAGGACTATTGACTTCCATACGGGCGTTTGCGGGTTCAGGCCTAGGCACGTACACTTGATGTTTCAGATGCGGCCAAAGCGGATTATACTTTTGTGCGATCCACCAATAGCTATTATAAATACCACAGTCGCCAAGCTGATTGGTTCGAGGCCAAGTCCATATGTCAGACTGAAGGAGCGCAGTTGTTCCACCCCGAGAGCAAGCAGGAACTTGCCCACGCGTGGGATGCGCTGGACGTGCCTGATGATATACATACTGGGATATCAGATTTAAGAAGAGAAAGAGTCTACGAGACCGTTGACGGTGAGTGAATTAATTATTAAAAAAATAACATCTAATGAAAAGTAATCTGAAAGCCCATTTTTCCTTTCTCATAGCTTATAAAAATCACTCCCGACTTTCTTTATTATCGACGGCCTCGTAGCCTTGTCGGTAGTACGTCTGCCTACGAAGCACAAGGTCGCGGGTTCGAATCCCGCCCAGGGCAAACATTCGTGTGATGAGCACTTGTGTTTGCCTTGTGTCTGGATGTTGTATATTTATATATGTATGTATTTCAGCTGTCTGACACCCATAGTACAGGCTCTGCCTAGTTTGGGGTTGTTTTATTGGTTATATAGTTTAGTTTTTCTACTTTGCCTGGTTGCCTTCCTCTAAATTTCATATTTCGTTTGCACTCTTTATATTAATCGAATTGTATAAAATAATAATTTTGTAAAACTATTTTGAAATGATGCAACGCCTGTAGAGTAGAGTTTCTTCGGGCGAGTTCTTCTCCACAGAAGACAGTCAAATCATGAACTCGCCTCGACGTCGAAAAGTTATTTGTAAAATCTTACTTCGAATAAACGCTTTTTGAATTTTGGTCTCTAAATCTTGATATTTGGTTGCAGGTCTCCCCATCAGCGCTGTGTACAATCGATGGGGTTTCGGAGAGCCTAATCCAGGTACCCGCAATCGGCTACACTGCGCAACTCTCAATCCTGTGACTCGCAATCTTGTTCTGTCTTCATGCAGATTTGCCAGACCCTTCATATGCAAACATCACATTAACAAAGAAGATGTGGTGACGACACCAAAGGATAATTCTACCTCTACGATGACAGCCGAAGGAGAAGTGAAAACGTCTGATGGTATGTCATCAGTTCGGCATTTTTTTTTATCACGAAGGGTTTTTTTGTGATCCAAGCTCTACGCACCACGTTAGATCAAAGACCGTGTCTTTATGTCTGTTTAGGTTTAGGTTCTAAACCCATGTAACTATAATATAGTACTGAAGATAATACTCCATCCATGACCCAACTGAACTTACTATCCCGAGAAGAAAAAGTCTGAAAACTAGTCATTTTTGCTTATAATATTACGATGATCATGGTTTTTAAACCCCGACTAAAAAGAGAGTGTTATAATTTTGACGTGTGTGTCTGTCTGTCTGTCTATGGCATCGTAGCTCCTAAACGGATGCGTCGACTTTGATCTAGTTTTTTTTGGTTGCAAGGTGTCACAATCAAGAGTGTTCTTAGCTATAATCTAAGAAAATATCACAGCTCTTTTCTAGTTGGTAAAATTAGGAATAGATTAATTTTTTAATTTAATGTTATTTTATAAAAAGAGATATTTAATACAAGACCCTTTAGAAAACCAATTAGTGGACGGGGTTTGAGGGGGATGGGGGTGACAAGATAGCCGTGTAGTTTAGCTCCCAACAATCATTTTGACCGGCTGTTCGACTTGCGGTTTTTTGACAAAACTAGACGAACGCCGTCATTTGTGCCACCAGCCAGCACCGTTAACCACGGATTACTAGCTAAGTTTACATTAGAAAGTGTACAGTTTTCATCACTATTATTCTAGAAAGAAAACAATAATACGTAACTTTTAGTGTAAATAGCAAAAACAGTGCCTGAAATTCTTCGATAAGCCACAGAACATCTACTTAGGATTTCCAGTATGAATGCCCTTCTTCTTCACATTTTAGAGTAGCGCACTTGTCGGTAAAGTCTACGCAATTCTATTCTGTTTTCCGTCTGATAACATTGATAACCCCCTTTTTTACACAGTGAACCAGATGCCTACATCATTGGAGCGACAGATCGCAAGCCAAACGGCTATGTTGGGTCGCTTGGTGGACGCGATCGCCAACCAATCAGATGCTTTAAACCGACAGGCGGCTGCTTCAGAACGCATTGCAGAGGTAATTGCCAGTCACACTGCAGCCAAACTTCAGTTGTCAGAGAACAATCTGACAGCAAGGAAGAAATCTGGAGACTGTAATATCGTCGGAAACAGTAAAATATACAACTGTATAAATTGTTACAGTATCGCTGGAAACAGTAATATAGTCACCTCTCAAAACTGTTACCTAGTTGGTATCGCTGGAAACAGTAATGCACTCAACTGTCAAACCTGTTACCTAGGCAATATCCCTGGAAACAGTAATATAGCCAACTGTCAAACCTGTGTCCAACATCAGACTTTGGATGAACGTAGAGTAAGACTCTCTGGAAACAGTAATGTAGTCAACTGTCCACCCCGTTAACTACACTAGTAGAAAATGACACGATGACATTTTCTTTTAAACTCGTTTTTTAACTATAAACTTTAAGTCTTAACTAACGATTAGACATACTTATCGTTAGTTAAGACGTAAAGAAAGGAAAGAAACTATATTATAATTAAATATAATGATTATTTATCATACATTCTAAGTGATCTTTGAAACACAACAAAATGAAATACATACATAGGTTTCAGAGTGTTATAATATAGTTTCTTTCCTTTCTTTCTTTTCTTTGTCTTAATATAGCTACTTATGAGTTTGTTTACTTATAGTACCTAACTCATTTTTTTTTTTTATGCTATTATAATATATATTAAGTAATATTACTTGTACGGATACTTTGCTATATGTTTTGAAACAACATTTTTGTAAAATCCTTAGATTATATGAATAGTAAGTAATATACAGTAGCCAGCAAATGCGGCTGCACATTTTCACCTTGAGAGCGCCCGTATTTCGTAGCGGTGGAGATGAATTTCGTAGTGTAAGCGTCCAGCCGCATGTACTGGCGTCTGTACTTACTTGATTTATTTTGTACATTATCAATCAGTTTGTGGTCAAATAAAAACATTGTAAGCGCGGGCGAAGCCGCAGTGCGGGAAGCTACTGACATATTATATGGGTTATATGTCCATCTATATAGTAGCTTACTATGTAGAACGGTAGGTTACCTGATTAAAGAATCTATTATGCTAATTTTGTACATGAGAAAGTGTGTTTATTTATTTGTCCTTCTTTAACATTGAAACTAAATCAATGAGAGCCGAGAGAGACGGTCAAGTGGTAAAACCTGTGGGTAAAACGCTCAGATCACATTAAATGGAAATTCCAATTTCGAATCCTGGTGGGACACTTGTCAAACAAATATCACTGCAAGACTTTCCCCAGTCTGATAAGGACTTTTCTGGCTGAATATGATTCCGTGCTTCGAAAGGCACGTAAAACCGTGTAACGCGACGCAAAAGTTATTTGCAAATAACGTAGGTAAACATGGTTATTCGAAAATATTATGGTATTATGACATAAACTACATTCTTATTCTGGGATAGCACTTTATTTGAAAGACAAAAATCTATTCTATAAAATGTTTTGGATTACGAGTAGGTATTTACAAGTGATCAGACGGCCGTGTCACTTGCTAGACGTTCTGACATTGGAAATGTACGAGTATTTTCGTTCGATCCAATATGTAGGCCCCAATTTTACGAAAAAATGCGATCCCCTTTTATTTCGGAGAGTTGTGAAGGTCTGATATTTAAAAAAAAAGCTTAAAAGACGCGTATTTACGAGAGATGCAAAAAGAAATAAGTGATTAAAAAATGTGTTTATCCGAAAATTTGCGTTTGGTGCTCGACTTTTTAGAGACAAAGAATGATATCCATAAAACCCCTCTTTTTCGTCGGGGATTAAAAATTTAAGAAAAACGCCTCTAAACAATGAAGTTAACTACAATTTATGAGTCCGAAACAAAAACGATCGGGTTAAGAGTTTAGCCTAACCTGAAAATAGTCAAAAAGTCAGAACCTTAAGTACCTATAAAATAAAATAAAATGTCAAAACGTAATTTTCACATTACAGATTCATTTATAATGTGCTCGATATTGTGTGAGGCTCGAAATCTGTAAATTTTTATTAGTGTTGATGAGGATTCCTCTTTTGCTTTCTCATTATACCTCATAAAAAAGTTTAAAAAATCCTCTTCCTCTTGATGATGAAATGATGAGGAATTTAAGGGGAATAGATTAAATTCGATTGCTTACAGAAAATAAACATTAAACGTAATAAATAATTACTACTGCTTATTTTTTTTCTATTTTAAAACAAAAATAATTAAAAAATATATCACTCTATCTGTATCATATTTATCTTCCTCTTCTGCTTCCTTATCCGCATCCTCTTCCTCTTAGAAACTCCCTTGTCCTCAACCGCATTCTCTAAATTTGTACTTGCCACTTCCTCATCCACGTTCTCATCCTCATAACCACTTCCTCATCAAGATGTTGACCGAGAATATAAGGTACTACCATGCAAAATTTCGAAGATTAGCCCGTACAAACAGAGAAACAAAAAAAGAAAATTATCTGGACATGTTCTGTTTCACTTCTTACGACCTCCTGACTCGGATTTCATCTTTTTCTTTCTATGTACAGACATTTGACCTCTACAGTTTTATTATATAAAGTTTATTTACGAGTATACACCTAGGTATTTTGTTTTATTATTGTTCGTAATATTTTCTTTTTAGTATAATTTCTCCACACATAACTAAGATAACATTGTACGATAGTGAAATATAACTAATTAATCTAAATCTTGATCGAAAGAAGGATTTCGATACAAGCCGTAAGGGCGGACAGGGCATTCAATAAATAACCATTACAAGAAAATAAAATCTTTGTTATACCTGACGTCTTTCTTATTAACTTAATCTAAATACAATAATATTATATACTAGCGACCCGCTCCGACTTCGCACAGGAAATTGGTTATTGTGGGTTATACCTAAGTATGTTATGCATGTATGCATGTATTATACATTATATTATAAACATTCCTCTTGAATTGCTCTATCTATTTAAATAAACTGCATAAAAATCTGTTGCGTAGTTTTAAATATTTAAGCGTACATAGGGATATAGGGACAGAGAAAGCGACTTTGTTTTATACTATGTAGTGATTCACAGACCATATAAAATATTAGGTATTGGTCGCAGACCCTATTCAAGCAGTCCACCCGGATCATCAGGTCCGGATTATTTATTTGGAATTTTTCATCCCAAATTTCATATAAACAGAATCATACTAATATTATAAAGAGTAAAGATTTGTATTTTTGTGTGTGTTTGTGTGTGTATGTTTGTAATGAATAAACTCAAAACTACTGAACCGATTTTAACAATTCTTTAACCATTAGGAAGCTACATTCACCCTGCGTAACAAAGGTTACCTTTTACCGCGAGAAAATGCCTCATTCCCACGGGAAAATCTGTTAACGCGGGCGGACCCGCGGCGGAAAGCTAGTATATTATATATTTGTACTAGAGAGTGTAGGTGTATGTAAGTAACCTGTTATTTGATACCCCATTATACAGTGTGTCCAGCTACCGGTGTCAGCCCCGATAAATTATAACATTATCAAAATGTTTGCTCCAACTATTTTGAAAAGGCGGCCATTTTGTTTTTTTGTTTGTTGAGTTCGGTTCAGTTTGTTCATTTATCTGTTGATGTAAAAGTCCTACAGGCACGTTCCTTTGGTAGTCGGTTAAAAATATCGTAACTTTTAAAATTTAAAACGGGATATTTACCGTGGTATTTGTCACGGGACGACTGTCGTCGAAATGTCTCGGGCACTCACACAAAACAAATACCTACCACGGTAAATACCCCGTTTTAAATCTTAATAGTTATGAAAACTACCGTGTAAGTTTTAAAAAGTATAAAAATAGCATTTTTGCATAAATTCTTAAATTAATCTTCACGATTCAGTATTAGCCTTGAATATACAAAAACATATTTTTGTTTGTTGAACGAGATCGGAAAGGTTATCTATATTTATTTCTAAGTATAACAGTTTATTACAAATTTTCCATTTGTCGAAAGAATACAAGCGCAATGAATTTACTATATTTTTTGTATATATTTATTTTATTCAGTGTAAAGTGCAGCGTTCAAGAAAATTCTCGTAAGTATTGTTATACGTAATACTACTGTAATTTATTTACTGTATTGTTTGTTACTATTTGAATTATCTACTATATAAAAATACTAGCGACCCGCCCCGGCTCCGCACGGGAAAATGGTTATTGTGGGTTATCCTTCAGTATATTATGCATGTATTATACATATAAACCTTCCTCTTGAATCACTCTATCTATTAAAAAAAACCGCATCAAAATCCGTTGCGTAGTTTTAAAGATTTAAGCGTACAAAGGGACATAGGGACATAGGGACATAGGGACGGAGAAAGCGACTTTATTTTATACTATGTAGTGAAGTCGGGTTTCCTTCCTGACGCTATAACTCCAGAACGCACGAACCGATTTCCACGGTTTTGCATTCGTTGGAAAGGTCTCGGGCTCCGTGAGGTTTATAGCAAAGAAAAAAACTGTTAAAAAGTATATATTTTTAGAAAACATGGATTTCATGTAGGTACCTACTTATTTTCTTGGTTAAATATATAGTACTTAATATTTGTCAATAGCAAAAACAAACTACCACTACTACTTTACTTTTTAAAAGTTAAATTATTTTATAAAAAAGTCTGTTAGAAAACTGATTTGCATAAGTAATTCTCTACGTTTTATTGTCCTAGAGCACCTAGTAACCTTTTTTAAAAACGTGATTTTTCAGAGATAAGTAGGTACCTACATTCAAAAGTTATCTCATTTCCGCAATCGTTTTTTGTTTTTAGTTGTAACGAACAAAACCTACAGGGACTACACATACACAGAGAGAACGAATAAATTCTATAAATTCCATGAGTTGTACCGCAGATGGCCTGCTGCTTTAGAAATATGCTCATCTGAAGGAGCAACTTTATATGTCCCTCAAGATGAGCTAGAAGCTTCAGAACTCCTCAACAAGGCTCATAAAGATTTCCAACTAAGGCGACTGCCGTCCGTATGGCTCGGGGTAACCAACTCTTATTCTGCTGACGCGGTGTTTAAATCTCTTGATGGTAAGTACATACTTGTGTGTGCACATTGTGTTTGTGTGCGTAGTGCTCAGTTTTGTAGTACGCATACAAGAGCGCGTGTTTATACTCAACTACAAGCAAAGTTCGCCTGCACTCCTGAGCTAAAACCTGTGTGTAATACTGTACCTGTATAAATATAATGTGTGTATGTTTGTAATGAATAAACTCAAAAACTACTGTGCCGATTTCAATAATTCTTTCACCATTAGATAGCTACATTCACCCTGAGTAACATAGGCTTTATTTTATTCTCAAAAAATTTAGGAATCCTTACAAAAACTTCAAGAATGTAACTCAAGGTGTAAAAAAATACCTAAAATATATGAATTAATAATAATTGAATGGGCTCCAAAACTACTGAACCGATTTTGGTAAAACTTGGCACAAAGATAGAATAGACCTTGAAGAAGAACATAGGCTACGATTTACTGCGGGGAAATTTCTCATTCCCACGGGAAAAGCTATGAACGCGGGCGGAGCCGCGGCGGGAAGCTAGTAATTAATAAATATGTGGGGACATCTCACACACGGCTATCTGACACCAAACTAGACAGAGTCTGTACTATGTGTGCCAGACAGTTGATATACATACAATTATATAAATTACTAGCGACCCGCCCCGGCTCCGCACGGGAAAATGGTTATTGTGGGTTATCCTTCAGTATATTATGCATGCATTATACATATAAACCTTCCTCTTGAACCACTCTATCTATTAAAAAAAACCGCATCAAAATCCGTTGCGTAGTTTTAAAGATTTAAGCGTACAAAGGGAGGGACATAGGGACAGAGAAAGCGACTTTATTTTATACTATGTAGTGATACAACATCCATGGTACATTATATATTTGTACCTACCTAATAATGTTTGGTTTCAGGTCGTCCCATAAGCGAGGTATACAACAAATGGCACAGCGGCTACCCGAACAGAACCGATATTTACCATTGTGTGTACATGAACAAAAACTTCTTGCTCATAAACCATCTTTGCGACTACACATTTAGATTCTTCTGCCAATATACTCCGGGAAACGTAACAGAAAATTAATAAATAATGCTAATAGGAATGATGACTGTATTCAAAACTAATTATTTGGCTCTACGCAGTTAAGAATTATGCATGGTCCAAGAAAACAAGGTCTTGCAATTAGACCACGTGACTGACACGAGCCTACGACATTTTGCGCTGTTCATCCTTGTCTATTACACGCATTCAACAAGGATGAATAGGCAAAATGACGTAGAAATGACGTAGGCTCGTGTCAGTCACGTGGTCTAATTGCAAGACCTTGTTTTCTTAGACCATAGAATTATGTAAAAATGTTAGTAGACTGTCGATTCTTTTACCAATTGAACCATAATACATTTTACAATTAATAAAATTATAGAAAAATAAAAGTGAAAACTGATACAATGTTTGTTTACTAAGGCGTGACATCTCAACTATTTAATTCAACTATAACTTGTACAAACTTCCCATAGGTACAAGTTATAGTTTTTGAAATTTCATAAAAAGAAGATGATGTGACTAATCAGTCATCATCCAGTGTTTTAATTATTTATTTGGCGACTAGCTTCCCGTCGCGGCTCCGCAGGAATTTTCTCGTAGTAAAAGTAGCCTATATGTCACTCCCCAAGGTCTATTTTATCTTTATACCTAAGTCTTTTTGAGTATCTGTCTTTTTGAAACTGAGAACAAAGGATTTCTTATACCAAAGGGGCATATGAGCCTTCTTTAAAATAAGGGTGAATAGTAAACTATCTTATTACCTTTTAACAATCCATATTTTACGTACCCACCGAGGGGCTCGAGCCTTTCCCTGAAATCAGGGTAAGTAGACATTAGTCAACCACACTGGCCCAGTGCGGGTTGGTGAACTTCACACGCGACCTTTAAATTACTTCGCAGGTGTGTGCAGGTTTCCTCACGATATTTTCCTTCACCGTAAGAGCGTCGAATAAACGTACAGTAGCCAGCATAAGCGGCCAGCATATTATGACCTCGAGAGCGCCTTTCAGGTTGTAGGGGCGAAAGCAGTAGTGTGATTATCTAGCCGCATGACGTGCTGGTTTCTGTACATATGAATTCGAAAATAGAAAACACATAGGTACGTGCTAAGGCTCGAACCCGCGAACTTCCGAATGGAAGTCAACAGCCCTAGCCACTTGGTCACCGGCCGCTACTACTTATTACTTACTTACCTAAAATAATATATAGGTAACTTAAGTACTGTGGAGTTTGCATCAGTGCGTTTGCAAACTCCTTTTAAATGTTACTGGCGCTTATGCCGCAATTCTAGAAAAACGATTTGATTTTGATTTAGGAATTGTCTCGCATTTAAATAAAAGAAGATTTGTCTTTATAATTACTCCAAGGGTGGAGAATAGACCAGATCCTGATTTGAAGATAAAATAAATAGCTTTGAAGATTCCCTTGTCGTGTTATTGTCGAGCCATCTTCATTGTACCTACGTTTTTTTTCGTCAGCTTCCGTCGTCGTTCCTTCTTGCTTGTGGCAGAATTATTCTGTCCCTTTCTAAACTTTTAGCTAGAAACAGGATGGCATGATTATGAGACTACATCGTTGATTCCCAGAAGTACGCAAGCAGAGATAACCCAGTTGACCTTGTTTTAAAAGATTATGTGCTTCTATCTCGGTTCGGCATAGGCTAGCAAAATATTTAAAATACATGTACCACAGACTCGTACATTCTTAAACGGCCTATAATATAAGTAGGATTTGTAAGTAATTCAATTGCTGTTCCGTACATTTAAAAGGAATTTTAAATAAAGACCAGTTTAGAATACTTAAGAATGTAATTATAGTACTTTTCTGTGTATTGGATTTAAATTTTGAATATAAATATAAATGAAGATATATCAATTCATAGATTAATAGTTTTAAATATTTATTATAATAGTTTTAATATTCTTAGATTTAATTTCAGGATTGAATTGACAGTACCCATTTCATCAAGACAAGTTTAATTTTACCTTGTTGCCCGAAAGTTATTTGAAATAATTAGTAAAGAAGATGTTTAAATAATAAACTTGTAAATTAAACAATTAAGTTAAAATGTCTAAGAATTCTTGACAGATCTGTTTGTTTATTTATACCGAGTACTTCTAACGTAGAAAACAGTATAACGGTAAATTACAAGAAAACGTATTTTTTATTGCCTCAAAAATCAAGCTACTTGATAAAGAAGGGATTTTTATAAATGTTACGGAATACTAAATACTCATCCGCTAACTGAATAAATTAGATCATTATCTTAAATTAATTTTATTATATTTCGTTGTTCATTTAGTGTTTGGCGTTCTACAAGAATGGGTCTTTTCATAGTTAAACTTTTTTTTTCTCTTGTTCTTCCTTCATGTAAGTAAAGCTTTACTCTATTTTATACCTTAAACCGCAAATAATTAGTTAGTTTTTTTTTTGTATGTGTTGTTGATTTTGAACTGTTTTTCTTAGCCTACAAAACCTGTCTTTTCATCAATAATGTTTTTATAATGCTGTCTTCAATATTACGTGCTATCATATTTTGAAACGCCAGTGTTGGCCGTGTCGATTCGATGACCATTTTTATATAACTCTTCTAAAATGTTCTTAAAACATTTTTTTTAATTGACCTGAGCTTGTGTCGAAAAAGTACGACGGATCAAGCTTCACCGGACTTGCGGGCGAGCGGAAGACTACCCCAATCTTAAAACATAATATTTATGCGTGATTCACGTAAGTAAATATTTACAATCGCAAATGCTGCTCACCCTATATTTTCTATTGACATGAAGATGCAATTTCAGATACAAATTATATAAAGGTCCTTATTTAAAGCCCTTACACGAGGGCAATTCCGGGCAATAATTGCTCGGCAACACGAATGGACCGATCTGGAGCAATAAGTGGAGCAATATGGAGCAATTTCAATAAATTGCGGCAATTATTTCGGCGATATTGCTTTTAATTGCTCCAGATATTTCATATCGCTCAATGTCGCAGATACGAATTGCTGAATTTCCAATGGGCTTGGAAATTCCAGGCAATTTTTGTATGTATCTCGTTCGCACTTGTTTTCGTTTTGCGGCTTGCCGTCTTGCTTCCGCGGGGAGAGCGGGAGGTCGGGTGGAAGTAGGGCTCGATATCGCTTCATATCGCTCCATATCGCTCAATTTTGTATGGCCCTATTATTGATGCTTGTCGCCGTTGCCGTAAATTTCCTGATGTGGTCGTGACGTCATAGTTGACGAGAATTGACTGGAATTGAGCAATTTTAGTTGCCCGTGTATCCGCACCTTAAAAGTATTATTGGAACTGCATGTTATAGGTCCAGCCGTTACCCCGTAACATGAAGTGCTATGATAAAAGTTTGTCGCACATTTAACTGTCAAAAAGTTGCAATATCCTCCAATAGGATAAGAGAATACGCACGACAAAATTATGTCTGTCACGCGTGGACCGGGCATGTTAGAGGGGCTGGAGATAAGTGGCAACATTAGTTTATGCACAAACAACCTCACAACCTAGTCGTGGGTAATAATGAAAACAGTAACGGTAATAGACGATATCACGAGAAAGACGAGCTGAAACAACTTTGGCAAAACGCCTCATTCCCGTGAAAAAAGTAAACACTAAAATAAATATTTAAAAGTAAATCTTCTATATAATAAAACTGTAGAGGTCAAATGTCTGTACATGGAAAAAAAAGATAAAATCCGAGTCAGGAGTGAAATAGAACATCCAGACAATTTTCTTTTTTTTGTTTCTCTGTTTGTTTGTTTGTTTGTACGGGCTAATCTCCAAAATTATTGGACCGATTTGAATAAAATTTTGCTTGGTGTTTCTTTACATCCTCGGTCAACATCTTGGATACTTTTAATCCCGGAAAATATGAGTTCCCGTGGGATAGTTAATAATACTAATTTTATTAAAAACGCGCGCGTAGCCGCGGCCAGCAGCTAGTAATACATAAATAAATTGTATGTTTCAGATGCGGTTTCTTCAGATTATGTTTATAACGACATAACTAATCATTTATATAAATTTCACAATGAAAACGCAAACTGGACAGAGTCCATTGAAATTTGCAAGTCTGAAGGAGCAAAACTTTTTTACCCAGAGGACAGAAGAGAGGCCCTGGAAGTAAAAATAACGATGATTTCTCCCGAACAAGCTCGAAAATTGGTCAATTTGAGGCTTGGCATCTCGTATGTTGAAGAGAAAGGTGTTTGCGAAACAATTGATGGTGAGTTTAGATATCGGCAAAGAACTTGAGCGAGAGCGGGGGTGACGAATGGGCGCGGAGGGAAAAATTGTACTCAGATTTTCACTATGAACTTTCCGAACGCGCGCTGTTGTACAGTAGCCAGTAGGTACATGCGGCTGGACATGTTGACCGCGGTAGGAGTGAATTTTGTAGAGCAAATTTCCAACCGCATGTGCTGGCTTCTGTACCAAGTTACTTATAGTTCAAGTTGTTTGTTTGTCGCATGTTTGCCGCTAATAATAACATAGGTACTTAAGAATGTACCTAATCTATCCATAGTAATAATAATAGTAATAATAATCTAAACCGACGAGCATGTATGAGGAGATTAATGAGTGTAGATGAAGCGAAAGAAGTATGTTTGGATCGTAGCAAGTGGAAGGAAGTGGTCTCTGCCTACCCCTCCGGGTAAGAGGCGTGAATTTATGTATGTATGTATGTAATAATAATTAGTACTCTGATCCGATTGGTTTTTAACCCCCGACGAAAAAGAGGAATGTTATAAGTTTGACGTGTGTGTCTGTATGTATGTCTTTGGCATCGTAGCCACTTTTTTATATTCTAGTACTTCTTCTTCTTTTCGTGTCGATTCGGCGACTAGATATTAGTACTATTCTAGGCTTAGGGCTAGTACTATTACTACTCTGTCATCCGTGGTACTATTATAATTCTGTGTCGTAGCTCCTAAACGGATGCGCCGATTTTGATCTAGTTTTGATTTGTTTGCAAGGTATCATATTCTAGCTAGAGTATTCTTTGGTATGATCCAAGAAAATATCTTCAACCATTTGAAGATTATTAGCTTGTTCTAGTTATTGAAAGGATCTATAACGGTTTTGTGGCGGGGGTTATTTAATTTTGGATAATTTGCAGGTCGTTCAATAAACGATGTTTACTGGGAGGGTGACAGGCCTGATCACAGTTACCACAAAAATCGATGCGCATATATGAAGATTATGAGGTACACGACCGAAACCAAAATGTACCTTGGCCTATGCCATTTAAAGCTAGCTTTCATGTGCAAGATTGAGCAAATCAAGTCAAAAAAGAAATATTTACCTACGATAGATCACGAACATGCAACAAAGAATTCAGGACACAGTACTTCCACAGGTAATTATCAATATAGTAATGATCTCTATGTAGGTATTTAAATTTTGTTGTATGTGTATTGTAAAAGAGGAAAATACAAAAGATGCGACATTGTGGAGTTTATTCGGCGGGTTCTTCTCCACAACAGCGCACACATTGCGCGAATCTGCTAGTTATGTTCAAACTGATATCGCATCGTCTCTTTTAGTTTGTTTGATCTCTTTTTTATTGCTTAGATTTGTACATTCGTTTGAGACGAGAGCCGGTCTTGGTTTGAGGAAAGCTGAGGAAAGCTTCTTAACTTCTGAAAACCTATAACATGTTTTTTTCTTTCCTTACAGAGAGTGGCGCCCTTTCCTTACAGTGGTGGATGATTATTGTTGCTTCGTGCTTGTCAGCAGTGGCGTTGGCGGCATTGGTAGCTTTTTTTATTTATGTTATTAAAAATCGGAATTATTGGTAGACGACATTCTCAACCTCTCTTCCCTCGTGGCCAAACTGTTTCGGCTGATTTTGGGTACTTTACCCAGCAATCCTCGAGAAAGTTTGCGACCCAACGAATGTATCTCAATGTACTATATCTGCACAACCACGACCCTCTGCATTAATAAATGTGGGATATCTCACACACGGCCATCTGACCCCAAACTAGGCAGATCCTGTACTATGGGTGTCAGAGAGCTGATATACATGCATACATATATAAATATACAACATCCAGACACAAGGTAAACACAAGTGTTCATCACACGAATGTTTGCCCGGGCGGGATTCGAACCCGCGACCCTGAGCTTCGTAGGCAGACGTACTACCAACTAGGCTACGGGGTCATCAATCGAACTACTGGTTGTACAGCCTGATTCAGAAATAAGGTATCTACCCCGGCAAAAGTATATGTAATAAATACACTGAAAATTAATTGCGAAATTATGTGGTGGCCCACATAACTTGGCCCAGAGTTAAAACATGAATACAATAGTTTAAAAATAGGCAAAGTACAGTAGCCAGCTAGCACATTCGGCTAGACAAGTTGCCCTTGAGAACGCCCGTATTCCATACGAGAGTAGGTAGGGGTGAATTTCGTAGCGCAAATGTTCAACCGCATGTGCTGGCTTCTAGAACTACAATCGTCGTTGTTACGAAGCAAGCCTTACCAGACGTGTGTGTGTGTCTCTGTCTGTCTGTCTGTGGCATCGTAGGTCCTAAACGGATGCGCCGAATTTGATATAGATTTTTTTTTTTGCCAAGTGTCATAATCGATAGTGTTCTTCTATGATCTAAGAAAATCAAGGATGTTTTATGTACTTCCATACGGGATCGGTGCATCCGTTTAGGAGCTACGATGCCACAGACAGACATACTTAAACACAATATGGACAATAAAATATCTTCACCCATATGAAAAAATCTCTTTTCTAGTTGTCAAAAGGATCTAAGTAACGGTTTTGTGGCGGGGGTTATTTTTTATTTTTTATTTAACGTTATTCATTAATGTAAATTAGGCAACATGCATTCTTAATTAGGTACTGTTAATATAAGCATAATTCAACATTATCCGAGTATTTCTTTTTGCTGATGACCTTAAATTATGTAATATTATCAAAAATCATGTTGATCACGTTAACCTACAAAAGGACCTGGACTGCTTAACTAGATGGTGTCAGGCCAACGACATGGTTTTAAATTCAGATAAATGCCATCATATTAGATTCAGTCATAAGGTTAATACTTCCTTAACTACTTACAATATAGATGGGTCTCAGCTGAGATGTTGTAACTCAATTTCTGACCTTGGCATATTTTTTGATAAAAAACTTACTTTTGTACCCCATATTGATAATATAGTCAACAGAGTCTCTAAAATGCTCGGATTTGTTATCAGAAATGTTAAAGTATTTAAGAATCCATCTACAAAGATCACTGTTTATTCAGCATATGTCAGAAGTGTTCTAGAATATGGTAGTCTAGTTTGGTCTCCGTCCTATGCTGTTCATCAGCTGGATTGGAACGCATACAAAAGAAGTTTTTGAAACATCTTGCATACTCTTGTCGTATGCTGAATAAACTTCCCTCTTATAGTGATAGATTACATCATTTTAAATTGTTTAGTTTGAATGATAGAAGATTTCTTCTAGACATGATATTTTTGTTTACAATTTTAAGGAATAGAATTGCTTGCCCCGCTTTGTTGAATTTGTTTAGTTTTCAAGCACCATCATACGGTCATACCTACCTCGACGTCCTTTAAAATTGCTCAATGCTCCTGTTTCTAGAACTAACTTAAAGGCTAACTCTGCGGTATCTAGGTTAAGTAAAAACTATGGTACCATAAGTGATACTATTGATATTTTTGATGATACCCTGTATAACTTTAAAACTAAAATATTGTCTAAACTTAATTCTGTTTAGTTGTGTTAAGAGATACTGTTGATATTTTTGACGATACCTTGTATAACTTTAAATCTAAAATTATGTTTAAACTTAATTCTGCTTTGTTGTGCTAAGTAGATTAAGTATTTTTTCTTTATCTTTAGAAAAGTGTCCATAAGGCATTCTTTGTTTAATTTTTTTAACGCATGCTATGGCTCCTACAGGTAGGGCAATTATGTTATTTATATAGTGTCTTCCTATACCAATTGTAATTTTTATTGTTCTACCACAAGTTGTCTTAATAAATAAATAAATAAATAAATAAGGATCTATAACAATAATTAAAAATTGCTCGTTTGACCCAGTCAGCTTGTTTAATTTACCATTTTCTGTCATCGTCAATAGTTTCTGTTTGTTTGGAATTCTAATAGATAAAACAAAAAAGCGATAAAAAAATTAATTAAAATATTATAATTGACCATGACATTACTTACAGCGCATTATTGTATTTCCTTATCGGTTATTTTATTCTAATTATGTATTATCATTTTATTTAACAACATTAGTAGAAAGTCGAAATAATAGTTGTATTGTAAAAGTAATTATCGAAATTTCAGTATTTTCACGTACCTAACTTTATTTTTCATCATCAATTTCTTTTTTCTTCTCACTCTTATGTTCTTTTGATTGTTTTTTAAATAAGCCACGTTTTTTCTTCGTTACTGTTACTTCCTTTTCATCATCAGTTTTTGCATCTAATGGTTCCAATTTTTCATTGTTATCTATAGAACCCACGCTAGTAGTATTTTTGGTGTTCTTTGTGTCGTCTTTTTTCAAATTAGCTGCCTTAATTTTATCATAAATTGGTTTAGGAGAATCACTCATAGATAGTTTTTTGTCAACGTCGCTTTTTTTAGAAGTTTCTTCTTTTTGCGCCTTTCTGAATAATCCTCGTTTTTTCTTTTTTGGTTCATCTCCACTTTTGTTTTTGCCTTCAGTGTCCTTATCGTCAGTTTTGATGTCGTCTTCGTCCGTTTTTATGTCATCTTCGGGTTTGGTTTCCTTTGCTGCAGCGCTTTTACTCACAGTTGCAAATGTTGGGTTGACAAATTCCTTTTTTAGAGTATCAGTATTACTGCTAAATGTTTTAACATTGGATGGACCAGCAAGGCTGTGCACTGCACCAATTCTTTGTGTATTGTATTGCTTGTGAACTATGGCAGTATCTTGGTAGGGTAGAGTAGCAGATCTTGGAGTATTATCAGCAGGATTTAGAGTTACTTTGTAAGATTGTAAAGTATTCGTTTTTAGAGTACTGTTTTGATTAAGCGTATTATATTTTGAGTCTAATGGATATTCTGGTCTCTGATCATTCAAAGTAGTTATCGATGTTGTCATATCAGGTGCGGGTAATGCTGGTAAAATCCTATACCCATCAAGGATTATTGGTCTAGGCATTGGGCTCTCTACATCTCTGACAATGACAACGCCCTGATCTTTGTTGTACATATATTTGTTTCCATCATTTGTTACATTTAGTTCTATTTCTATTTTCAAGCTTCGAACCAGTAGCAGAAAGTATATTTGGTAAACTGTAACAAAATATTTTTAGTCAATAAATAATAATATATGGGAATGAAAGCTGAGTATGGCAGAAGAAACTTAAAAGTAGAACATGTGCTATAGAAATGAGAGCATAAGGGGTATGATAGGTTCTAGATTGTATGATAAGATTAAGAACAGTGTAATGATGTAAAAATTTTAAGTGAAAGAAAATTTTAAGAAGAAGCAAATTTATATCACGAAAAACAAATATACACTTACTTCCACTGATAATGACCAAAGCCAAGAAGAGTGGCTTGATGACAGCGACTAGCAGACCGTACACCACGAAGGCCAAAAAGAGGTTGACCAAGCCATACCAACAGTAGAAACGAAGTATCACTACATCCCGCTGAAATGTAAAACAAAGTATGAATAATATTATCATCATCATCATTTCAGCCAAATCACGTCCACTGCTGAACAGAGGCCGCTGCTGGGATATTATACAGAGTGTAAATAACGGCTCAGCAAATACTGAAAGAAAATGCTCAGTCACAACCTCAACCTCAAATGCTCAAACGACTGAAAAACAGCATCTATCTCTCTTGAGGTAGACATGAGTCATGACCCTTTAACTATTGTGCCCTATTGTTTACTACATAACTAAGATTGTGTCTACATTTTAGTATGTGTTTCGTCACACAGCAGAATGAATAAATGAGATTTCTTTCTTTCTTTCAATCAAAGGATTTGAGCAACTTTCCTGAAGAAACATTTATTGGAAATGATAAAAAATACCTCTTCTCTATACAAACTGTCCGAGTAAAAGTATTATTTTGTATGAGAATGTAGAGTTTTTTTCACTTCCGAGAAAAGTGTCATATAGCAATTTGTGAAAACCATTGACTGAACATGCCCTTCAGTATTTGCTAAGCATATCTTACATCTTGTATTTTATTGCACAAATAAAGGTAGAAAACATAAATTAGTTTAAAATAATTTATGTACAAGGGGCTTTTAAGATAGAAACTTATATAAAACTCTAGGGTTTTATGAGGCAACTGGTGCTAAAATGTCCGCGTGTTTTTTTTAATACAATAAACGTTCCATCTACGTATCTATATTAAACTACATTACTAGCACAAAGCTATTGTCTAAAAACAATTTGGATCCAAAGATTATGCACATCTGTCTGATGCCCATAATACATACAAACTCTGCCTAGTTTGGGTTCAGTTGCTGTGTAAATATCCACAAGTATTTAACGTATAAGGGTGTCAACGAACTAGCAAGCGAAAATCGTCAAAGTCAAATTTCTTGATTCATCATAGGTTTATAAAACACTAAATGACGTCATATCAGAAGTTAAGAAGCTTTGCTCAAACCAAGACCGGCTCTCGTCTCAAACGAATGTACAAGTCTAACCAATAAAAAAGAGATCAAATAATTTAAAAGAGGCGATACGATATTAAACATAACTGGCAGGTTCGCGCAGGATGGATACACTGTAGAAGATCTTACCCTGTAAAGTCCAGCAAGAAGTATACCGGTGAAGACCAGGTCAGAAGCAGGATGCAGGACGCAGAGTGAAGATGGGGCTGCGCCATCGTTCAGTTCGTTCACCGAAATACTGATGTGGGCTAACAGAGGCCACAACAGTACTACTTCTGATGATAGACTGGCTATTTGAACGATCTGTTGAAAAAAGTTTTTTCTGTCATTTCATTTTCTTGGACGGCCCCGTAGTCTAGTTGGTACTGTTGGTAGTACGTCTGCCTTAGAAGCACAGGGTCGCAGGTTTGAATCCTGCCCAGGGCAAACATTCATGTGATGAACACTTGTTTGCCTTGTGTCTTGATGTTGTATATTTATATATATATACTAGCGACCCGCCCCGGCTCCGCACGGGAAAATGGTTATTGTGGGCTATCCTTCAGTATATTATGCATGTATTATACATATAAACCTTCCTCTTGAATCACTCTATCTATTAAAAAAAACCGCATCAAAATCCGTTACGTAGTTTTAAAGATTTAAGCGTACAAAGGGACATAGGGACATAGGGACATAGGGACATAGGGACATAGGGACGGAGAAAGCGACTTTATTTTATACTATGTAGTGATAGTGAAGCTACCTACCTAGCTAGGTACCTATATAAGCTGTCTGATACCGAAGTATAGGCTCTGACTAGTTCGGGGTCAGACAAATGGCCATATTTATTTTGTTTTTGAATTGATTATTGATTGATTTCATTTACAGACCGTCTCACACAGAAATAAATAAATAAATATGTGGGACATTTCACACACGGCCACAGCAAATATTTAATTAGAACTGGTTTCCAAATCAAATCACAAACGAATTAATTGAGTTACACCACTTTCCCAAATCAAATTATTATTTGCTATGAACGTAAAAGTTATTACAATAATTTGACTTTCGTATCACGTTATATTTTACCAAAATCAATTGGTGTGCAAATTCATTACGTACTTTTAATTACAAACATTCAATATAATAATTATAAATAAGAAAAGAACAATAAATTAAACTTAAAGGATTCCCGTCATAGACTTATTGTAGTACGAGTACCTATTAATAGTGACGTTGATTTCAAAGTTCATATTTACCGCCAAAATCAAGTGCAAGTACGCCAACACAATGAGGCCGATACGGACCGGCGCCACCCAGAAACATGTCTTCAATCTGGACTTCCACACCGTATTCTGAAGATATTCGAAGAACTTTCTCATCTTCACAGACTCTGTCTTCAATGTTCAAACACAGATATTGACAAAGAAGACTTTTCGTTCATTCCATATACGAAATGTCGAAAGTAAAGTAGTAGCTAAATGTTTAAGATTTGACACCTTGAATGACTACCATGATCTATTTGATATTTCACTTTATCACTAACAATGCCCATGTTCATGTAGAGACAACATGTCTGTCAAAAATACTGAACAGGAATGCACGAAATTGCCGAAATGCTGTAAATTAGGATGTAATTAAGTGGACAGCATTATATTGTTTAATTGGTGGCAACATTTATGTCACTACTTTAAATAATGAAATGCAATGTTATTAGGGTTGGCCTTGAACAGAATTTAGTGTAGAGAGATGTTGAATTAAATAGAATTTTATATTACAAAAAAATACTTCAATAACTCTACAAACTCTTTAACTATGTCAACATCGCGTTAATTAGTGGCATAAATTGTATCTGTCTTCTCTAGTACTTGTACGTAATTTATCAATATGAAAACCATTTTTCGCAATGTTGTTCCAAATGACAAGACACAGGGATACATTCATTAGGCGTTTTCAAGTGTCGTCGGCAGTCAAGTGTTCAATTCGGAGTGGGTAGTCTACAGAGCAAAATGATCTTGACCAGCAGAGATTGAAATTCTGGACTGAAACTAGGTATATCATCAATAATCATCATGACCTAAAACACATGTTCTTAAAGAAAATAAATACAATGTATTCTTTTCACAATTCTATGAGTTCTTTCCGACTGAAAAATTAAAGTATCAGTACCGAAAAGCGCTATAATAGGTAATTCTAATAGAAAAGTCTACAGTGATACATTTCGTTATCAGTAACCTAAAATTATATAAAAACAAAGTGAATATTACAAAAGTAATTCAATTGTAAGAGTTTAAGCCAACTAAGCCGCCGGCTTACCCGGCTTACCTTTAACAATAACAATAATAATAAAATATGGATGTAATGTAATGTCTGAAATAAATGGATTTTATTTTTATTTATTTATTATTATATACCTCGACATAAATTTTGGAAAATAAAAGAACCCGTATATTTTTGTTTTATCACGTCTCATACAAAACAGTATTTTTTTATCTAATCTGATTTAATAACGATACTGACTGTATACAAAATATTCGCGCTCATTTAAATATCCCCGTATACATGAACTGTATGGTCACCCTAATCTATTTTCTACCTTAGAAATTTGATAAATTGATGATAACTGTTAAAATGAAACATGCACAAAAACAGAAGACGTGTTAAATTTTAGTAAAATCATTTTCACAATTTCTGCAGTAGTCTCGGTTTGCATACATTTTAGGGTTAATTAAATATACGCTAAAATACGGAACACTCAGACGGGATGTTATAAAAAAAAGTATTTTTTTTATTTACTCTTAAACTATTATATTTTACGTTCAGATTTTTGTTTCACAAATTGATTCGGGGTGGTATTCGTGTAATAGATTAAAAATGACAAGAATTTATGTAGCTATAGCTTGAGATTTTATAGGAACACTCCGTCAGCACCATAGGAGGATTGAGTGTTCTACAGATACCTTTATAAAAACAAAATAAAACTATGAAATACATTGAATAATTGTTAATATATTTAACAAATTCTGCACAATTATTTCACAAAACAAAAATATATATAGATCTAGTACTTTTTGAGAAACGAGATACAGTAGGTATTTTTCTCAGGTGAGCGGACTGAGTGTTCTAGTTAATTGACCATAACTTTTTTTCCATACTTTTCACAAATTTTTCGTCTTTACCATTGACTTTTCACAATTATTTCCTAAAATATTCCTGAATTTCGTGATGTTTGGACTATTTTTTAAAAAGGAACACTCGGGCCACACGCACATCAAAGCAGTTACATCATCGATGCTGTAGGATTCTATTATGAAAATTAAAAAGGTCAGTTGATAGGAGAACCTGAACATTTAGCTCATTTGAAACAAACTGACCATTGGTGATAGTCGCTTATCTATTTGATTTATGCAAGCAAGGTATGTAGTTCCATTTCAAGTACTTATCAAGTTTTTTCTTTGCCGTTTACTTCATGATTATCTATACTAATATTATTATTAGTCCAAAATTAGCACTAGCTTTACACCTCGCGGATTCGCCTGCGTTAATAGTTTTTCCCGTGGGAATGAGAGATTTTCTCGCGGTAAAAGGTAGCCTTTGTGTTATTCTGATCGAAGTCAAAGTATTTATTTTATCTTTGGGATATTTACATTACTTAGTTAAGTCAGTTAATTCTTTTGTGGAGAGTTCAAAAATGTTGCTGTCTTCTGTTTGAAATGAACTCGCCGAAAGAAACTCCACAGGCGTTGTATCTTCTATAAATATTTTTACAAAATTATAAATTATTATTTTGTACAATTTTATTAATATACCAAAGAGTGCAAACGAAATATACAATTAGAGGAAGGCAACCAGTCAAAGCAAAAAAAATAAACTATATAACCAATAAATCTATTACAAGCACAACCGGCAATCGACTAGAGCAGACCAGAGCAAGCAGCACCACGTTCACGAGTTGACGTATGGGTCAGCCATCGCCGGGCTCAACCATATTGTATAAACTATATTATTATAAAGTTTCATTAAAATCAATGGTTTTTGCGTGAAAGAGTAACAAACACCCATTCATCCACATCCATCTTTAAAAACTTTTGGTAGGATTAAATTCATTTTCAACTTCTTGTTTAAGGATTCTAAAGAGTTGATAACTCAATCAAAACTACAATGGCAGACGATGGTAAATGGCGATTAAAAAGCTGTTTCTGCTGTATGCCTTTGCGCAGTGGAGTGCTCGGTTTGGCCTACTTCAATGCCACAGTGGTAAGTCATGTCCTATAGAACCAAAACATATCAAAAAGCCTTATTCATTGTGTCATATACAATTTTATCAATTTGAACATCTCAGCCAAAAGCAGTTCATCCAAAGAACGGTCTCATTTTTGAGTTATAAAATTACAACGAAAAGTTGCTTTGCTTATTTGGGCTCTGTTCGGACTAGGTATTTAGAAGATGGTTTATGTGAAGTATTGGCTGTACAAAGATCAATTCTGAGTTTTTTTTCTGCTTTAAACTAAACAGAAACATTGCAATTTTTATATTACTTAGAACGAAATAAGATTCAATCTGTGAACCTTACCTACCCTATTTATTTGAGTTTTCAATCTATGTTCCTTAGGGAAAGATGTTCAGTTTCATAATTACTACTACTATGTTGCAGATAAACAATAAGATAAATTTCTATAATACTTTCTATTAAGTTTTGATTGTACAGTAGCCAACACAGGCGGCTGGACATTTGCACAACGAAATTCACCCCTACTGCTACGGAATATCGGTGCTCTTAAGGTCAACATATCCAACCACGTGCTGGCTACTGTACGTTTTACTGTCTAGCACGTGTTGGCCAAATTAACTTAAGCTAGGGACTACTATTTGGTATTCTGTGCTTGAGCTTATTCGATCCAAAGACATTTAAACTCCGTTTTCTATATACTGTAAGTTCTACTATTAACATTTCGTTTTTCAGATTTTACTATTACATATAATGACAAAATCTTATGTTGACAACGGGGTGGAAATATTCTTTTACATGTTTGGAGTATATTTAACTACAGAAAGACAATTGCAAATTTACTTTGTGCTGAGTATTATTGAATATGTTTTTGCATTGGTCCTAATACACTCTCTTCACAAGGTAAGTCAAACGTTAATTACTTAAATCGAAAATGAATATTATAAACCTACACGAAGAAGAAGAAGAAGAATCCAAACGATAGAATAGAATATACTTTATTGCACACTAGAAAAACATTAGAAACATTAACTTCACAAAAAAAAGATTCTACCAGTTTCAATTTCTTAGTGTGAGGAAATACAAAAGTGAAACGCTATTTCGATGAAGGGTCGTCTCATACTAATCCCTATTTGGTGAAGTGCACGGGCTATTTTAATTTAGGTATAAGTTTAAGCATATAAACATTGTCAATTTAGGTACTAACTTGTGACTATGTAATAGTTGAAATTAGTAAATAAAGAATTGAATTGAATTTCCCGCACCCTACCACGCGGTTTCGCCGCCGCGCCGCCGTCCTAAACATATCCTTTCCGAACCAGAAGACGAAATCAAGGATGCAGTTAAAGCAGCCAAATAATTTAAATCACACCTTAAAGAATGCCCTTCAGGTAGGGAATACCTTTCTGGTAGTAATTACACTTCAGGTAGCTATGTCGCCCCTTCACGCGTTGGTATTACTCTGAGGTAGAGCCTTCCGCTCACCCGCAAATCTGGTACCTAAATCATGATTGGGCGTAGGTAGGTACCTTTTTGACACAAGCGTAGGTCAAATAAAAAATATAAAGGTAACCTACAATTTTATTTACCACTTTTTTTATTTTGAACTCCCGAATAAAAAGAGGGGTGTTATAATTTTTTTTACTAGCAAATACTTAAAGGACAAACAGTCTTGAAGCTAATTTCAAAAAAACCTAATGATTTCGAGTTTCTTCTTTAATTTGCTCAAGACCGTCGACTAAGCTTAAAAAATTACTAAGTCACTTTGTAAGACAGCTCGTACTTACGGAAAAGTTAATTAAAACGTTGCTGGCCTAGCTTAGCCGTATATTAATTAAGTTTGTTCTTGGTTAGTGTTTTTATAGTTTATTTATTATAAAAATACCTAATTTCGTTTTACATAAAACATAACGTTTTACATAAAAAATATTAAATTTTTTAGTTTTTGGAAAAAGTTTCTTTGGAATAGATTTTTTTATCAGATCTAATAATAAATAATAATTATTATATAATATGACTGAGAAGTAAGAATCACTCCCTATTTATTTCACTCACACTGCATATTTTCATAACAAAAAATAACAGAGAGATAATTTGAAGTAGTAGACAGTAGCCGCTACCAACGGCTTAACGTGCCTTCCGAAGCACGTAATCATTTTTGTTTCGGACATTCAGGTGAGTCAGTTTACATGTTTGAACTTACATAGTAATATGTGACGACCAAGTAACGTACCTAGCCTAGTTTGCTAAGGGTCGCCTGGTTCAAAAAAGGCGCCTTTTGTACACCTGTGTTGCTTTAACTATGTTTGTTGTATTATCTTGTGTGCAATAAAGTATATTCTATTCTATTCTAGTTGGTAATCCGCCTGCCTACGAAGCACAGGGTCGCGGGTTCGAATCCCGCCCAGTGCAAACATTCTTGTGATGAGCACTTGTGTTTTGTTTTGTTTGTTATTTATATAATATGTATGTATGTATATCAACTGTCTGACACCCATAGTACAGGCTCTGCCTAGTTTGGGGTCAGATGGCCGTGTGTGAGATGTCCCACAATTTTTGATCGAAAAAGTTCCCACCGGGATTTGAACCCGGAAACTACTCAACAGGATGCTGTTAATAATTGACTTATTTGTTACAGAATAACGTATCGCTGCTTATTGCCTATATGTGTTACATTATGGTGTATACTTTAAGCCAAACGATAGTGTTTTGCTTCTCCTTAATATTCTTTCTTTGTGCCGACATCGGTAAGTACCTCGTTAACAGCTCATTTAATGTCCCCACCGAGGGGCTCGAGCCTACACTGAAATCAGGGTGAATAGGCCTTAGTCGACCACGCTAGCTCAGTTGGTGAATTTTATACACAACAATACAAATACAATCCAAATATGCTTTATTGATTGCGGCCTTATTGCTAAGGTAGCAATATGTTCCAGGCAACCTTAAGGTAAGGAGAGTTAAAAAAAAGATCTATGCGGGTCGGTGGCAAGATAGCAATGTATACGAATATTAGACTAATAAGTACAAATAGAATACATAAAGTACTACACAAAATAAGTAAATAACTAAATCTTATAAAATACTATATACTTAAAATAGATAAATACTAATAGATAAATACATACATATTACAAAGTAGAAAGGAAAGTAACACAACCTTTGAATTACTTCGCTGGAGTGTGCAGTTTTCCTCACGATGTTTTCCTCAATAGTAAGAGCATCGAATAAACGTACTTACATAAATTCGAAAATTTAGAGCATATAGGTAAGTGCTGAGGCTTGAACCCGGGAATTTCCGAATGGAAGTCAACGGCCCTAGCCACTGTGCAAATAACGCTCTGTACAAATTCAATACAGGGTGTAAATAAATATTCGCACAATATTTAAGGGAGGAACCTACCCATGAAACTGAACAACTTTCCCCAAGGAACATAACTTGAAATCTCAAAATTAAAACTCTACGTTTCATACAACCTTGTTTCATGTGACCGGCTACTTTGTATGAAAAGTTAAATTTTAATTTTGAGATTTGAAAGTTTGTTCCTTTGGAAAAGTTATACAGTTTCATGGGTAGGTTTATCCCCTAAAATATTATGCGCTAGTAAAGTTACATCATATCATACTAGTCATATCATATTCATATTCATACTCTCATTATACTAATATTATAAAAAGGAAAGATTTGTATTTTTGTGTCTTTGTGTGTGTGTATGTTTGTAATGAATGAACTTAAATCTACTAAACCGATTTCAAAAATTCTTTCACCATTAGAAAGCTACATTCACCCTGAGTAACATAGGCTACCTTTTACTGTGGAAAAATGCCTCATTCCCACGGGAAAATCTAGTCTTAGATATTCGTACATACACCGGTAGGTAATATTATTTTTGAGATATCAACCTACCTATGTTCCTTAGGGAAAGTTATTCAGTTTTGTGATTACTATTACTTTTATCTCAGTTTATAACCGAATATATATTATTGCAGTATACCATATCTACACAATGCTCCTGGTGTATAGCGTGACGGTAGAGATTCGACTGGAAAAGATGAATTTGCTATCTCCGCCACAGCAGGCGCGTGACGTCACCTTGCAGACCACTGTGGTGGCGCCGCCGACGCTTGCGCAGCCAAACAAGATGGCGGATGATCTGGAGAAAACGTCTTTGTAAAACTATTTAAAAGGCACCCCCTACCATTACCCGTTTTGCATCTTTATTTCATAACTTGTTTTTATTTACGTACTCTTACTACCGCCTTTTTATTTTATTATAGTAATATACGTGCAGTAGCATTTATTTATTTACTAATTTACTACCCTTCTTGTATTATTATTTATTTATTTTGTCAATATTATCCTTCGATATTATCACATATTTACTTAACTATACAAATCTAGTATGTACACTAGCGGGCATATGTCTTGATTTTCGTTTGTGTAAATGTGTGTTGTGACAGAAGGCTACAGCAGAATATCAGCGTTTTGCTAAGTACTAGCAAAACATAATGCTGAGCTGTGGCCTGTTAACACTGTTTGGCACACACGTTTTGTTTTGTTCTTTTTATATAATTACTGTGTTATTGTGTCTGTAACTTGTTTATCAATGTATTCTTTTGTTTTTCTGTTTTATGTATTGTGTGTGTCAATTTGCTAAATAAACCTTTTATCTATCTAACTTAATTTAGTATGTTATGTTAATTTTATAATAGTACCCACAAACAAAACACAAAACACGATAATTTGTGACGTTTCAAATGCAAAGGTACCTTATGGTCGGTATTGCATATCCCTGTAATCAGCAACTCATACGCTTTTCAAATCCAAAAAGATTATACACGTACTAAAACTCGCCATAAGGTACCTTTTCACGTGGAACGTCACATTTAATAAATTGTTTAATGCATTTCTGTAAAGACTCGCTTTATATAAAAAAATAAGTATTAGCAATAAGCAAATATCAAATTTTCTTTGAACTAACGTTCAATTAAGTGAGCAAACCACGTCTCTTTTAATAGTAGTCAATCTCAGATTTATTTCCGCATAGTAACAGGAGCCAGCACATGCGGTTGGACATTCGCACTTCGAAATTCACACCTACCGCTACGGAATACGGGCGCTCTCAAAGCCATTATGTCCAGCCGCATATGCTGGAAACTGTACATACATACAAGTGAATAAATTCGCTCCGTTATATAAATATAATTTTAATCAATGTTTACATACTTGTAAATTAACAATATTAATAAATAAAGTTAAACCTAGAAATTACATTTGTATCATTTACAAAATATTCGGGTCCTTTCCGATTTAGAAGATTTTTTGGTTGCACAGGTGAAATTCTTTAACTGGTTGTTCATCCGCCACATAGTTGGTAGTATTCATGAAACTGAACAATTTTTCCTAAGGAACATAGGTTAAAGTTTTAAAAAAAAACTTTTAGTATAAACTTAAGTCACGTGACCGACTTTGCATGACAAGTTGAATTTTAATTTTGAGATCTCTACCTATGTTCCTTAGAGAAAGTTATAGTTTCATGAGCACTAAAGAATTGTAATTGAATATGCTCCGAATCTACTGAACCGATTTAGATGAAACTTGGTACAAAGATAGTACCTTGAAAAATAACATAGGCTACTGTTAATTGTTTGTTTGAGGCTTTCGCGCTTAGTACAACACATTAAGAAAAAGCTAAAGAAAGACTTTCCTTTAAAAGAACTTTCTCGCCGACATGTAAGGCGAGAATTATAACAATTTGGCTACGAAGGCTGATATGTAATTCGTTAACAGCTCATATATGTCCCCACCGAGGGGCTCGAGCCTACGCTGATACCAGGGTGATTAGGCCTTAGTCGACCACGCTGGCCCAGTGCGGGTTGGTCACGAACGCACAACCTTTGAATTTCTTCGCAGGTATGTGCAGGTTTCCTCACGATGTTTTCCTTCACCGTAAGTGCGTCGAATAAACGTACATATGAATTCGAAAATCGAAAACACATTGGTACGTGCCGAGGTTTGAACCCGCGAACTTCCGAATGGAAGTCAACGGCCCTAGCCACTTGGCTACCGACGCTCTTCGCGAACGCGCGAGCGATACGTAATTAACTAAACCCAATTTTAAGGTCATGACGTAATTTTTATAGTTTTATACTGAAATTATCGTCGTTAGACCTAAAGTTACATAATAGATGCTCTTCATTTCAGTATGACCTAGAGCAATTAATTTAGTCAATTTCATTGGACATCCTGAATATTTTAACTCATTTCAAATTTACCGACCAGTTGTAACAGTCGCTTTTTAGCATTATACGTATTCAAGTAGGTTAATATTATTTCAAATGTGTTAACTGTTAATTAAATTGCTGGAACTTGTCCTACCACTACCTTAGATACAGGGTGTTAGAAAGTAGCGGCTCAGCAAATACTGAAAGAATGCTCAGTCAACGTTTTTGAGCAACGTTTCCAAAGAAAATTTTCTCGGAGACGAAAAAATAAATTCGACAGTCCCATACAAAATGTCATTATTTCGATATGACGTAGTTTGCTTGAACTCTAGTTTTTAACCCCGACCCCGACGAAGTGTTATAAGTCTGACATGTCTGTTTGTCTGTCTGTGGCATCGTAGCTCCTAAACCGATGCTCCAATTTTGATCTAGTTTTTTTTGTTTGCAAGGTGTCACAATCGAGAGTGTTCTTAGCTATGATCCAAGAAAATATCTTCAGCCATTTGAAGATTATCAGCTCTTTTCTAGTTGTTGAGAGAATCAAGTAACGGTTTTGTGGCGGGGGGGTTATTTTTTTTTTTAAGTTTGTATTGAGTTATTGGATAAAGTTACTCAAAGACGTTGACTGAGCATGGATGTACTTTTCAGTATTTGTTTAGTTGTGACTTAACTTTGTAAGCTCCCTTCAGGTAACAACGCCCGTACCCGCCGGCGGGGGCGCGGCCATATCCAAAATCAAAATTCCATATCCAAAATCAAAAGCCCCTAAGACGTCGTCTCCTTCACGATGTTTTTTAATATCGACGTGCTAGGCCGTGGTCCGAGGCTCCCTTGAGCCGCCCCTAGACTAGTTGGTATATGACATTTTTTGGGGTAGAGTCTACCATTACTCCGCAAGTCCAGTGAAGCTTGATTGGTCGTACTTTTTCGACAAAAGCAAAGGTCAATTAAAAAAATATATACATATAAGCTACAAGTAACCTAACAAATTGACGCATCTTTTGTTTTAGGATTTTATAGTGTTTTTGGAGAAGTGATTTGCGCGTCATGGAGGAAAATCGACAATGGCGACTGAACAGATGTTGCTGCTTGCCTTTGCGCAGCGGAATTCTCAGTTTGGCCTACTTCAATGCAACTGTGGTAAACTATTTTCATTATACGAGTACTAGCTTTCCGCCCCGCGGCTCCGCCCGCGCTAACAGATTTTCCCGTGGAAATAAGGGAGTCATATCATGTGGGTTTCGAGGTTAACCAGCCCCTCTAACATGCCCGGTTCACGCGTGACAGACATAATTTTGTCGTGCGTATTAACTTATCCTATTGGAGTAT
The DNA here is from genome assembly GCA_948473455.1 of Teleiodes luculella. NCBI lineage: Eukaryota > Metazoa > Arthropoda > Insecta > Lepidoptera > Gelechiidae > Teleiodes > Teleiodes luculella. Next base: position 698,381 of record OX419596.1, read on the forward strand.
ATTTCAATATTGCTGGTTTTTTGACAGTTAAATGTGCGACAAACTTTTGTCGTAGCACTGCATGTTACGGGGGCTGAGGTAGGTTAACCTCGTAAGCCGTTGGTCCCGGCTACTATCTACGGATGTAGTGGTTATTGGAACCATGTCGGAAGCCTAAGACAGTTCTATAATTCCGACACTAGGGTTTGTGAGGTTGTTTAACCTCGAAACAGTAAGCAAGCAAGTATGCAACCAAAATGTTTTTACTTATATTACTTTTTGGCCTGTGTAATAACCGTCTATCCTATCTATTTATTTAACTAAAATATGAACTACTCAATAATAATCTTGGCCAAAATTTAACTGTGATCGTCTGAATATTATACCCAATTACGTTGTGTTATTAGAATGATTTCTGTTAGACACGTTTTGAATTTTAGAGAGGAAAACACACACAAAATACACAAAATAAAATAAAATAAAATCAGATGTAAGAAAATGGATAATAAAGCATGCAACTCACAAAACTATCCAAGGCGATAGATGATCCCGATCCTTTCCTCTGTGTCTTCTTTCTTCCGAGCTCAACTTGAACGCTATACACGTAATTATTATAATAAAAAAGGATATAAAGTAATGTACCTTGAAGTTATGTATAAATGTTTCTGTTCTGAAATAAATTTAGACTCAGAAAACCGGGAAAGGGTATATGGATAAGACTATATAAGTCTAGAATTAGGATCCTATCTAAAAATTATGAAACCCGGGTCTCCCTTCCTCCCTACAACCCGGCCAAGCTCACAGAATCCTTGACAGACCTAACCCCGTCCTAGTCTAAAAAGCTAAAAACCAAACCGTCCCTCGATTATACCGATCATCATATCTCACACTGAACATACATTCATCTCACCTAAAATCGGTCTGCAGACCTCATACACGTGAGTCCCTAAGCCCTAAGTTCACCTGTGATTGGTGACCTATGTCTCGTCTATAATTTTCTATACAAAGTTCAACGGCAGAAGGTACTTCTCACTCGCCGCACACCGTGAGCCTATGCTCTGGTGGACATACCAGGGATACATGGAGGCCCCTGCTCTAAGACCCAGCTACAGCCCTTAACCAGTATCAGCATTGCATAGAAAACTAAGATACTGAGGTGTGTCCCTAGCGCTTGTACCTGCTGCAAGGGGAACTGGCTAGGTCTACCTCCGGAGGCCAGGGCCCGTCGCGTGTGTAGAGAAACAAGTGATTGACATTTGTAAGTGTATGTTGCTTCGATTATGTATGAATTTATATTAAAATGTAATGAAAATTTATTATAGAGCCCCTATTCACAGCTATAATGTGCCATGCATATTTTAACGTGTAACATTGCACATTATAGTGTATTTCCTAATTTTGAATATAGAGAATTATTTTTACTATAGTCTCGGTCATTCATCAACTCCTATATTTCCCTAATCTATTTGCGCACAACCCTTAATAGTCCCTATTTAATTGATTGTAACAGCTGCCCTCCACTGCACTGAAATTAAAAATAAAAGATATCCTAACGATAAAGATAAATTTGCAGGAATAAAATAAACGAACCTCTGCGATCGAGCTACCCCTCAACGACGCCTTCGCTGCTCGTAGGAAAATCACTGCACTATCACAACACCATACACCACACAACGCACAAAATTATCAAAACACACCGCCCGCCGCCGCGTCGCTCACCGTCTGTCCCGAATCCTTCTTGTGATTTTCGAACACAATTTTGGCTTTTTTATGTTTTCCGTTAGTTTAACTCTCATTAGACCCTATTACAATGCATTACAAATCATTTCTTACAATATGGTTGTTTCTTGTTTGAAACATCAACTTGTCTCTCTAGAATGCAAAAAAATTGAGGGCCAGTGTTGAGTAGACGAAACTATGAATAGATTTATAGTTACACAATTTTTTCGTTATTCTAACTTAGGTACTTAATGAACTGTACTTTTCCAAAGAGTGGCGGTAAAGTTCGTTACACCTGCAATGTCCTAACCACATTGGGGAATATCGCTTTAAGTGACATTTGTTTGACAAGTGCCCCGCCTGGATTCGAACCCGCAACCTCCATGATGCTCCATAATAAAACTGAATTTAATTTGCAGGTGTTTTATGTGCATTTAATGGGAAACTCAAGCCCTGCTATTGATAACGTAGCACATTTTATAACGACGGAATTTGATATAGATATAGAACAGACGAGTTTAAATCTCTACATTATACCGGTCATAGTGGAGTATATCTTTGCATTGATCCTGATATACGCTCTTCACAAGGTAAGATGAAAACAAATAATTTTTTTTCCTTTACTTACATATTATTTAGCTTACTTTCGTATCGATCGATACAGAACGGCTAAAAAATCAACGCGATTATTACTACAATTTTTTTTTATTAATAAATACATGAGTTAAGTCATAATGAAAACGATAATAAAAACAAAATATTGGTTTTTAACCCCCGACGAAAAAGGGGGGTGTTATAAGTTTGACGTGTGTGTCGGTCTGTCTGTCTATCTATCTGTCTGTCTGTGGCATCGTAGCTCCTAAACGGATGCGCCGATTTTGATCTAGTTTTTTTGTTTGCAAGGTGTCACAATCGAGAGTGTTCTTTTCTTAGCTATAATCCAAGAAAATATCTTTAGCCATTTGAAGATTATCAGCTCTTTTCTAGTTTTTGAAAGGATCAAGTAACGGTTTTGTGGCGGGGGTTATTATTTTTTTAATTTAGTATTATATGTATTTTATGTAGTACATCTTTATTAAATGTTTTTTTTTTACAGAACCACACCACTTTGTTATTTGCGTATATGTGTTACGTTGTGGTGTACGTTTCCTGCGATCTGCTCATGTTGTTAACCTACTTTTCGTACATCCATCTCGTGTATGTTGCTGTTGATACGCGTAAGTACCTATATCAAAACGTCTCACAACAAAAAAAATTACCGCTATGCAGACATCTGATAATCTTAAAAGCCAGAGTGAACTGGTATTTTAGTTAGGGCAAGCCCATCAAACATAAAAAAACATCTGTCAAAATGCGAAAATAAAATTTGAATAATCCGCATTATTGTTTCCCCCTATAGGAATAACTAATAACTATACGCACTATATCTTGTCACTCGTGAAAGCTCATACTTTAACAAAAGATCATTTCACATTTATCTGTAAAAAAACTATAAGACAACTAAAACTAAACTAGAACTAAACTACACACTACTACGCTACGCTGCTACTTGACTATAGCGTGTTTACGCTATCTATAACTTTCCTTAGAGTTTAAAAAACTACACGACAAAACTATGTCTTATCACTAGGGTTTGCAATTCGAATATTCGAATATTCATTTTATTCGAATATCCGCCCCAATTTCAAATTCGAATAATTCATTTCATTTATCCGAATATTCGAATCACTACATAGTATAAAATAAAGTCGCTTTCTCCGTCCCTATGTCCCTATGTCCCTATGTCCCTATGTCCCTTTGTACGCTTAAATCTTTAAAACTACGCAACGGATTTTGATGCGGTTTTTTTAATAGATAGAGTGATTCAAGAGGAAGGTTTATATGTATAATACATGCATAATATACTGAAGGATAACCCACAATAACCATTTTCCCGTGCGGAGCCGGGGCGGGTCGCTAGTAGTATATAAAGTAATATATGTACTAATGTTTTTTAAAATTATTTAATAGTAACATCCCTGCACTGACTCTCGCACGTTGTCTCATTATTGTACATTGCCGCTGATGATAAAACTGACGGATTATGGCTCATTTTGCGAAAGAAAAGGCATCTATTTGCTAATATCTTCGCAGATTGGCTGCTGTATGCAAGATACCTCATAATATTATTCTTCTTTGCGACTTTGCTACGCCAGAGGTTTGCATCAAGCAGAGGAATGTACTCAAAGTCCTTTGTGCCCTAGGCGTGAACAACGGTCCTCCCTGATGGGGCAGGTGCCTAAGAGAAACTGTGCACCCGAGTTGTATTTAGTATTGACACGCTTGCATCGCCTCTTTCTGTCATCTGGAGTGGTTTCTGTCTGAGTAATGGAAGCTTGCTAATGCCTCCATAATTTCTAAAGTTATGAAATGAGTAGGTACTGAACAAGAAGCTCCTAGCATACCTGGAGATAAACAGTCTTCTTCGTGACCAGCAGTATGGTTTTCGCAAAGGTCGTTTACTGGAAATTTCCTTTTTTTTTTTTTTTTTTTTTTGAATTGACCTATGCTTGTGTCGAAAAGGTACGACAAATCAAGCTTCACCGGACTGGCGGGGGAGTGGAAGACTCTACCCCAAAAAAAAGTCATATACCAACGCGTCTAGGGGCGGCTCGAGGGAGCCTCGGACCACGGCCTAGCGCGTTGATATTGAAAATATCGTGAAGGAGACGACGCCTGAGGGGCTCCGTCTCTGATTCTCAATTTTGATTTTGGTTCTGGCCGCGCCCCCGCCGGCGGGTGCGGGCATTGTTACCTGAAGGGTAATTGTTACCTGAAGGTTATTCACTACCAGAAGGGCATTCTGTAAGGTGTAATCTAAATTCTTTGACTGCTTTAACTGCATCAGTGATTTCGTCGTCACGTTCGGAAAGGATATGTTTGGGACGGCGGCGGAACCGCGTAGTGGGGTGCGGGAAATAGCCCGTACACTTGACAACATACGGATTGGGATGGGAAGGGCCTTCATCAAAGTAGCGTTTGGATGCTTCCTTCATGAAGCCACTAATGGAAAGGACTGGAAATTTCCACCTATGGAGCGCTGCCACCGAGAGACATAGCAAAGCCATATCTACTGCAAAAAAGCTTGGCTTCCTTTTTAAGGTTCGGCGGTACATCACACCGGAACAGTTGCTCCATTGGTACCAAGCGGTAGTTCGATCTATATGGAATACTGCGGTCACCCTTGGGTAGTTCTGCCAAGTATCAGCTAAATGCGTTAGACTCGGTGGATTATACAGCCAAGATCGAGACGATATCTTGCTTATTGGCGACGATCAGCACGTAAAATCCAAGCTTCAAAGCTTAGAGCATCGACGCATAGTTGCTAGCCTTTCGGTGTTTTACAAGGTGTATGTTCCCAGATCCTCTATAGTTTTACCTCCCATTTGGTTACCGGAGTACTACACCGCGCCATCTAGCAGAAATATCTATGATTATGATTTGAGTGGAGAGGAAAAGGGCACTAAATACCCAAAGACCACTATGACCCAAGGTGGATCTATTGTAGTCAGCCCTCGTAGGCTATTAGCCTCTTTTTGGCGGGATTTAGAGTTCGGGCTTCAGCTTGTGCGCTTCCAGCACTCGATTCTTTTTGTTGACGAGTGCATGACATTCACAGAGGATGTGAATGGGACTTTCCTCTGCATCTGCACAGAATCTACAGTAAGGGTTTTTCGATAAACCCATTCTGTTCATTTGCTTGTTGAGTTCACAATGCCCAGTAAGGGCCCTAATGCGTATACGAATGCTCAACCGGTCGAGTCGAGTTTTAGTATCTCGGTTCTTGGGAGAAATATCTAACACACTTCTTTAAATTCGCCTAAATCTGCACAAAACGCATTAATAAATATTAAAACTAATTAAAATACTTGATTTTACATGAAAATAATTATACTAAAATAAAACAAAATCCCAGTCTAGTTACTCTTGTTTGTCTTGAATTAATATTGTTTTTTTTTTATTTTCAGTAAATGTTTAAAAAATATTCGAATATCCGAATATTCGAATATTTAGCACTAGAAATATTCATTTTATTCGAATAGTGAAATCGAACGAATATTGCAAACCCTACTTATCACTCGTGAAACCGCATCCTACCTCGACAGTTTTACGCAGTTGAAAATAATAACAGATAGGTAGCAGATTCAGATCTTAATTTACAGTTAGCCTTCTTATCTGGACCATGTTATCTCCTTTACGACAACCAAATTAAATCCTGGTGACTAAATTCCATTATAAGCTGGTAACTAAATGGCTAGCTAAGAACCTTTTAAAATTTAACCAATGTTCGTTGCAAACAGTGATCCGCATGCTGTAAAATTAAAGTCATTAGTTTAACTGTCAGATAATACAAAGAATGTCAAATGCACCAAAAATAACAGAAAATTAAAATAGAATGTATGTCAATCAAGGACTACCAGTAGGTACTTATAACATCCTTGATGTCAATTGATGATGTCAAATGTCAACAAAAGGAAAAATTATAATTAAAACCTAAGAACATTTGTCAAACGTCATAAATTTGTTTAAACTATAAAAACCTTAGAATAACTATATTACTGTAACGCAATTTTTTTTTTCTCAAAAACATTTGTCACCTAGAAAACAACAACAATAAAATTGTTTAAATTGTCTGAGTGGCAAATCTGTCATAGATTCTGGTGATGCATTATTTTCTACAGACGATAACAATAATAATAATAAAGAGCTTTATTTACCAATAAGTACACGTAGACTTAAGATCTAAATAACAATAAATAGAAATAGAATAGATGTACACTTTATTGGTAAAAAGGTAGGGTTCTCAGCAAAAATGCTGTTTTTCAGAACCCTCCTGAACCGCCTCGCTGGGTTATGAGTGGAGGCTGAATTTATATTCATAAATGATGCATATACAAAAAGTTATTATGGCACAGCAAAATGAACTATTTTATGTTGGCATTAGATTATGTTTTGACACACACACTGATCAATTCATGTGACAATTTAGAATAAGACAAAAATATAAATATATCTTGATTATTTCAGTGTACTACATCTACGTATTGCTCCTGGTCCGTAGTGTGATGGTAGGAATTCGACTTGACAAGTCAGATTTGCTTACTCCGACGCAGCAGGCGTCTGACGTCAACTTGCGGACCACAGCGCCGCCGCCGCCGCTTGCGCAGCCAAACAAGATGGCGGATGATCTGGGGACAACGTCTGTGTAAACTATTTAAAAAGTGTACCTAAAGGTGAACCATTTATCTTTTTTATATGTTAATTTTCTTATAAGTAGATTAAATTGTAATCAGAACTTGTTCCGTTTGGTAAAATTTTTCCTTTATAAAGGTGATCTTAATGTAATTTTAAAAAATACTGTAATACACTAATGTTGAAATTATTAAAAAATAATTATATCTAATACCCGCTCTCGCGTTGCTTTTTTTTTTGCTTGAATATTTTCAAGCTGGTTCTTTTTTGGGTCATGGTCATCTAATACATATTTTAGTAGATTGAACTAGAGATGCAATTCTGAAACTGCTAAATTATTTTCTTCGTTTAAATTACTACTCTGTACGGCGAGTAAGAAATTTTTATTTTGTTTTCGAAAAAAGATTTTTGGGAAAATTCTTACTAGAAGAGTGTTAATCACATTTTGAACCCTTTTCTAAAAAGTCTTGTATCAAAAATTTCTAGATACGCGGTCAACGTGTGTTTACCTTTAATATTTTAAAATCTATGCATGTAGTGGTGCTCTTTAAATCGAATCAGTGTACCACACCGTGACCTATTAAAGGCCAAACACGTGAATGAAATGAGATGAATTTCGTACAAACTTTTATGGATTGATTTACATACCTAATTAACGAAACACACTATACAGGTGTTTGAGGAAAACCTGTTTGGTCACGTTGTCCCTTTAATGGTATGATCGATTAAATGAAATATGGTTCAACTATAATATTTACCTACTTAATATAAAAAATTACCTAGGCCGTCGCGTAGTAGCCAGAAATCAAGTCTGGTGTAAGCTGGATACGTCGGTTTTTGCGGTAAAAGTTTAACTTGATTTAAAAATAGTTGTAGTCAAGGAGTTGTTACCTATTCAAGAAGCTTGGTTTCAAGACAAAAAAAAATGTATTTCTTTGACACAGTTAGGGGGAAGGTGAGGAATCAAATAAAAAAAAGGAAGGTGCACGCGTCTGTGGAGGACATTTAAGGGTGGTGTGTGAATTCAACTAACTTGCTCTAAACCAGCAGCAACTTAGTTGACGAAATTCTGTTTGTTAGATTTGATTTTAAAGATATAATTTGTAAGATTCAAGACTTGTTGAACGTATATGAGGTAATAAAAATCAAATTAAATGCATTACGATGAATGAGACACATTGCTTTTCTTCTTCGACTTTTCAATTGTGTTTGATTCCATAAACATCCCTATTTATCCCATTAAATGCTATTTATACACGTCGATCTAAACTTGTCTAACTAATTATATAATTTTAACAAATTAATTCGAAAAAGTATAATTCGGAATAAATCTGGTGGATCAACATTTGAATCTTCGGTGAAAGCAGACAAAAGAGGAGTGTCACAAGGCTTTGTTTTGGGCCAACTGATATATTTTTTTATTGACCCTGATATAGCATTGGAAGATGCTCCATATGCGGATGCCTCGCAAATTTATAACCCCACTAGAAGCAATGAGGGGAGGTTCGCCGCATCTCACTAACGTCTGTGTTTGTAGAAATTCTACAGAGAAATCGAAAAAAATACCAATACTAATAACAAATTAAAATTTATAACCACTTCCGAACGATGATTGGGTCGTCTGTGACTGGTGGTCAGACGGGTATGGAAATAAAACGCTTAAATAATGTAGACACCAGCTGCCTTTCTGGGTCGGATATGTTACGAAACCACTAAAATGCAGCAATGCAGTTTTGTGCTTTTTAAAATTAGATTTAAACTTGATATATGAATCACTCATAAAATACTACATATTGTGATAATATTGGTAGTGGAAATAGAAAATTCTAATTTTAAATATTTTCACCGTTTGGAAAAATATTGTCAGGAAAGAATACAAAGGGCTTGCGAAAGCTAATTATGAATACAACTCCACACTATTGTAACATAATTTCTGCCATCATAATAATATCACCAAACATGACACATGACAAATTTTCTTGAAATTAATTAATATCACCATTTTACCTATAATTGTTCTCTGAGCATTTTCCTTAATTTTGAGAAAATCTGTCCGAGGCACAGTTTTTTATTATGACGGCAGATAGGCAGCATAGAAACTCATAAGTACTGCAAATCTAGTAGTCAGACTAGACTATCCGTGGCATAGATCCGCGATTCAAGTACTACGCGGAAGTTTAGCAAGCAAGGAACTAACTTTACTTTTCCGCCGCGGACCGCGCGAACAAGACGCGCGCACGCATGTATGCAGCCCCATCTAAACGACACGCGGGAACTAACTCGTGAGTGTTCTCTTTTTGAATTTAAAACGTCATAATGAAAAAGTGAGAGTAGGTAGGTACTTAAAGGTGATTTAATGATATGAAATTAAAGGGATATAGAGAGTATAAAAGTATAATGCGATTTGTTTACTTATATTTCAATCATAAACTACGCTTTAAAAATTCTATAATAAGGTTTTGAAAAGTTTGAGAGTTTTAAAAATATGCTCAAAGGTTTTATTGAGATATTTTACTATATTATTACTGAACTATGCATAAGACCTTATAAAACACAAAAAACCTAATAGAAGTGTCATAACATCAGAATTAAAAAAAAACAGAACATAATTAAACTAAGTTATATAACATGAAAAAGTCCTGTATTTTTTTATTTGTTTCATTACACAAATACATGGGTAAAAAGAGGTAATAAAAAATGATATACTTAGGCAATATTTTTGTGTCAAAAAATCGTAGTTTCGCTAAATCTGATAAGGTGTCGCACGTGATAAAACTTGAAGATAACAAAAAAATATACTTCAGCTAACAAAAACTCATATTATAATAAAGAAATACATTAACATGCTTGTATCTGTTTGAGGTAGAGAAGAAAGAGTTACTGGGATCGGTAGGGTCGGTTGGGACGGTTAAGAGGCCGTCTACAAAATTATCGCCGCAAGTGGCGCCGCCAATTGATTTTCCTCAATTTCTTTTAACACAGAGCGAATTTAAATAAAGTAATTCACTTATTTGATGTAGAAAATCATAAGCTTTTTTTTAAACAGGCAATATTCTAACTGCAATAGTCCTCATGGTTATAATTTAGAAAACCGCCAAAAACGGCCACTTTTGGCGATTTTCATAAAAGTATCTAGCTGTATAATATTGCCGTCAATCAATAGGTTTAGTCTATACTAAATTGGAAACTACAATAGAGTAATTTTAATTAATCAAAAACCATTTCAAGATATACTAATTCCTAACAATATAGTTCTGTCTGTACTTCAGCGTTTTTAGTGAAATTAATTTGACCTTAAAACGAACCTTTTGTCGGACTACAGATTATACAGTGCATGTGTCTAACTAAATTAAGTGGCAATATAAATAAATACATGCTTTTAGAGTGGACTACTTAATTATAAATAAAAAAAAGAAAATTGGGATAAAACAACGAAATTGATCTCTTAAATTAAGCTCAACTTTCAGATAAATGTTTTTGTACAAAATAAAAATTTTACATTCCCTGGGGCCTGGATTACACTTTATCTTTTAAACCGTTCTATATTGGAATATCTACTAAAAATACGAAAGCCTACGAATACTACGAAATACAAATGTATTTTACGTGTATCGCTTAAAAAGCTAATCTTTTTATACAAACGACTGATAAAGGATCAGTTTGCAAGAAGAATAACAATAACAAAACGGTAAAAAATATGAGAGAACGTCTTTACATATTTACGCATTTTTCTCAAAATGTATCGAAGATTTTCTGCTCTGCGATACATACATACACCCAATGAGCACTCGACGCAAAATGTGCATTTCGCAATTTGTGCATTTCTCACAAGGGGCATTTCTCATAATGTGCATTTCGCAAAATGAGCACTTCGCAAAATGTGCACTTCGCAAAATGTGCATTTCGCAAAATGAGCACTTTTCTAGGGTTTGAGCCAATGGTCGTCGGTGTAAGCTAATTTTCACTTTTCTTGCGTCTCCATCCGAAAGCATCGGCGCTATGTACCAGTTTTCGGGAAAATATTATTAAAAGTCAAAATCTTTCATTGAGGAACATCCTTTTTATGTCTCAATAGACAGAAATATTTATTTTTGACTATCAAAACTTAATCTTGATTAATATTTTTTAATTAAATAGTTATTTTGTAAAAGTGTTTATTTTATTTTAAATAAAATTCATATCGCTTTTATTTTGGGAGTAACCCTAGTAAAGTGCGCATTTTGCGAAATGCACATTTTGCGAAGTGCACATTTTGCGAAGTGCTCATTTTGCGAAATGCACATTATGAGAAGTGCCCCTTGTGAGAAATGCACCAACCGCGAAATTCCTATTTTGCGTCGAGTGCTCATTTTGCGAATTGCACATTCTGCGTCTAACCCTTTCTATCATTTTTGTAAATTATACTGTACGTATATTTTTCTAGTGTGCAAAATATTATAATATCCTAAGCTTTTTCAAAGGTACTTAGACTATAGGACGACGCCGTAGCCTATTCAGTAGTGCACCTGCCTTAAAGCACAGGGTCGCGGGTTCGAATCCCGTCCTGTGTATTTATTAATGTGTGCGCTGCTATGGAGAAGAACCCGCCGAAGAAACTCCACAGGATCACATTTATTGTATTTGTTCCTTTTGTCATTATTACAATATTTTTATAATACTAGTCTTCTTTACAATATTATGAATATAACAAAAAGTGTAGGTAAACGAAATATACAATTAGAGAAAAGCAAGTTGTCAAAATAGAAAATACCTATTATGTTAAATAACCTATCAATCTATCACAAACTGGCAATCGACTAGAGCAGACCAGTCCCCCCAAGCAGCACCCGTTCACGAGTTTGACACATGCTTACCAAACAAGGGTTGAGCTAACAACTAAAGGGTTGAGCCTTGCAAAACCGTGGATAATATGGCAATTCCTTCCTTCTCTTAAGTTTCAGTACAGTCTGCTTCTTACAGGCTGGTTTATTATTAACTCCTGTTGACTGGTGTTGCAAAGTCTTCGGAATGCAACCCGTGTGCATTTACCTAAAATGTAGGGTATCCACAGTAATGAAAGGAAGTGGTAGTGCAGGAAGTAAAAACTGGTTCTCACAAGAATTCGCCGAGTTACGTTACGTGCAGAGCTAGTTACAACTGTGGTTACAAAGTTCTAAGACTGTTGCTCTCAGATACGCAATGTGATATACAGCGTGTTACCACAGCACCCGTAGCCGTAACATGCAGTACTATGACAAAAGTTTATCGCACGAGAAACCCGCCATATTTAAATATCCTCTAATAGGAAAAAGAAAATAAAAAAAAAATAGAAAATTATGTCTGTCACGCGTGGACCGGGCATGTTAGAGGGGCAGGGTTTGCTATTCTGTTGGCTTATTACGTGCGAAGCGACCAGCTCGAGAAGCTGTCAAACGCGATATAGTGACATTAGAACATAGTAAGTAAAGTAAAAACACTTTATTGCACACAAAAGAAAACAATAACAATATCAACACAAGTAAATAGAGTGCGCAAAGGCGGTCTTATCGCTTGTAGCGATCTCTACCAGGCAACCTTAGGTTAGAGGATATACAAAAGAAACAGACTGTAGCAGTGCAGTGTTGTGTCTACTTATTGATATAGAGATAGATAGATAACTACACTAAAATTAAATAAATGAATGTTTGTTATAATAGTAGTAGTAGTAAAGTTCTGTCAATATGTCGCGTTTGGCAGCTTCTCGAGCTTGTTGCTTCTGGCGTAGTAAGCCTAATTCTTTCACCGGAGTCCCAAAATATAATAAAGTTTTCTGTGAAATATTCTGTAAAAGTAAAATAAATTGTTATAATATTATTTTTATGGGTCTATTTTTAGCTGAAATCAATATAATATGTTTTTCTTTTTTACACTTATGAGCCGCGCTCTTGTTAGTAGAGCCAACGCTATTCTGTTCTGTCCTCCGTCCTCTGTTTGACCTCCTGATAGGTACGACACGACATCCATTCCTTCCTTAATTTGGTCCATAAATATTTTTTTACTTTCTAAAGCTTTTACGATTGATATACATATATTGGGCACTCACACAAAACAAGTAGGTAAGTACCAAGTTTTAAAATCATAATAGTCATTCTTTTTTTATTTTGGTAAACATATTATATTTCGTTTTAAATTGCCCATAAAAGGCGATTGCTTAAGTTACTACTACATAATGTTGTTTCAAACAACATAATACCCACATACAATACAACTCGCTAATATTTGTATTATCCATAAAAAAAATATACCTCTATGGTATTAACCATTAATATTTGGTTCGCCTCCACGCAGATATATACAGACGGATTTGGACAAAAATTAGAATAAGTATTATCGGGGATCGGAAACATAGCTACAAGACAAGTCAGAATAGAAAAGCGATCCTTTACACGTGCTTGTGGTAGTTTTATTACGTAAAAAAAATATAGAGATAAATTGCGGACTTTGATCCCTTAGCCAAGTCCGGTCATATTTGGTATTCTGTGGTCCGGTGAAGCTTGATTGGTCGTACTTGTACCTTTTCAACACAAGCATAGGTCCATTAAAAAAAGGAGATCCCTTTGCCTACCGAGGATTTATTATTTATTATGTAAAGCCCAAGCAGGCCTTGAGATAAGTAACAAATTGTATTCTAATCATGGGTTGCCTGGTAGAAATTGGTAATAAGACCGCCCATTTGTACAGTTTATACTGGTACTTAACTGTATATTTCGTAATTTATTACTGGTGTGCAATAAAGGGAGCGTCGGTGGTCAAGTGGCTAGGGCCGTTGACTTCCATTCGGAAGTTCGCGGGTTCGAACCTCGGCACGTACCAATGTGTTTTCGATTTTCGAACAAACGGTTTATTCGACGGTGTAGGAAAACATCGTGAGGAAACCTGCACACACTTGTGATAATTCAAGGGTTGTGTGTGAAGTTGACCAACCCGCACTGGGCCAGCGAGGTCGACTAAGGCCTATTCACCCTGATTTCAGGGTAGGCTCGAGCCCCTCGGTGGGCACATGTATGAGCTGTTAATGGTGTTAATATTGTGCATTTGTTTGATGATTTGTTTTGTGATGATGATGATGTGTGTAATGTGTTTTTAATATTTTTGTACTGCAATTTAATTAATTCATAATCCTTTTTTACCACACTTTATTAAATTTTCTGAGAGTAGAGATCCCTAAAAACCTTAAAGCTAATCTCTGAAGTAAATTTTCTTTGAAAACGGTTCGTGAATCTTAATAGCTTGGAGAGGCAGCCCTAATACTACCCACTTCAAAGTCAGTAGGCGATTAAGCTCAGAAAGGTACTAAAGGTACTAAAGTGGTCTTAACTACCTTTATGACGTCATAACAGCTGATACATAGTGACGTCAGCATTATTTTCATCTTGATTTTTTTTGACCCACTCCCCCGTCTTCGATTAGGATGAAATTTTGCACACGCTCTGAGTTCTGATGACAATACATGACTAGCTAAGAAACGTCATTACAAATCCAATATGGCGGCCTCCCCATTATTGTATCTAAAAAAATCTTGGAATCTTATTTTGACCCACTTCCCGGTCTTCGATTAGGATGAAATTTTGCACACGCTCTGAGTTATGATGACAATACATGACTAGCTAAGAAACGTCATTACAAATCCAATATGGCGGCCTCCCTAAGATGGCGAACTGGCTGTTTGAAATCCACCCCCATGATATGGGTATCAAATGAAAGGGTTTGCTGTCAGGAATACGAAAAAAAGTAACGTGACTTAAATCCAATATGGCGGACGTCCAAGGTGGCGGACAGGAAGCGTGTTGTAAAGGTGTTAGACATCCACTATTGGATGAAAACTATTTTTTCTGGAGGAGTTCCTATAAGCCCCATACTTGCAGACTACTGGTAGGAAATTGCTGTGATAAGTTCTGTGGTACAAGTTATCTCATGGACAGGGTTGTTTCGTACCTTCGTATGGAAAGAAACTAACTTTGGAATCACTGCAGCATATTTTAGCATTGTGATTGTGTCACACTTTTTATTGTTTGTACTTATATTTTACTTTGTGTTTATTTTATTTGTTGTTTTGTTTTTTCTTCTGCTTTTATTATCTGTAAAGTGTGTCTTTGTGCTAAATAAATGTCAAAAAATTAAGTATTTAATCTAATCTAAAAAATTCACACATTAATTATAATTGACAATAGTTTCCATAGTTAGTGAATACAAAATAAATCTAAACACCTAAGTATGAAGTACTGTGATCATACGAGTAACGGTCGAGTTGAGTGCCAGAAAAAATAAATAAAGATCTAGATCACTTTTTCAATAAAAATAACAAAATTTTATTAAATTTAATATACTTACTTATCCGTTTTAGTTACAAGTGATTCCATGTATTATCTTTACTAATATTAAAATACCAATTTATTTATTAATATTCAAATCATATTATCAGATGACTTAAAAACGCAATCCCCTAAATTAAATATATTAGAAAAGCTACAAAAAAACATTTAGTTACCTACAATAGCTATAACCACTCAAGAATCATTACGTTAAATGTTACGTTTGAGAAGAGTGACCACATAACAACTGAAAATAATAATAATAATATAAATAATAACAATAAAAATGTGGGGACATGTCACACACCAATATTAGGCAGAGCCTGTACTATGGGTGTGAAACAGCTGATATTCATACATAATCTATGTATATGTATATCTATACTAATATTATAAAGAGGAAAGATTTGTATTTTTGTGTGTGTATGTGTGTGTGTGTGTGTGTGTGTATGTTTGTAATGAATAAACATAAAAACTACTGGGTGGATATTTTATTTTCAAAAAAAATAGGGATCCTTACTAAAACTTCAATAATGCAACCCAAGGTGTAAAAAAAATACCTAAAATATTCCTAATAATTAAATGGGCTCCAAAACTACTGAACCGATTTTGGTAAAACTTGGCACAAAGATAGAATAGACCTTGAGAAAGAAAATAGGCTATAATTTACCACAGAAAAAAACTTGACGCGGGCGGAGCCGCAATAATAAAAAGTCTGTTTGTTTAATCTTCGTATACTGAAACTAAGCAACAGATTGACGTATTTTTACTGGTATAGATTAAATGCTGCAGATTGGCATGCCATAGGCAAATTTTTACCGCAGGAAAACATCTCATTCGCACGGGAAAAGCTAAGATACGACGCGGACGTGGCCGCTAGTAATGCCACAGAATAATAAGTAATGCGTAAACAATTATCCGCAATGTAACAAACGCGTGGTCGCTCTACGCGTCAATAACATGGTGACACAAATGTGCAAAGTACGTAACTTGCGTGTGAACACGAAATACGTAAACAAAGATTGGGTATCCAGTGCCGATCAACTATCTAAACTGACTAGTTGATAGTCACGACTATAAAACTAATAATAATACTACTGAACTGCTGTGCTTCTTGTCTTTAAAGGGATCGGGGATTGCAGTTGTTGTTGGTAGCAAATATGAACGCTACTGACTGCGTGTTAAAGGTTTCGGTTTTTCTTTATAAATGTTGCCATCATAATTAATTATTGAACATAAATTACAGGCACCTTATTTTAATATATATTTCGAACTTAATTTTATAATGTATTAAGTTTTTAGGACAGTAAAAAAAACATAATGGTACATAATTATAAAATGTATTTATACTTTTGCTTCTAGGAAATTTCGATTGTTCGCGCTCATTCATATACCTACCTATAACTTCACCGAAAAGGCTCAAAATGCCTTTGAAGAGAACTAAAAAATTTGTTATTTTTTATATTTTTTGAAAATAATAGTTACAGTAAAATGATAAACAAAATCTGTAGATTGTTTTAATTTCTTCGAATAGAGAATAAAGCCTGGTGTTAAAATGACAACTATTAATGGGAAAATAAGTCTAATAAGAATTGTCGGAATTTTAGTTATAGCCAAATGAGACAAGTCACGTTTTTGCCATGTTTGTCTTCGAATAATATTGGTTTTCTAAACTTTGCTCGTAGTTTATTCACTATTATTCTTGGACAAACCTATCGAAAACTAAATTCCACATAATTCCAAACAGACATTAAAAATAAGTACGCCGCTTATCCGCCCGCGTTAACAGTTTTCCAGTGGGAATGAGACATTTTACCGCGGTAAAAGGTAGCCTACATTACATAGGGTGAATGTAGATTTCTAATGGTGAAAGAATTTTTGATAGTTTTTGAGTTTATTCATTACAAACATACGCACACACACACACACACACACACACACACACACACACACAAATACAAATCTTTTCTCTTTATAATAAATAATATATAGTAATATAGTAAATAGTAATGGTATGATAGTATGATGTGTATTTTAGCGTTTTCTAGAGCGTCAATGGCCTAGTGGGTGCTAGTGACTAGAGTTTCAGCCCCGGTACCAATGTGTTTTCGATATTCGAATTCGTAAGCACGTTTATTGTATTAAATAATAATAATATTAAAATAACTATGTGGACGGGGACGTCTCAAACACGGCCATTTGACCCCAATATAGGTAGATCTTGTCTAAACCGATAATGGTGTCGATTCGATGTTGGCCAATGCACTAATCTTAACTAAAATTTAACTAAAATTTAGTTAAGATGTGTCAGATGACATATTTAGCTATTCGGAACGCACGACTTAACTTAATTTTGTATGAAATCTGACAGGACTAAAAATAAGTTGAACTAACGCCATTTAGCTATTCGGGAACGACCATTCATCTGTCATTTTTAGTTCGTTATCTGTAATTTTTAGGTGTTTTGAACTTAAAATGGTCTTAATTTAGTTCAGTATTTTTAGGTGTAGACTTATTATATTTTGTAAGTTTTGAGGTTAACAAACTAGGAAATCAGGTAAAAATTAAATGGTGATGAGTTTCTTCAACCAATCTACTTTCGTTAATCCTGGATATTTACTGAATCACTCATCCTCAGTCAGGTCAGCAGGGTCGGTCGAGTCTTTCAGCTAAAAACTCCATTAATCGTACAAGCAAGAGCATGCTAAGTAGATTACTTTGGATTTTGCACCTTTCTTATGTCCATCGAATAAGGAACAGAATCGCAATCGCGTTGGCCAAGCTTAACCTTCACAGAAGCCAGCACATGCAGTTGGACACTTGCAGAAGCCAGCACATGCGGTTGGACACTTGCACTACGAAATTCACCCCTACCGCTACGGAATACAGGCGCTCTCAAGGTTACAATGTCCAGCCGCATGTGCTGCTTACTGTACAACAAATCGACCAATAAGTTCTCTTTTGCAATTTCGTTTTTGTTTTACGCAGAATAAATATAAATTTCTAATTTCCGAAACTAAAACGGAACGTAACACATACTAAGTTGCGTTTCGTTGCGCGTGCGTTCGATTCACGAACGTTCACTTTATTGCGGATTAAGGTTGCATGACTTTATACCTTTGCCTTTCTGTTGAAAAAAAAAATATTGCAGGAGCGTGCACAGAGCGATATAATGTGTATCCAAACGTTAATCGTGTCAAGATTTGTTAAGTCCTGTCAAAAATGAACTAAAATTAGTTAAGATAAGGCGGGTGCAATACCGAATTAGCCCCATTGTATAGAGCATGAAGGAAGAAAAAATGTTACGGATTTTTTTTTTCCTTCATGGTATAGAGCGATGGCTGACCCATACCATAGGAGAAAATAATAGTACTAACCCGTACCCATACGTCAAACTCGTGAACGTGGTGCTTGGGGGGACTGGTCTGCTCTAGTCGATTGCCGGTTGTTGTGATTGTGATAGATTAATAATAATAATAATCGCAGGGCAGCTTTGTGGCGAAGCTGTTGGTGATTGGCGTCACCACGGACCCGAGTTCAGAGGGCACTTTACCATCTTTAGCCCTCGCCTCTTGGCGCAAGAGCAGAACCTATGCTCCAGGGTGGAAGTGTAAAATGTCATAACGCCGGGGGTTCTACTAGGTGTTCCACCGACGTCTAACGCCCCGCAGTCTCACCTCTCCACACCCTGAGCCACTTACGACAATGTTGCTCCCTTGTCGCACCATGCGTGCGGCCGTTTAGGGTAGCCCATTTATTAAGTGGCAAGTCACCGTCTGCTAGATTTAATGTCGTGAGATCTTTAACGAGCAGACGTCCGCTATCTCACCTCAATAACCCAGGTATCCAGTCCACTAACTCCCACCCTCATAGCCCAGACAACGTTTGTCCCTCCCTGGCAATAGTTCTGCAGCTAGCGGGGACTGTCCTCCAGCACACTTCTGTAGTGTGCTGGAGGATAGGCCCGGGTAGGTGCGAGCCATCTCACATTTTAGAATAAATGGTACTAAACGGGCCTCTACATGTTGGCTTTGGCCCCATGCACGCCTCCCAAAGGACCGGGTCTCTATGGACCCGTGATCTTTAAATGTACTTACATAATAATAATAATAATATTTTATTTATTTCTCCCAATATACTTACAAAACAGATTGATTCGTTATATAGTTTAGTTTTTCTACTTTGACTGGTTGCCATCCTCTAATTGTATATTTCGTTTGCACTCTTTGTTATATTAATAAAATTGTGTAAAATAATAATTTATAACTTTGTAAAATATTTTGAAAAGATGCAAAGCCTGCGAAGTTTCTTTCGGCGAGTTCTTCTCCAGATTCTCCACAGAAGACAGCCAAATTGTGAACTCGCCTCGACTTAACTAAAATAAGTGATGTAAATGTCCTAAAGTTAAAAAAAATACTTTGACTGCTAAAAACATACACAATAGAGAGATGAATACACAGTTGTATAATATCAACATCCAGACACAAGAGTTCATTGATTTTTGAACAGGTGACGCCTGTTAGTACCTATATACTATTAAATTACGGTGCGGGTTCAAGTCCCTGCCCAAGCTCAATGATCTTAATTTTTCGCTTCGATTATAATTTAATCCAGACACAAAGCAAACACTAGTGCACATCACACGAATGTTTGACCTGGACGGGATCCGAACCCGCGACTCTGTGCTTCGAAGGCAGATGCTACCTACTAGACTACAGGGCTAAAATGTACCTTTCGGCTGCTTTTAATGACACTCATAGAAAGGTGTAATTTTAAGCTTATTTATCATACTATTCTTATGTGTGTGTGTGTGTATGTTTGTAATGAATGAACTTAAAAACTACTGAACCGATTTCAAAAATTCTTTCACCATTAGAAAGCTACATTCACCCTGAGTAACATAGGCTACCTTTTATCGTGGGAAAATACCTCATTTCCACGGGAAAAACTGTTAACGCGGGCGGTGCCGCGGCGGAAAGCTAGTTTATTTATATAGCCGAGGAAATGGGCAGCATGATTCACTTGTCTAGCTAACAACAACTGGCATCTCCAATCCAGCCACTAAGCCTGAGAAAGATAAATTTACATATTATATGATTTAATGTGAGACAAAAAGAGTTTTTTTTTTTGTTACTTACAACTATATCGTCGCACGTAATCTCAATTGGCGTAAGGGACAAACCCCTACTTTACAGTATGACCAAAAAACGATTTTTTTTTCAGAAATCTGTTTATAACTTTTTTGTTTTTGAAGTTATAAAAAATGCCTTAAAGAAGACAATATCTATATTTCCTTTCTCTTCCTACCCGCAGAGTTCAAAATGTTGAAAACAGCTGAATAAAGAAGTTAGTGCCCTTTACGTCCTCACATTTTTGACATATTTTTACCTCAAATTGGGTAATAAAAGACGAAAATGTAATTTTAATACAGAAATTAAGGGCGTAAATGTATTTTAATTCAGAAATTAAGGTCGTGAATAATAAAAAAAATATAAAAAGACACTTTTATCTGACAAATTTTGTAATTATGGAACATTTCAACAATGAATTAGGCTTTTATTGGTATTTCAATTAATTATTCATTCAAAGAAATAACTTTCATTACACTTTTTTTCTATTTTGTACAAATTTTTGGGATATTGAAGGGAGACAGCTTCCAAAGAAGAAGCCATAGCAGTGGACTAAATTATAGGCGGTTGTAGTACGCCACATACAAAAAACTATTTACTAAAAGACTAAAAAAATTATATTTTTAAAATTATACAAGCAATAAAGAGACAAAAAAGTTGTCATTATAACAAAATTCATAATATATTTCTTAATTTTCGACAGCCAATCGCTTCAGTCAGTCACAATTACAATATATCACAAAGTTTTTGAGTGATTATTGAAATACTAATACCTATCTTAATTAATATTGATTGGTAAGCTGTAGTGAAATGTGTGAATTATTACAAAATCAACGGTATATTAACGGTAATAATCTTTTTAGTTGCTGACGATACAGAATTCTTTAATTCAAATTATTTCAGCCTTAAAATTTATAATTTTCTCATACATAATACTTAAACTACCCACGTAAAGCAAAATTTATCAAAAATGTAGGGACATACCGTGCAATACCGCTATTTGATGTACCTACATTAACCCTTTATAAGGCAAAACAACTTTATAAAATGCATTCGTTTTCAACTTTATGTTAAGGGTATAAGGTTAAAATTACGGTGGCAATATAGTGGCTACTGCCTTGTAAAGGTTTAAATTGCAGTATTTTGTGTCGTAAGCAACTAGTTAGCAAAATTACTAGAGTATTAAAGTACAACTCATGGATTCAAAGTTCCCTTACGACCCAAATATACATCTGAAGTATATTTTATTGTGGCTGTAAGAAACAATATTTTTAATTTGCCATAATTTTACTTAGCCAAAGGCCTTTACAACCTAAATTTTTTTAATAAATGAACCATACCTCGCTTTTTGTCAAATAAATCTGGATAGGGCATGAAAATTTACAGGTCGTAAAGGGTTTTTTTAAAGAGATATCAAAATTTCAAATATACAGTCAGATAGAGCTCGGCGAGCTGAACAAGAATATGTAAAAAACTCATTTTGCCATTTTGTCCCTTACGCCAATTGAGATTACGTGCGACGATATTATTATGTCATTCATTTATTTATTATCCTTGTCGATGGCCAGTGTCAGGGAATGGCTGTTCTACGGTTTTTTACGTGCGTAAGCGTCGACGAAACTGCGATTCCGGCAGCTTTAAACGGAAAGTCAATATTTATAACCTACATGAGTTAAATTGTTAATCCTTTTCTGAGAATGTCCTAAGGAAAAATAATTGAACTTTATGAGTATAGGTAATGATTAAAATAAAATAAAATATAATATATTAAAATTTCATGTAAATCGATTCTCACTCACTGGACTCACGAAAGTACTTGAGTCCGAAACCAAAGACCGATGTACAGAAACTAGCACATGCGGTTAGACATTCACACTACGAAATTCACCCCAACTACGGAGTAAATAATAGTACAGATACGGAATCAAGGTCAACATGGCCAGCCGCATGTGCTGGCTACCTACTGCCTGTATATAAATCAAGGTCAACATGGCCAGCCGCATGTGCTGGCTACCTACTGCCTGTATATAAATCAAGGTCAACATGGCCAGCCGCATGTGCTGGCTACCTACTGCCTGTATATAAATCAAGGTCAACATGGCCAGCCGCATGTGCTGGCTACCTACTGCCTGTATATAAATCAAGGTCAACATGGCCAGCCGCATGTGCTGGCTACCTACTGCCTGTATATAAATCAAGGTCAACATGGCCAGCCGCATGTGCTGGCTACCTACTGTCTGTATATAAATCAAGGTCAACATGGCCAGCCGCATGTGCTGGCTACCTACTGCCTGTATATAAATCAAGGTCAACATGGCCAGCCGCATGTGCTGGCTACCTACTGTCTGTATATAAATCAAGGTCAACATGGCCAGCCGCATGTGCTGGCTACCTACTGCCTGTATATAAATCAAGGTCAACATGGCCAGCCGCATGTGCTGGCTACCTACTGTCTGTATATAAATCAAGGTCAACATGGCCAGCCTCATGTGCTGGCTACCTACTGTCTGTATATAAATCAAGGTCAACATGGCCAGCCGCATGTGCTGGCTACCTACTGCCTGTATATAAATCAAGGTCAACATGGCCAGCCGCATGTGCTGGCTACCTACTGCCTGTATATAAATCAAGGTCAACATGGCCAGCCGCATGTGCTGGCTACCTACTGCCTGTATATAAATCAAGGTCAACATGGCCAGCCGCATGTGCTGGCTACCTACTGTCTGTATATAAATCAAGGTCAACATGGCCAGCCGCATGTGCTGGCTACCTACTGTCTGTATATAAATCAAGGTCAACATGGCCAGCCGCATGTGCTGGCTACCTACTGTCTGTATATAAATCAAGGTCAACATGGCCAGCCGCATGTGCTGGCTACCTACTGCCTGTATATAAATCAACGAATACGATCCCCAACACGCCTGGCAAGCGTGGGGATTATGGCTACAAATTTATTTCAAGAGAATCCCTCATCCAGCTGTGGACTGACTGACTTAACCAACAAAAATTGAAGAAGTAGTAGAAAGTAATAGTAGCTCATCTATATAATAAAACTGTAGATGTTGAAGATCTTTACATGGAAAAACTGTTAAAAAATGAGTCAGGGGGATGTAAGAAGTAATATAAAACATAATATCCAGTTTTTGTTTCTAGTTTATCTATTTGTCTCTTTGTACGGGCTAATCTCCGAAACTGTTGGACCGATTTGAATGAAATTTTGTATCCCCGGTCAACATCTTAGATAGTTTTTATCGCGAGAAAATAAATCATTCCAGCGGGAAACAGCACCAAAAAGTCAAAAAACAACGCGGGCGTAACCGCGGGTGGGCAGCTAGTTATTATTAAAATCCTTGTAGGTACTCGTTTTAATAATAATGATTACAATATGGAGTTTCACCAAGCGCCAGCAACTGCAGTATAAATTATGATAGTGGCTAATTTAAGCCGAAATAAAGATTAGCCTGACTAAAAAATAATTGGTCTGGGGGCGCCACGTGTATATTTTTATTAGGCAAGAATGTTCATTATTAAAATTAGTTCCATTGAAATTCCGCAATATCAGGCCAGGCTTTTACAAATAGCTCGGTGTAGCAGACACGTGTCTTTAATATATTTATTTAATTAGTACTGGCCAGAATTATGGCAGCAAGTGCATTAAATTTAAAAGACATGTATTGCAACCATCAACGACTTATTCTTAATTAATATTGCGTAAAAACTTGCAGGACGTTGGGAGGCCATCTTGATAATCCCAAGTCTGAATTCTACTAAGCTAGTGATAGTGATTAAAACAGCCTTCCGTTTTGCCTTTTCGTCAATTCGATAAAAAAGGTAACTTGGTTTGTTTTTTCAATTAAGCGGCTAAACAGTTGGGATTAAGGACTTAGTAGATGAATAAATGACATGAAACTTTGATTCAATAACACAAAGCTTTTATTGAGATAAATCAAAATGCAGAATAACAAAGACAGAACTCAAAAAGTGAAAGGGACATTTTTATTAATAATTCAGTGATGTAGATATAACTTGTGATGCTATCCCTGTATTATTATAGTCATGATTTTATACATTGTTATTATTCTCGTCTCTTTCCTTCCGCTCTACATAAACGCAACACACAAACGGTGGCATTAAAGTTGGTATCGTACACCACCAACCTCTTTTCGTTATTTATTATATACTACTTGGCGGTAAACGAGAGAAATTGCAGAATAAATCGATCGCCAAAAGTTTAACAGATCTGTGTCAAGGTGGAAAGGTTTGCAAGGAAGTGTTTGGAAGCAAAACAGTCGTAAAAAGCAACTTGAATTATAATGTTAATACTTTAAGTGATCTAGTTATGAAATGTTGAAATGATGTTTTTTTGGGTTAATGTTTGAAGTTGTCCTTTGCTAATAAAAAATATAAACGTATCATTGCTTTTAATGCTCAAGGTTATAATATAAACACTAGCTTTCCGCCGCGACCCCGCCGAGTTAACAGGATTTCCCGTGGGAATGAGGCATTTTCCCGCGGTAAAATGTAGGTTACTCAGGGTGAATGTAGCTTTCTAATGGTGAAAAAATTTTTCAAATCAGTTTAACAGTTTTTGAGTTTATTCATTACCTACAAACATACACACACACAAAAATACAAATCTTTCCTCTTTATAATATTAAAGTATGATATTATGAAGTATGATAGGTACTTGTACTGCTAAGCAGCGTAATGATCAAGAATTTAGACCACTAGGTGTATTGAACGTTTGAAAAAAACTGAAAAAGTATGAATTTAGAACTAAATCCGTAAAGAATCAACTTTTTTAAAGAACTAACACACATTTTCACGGATTTTCTCCATGATTTACCAGTTCTACCGTGACCATGATCGGTTAACCCGGTCGACATATCGGTAAGCTCAATTTAAAACTAAAAACGTGGAGAAAACCCGTGAAAATGGGTGTTAGTGCAATTAACAACCGCGAAAGTTTAAGAATGTTTCTAGAAGTTTTACCGTCAAACGGAAAATAGTAACTTCTTCGCAAGAACTGTCCTATTCAAATGACAATAATTTTGAATGTAAGTTTAGATATTTTTTAAATTTACGTAGGTAAAGTTTCCTGAAAACTATTGACTCAGTAGGTATTTGCTATTCCGTTACTTACAGCCTTCATAACAAAATATAACAATAACGTTACAAAAGTCCTTGAAAGAAGAACGTAAAATTCGGCCAATCATAAAACTTTGCCTTTATGCAATTGTTCCACGGGTAATTTTGCAAAAGTCATTTTTAAAGGACGTAAATAAAACGAGCAACGACGACACGTTTCGAAAGTTACATCCTTGAGCGAGACACCCCTCGCGCGTGCGAATAACGAAGAGTTGGTACTTACAGATATTAATCTTATGATAATACTTTATTATATAACTAACTAGCGACCCGCCCCGGCTCCGCACGGGAAAATGGTTATAGTGGGTTATCCTTAAGTATATTATATGCATGTATTATACATATAAACCTTCCTCTTGAATCACTTTATCTATTTAAAAATACCGCATCAAAATCCGTTGCGTTGCGTAGTTTAAAAGATTTAAGCATACAAAGGGATATAGGGACATAGAGACAGAGAAAGCGACTTTGTTTTATTTAATATTAGTATAGATATGTAGTGATAACTTCAGTGGTCCAGCGGTCAAATGCTCTCCTCTCCGTTCCGGGTTTGAATCCCGGGGTACTTATCGATAAAATATCACTTAGTGAGACTTTTTCCAGTTTGGTTAGGATATTGCAGGCAGAGTCACCTAATTGTCCGAATAAAAAGATGATTCCGTGCTTCGGAAGGCACGTAAAGCCGTTAGTCCCGGCTACTATCTTAAGTAGGCGGCTTAATAATTCTAGCTAACCTAACACCAACCTGTTATTTTTCTGGTCAAGCTTTACCTACTTTTAACATAGAACAAACAAAATTTAAGCCCACTGCCCCACTACCTACTACGCTAGCTTCACATCACATTGTTTGATATTAATTTATTTCCAATTACCTGCTTAAAATCCGAGTGCATAAAAATTCACACATAAAAAAATGCAGATAGCCTTGTTTATTTGTCCAGTTCGATTTTTAAATCTGGTCTACTAACCTTGTCTTTAAAAAGCAGCGACTGTTTACCACCCGGTTAGGTAATATTACGCGACTAGCTCGGTGCGGGTTGGCCTAACCACTCACTTTCACTCACTAAGTCGTTTATGATTCGAAATCCGAATATTATTTTTTCCTCAGATGCAGACTAGCGAGGAAGTGTTATGTCAAAGCTGCCAGTGTTAAAGTGACTCCGCGTGTGCCAGTGCCTGTTCTGTTCTGTGCTCAAGTGTGTGTTTTGAACGGATTTTGACAGTTAACGCGGGAAAATGGTATGTAAGATTTTTATTTTTTATTTCTTTTGTTTTCTGACTTTTGTTACAGCCAGTATAAAAATTAAAAATTATTTCTAGCCGATTTATTTCAACTCTTAGCACACTATTAATAATAACTTGTTGGTTTAAAATGTATTGAATTACCAATAAAATAGGTTTACCAAAATATTTTAAGAAGTCTTAAAAGTTTTAATTAAAAGTGATTAGTGAGAGATGAAATAGTAAAGCAAATTAATTTTATACGGAGCCTATTTCGGTAACTATTTATTTAACAATACATCCAGCTTAGTTTCTCAATAATCTCATTAATTTTAGGATTTCAGTATTAATTTAAACCCAATTATTGTTTGAAAAACTTATTTAGATTCTGTATTATAACACTATTGTATGTCTTCTATGTATTATATTACATATTAATTATTTTCTATACTTCCATTTAGAAGTCTGCACAATATAGTAATTGTTTTTCTTATAAATGAGATAATTAAATTACACGAAACTTCAAATGAGATCCAAAGATTAAACAGATAATGGTCTAATTAAAAATTAATTATGACTAAGAAAAGCTTAGATCTAAAATATAATAATAAATAAACACCTAAATGTTCAAATTAAAAAAAAAAACTAATGAATGGTAGAATCAGATGATTACATTGAATACTAATAAAAAGTACCTACTTATTGTTTAAAATAATTTAAAGAAATAATAGGGAAAAATAAAAGTTTTTCTACTTGGCCGTGAACCAAACACGAACGAACACGAACAATACTTAATTACATAATTATAAGGAAAATATCTTGTATAAAAAATATTTAGAAATTATTAATGTCGGATTCGGTATTAAAATATTTCGAATGCTAATATTTGGTATTAAGCCTATTTTGGCTAACAAACTCTTTAAAGCTATTGTTGATTTTTTTTTATCTATTCAGCCCTCATTCGTCCACTGCTAAGTACCTATATGCCTCTTCTACATACTGTTCATAACCACTCTTTCTCAAAATCGGAAATTTTGCAGAAAACTTTGAACACTTTCAATCAAAGTCATTAAAAAGTATTAATGAAATATTTTAAATAAAATTATAATTACGAGTAGATTAATTATGTGCCCGATTGTACGTCTTACACTCTAACTTAAACTTAAAAACCATATTATGTCCCTTTCACGTTCTTAATTGTCAACTTTTTAGAGACGTCAAACACTAATTTTACGCGTAGTTCGCACTAGTTTAGCAGCCATGCGAAAACATGCCACTTAAAATTAAGCTAAATTTGACAGCTGCGCTCTTATTTAAAATATCATTCATTCAAATTAGATTTATTCATCCCTCATCCTCTTCGATTCCCACATAAATGAAAAAGACCAAAAACTTATACTTAGAGATTTTAGCGGCCACGCCGGAATTGAGTACAATATTTTATTTAATTATATTATGATATTTTTAATATTCTTTTGATAGGTATTATTCTTATTATATAATAATAAAATTTATTTTTTGTCTGTAAACATTAACCGGTATAACAATAATTTGTATCATAGAATATTTTTATTATCGTAAAGATTTCTACTTATAAAATAAAATTTCGACTTAGGTACCACACTTTATCGGACTTACAGCGCTAAATAAGTTTGTATGTGTACTTAATTCATGCTTTTTACCCGACTGCAAAAGGAGGGCTATGTTTTTTGAGTGTATGTATGTTTGTATAATTATTTATCACGCTCTGTTGGATGGATTTTGACTTGAGTGGTACTTATCGTTAGATTCATCTCAACAGGGCGAGTGATACTGAGATCAGAAGCAGCCAAAAGGTACATTTATTTTTTAGCCCCGTACCCTAGTTGGTAGTACGTCTGCCTTCGAAGCACAGGGTTCAAATCCCGCCCAGGGCAAACATTCGTGTGATGAGCACTTGTGTTTGCCTTGTGTCTGGATGTTGTATTTTATGTCAAATTGTTTTATTAATTCAAGCCTATCGAGCAGGGTTTAAAAATAAACGACTTATTGTGAAGCTTACAAAACTACATAACTGTTTGAATCCTATTTGAAATAAGAAATAAAAAAAAAACAGCAGTAATCGAGATTTTGTTTTTAAAATAATTCAGAAAAAATAAATATTTTGTTTTAGTTCTTGTTTTTTTTTTATTCTGTCAGAATCTGCCTATCATAGTTTGGGATCAGATATGGCCGCGTGTGAAATTACCCCACATATTTATTTTAAATAGTGGCGCAGTTGTTAGACTTTTGGCTAGGTATATGTTCGCGTCATCAAAACATTATTTATTAGTGAACTATCCTTAAAACAAACAGCTTCCTATTCCGCAAACCTCTTTAGTATACTGTATAAGTGTGATATAAGCACCCATTGTGAGGCTATTGTTTATGTCAGGAGGTGCGTGAGCGCAATTAGTATAAAGGAAATGGTCTATTATGACCGATTTCGTTTCTTCAAGGTCTACAAAGGTGAAGAGAGATACAAATGTAAATATTTATTGATTGTGGCAGTTCTTGATAAATTGAAAGATTTTTTTAAGATACTTACTAACCTAACAGAACAGTGTGATAAGGGAGAAATGTGGAGTAAAAGAAGATGTTGTGACGAGAATTGAGAAAGGGATGCTAAATTGGTTTGGTCACGTGGAGAGAATGAGTGAAGAGAGATTGACTAAACAGATTTATAAGGCGAGAGTGGAAGGAAGCGTTGGAAGGGGAAGAGAAGACCAAGACGAACGTTCCAAAACCAAATAAGGGACGTTCTGAAAAAAGGTCGGGTCAAGAGTACTCTAAACCGACGAGAGGAGATTAATGAGTGTAGATGAAGCGAAAGAAGTATGTTTGGATCGTAGCAAGTGGAAGGAAGTGGTCTCTGCCTACCCCTCCGGGAAAAAGGCGTGAGTTTATGTATGTATGTATGTTAAAAAGGTAAAGACATAGTTTTTTTTTGTTATGTATTGCTTTCCATCCCGCAGCTCCACACTTTTCCCATGAATTTTCCCGCCGTAAAAGAAAGCCTATGTTTTATTCTGATGTATAAGCTATATTATTTTAAGAATAATTTTCATCTCCAGAATTCGTGAAATTGAATGAAAACGATCAACGTCGAGTATCTTAAATTGCGTAGGATTTTCTAGACGCCCATTATTAACCCCCAACGAAAAAGAGGGGTGTTATAAGTTTGACGTGTCTGTCTGTTTTTCTGTCTGTCTGTAACAATCGTAACTTCTAAACGGATGCGCCGATTTTGATCTAGTTTTTTTTTTTTGTTTGCAAGGTGTCACAATCGAGAGTATTCTTAGCTGTGCTCCAAGAAAATATCTTCAGCCATTTGAAGATTATCAGCTCTTTTCTAGTTTTTGAAAGGATCATGTAACCGTTTTGTGTCGGGGGTTATTATTATTTTTTTATTTAGTGTTATTAGAATAAAAATAATACATAGTTTAAAAAACTAAAAAAACACTCTTCCTGTCCGCCATCTTGGACGTCCGTCATATTGGATTTAAGTCACGTGACTTTTTTTCGTATTCCAGACAGCAAACCCTTTCATTTGATATCCATACCATGGGGGTGGATTTCAAACCGCCAGTTCGCCATCTTAGGGAGGCCGCCATATTGGATTTGTAATGACGTTTCTTAGCTAGTCATGTATTGTCATCAGAACTCAGAGCATGTGCAAAATTTCATCCTAATCGATGACCGGGAAGTGGGTCAAATTAAGATTCCAAGATTTTCTTACATACATATAATGGGGAGGCCGCCATATTGGATTTGTAATGACGTTTCTTAGCTAGTCATGTATTGTCATCAGAGCGTGTGCAAAATTTCATCCTAATCGAAGACCGGGAAGTGGGTGAAATTAAGATTCCAAGATTTTCTTACATACACAGTTACTTACAAGTGAAGCTAATATAAAGCGTGTAAAAAATCAACTTAAATCAATTTCAGATCACTAAACACTAAGTACTTTCTTTTGAGAGTAACGGTAAATCATTGTTATTGTTTTTGACGGCTACGTAGCCTAGTTGGTAGTACGTCTGCCTTCGAAACACAGGGTCGTGGGTTCGAATCCCGCCCAGGGTAAACACTCGTGTGATGAGCACTTGTGTTTGCCTTGTGTCTAGATGTTGTAATCCGTTGTCTGACACCCATAGTACAGGAGTACTATTATACATATATTCTGTGTAGTACAGCCTGTGTATAGTTTGGGGTCAAATGGACGTGTGTGAGATTTCCCCAAATTTATTCATTTATTTTTATTTGAAACCTAAGATTATAAAATGCTAACTTCAACTAACGATGCTATTCATAAATAGTTTAGCCACGAACACACCGTTCTCATTAGCAAGACATGTCCGATCGAGGAACTGTTATTAAGTACCATCTAGTATAATAAATATCTGTTACCTGTTACTTAATTAGATAGAACACAAAAAGCATCTATCTAAGAGTACAATACACGTAAAACAAATATTTTGCTAGTGGCGTGGTTACATATTAGCTTTGTTCAAGTTTCCTAGAAGGTATAATACACCTAAAATACGACTGATAATATTTTGCTGAAATACTTAGATATGTTTGTAACGATGTGCCTTGCATGCCACCTCTTTCTCATCACATTTACCATTCCTTTTTCGTCTAAATTCGAATATTTAATTTTGGAATTCACTCGTCATTCATCCGCCATTTCGTCTATTTTTCTATTCACTTTTTGTTTTGTTCTCCTTCGTATCGGCGGATCTACAAATTATTAGTTTTCTTGTGAATATGTAAAGTCCTTAGTTTAAAAGTTCCGTGTTAATAAAATGTAAATAAGTATCACCCAGTTCTGCAAATTTCTCCCAACCTCCTCGTTATCAACTATAATCCAGTACGCATGCGTCGGCTCGCCTAGGACCTGGTAAGTCTACATGTTTACGATTTTTGTAATTAAACAGTTTTTTTTTTAGTTTATTTTTCCCGGAAAGGTAAACGGTTCAAAGCCCATACAGCCTAGTCTGCGGTATAATACGATATCTTCAATTTATTTTGTCGTTTTTAGTCGCCATTTCTTGTATCCTACGTCTTCAGTAGTCTTGTCTTATTGAACGTCTTCAGTAGTGTTAGTGTTGTCTTGTCACGGCATCGGAAGTTAACGCGGGGTATCAAACCAGAAACAGCTAACCATTAAACTTATTATTTCTCACTTTCATTGAATAGTTCTTCGTTAACGGCACATTATCTCACTAATTCTACCATATTAACACAACAACCACCATGACCATTAAAAACTAATTCTAAAAAAGACGAAACAAAGAACCCGCCATTTCTTCTCGATTCCCGCGTAAGGCCGGGACTCCACCAAAGCGGAGAGGAGAGGAGATGTCTCATTTTTCTATAGAATTTTGTGACGCGCGCGAGCTTAGCGGCACAGCGCGGCTCAAGATTCTATACAAAAATGAGACATCTCCGCTCCGCTCCGCTTTGGTGGAGTCCCGGCCTTAAACTTCCTTTACTGAATCATGAATTAAACAAAGAAAATAAAAATGAATTTTCTGCTATAAAAGTTTTTACTGCGATAAGGTTTTGTTTGTTGTTGTTTGTTACCTGTTACCTTAGAGTATAAATAGAAACTGTTACGTTGTGCTTGTGACCCCGTAGCTTAGTTGGCCAGGCAAAGGGCCGCAAGTTTGAACTCTGCCAGTGCAAACATTCGTGTGATGAGCACTTGTGTTTGCCTCCTAGATGTTGTATGATTTCCCCACATATTTGTTTGTTATTGTTAATTTGTTACATAAAAAAAATATATATAAAAGACTTTCATTAAATTGTAATAATACTAGTGACCCGCCCCGGCTCCGTACGGGAAAATAGTTATTGTGGGTTATCCTTAAGTATATTATGCACGTATTATACATATAAAATAAACCTTCCTCTTGAATCACTCTATCTATTAAAAATCAAAATCCGTTGTGTAGTTTTAAAGATTTAAGCATACATAGGGACATAGAGACAGAGAAAGCGACTTTGTTTTATACTATGTAGCGATATCAGTATTCGATATTTATTATCTTTTAAACAAAAAAGATTCATAAATCACCAGAAAGAAAGAAGTTCTTTGAAGCAATAAATTAGAATTAATGTACCAACAATACAAATACTTTTCATTTAATTTGATACAACCAGGAAGAAACAGGAAGGAAGTATACAAAGAATTTGCAACAGACAGAGTATCTCTTCAAACAAAAACAAAATGTTCGTACAATCGATAAGAAAAGGAACAAAATTAACCTGAATTAGTTGCCGATAAGAATTACGCAATGCAAAATAAAAGTCATAATATTGCTCATTATTATCAAACCATCTTACATAATTACTTACACAACTGATATTCGATCTTAAGCTCACGTGTTAGAGTTCTATTCCATAATAACCATGAAGCATGTCCGTGTACCAGATTGTCAAACAAAAGTAGACTGTAAGGAAGAGTACATGTGGTTCACTTTAGTTTTAAATTGACTTCGGAAGTCTTTAGGCGAAAGTGTTCGCGCTTATTCGCCTGAGTTGTACAAGTAGTTAGAAAAGTAAATAAGATCGTCTATTTATTTTATTTAGACATTACTATTCACTCTGCGGCTTTACCCGCATTAAACATAATTCTGACAATAACAAAAACATCATAATGTGGTGCTTAAAGCCTTTTCTAAAGCATTCATCAACACCAAATTTTAACTAAATAAAATCTAGGCCAGCTTTATCTATCACCTAAGGCCTGTTCAAGTCCTGACTTAGGGTAGGTTCTAGCCCCTCAGTGGCTATAGGCTTTAAACGAACAAATGAACGAATTGAAAACCAAATGGTTTTTTAAACAACTTATTGGCTTTCTTGTTAAAATTATAAAAAATAGTAGGTACAGCCGCTTGCTTCTGGAGACTGTTAATTACTCAACACGATAGAAGTATTAAATTCAATGTATTATTTTAAAATTAAAATGTGTTTTTTCCGCTGCTTGATTAAATTTAATACCCGTACCTTGTGTTGGGTCAGTCGGGCACGTGTGAGATGTCTTGACTTATTTATTTATGTGACTATATGTCACTTTCGTCCGCGACTGTCCTACTCTCACTTAAGCGGTCACGGCCGCGCGCAGACGCATCGTAATCTCCGCTGTTCCATTTTCAAACGCTACTGGTTTTTTCGTATACATTGCTTGCTGGCATGTTTATTTGTAAGTGTGCTTAGAAAACATTTTTGTATTTAAAAGAGCTGTCTTTTACAGGTGATTTGTTTAACAGGCCCTGTAGCATGAACCGTGAGAAGTGACATAATTGTCTCACATTAACGATCAAACAACCAGACTATTATTATCTTCTGACTCGACTCGTGCGTGATAAAACGTGGGGATTATAGTAGCATTCCTATCCACCACCCTAAGGTTGCCTGGTAGAGATCGCTACAAGCGATAAGGCCGCTTTTGCGCACTCTGTTTGCCCATGTTGTTTATTGGTAATTGTGATACCCCGGTTGGAGATCAAGATAAAATCAATAAGAAATAAAAATTATTGGAAAGCTGAGTTTTCTATGTATTCCAGTCACTTTAAAATTATTTTCATTAACGTTCTTTAAAATGTTGTTGAGTATTAGCTACAGAAGTATAGTATAGTACTAACCGTAGTATAATATGTGTTTTGACTCAAACTCAACAAAGGATCATAAATATTAACAAGCGAGAAATGTAATTCAAAACGATATATTTCACCAATAGTGAGGTATGTGAATTAAATTAAAATTGTATAACATATATAGATAGGTATATTTGTTACGTGACAAAGTTGTTACGAAGTTTTTCCGATACTTCTGCGATAGTAAAATGGAGTTGAAATATTTTTGTACTCTGAAATATGCTGTAGAGCAAAATGTTCATTTAATGTTAAGACTTAGATTTATTTTACTCTAATCATGTACAATAGTTTTCATTATAAAGATTGATAAATATAAAAGTTAACTATTTAAAAAAAAACATATCGGCTTTTCAGTTCTAATGGTAACTTAAATTGTGAATCATTTTTCATTAAAGTTTCTTAATAAAAGCTGAAGAATCGGGGTGTCTCTACATTGATTTGTTTTAAAAAAAAAAACTGATTGTAGGTGATAAAGGGAGTGTAGCTGAATACAAGTTTTGAAAAAAATGACTGCCTGTTTCTACTTGCTTGTAGTCTTACTTTTTAAACAGTAAATTATTATACCCATATTACTATTGGCAGACTGTTTTAATGTAGTTTCTCGGCTCTTCTAAACTTAGATATTCCTATAAAACTCACTTGGCCTTATATTTAAAATTTTAATCTCTATGCCATATAGACCGATAAACATTATCATAGTCAATTTGCTTTACCATCTTAACTTGAAATACGGGTTTAATAAGATTCAAGTTAAACAGAAAACTGGCACAGATGTGCTAATACATCTTAATGAGATTATCATTGAGAACCTTATAGAGGTCGCTGAACCGGACTTTTTCGTAAGTAAACATTACATACTCACCTGACATTGTACATGAGTACAATTACCAAGTTTATTTGCAGCCAAGCGCACCTATTCTGAACAGTGCTAAAGCAAATTAGAAAATCGGAGCAGTAAAAATACCTTTGTATTACAAAGTTATTTTTAACCCCCGACGAAAAAGAGGGGTATTATAAGTTTGACGTGTCTGTCTGTGGCATCGTAGCTCCTAAACGGATGGGCCGATTTTGATCTAGTTTTTTTTGTTTGCAAGGTGTCAATCGAGAGTATTCTTAGCTATGATTAAAGAAAATATATTCAGCCATTTGAAGGTTAAGCACTTTTCTAGTTGTTGAAAGGATCAAGTAACGGTTTTGTGTCGGAGGTAATTAATTTTTTTAATTTAGTGTTATTAGATTAGAAGCTTGCAATGGAAAAGAAAAGACTTTTCTTATTTTAACAGCCGACTAAATGAAACTGAAAAAAAACGCGACACTAACGATAAGGTGTACCAGATATGATGAAAATGGTGATATGTTTTATGATGAAATTTGAAAATACCTACTTTAGAAGAATTTGAACAGCTTAAAACCATAGATGGAAAGTCAGTTTCTCCGATCACTAAACAAAAGTTGAATGACAAAGGGAGCTGGCATTTCACTCTCCATTGAGCACTTTGATGGCAACAGACGTTAATTAGTCGAGCTGACGGAGCGTTGGACTGTGAATAATTAGAGATAGCGTTTACATTTCTAAACTTTTCAAGGGCGTGATGGAAGGCGCCGATACTGTTAGCTGAATGTAAATTCTTTAGTGCACTAATAATGTACACAGGCAAACTTAATGCTACGAAACATTTTCTTCCAGATAAACTTAAAAAAAATGTGGGACATCTCACACACGGCCATCTGACCCCAAACTATGCAGAACCTGTACTATGGGTCTCAGATAGCTGATATACATACATAATACAAGTGCTCATCACACGAATGTTTGCCCTAGGCGGAATTCGAACCCGCGACCCGTGCTTCGTAGGCAGACGTACTACCAACTAGGCTACGAGCCGACAACACTTACATAATATACTCTATATAAAATAATATGAACTGACAACAGTGACAACACCGATTATGCATATTGCGAATATTTTTCTTGAGGTATCGCGTAAGGGTAAATACAAAGGTTTCGAGAACATCTTGATACCCGAAGTAGGTACTAACATAAGACACCTCACTTGTGACGTAACTTGCGTAACGTAAAATACTTGCGCACACTAAAGAAATATCCGTAAGATAAACATAACTCGAGGTTGGAACAAGTTATAAGATAATGCGAAAGTCGTCCACGCTGGTCCAGAGCGTGTTGCACTCAATGCTAAATTTTATTTATAGATAAGATCGAGCGCCGTCGGAAAGTTTATCGTGGGCAGGTCCCACAAGGTAGGAAAACTATTTGATGAGGTTCGTGCGTTGAGAAGATCTTTGGGACCCTTCAGGTAACAACGCCCGCACCCGCCGGCGGGGGCGCGGCCAGAACCAAAATCAAAATTTAAAATCAGAGACGGAGCCCCTCAGGCGTCGTCTCCTTCACGATGTTTTTCAATATCAACGCGCTAGGCCGTGGTCCGAGGCTCCCTCGAGCCGCCCCTAGACGCGTTGGTATATGACTTTTTTTGGGGTAGAGTCTTCCACTCCCCCGCAAGTCCGGTGAAGCTTGATTGGTCGTACCTTTTCGACACAAGGATAGGTCAATTCAAAATAAATAAAAAAGAGAAGATCTTTGGGGGAAGCCCTTGTCTTGTAGTGGACGTCTACAGGCTGGAATGACGATAATGACGATGACACAATATTGGTTCATCATCTCATTGACAGCACATACATGTCCCCACCGAGGGGCTCGAGCCTACCCTAAAATTAGGGTGAATATGCCTTAGTCGACCACGCTGGGCCAGTGCGGCTGGTCAACTTCACACACAGCCCTTGAATTACTTCGCAGGTCAGGTTTCCTCACGATATTTTACTTCACCGTAAGAGCGTCGAATAAACGTACATATGATTATGAATCTAAAACACTTGGTACGTGCTGAGGTTCGAACCCGCGAACTTCCGAATGGAAGACAACGGGCCTAGCTACTTGGCCACCGACGCTCATCTAATATTGGTTGCAATGGTACAAATATATGGAATGGTAGACATTGCATTAGATCCCATTTCCACAGCTAGCGGTCTGTGTTCCGAATCTAAGATTTAATTTAGTAATGGAATTTCGTCGTAAAACGTAATATGTTCCATTTTAGGAAAAATCTCATTTTGATTTTTATTTATGAATCAAATAGTTAGAATTAGCTACAGGCAGACGACGACGAACCAATTGCAGACGAACGGTGTTTTTGCTATGTAGTGTAAACTAATTTATATTTTATAGAGTTAAAAACCCACTTAAAAGCTCAGGTAGATATGGGTTGGTGCTCAAACCTAAGTCTTCCGGATAAAAAACAACAGCTTTAGCCATAACGGCGCTTATAACTTGGGCTTTGACACATGGAAATAAGCGATCAAAAGAAAGACAAATAGTCTGTTGAGTCACAGCAGTCAAGACGTCGAATTGTTCCCTTTCCTTACAACTCATGTTAGCTTCCTACTTCTTTGACTGATGTTACCATTATTACGCAAATAATAACAAGCTCGAATAAAGGAATTTCAAAACAGCCTCCGTTACGAAGGTTCCCAGTTTGAATCCTGGTAGTAGGGCACCACCGAACAAAAGGTCACTTTGTAAGACTTCCCCAGTTTGGACAATGCAGGCTGAATCACCTGGTTATCCGAAATGAAATGAAAGGTATGTACGTATAGACTGTTGTTTCCGACTACTGTTTACACATGTATTCTTTACACGAGTCATGTCAGAAGCCAGTCAGCTCAATAATTTAGCCATCAGAAAGGTCAATGACCTTATAACCCACATGGAGTATTCTTGTGTAAATCATAACAAGCTCAAAATTAGGAAGTTAAGGAGCTTATTGCAACAATTTATTGGTATTAGGTAGTCGAGACATGAAACATCATCAATGTTTCGTACTATTCGATAGAGGATTTCCTAATGTAGGTATCTAAAATCGAGTTATGCCATAGTATATGGCGAAGTCGTGAGTATTCAATTGCATATATTTCGCCGCCCATCGACGCAATATTTGCGATAGGTACGTCCTTTGCTAATTCTATCTTAGAAGATAAATACTTATCTGAAAATACGTACCTTTTCCTAAAGTTTGCAACCCATATACGCGGAAAACGGAGTTTAAATGCAATTGAGCACATAGAAAACTAGCGAAATATATGTGACGGGTTGCATATGTATATGCAACCCGTATACGTAGACGATCTGGAAGTGTATACACTTCCAGATCGTCCCGATGTGGCCATTTTCCGCGTCTGTAAATTCCAAACAAGTAGAGCCAATATTTAAACAAACAAAAACATAAATAACAGGAGTCGGTAAAATCTTATGATAGGGTGATACTAGGTATTAACATCTATTAGGTATCATGCAAGATGTTTTTTATCCCATCTATTCGAAAAGGACGACTTGGTTCGCCTTTATGTGCACCCAAAGGTGGTGTTTTCTATAAGAAACTTTTAGCGGGCAGTAATGAGTTTTTAATCCTCTTTATAAGTGCGCCGCAATGAGGGATTTTAATTTTGACAGTTTTAAAAACAAAAAAAGGTTTCATTATGGTCATAAGAGATGGCGCTGCAATAACTCTTAAGTCAAATAAAATAGACATAGATAGGAAAAGAAATCACCTAATTTTGTCGCAAAAAGGACACTAGTTAAACGAATAAAAAATGTAAACGCAAGTCAGCACGCAAAAACACAAAACGAAATTAAAACACAATAAAGTGCGTGACGATTGACGTAACAACAACAGTGTTGCCAGTTTTTTATCTCTAATGATTGGTTTGACAAGCTCGCGTTTGACATTTTATTCGACATGCACGACATCTATTTGAGTCAATAGAACCTTTTTTTTTTTCTTAAATGCCATCCTGAAAATCCCTCATTATCTTTGCCGCGCACTTTTTGAATTTGGAACATCTTAGTATTCAGCACCAAAGAAATCGAACGCAAATATTGTTTAAATAAAGACTGGCTGGTACGACGGCCCATAGTCACGCCGCCGGATGAATAAAAAAAAAACAAATTAAAAAAGCGCGAACTACAGCCCGCGTTTTCGTAAATTTTCACCAAAATTTTCACCGTCACATTTTCCTCAAAATGATCCAAATTCGGACATTTCAAACACGCAGAATATAAAATCTACAACAATCTCTATTCCTAATAAAACTGTAACAATAAATTTTCATAATTGCGAAAATGTCTCAAATGTAAATATAAGTTTTTAGTTGTTTTAATAAAGGATACTATTTAATTTCAATTTAGTTGTTACTCTATGTTTTATTAAATAATAATATTACAATAAAATATGAGGCGCTTTTATTTTCTCATAGTAGGTGATGAAAAGTAGAGTGTATCACTCGGGCGCAAAATATATTTTTGGCTCTGGCGACGTACTTTGAATCCCTCGCTACGTTCAGGATTCTACTAAAGAATCCCTCGCTACGCTCGGGATTCTACTCTAGAATCCCTCACTTCGCTCTGGATTCAAAAAAGCGCCCTCGCCGTAAAAATATTATTTTGCTCCCTTATGATACAATCTACTATTGTTGTACAATAAAGTATTTTTAGTGTACTGTATCAAAAGATGGAATCATAGAAACTAATTGAAACTGTTTTTAATCACTTGACAAATTGAATAAACTCAATTATGATGTAAAGGTAAGCTAAAGAGATCAATAAAAGCGTATGAGTATTATACGCTACGCCCATTATACAAAGAAACATCTTACCTCTGATCTTACTAACTTTGTGTCTTGTAAAATTTTAATGCACCTACTTTCGATATGGGATTTTCAATTCCCTATCTCTACAAAATCTGGCTACGACGTGGGCCGAAGGGAGTGAGACAGAAGAGAAATGAAGAAGTGGTCTGTCAGATTGCCAGTCTGTCCTAGTCGCCTTAAAAATAAAAATAATAACCCTTCTGTTATTTAAATAAAATATAAAAACCGGTCAGGTGCGAGTAGAACTCGCCTGGACAGGGTTTCTTACAAGCAAAGTTCTTTATCATCAGCCGAAACAACTGGACTAATCGAGTTAAAATTTGGTGCACGTATGTAAATCCGTGACCCAAAGACAGACGTGTGACATTAAATAATTAGTTTGAAACATAGAGGCCACTTTTGGATGACAAATTAAGCTTTTAATTTTTTTTGCAAAGTTTACTATCAAATGAAATGACTTGTTGTAACTATCTCAAATATATTATCTTTATTACAATTTCACGATAAATAGTTTTGAATTTACTTAAGATAATCGTCGAAAAATTACCATACCCATTCCCACCGAAACTTACTTACTTACTTATAGGAAGTCCATGGTAAATTTCACAATACTAGTGAGCGCGCCGTACGCACAAGTATTGCAAAACGCCCTATTACTTTAAATACCACAGACTTCTTATAGGTTTTCCTGTAATCTATAGGTAAAAGATCTATATTATCCAGTATTTTTTTTTAAGTTTCGTACCAGTAGTTATATGTTTGAGATCGTTACAACAAGCCCTTCTATGTGACATGTTACACGGTACAGTTTTCAATTTGTTTGTTTCAAATGTTTCATATTAATTATTTAATTGCACACATCCGTCTTAAGGTCACGGATTTACACACGTGTACCAAATTTTAACTAGATCGGTCCAGTTGTTTGGAAAAAATAAGCATGGTCGTGGTAATGGATTTTCTTAAATAACTTCACATCGTTATAATAAGCTCTTGTGATATATCACACAGTATACCTTGCAAAACTTTTTTTTCAAAGCCTAATTTATCACCGAAAAGTGGCCTCCATGTTTCAAATTATTCATTTAATGTCACACGTCCGTCTGTGGCGAATTAACTTACATGAAGGTACCTTTCAACTCGATCGATCCAGTAGTTTCGGAGGAAATAGACGGACAGACACTCGAGTGATCCTAGGTATGGGTATGGGTTCCGTTTTTCGTTTTTGAAGCACGGGACCCTAAAAAGTAACATTTTTTTAAATATTCCCTTGAATCTGGCCGCACATATCATTCACTTTTCCTTTTAAATGAAACGAACCGGCTTTCGAAGGTTTTCATGTTTCTGACAGGAAATTTTGCGCGCTACCTTGTTACAATAAATTCGAAAACGGAACCGATTCAACATTTTTTTTAAAGGACTTGACATTTTGCGAGCAC
Source organism: Teleiodes luculella (assembly GCA_948473455.1). Lineage (NCBI taxonomy): Eukaryota > Metazoa > Arthropoda > Insecta > Lepidoptera > Gelechiidae > Teleiodes > Teleiodes luculella. Next base: position 739,975 of record OX419596.1, read on the forward strand.
AATGCATGAATGACCAGATGACCATTACCAGATGATACATCATTAAAAAAAGTTTTTCCTGTAATTTAAAATTCTATAGTATTTACGTTTTAACAGTAGGTTTTACATAGTTGATTTTATATGTACCGCAGATTTATGATAATCTTGTTTTATTTACCAAGATCCGTTCATTGTTAAAAATCCAATTAATTTTGTGATAAGGGTTATCACGAAAAATGTTTTTAGATCAAAAACCTAAACCTTAATCTTATCTTATCTTATCTTAATTAGCCATACGTGTTATATAAAAAACCTAATTGTATCAAAAACCTTTGACATCATTTGTAAACAAGATAATGGTAATAATTTAATAATAAATCATTATGTTGCTTCTTTAGATGGTCTTTTGAAAGATTAAACATTGGTCTTTAACTAACATTCTACACCAAGCCACAAGCCAAGCCAAGCCATGTACCTTTAGTAATCTAGGTAAGGCTTTCGGCATTGCCGATAATAAACCAATAGGTTTGCATAAGTTCAAATAAGGTATTACCTAACACCTAACTGATGTAGTTGCACAACATAGCTAATAGTCTTGGATAGTGTGGCTTTTGTGGTGAATTTGCTACACTATGTTGTTTAATCAATGGTGATAGTATTGAAATCGACACGTTAGGAAATAAGCCGATATTTCCTTCCAACACCAACGACTGCGACAAAATAAAATAGCAAAATGAACAAATTAAGTAATAGCTGAATTTTCTGAAAGTTTGAATACTACGTTTGATAGTTAAAAATAAATTGTAATAATAATTACAATTACAAATAATAATTTTACGACCATTCGATACTAGTTCCTATGCATTTTAATAGTGGTACAAAGCAAAAACAATGTTTTTTAAGTTGTTGTGGTTCCTTATTTTTAGATTTGTTGTTGATTTAGGCTGCCGTGTATTTTGTCTCCAAATAAAGTAGGTAATCGCAATCACGTCGTTTATTTGGCATCTTCGACATTTCTAAAAAGCATGACGATTCTGACAACACCGACTGATCAGTAAATAGTTTAATTTGTACAATTTGGCCTTGCATTAATTCATGCCTAGTTGAAAACTAAAAAAAACTCGTAAGCAATATAACAAAAAACAAAAATTCATAAAATAGCTCTAATTAAACTGAAGTTCTATCTACGGATAAATATATAACTATACGTATAATTAGTAGAATATGTAAACCTAACCCACACGGTAAGCAAGTAAGTAAAATAATATGACTAATGATATTTTTCAGATATTACATTTCAATTTATTTTCAAAACTTTGAACATCCCTTCTGTAAAATTTAAAAAACGGAGATACAATGTTATTCGATGCGGGTATCAAGTATTACCAGGAAAATGTTTATGGAACTTTTTGTTTTCAATAATAGTAATAAATAATTTATTAAAAATATTTTTTAACAGCCAAAATGTTGTCACTGGAATGCAGTAGGTACCTTTAGATAGTGCTTACGGCTAGTGGTAGTTCCAACAAAAGGACACAGCTGACATTGAAAAGTTGAAAAGTTGAAGATCCTGTGCTATAAATGTCAGCTATACATTTTACATGATTATAGATTTCTAAAGAAAATCAAGATGTAAAACTTAATTAATTCATAGAATGCGTCTTAGTCACGTGTTGGTTGGTGGTTCTTCCATATTAAGTCACTAGTAATGTGTCACCTTAACAAGACTACAAGAGGTCCATTGTAATGCAAATAAGTATTTTATTTACTACTAACGTGTTCATTGAAGTATTATTTCTGTGGAAGTGCTATGCACCTTTAGAATTGTGTATGATATTGTGTCACAACACAAAGTGTCATTAAATAGAATAAAAGTGATGTTTTTACTATGGAAGCTCTAACGAGTACTTGATTATTTATCGCGATGAGTTATACAATGTTTCAAATGCTTCGTGTCAACCTAAAAAACTAAAAAACACGCTTCTTGTCCGCCATATTAAATTTAAGTCACGTGACTTTTTTTTTTCGTATTCCTGACAGCAAACCCTTTCATTTGCACCTCATATCATGGGGTGGATTTCAAACAGCCAATCCGCCATCTTGGGGAGGCCGTCATATTGGATTTGTAATAAATAACGTTTCTTAGCTAGTCATGTATTGTCATCAGAACTCTTTAGGCGTCGTTTCCTTCACGATGTTTTTCCGTATCAGCGCGCTAGGCCTAGGTTCGAGGCTCCCTTGAGCCGTCCCTAGACGCGTTGGTATATGACTACTTTGGCACACTCTGGGGTAAAGCCAGAATTTTTTCTATTTATACTCTAAGGGTAAAGCCTTCCGCTCCCCCGAAGGTCCGGTGAAGCTTGATTAGTCGTACCTTGTCAATTCGAAAAAAGAAAAATGAAAAGAGAGTGACTAAAATTTTATTATAAGTATGTATGCTCAATCTATAAAAACATTGCGATTAAGCCCGAACTAATTCCATTAAATAAAAATCATATTTTCATCGAACAAATTTATGTAGATTACAACAATTACTTAGGCTTACTCGAGTAATCCAAACATTACGTATCGATTGCGTGCTCTCTTCGTGTATGTTTCAACTGCCGTGACCGCACGTGAACCCGCAATGTACCGGTTAGTATTGCATGCGTGTTTACGTCTATAATACTAGCCCAATAGTTACAGCCGTCTCATAATCATTTGTGTAGGTAAACAATTGTATGCCGACTCGTTGTTGTTAGTGCAAGTTGTTAATATTATACATACCTCTCACGTCGCTTCAACAATTAGACTGCAGCCTCCGTGGTTTAGTGGTCAAAAGCTCGTCTGACGATACGAAGGTTCCGAGTTTGAATCTCGGTTCTCGTTCATCAAATATCACTTTGTGAGATTTTCCCCAGTTTGGTTAGGACATTGCAGGCTGAATCACCTGAGTCCGAAAAGAAATATGATTCCGTGAAGGCACGTAAAGCAGTTGGTCCCGGCTGCTATCTTCGGATGTGGTGGTTGTAAGAGCCATGTCGGAAGCCTAACCCCCTGGCCACAGCTTCGCGCGTCGGCGGCGGCGCCGACTTGCGGCGCAAAACTTGCCAGATCATTTTACGATATTTTTAATCTTTTTGTGCTACATTACAGTGTTGAAGTCGTTTTCTAAGTAAAATAAGAAAAACGTTACTTTTTGCATGAAAATTTAACGTTTTTTGTAAAAATTGGGTAATTTCACGCCTTTAAAACAATTTATTCATTTCGGTGGTACATTTTTTTAGCGGTTGTTTTTCCTAATGTTTATAGTCCTAAATTCGATTATCCGAACATCATTTTCCTAATATTCGATTGTCCTAATGTTCGATCATCCAAAATATTGATTATCCTACCGTAACACTTGTCCTAATATTCTTTAGTCCTAATATTAATGTCACTAAAGTTTGAAATTTCTAATTTTGATCCTCCTCTCTTATATATCTGAAAAATCCTCGGTACGTTTGAATAGTAGGTAATAAAAATCTTATTATATCTCAGTTCACACGCCCAGTAGACATTACCGTTATGTATGAGTTCTATTTTTCTCGTATAGGTACATTACCGTTCACATTGAACTATAATTATAATTGTCCTTTAATTGTTTTGAACACTTGATAATAGTTATTATTCGACATTATGAGCAACCAACCAAAATTTTAACAGCGAGACCTGCGAGCGAGACTGACACGACTGACTGACACATACTATTTTGTAATTTTGTATTTTAGTAAACCAATTACACCCAATTATTTCTTCCTACAATACAGTTTTATCTTTGTGGCTGGCCAAAATAACGCCAAAAGTTGTCGTGTATAATTTGCTAACCTGTTTTTGCTAAGTTTTTTTTATTTATTTATTTAGGACTATACATTTTAGGAATATAAAGGATTATAACTATGGACATTAGGACTTACCATCATTAGGATGAAAAAAAATAGGGCAATGAACAGTAGGAGTTAAAAAAATAGGACTAGGATCATTAGGACAATCGATATTTAGGACTAAAATGCTAAGGAAAATAAAAAGTAGGATCGCCGCCGCCGCCGCCACCGCGCGAAGCTGTGGCCAGGCCCTAAGGAGGCTCAACAATTCCGACACCAGGGTTTGTGAGGTAGGGTAACCTCGAACCCACACGATAAGCAAGCTACAACTAGACCGCGAAGTGAATGTGATTTTAGTCATATATATTTTGTGACCTAACTGCAGTCGTCTCATAAAAGCTTCCTTACAAGTATGAGTCGACATATAATTGTTTAGACACATAATATTATCTGACGGATAGATAGATAATAATCGTTCTCCCCACACACACAGACAATCGAAGTCCGCTTCTTTATTGGAGAAAATGAAACATGTTATTATGAATTCCAATAACAGCCGACAGGCCCGACAGCCTCCATAGTTGATGCTTGCTTCTCACTTATGCCTCCTTATTCTATGGAATTATCGAACAAAAATAAGGTTTGTTTCCGAATTATGCTGTTGGTAAAATAATAAATCGCCAGCCGAATCATCTAGGTGTGTGAAAAGAAAACAAGTTCCGTGACTCGGAAAGCACGCAGTCATAAATGCCAGCTATACCACAAGTTTGTTTATATGGATTCTTTATTGTACACAAAACAAAATTATACATTTCATATAAACGGAAGTATACAAGGGCGAGTTTATCTCTAAATAGAGATCTCTTCCAGCCAACCTGTTGTCCTTATGAACCTCATAAGAATAAATAGAGACACGTTCTCTTCCCTAACGGGGAGAACAGAGTTTTATGGTGCGTAAACTAACACCACTTTAACCAAAATGTATGAATACAGTTTTAACAGTTTTTAGAAATAAAATAAAGTCTTCTTTCAGTAAAATGTTCTATCTACAATATTTAAGGTACTTCCCTCCATGTGGCATAGCCGTGGGACGCCCTGTATTCTGTGCTAGTACTCGTATTTTTATAGGCTGTTTCGGTTCCATCATATTAACTTAGGGACATTGTAAGTCCCCAGGGAGATTCAAACCTAAACAGTTTTTTGTGAACAAGGTCTTAAACTTTGATCAATCTTATGAAGCATTCTGTTATAAGAAAATATCACTCTGATAAGAACATGTTTAGTTTGTAGAATATATTTCTTGACTTTCAATTTTATTTTATCTTAAAAGAGTTGTATCAAAAACATTTTCTTTTGAATATAAATTCACTGAATTTAAATTGATGGTTAAAGGCTTGGGAGGTGTTTCAAGTTTGTTTTAATTTATATTCCTTTTTGTGGCCAAGTTTGTTTTACATTAGAGTAGCAAAATGGCGACAAAATAAATTATCTAATGTTCTGAAGCATTTGGATAAAGAGATGTAACCTACATCTTTTGTTAAAGTTAAAAGGAAAATAACTCAGACATAGTTTTTTTTTACACGCTTTATATTAGTTTCACTTGTAAGTAACTATGTATGTAAGAAAATCTTGGAATCTTAATTAGACCCACTTCCCGGTCTTCGATTAGGATGAAATTTTGCACACGCTCTGAGTTCTGATGACAATACATGACTAGCTAAGAAACGTCATTACAAATCCAATATGGGGGCCTGGCTGTTTGAAATCCACCCCCATGATATGGGTATCAAATGAAAGGGTTTGCAGACAGGAATACGAAAAAAAAGTCACGTGACTTAAATCCAATATGGCGGACGTCCAAGGTGGCGGACAGGAAGCGTATTTTTTAGTTTTTTAAACTATATATTTTTTAATTGACCTACGATTGTGTCGAAAAAGTACGACCAATCAAGCTTCACCGGACTTAGACTCAGACATAGTTTTTAGCTCTAGCTGTGAGGAAACGATTGCTTAAAGATCAATCAGGCCAGATCCGCTTGACCGGCCCCTAGCGGATAGTGTTGCAATGTTTCATCTAGACATGGGCAATTCAATATCCACATTTCCACTTATCGATATTTCAAAACATTATACTTACATTGACGGCCCCGTAGTCTAGTTGTTAGTACGTCTGCCTTCGAAGCTCAAGGTCGCGAGTTTAAATCCTGTCCAGGGAAAACAATCGTGTGATGAGCACTTGTGTCACCTTGTGTTTATTTATTATGTATTTATATCAGCTGTCTGACGCCCAATATACTATGATTTTGCCTAGTTTGGGGTCAGATGGCGTGTGTGAGATGTCCCCACATATTTATTTACTAGCATTTTTCCCGTGGGATTGCGGCATTTTTCCGCAGTTAAAGGAAGCTTCTCCGCCGGAATGAGGCATTTTCCCGCGGCAAAAGGTGGCTTATATTACTGAAGGTGAATGTAGCTTTCTAACGGAGAAAGAATGTTTGAAATCAGCACAGTAGTTTTTGAGTTTATTCATTACAAACATACAATTCTTTCCTCTTTATAATATACATCATCATCATCATTAACAGCCTTGTTATAATATAATATTAGTAACTTGTTTTGTTATAATATTAGTACTATTTATTTATTTTGAAACTAAACGACGGAATCATATTATTACGAAGAAAAGAGTAGGGATATTTTGCCTAAGGATAAGCTTGTTATAAGGTACTTACACTTATAAAAATAATAAAAAAACCTAATATGTGTGTACTACTGCGAAGAATCTTAAATTGTTTAGTGAATCTTTAAATTATTGAGTGCAATCTTGTAAGAAGCTTCCTCATTTGGGTAAAGAATAATGGCTCTTCTAATTCAAACTGAGGCCCTAAGTTAACCTTTAATCAATGTGTCCTGTCTTTGTTACTGGTTTACTATGGATCAAGTTCAAATCTATCTATCTGGCGTCGGTAAATTGTATAACTTATCAACTTACAGAATGCTTCACCATTTTACGAACGTTCGTCATTTTGCAATTGCAATTATTATTATTTTATTCACTAGCTTTCTGCTGTTAACAGTTTTTCCCGTGAGAATGAGGTAATTTTCCGCGATACAAAGTAGCCAATGTGTTATTCTGATGTATTTAAGCTATTTGTAAAGTTTAATTAAAATGCATTTAGTAGTTTTTGCGTGGAAGAGTAACAAACATCCATCTGCACAAACTTTGGCGTTTATAATATTGCTTGCTTGCATACCGAGTGAGTTTTGAGGTTAACCTACCTCACAAACCCTGTTGAGCCGCCTTAGCTTCCGACATGGCTCCTATTACGACCACATCCGTAGATAGTAGCCGAGACCAACTTTACGTGCCTTCCAAAGCACGGAATCGGACAATCAGGTGATCCAGCCTGCAATGTCCTAAACAAACCGGGGAAAGGCTCACAAAGTGATATTTTTTCCACAAATCCCCAGCTGGATTCGAACCCGGAACCTCCGTAACGTCAGACGAGCTTTTGACCACTTTAACATGGAGGCTGATTATTATATTAGTAGGACAGGATTTAGTGATTGGAAAATATACAGTATTACAGGCTCTTTTACAAATACTAATGTTTAACATTCATTTAGAAATCAATACAATATGACTTCTCTCATTGTAACAATTATATGGCTCAATAACAGCTGTTGTTTTTAAAAATGCCGAAGCTTTGAAGAGTTGTACAAAATTGACGACGACATATCGATAATTCTTGTAATACTAACACCCTACGTAATGGAAAAGTAATAAACTATCGATACTTCGGTCGTCACTAATTTTGTCATTCCGTTTCGACATTAAACTTGTCATTACATTCTGTAACGTTCCTCGGAAATATTAAAGGTTGTGTAAAATTCTTGATAAATCAGTTCAAAGTTTGCGACATTGCTACAGAGTAGAAAGGAAATGTTGCCAGATAAAGCGTTCTATTATTTAAATTCGTCTAAACTGGGTACAGCTAAGCGCAGGTCAAGTTGAACACTTTGACTTGTCATACTTCTTATATCTCATCAATTTGATTGATTTATAGACGCGAGTCTAGCTTGTAATGCTCTTGGGCCTCCATAGCACAGATTAGTAAATAGTTACTACCCAGTAGCACAATTTTACCACTCTTTTTTAAGTACACAAGCCAGCAAATGCAGTTGGACTTTCGCACTACGAAATTGACCTCTACCGCTACGGAATATGGGCTCTCGAGGTCAACACGTCCAGCCCCATGGACTATTTGGTATTCTGTGCCCATGGGCTGGCTACTGTACGTAACTCAAGCTTTGGGTTGTTGCCTACAAGAATTTCATATCATAAAGAAATGTACAAGTTCCTTTGATGCTCATATTTTTGACTACAATAATCACTAAACCATTATAACAGACGGTTCCAAACTAGGTCATTTAAAAATGAATGATTAAATATATTTTTTCATACATACATACAGTCACGCCTCTTTCCCTGAAAGGTAGGCACTAGGCAGAGACCACTACCTTCCACTTGCTACGATCCAAACACACTTCTTTCGCTTCATGCACATTCATTAATCTCCTCACGCAAGCTCGTCGGTTTAGAGTACTCTTTACCCGACCTTTTGTCAGAACGTCACCGATTTGATTTTCAATTTTTACTAATTTTAAAAAGAATTTTATGAAATCAAATATTTATAAAATGAAAACATTAGTTTACAAGTTTATTCAACCAAAATCAATCACGTTCACAAACGACTTAATTTTCCAAGCAAACAGTGGACTTAATTTTCCAAGCAAACAGTGGCGGATTTGCCCTGAGGCCCAGTAGGTCCGGGCCTAGGGCGGCGGCCAGATATGAAGGGCGGCAAATCGTGCAAAAAAAACCACACTGATGAAAACAAGATTAACAAGAAGAACGACTCAAATACGCGTGTGTCAGTTTGAAGCATATTGGACTAAGAAGATTTAATAAATTATTTTGCTGCGCTTAGTGCAGACGAGTTTTGTAAAACATTGTATAGGCATTTATCCTTTAACCGTTTTAAATGTTTTATGTAAATTTCCAATCAGCCCTGAAACCTTGGAAAATATAATAAACTACCAGCTTTTTGTTAAAGTTTATAGATTTTCTGAATCAATTAAAAGTGTCTCACTTTAAGTGGGCCATAAAGTAAATTCATTATTTTATGTTACTTAGTTATGATGGGTGCTGCTAAGAAAGGGGCGGCACGTGGCCTGAGGCCTAGGGCGGATAGGACTCCAAATTCGCCCCTGCAAGCAAACCACATCCTTATGAAACAAATAAACTAAAGTTCTAGTTGCCCACTATTACATTCTTAACGTGGGATCTCGTGTAAACATCTCAGTGGCCCCAGCCATGTTATAGTTCGGCCCAAGTTCTGATTAACACACTAAATAGTAGATGATAGTAGTGGTAAGAGGGTTTTTACAAGGTCCGTATGCCCAAACTTAGGTAATTGGGTAGTATGTTACTAATAACAAGCTACGTCAAACAAGTCTTTGCCTTCCAGGAATATTCCACGTGAAAGATAATATCATTATCGCTTTTTCTCAGTAGGAAGGGTATCAAAGCTGAATTATTAAAGGCGCTTAACAAAGTTCCTCCTAAAGATCCATAGTACAGTAGGAATATTTGATTATTTATTTTCGTTTGAATCTCAATATAAATAATATACAGGGAGGGTTATTTTGTAATCAATGCACACATTTTAGGTAGGCATAGATTAAAGAAAATAAAAATACCCGTATATTTTTATTTTATCACGTTTCATACAAAAAAATTAAAATATCGCCATTTTATGCATAAAATTGGTATAAAATTTTGTATGGGAAGAAATTAAATACGCGCCTATTTTTATTGATACTTCGTATTTAAACACTCATTGGCATAATTAATTGGACACGTATTCTGGCGTTTTTTGAAATTTGTTCCCTAGACGGTTTAAAAATAGTGTCATAATTTGTAAAAAATAATAATAAAGAAATATTTTTTCGTCTCATGTGATCTAGAAACGATACTGACTGTGTACACAAAATATGTGCACTGATTAAAAAGTAACCCTGTATAAATACTGAAGATCCTAACAAGCTTATTTCAAAGAAAACATAAGGATGTTTCTTGTTCACCCTTAGGGTAAGATCTTCCTTTAAATTGACTTCCTTCCTTCCTTTTGGCAGTGATAAATTCCTAAGAAACGATGAAGAATAATAAGATTTAAAAAATAATAATAGTCAAATAATAAATAATAATCATACCATTACTAGATAAGTATCGGTAAGAGGTTTCTTAAATAACTCGATTTATGTTTTCTTCTGCAAATATTTCATTAAACTTCAGCAAATTATATCAAGTTTAATATTCAAAGAGAACCGTTGAATATTTATAACATATCGGTATAAATAAGGCCTTTGAAATTTGCATGCTACTATTATGCGCATCTTAATTTGTTTGAATATCAAAGAACTGTCTTCTTTCTTCGAAGAGTTGGTTTTTTTACTTGCTTGTTAATGGTGTGGGTTTCGAGGTTAACCTACATTACAAACCCTGGTGTCGGAATAGAACCGCCTTAGACTTCCGACATGGCTCCTATAACGACTACGTCCGTAGATAGTAGCCGGGACCAACGGCTTTATGTGCCTTCCGAATCACTGAATCATCTTTCTTTTCGAAAAATCAGGTGATTCAGCCTGCAATGTCCTACTGAACCAAACTAAGGAAAGTCTGAAAAAGTGATAGTTCTTCGACTGGTTTGGATTCGAACCCGGTACCTCCGTAACGTCAAGCGAGCTTTTGACAACTCAACAACAAATAAAAATAAACGTTTGTTTGTTTTTTTTTACTACAAGAGAGGCTCGAGCTTCTATAACCTAATAGCTGAGTGGTAAAACGCTTGCCTCAGCTGTCGGGGGTTTCGTGATAAAATCCCGGTGGGCCGACGAACAAAACATCACTTTGTGAGACTTTGGTTTGGTTAAGTTGAACCATCCTATTCCAAAAATATATGAATTTGTATTTAGTAAATAATTACTGGCTTTTTTCTAATTTCTGGCATCTACATTTACGTCTGAATGTGTTAAGCCAAATATGACCATAATAAAATAAAACATACTTAACAAACTTTCATTGATTTAATATTTTAATTACCTCCATTTACTCTATACCTACGCTCTATTACCTTACGCTTATAATAAATAAAAAAGGGTATAATAACGATAAATAGATTATAGGATACCATTAATATTTTGATACCATCGCTCGCTCAGAAATAAAGCGTACCTAATTTTTTTTAAACTATGAAAGTAATCCGATCATAAGTCACGTCATAAAAAAATAGCTCGTATTTTTTTAGCATAGATCTTATAATATAAATTAGATGGGCATTTATACGTAACAAGTTCATCAAAATATAATAAGATACACATTTTTGCTGTTACGAAACCAGATTAAAATCTGAATAACTTTTCATAGTCTCTTTAGCAAAGAATAAGTAGGGCAAAGTTGTAAAATAATACATTAACATCTTCAAATAAATAGTTTAATGGTAGGTACTCAAAAAAATTTACATTTAAAGCTAATAATCATATTCTACGCCACCAAATACATAGTAAGAAACATGAGGTATATTTTAAGGACCAAATTTAGGGAACTGAAAGCAGCGTCGTCACCAACTCCTTCAGGATCGATGACTGGGGTTTCTATTTCCAAAGAATCCTGTACTTCAGTTTCAGTTCCATTTTCACTTTCAGTCTCGTTTTCATTTTCATTTTCAGCTTCGTTTCCGCCTTCAGTTTCATTTTCACTTTCAGATATTCTGTAAGTAAAAATGGTCAATTTAAAAAAGCAACATTTTTTTAATTAAGTCTGTCCTTTTTCTTTCGGCAGTGAAGTTACCATATATGCTATCCTATACAGTATATGCTTGCATACTTTATTTTGTTATCCGGAAATAAATATATTATATTGATGTTATTTTTATATTATTCTACTAGCTGTAAGCCCGTGGCTACGCTCGCGTTGTTTTTTACTTTCCCGTGCACAGTTCCCTGTAGGAATGAGATACCTATTTTCCCGCGGTAAAAACTATTTAAGATGTTGACCAGTGCAAAATTAGCGCTTTAGCATTTTTTTTCTATGTACAGATTTTCGACCTCTACAGTTTTATTATACATAAAGATATTTAGAGACGGGAAAAAAATATTTTATAAAAAAAATCGTCCGTTAATTTATCGACTTACCCATAGTGTACGTTATAAATAGATTCAATTATGAAATCTGTTACAAGCTCCTTTGCATCTACAGCTACAACATAATCTGAATGATCAAAGCTATCCCTGGCCACTCTCCTTGCCACCGCATTAGGCATATCAGCAGTCATAGCTAAAACATCTTGTCCATCTACTAAACTGTCATTCATTGAGTAGTGCATAACAACATTGCTGGTTATAAGTCCCAAGTTATAATCAGGTGGAGAAGCTGAGCCATAAACAATAAGGTTTCTAATTAAACCATAGTTATAACGTCTAAATCGTAAGTCTCGAATGTTTTGGCCATAATGAGCTATTTGTTTTATAGATCCACCTCCGAACCCATCAACGACTAGTTCGCTCTCAGTATCAACTTGTTCATCGTCGTCGTTTCTCTGGAAAATAATAAATATAAATTGATCATAATGTGTTGTTTAAAAATGAATATAACATGGTACTACACTAATAGACTTGTATAAAAGCAAATTCACACTCACATAAAAATGCTTAGCTCCAACCACATCCTTCAAATATCTGTGATTATTGTCCTTCAAATTGAGATCGGTTCTGTTCAAATTGTCATCGGTGGTATAGCCAAAGTCAGCAAGGATTGCTTCAATCTGAGCGAATGTGTCTAAAGATAATTCAGATAAACCACTTACCAACGCTATATTCTAAAAAATAAATCAAATGTGAGTGTATTCATATATTTTATACAATAAGATAGTTTTTCAACCACACATACCAAATAAGTATGTAGGATTGTGTTCATAATTTGAGATCAAAATTCTTAGGTTAAAATTCCAAGCCCAAATACCATTAATACTATTGGTTTCCTTTATCCATAAGTTAACATACTTTTAATTTTCTCTATTAAGTAGTAGTTTTTTAATTTACCTAGGCTTGTGTCGCAAAATCGGCGTATTAAGCTTCACCGAACCCGAAACTGTAAATAACTTCTGGTTTCAGAGTTATTCAAGCCTCTGACATAATTTAATGTAACAGTTGTTTGCAAATAGCCGAGATCTGCTTGACTTGCTCTGATAAACACGATTTCATATTATTTTTCGGACAGCAAGTGTCTTATATGCAATCTTAAGAAACAACTGTATAAGCTTTTAAAATAAATACCTACGTAGATAATATCCGAGAACTGAGCCAGATTCCCTAGTACAGGATCCGGGAAGTGGTCTTTGTATCCCGCTGGAGCCAGCAAATGCACTGAAGCCATTTTGTCATTGTACTCAGTCCTCATAGACCCCATTACCAGAAAAACGGTTCCACCTTGTGAATGGCCAATGTAGTGAAGTTTCTCTTTGCCGGTATAGTCAAGGATATAGTCAATCATAGCCGGCACGTCATATATGCCGATTTCATCCCAAGAAAAGTCGAAAAAGTCCCTGTTATCAGAGTCAGGGTCGAGATTGGTATGAGCACGGGAATGTATGTTGCCACGTGCGTTGCCAAACCACACGTCAAATCCAGCATCAACCAGGTTATATGCTAAAAATAGAAACTTTTGATGTTATCCATGAGTATACATTTTCAACTGTTCTTTGATACCACAGAGAAAAGAATCACTCAATACAGTTATTTCATCTGACGAGTGCAGGCGAGCCTTACTTGTAGTTGTGTGCGTATAGACACGCGCTCTTGTGTGCGTACTACTAAACTGAGCGCTACGCACACAAACACAATGTGCACACTCAAGTATGGCTCGCCTGCACTCGTGAAATAAAACATCTGTATCTGAATAAAAAATGTTTAATAAACAACGATTAATTATACTAATGGAACTTTTATTATTTATTATAAGTGTCTAGACAAATAAAGATAGTTTGCGTTGGTGTTAATGTTCATTTTAACATCTATTACTACTAAATACATTAAAACTTTAATATTTATATAGACTGAAAAATGATAACGTGCCTTAATTTGGTATTGGTTGCTAGATGAATAATAATTTTCAAAATGAATGTTTTGAGAATAGAACACTTTGATACAGGCAGTCTTACCAAACCCTATCTCCGGATCAACTAAAATGAAATTCAGTGATTCTCCATACAAGCCGTGCATGAGGAAGACAACGGGTCTGTCTGCATCAGCAGCCGTCTGGTAGCGAGCGTACGGCATTCTGAACATGCCCAAAATGTAGCCATCTTCAGAAGTGGCTTGGTGGAACTCCACCTCGTAACCGTTTGAGGTGATCGTGTTGTGCTGTGAAGGATAGAAAGAGAATATTATGTCACTGACGTCACTGTACAATATTGAGCGGGCTGTTTGAAACCCAAAGTACCCCCATGATATAGGGTGTAACTAGTATTATATTATCTGTGATATGGGTATCAAGTAAAAGGGTTTGCTGTCAGAAATACAAAAAAATAGTCATGTGACTTAAATTCAATATGGCGGTCGTCCAAGATGGCGGACAGGAAGCGTGTTTTTTTAAACTATATTATTTTTATTTACTACTTAGGGCTGGGACTTATATAGATTACCATCGCTTTTCATCAAACTGTCTCAATGTAATTTTAAACCCCGACAAAAAAAAATGTTATAAGTTTGACATGTGTTTGTCTGTCTGTGGCATCGTAGCTCCTAAACGGATGCGACGATTTTGATCTAGTTTTTTTTTTGTTTGCAAGGTGCCACAATCGAGAGTGTTCTTAGTTATGATGCAAGAAAATGTCTTAAGCCATTTGAAGATTATCAGCTCTTTTCTAGTTGCTGAAAGGATCAAGTAACGGCTTTGCGGCGGGGGTTTCTATTTTTTTTTATTTAATGTTATTATGTTGTTGTTGTTGTTGTTGTTGTTGTTGTTGTTGTAGTGTTAAATTGTTTGTTTTATTGTTATATGACTATATTTTTTATATCGTTTTTTATATTTTCATAAGGTACATACCTACTTATCTGCTTATCATCAAGTGGTGTTGATATAATCTGATGTGATCATTATTTACAATCGATGTATCCAATTAAAACGAAAGAGATAAGATAGTTAAACTGAAGTTAAATAATATTCAAATTAAATACTTTAGATTTTGTTCGAGTACTTTTTACATACAGTTTTTTTAGCGTTTATTTAAGTGGATTTTCTCTTCCCGTTTAAATAGAAGCTATTCATTCGATAATTTTCGACAGTTGACATTTTATGGCTCATTTAAACACAGTTTACAGCAATACAAAATACCAATTTAATATAGCTACCTATTAACACTTTAACTGTCCAAAGCATATTTTCTTCCCTATCACGAAATGTCCAACGTAGCGATAAGTTGATGTATGGTAGTCATTGTTTCTTGGTTATTATTTATAGAATGACAACTACACTAGTGCATTATATGTAATGCACGGACGTATCAAGCAAGATCATCAGTGCATTATATGTAATGCATGGACGTATCAAGCAAGATCATCAGTGCATTACATGTAATGCATGGACAGTCAAAGTGTTAAACTTTCATGGTAATAATAATACATAATAAAAAAATCAAAGTAACGCCAAAAACAACAGAACTCTGAGGAAATTCAGTAAAATGTTTAGTTGACAATCTAAAAAATTCCAAAAAAATTTGAGTATTTTTCAAACAAATTAGTCTCGAAGCCGGAAGTGATTAATAATATTATGTAACTTACACAAATATGGACCAGCATCCGTTCATAACAATATTATAAACAGGATAGATTTAATTGTTTGTTGGCATTGAATAGGCTCAGAAACTACTCAACCGATTTAAAAAACTCTTTCACTGTCGGGAAGCTACACTATCCCTGAATAACAGGGTTACACAATACAATAACAGGCTTTACACATTGAAAAAAAAATAGGAAACCTTACTAAAGCTCCAATAATGTAACCCAAGGTGCAAAAAATACCAAAAAATATTCCTAATAATTAAATAGGGTCCGAAACTACCGAACCGATTTTGATAGACTTGGTACAAAGATAGAATTGACCTTGGGAAAGAACATAGCCCACCTTTTACCGCGGGAAAATTCCTGATTCGCACGAGAAATACTGTGAACGCGGGTGGAACATAGCCCTTTCCCAAGGCGCTCTATTTGGCCCGAATTTTGCTCTCAAGCATGTTATTTATTACTAATTGTCTGCCCTCGGCTTCGCCTGCGTTGTTTTTCGACTTTTCCGTGCACAGTTTTCCGCAGGAATGAAATATTTTCCCGTGGTAAAAGCATTTAATATGACCGGGGATATAAGGTACCACCATGCAAAATTTTATTCAAATCGGTCCAACAGTTCCGGAGATTAGACCGTATAGTATAATGTACTGAACCGTATATAAGTTACTATAGTTTTTTAATTATGCCACGGGAACTCTTTAATTTCCCAGGATAAAAAGTATCTAAGATGTTGACCGGGGTTGAAGGTACCACCATACAAAAAGATTAATTTAAATCGGTTCAGTAGTTTTGGTGATTAGCCCATACAAACAGACAAACAGAGAAACAAAAATTAGAAAAAAATCTGGATATGTCCTATATTATCACTTCTTAAACCCCTCTGACTCGGTTTAAAGAATTTTTCTTCTATGTACCTCTTCTTTCTTTTTTGTTCTCGACCTCTACAGTTTTGTTATATAGATAGTAGCTATCAAGAGCCTAAAAATCTCAAAGGTCGGTCTTACCACAAAAAATTAAACACACATTTAACGCTTGTCTAACAAGTCTTGTATGAAAAATCTTTCTCATACTACAGAGATTAATATAATTTTAAAGTGCCTTCGGATTAAAAATGTCGTATCCTGCCCACAGCAAAATACGTGTGAGGAGGACTTGTCTTTGCCTTACGACTGGATGATGTTTATTTATACATGTAAGTATGTATGTAGGTAGGTACAGCAGCAGTAGGAAACCCAAAGTACAAGCTTTGTCTAGTTTGATTGTGCGATGTCCCCACATCATCATCATCATCATCTCAGCCGAAAGACGTCCACTGCTGGACTGCTGCCTCCCCCAAGGATCTCCACAATGATCGGTTCTGCGCTGCCCGCATCCAGCGGCTTCCCGCGACCCTCACCAGATCGTCGGTACACCTCGAGGGGGGCTTGCCCACACTACGTCTTCCAGCGCGCGGCCGACATTCAAAAACCTTTTTGCCCCAACGGCCGTCAGTACTACGAGCAATATGCCCAGCCCATTGCCACTTAAGTTTAGCGATTCTTTGGGCTATGTCTGTGACTCTGGTTCGCCTGCGGATCTCATTATTCCTGATTCGATCACGCAAGGAAACTCCAAGCATAGCCCTCGCCATCGCTCTTTGGGTGACTTTGAGCCTTCTTATGAGGCCCATCGTTAGCGACCACGTCTCAGATCCGTAAGTCATCACTGGCAACACACATTAATCAAAGACTTTAGACTTAAAACACTGCGGTATTTGGTCCCTGGTAGACGTAATGGTCTACAACTTCGAGAGCGGAGTCCCCAACTTTTATTGGAGTGGGTACTACATGGGCGTTTGACATAACTTTTGTTTTGTCCCCACATATCTTAATATTTATACCAATAAAAGATAGCGATGTTCTTAATATCACTTCTACTTACCATAGCAGTATTAGTGACATCTCTATTTGACGGTGCAGCTAAAACAAGGCACAAAGTAGCAAAAATACACCAAATGTACAACATTTTCGCAATGTACTTTGACCACAATAGCGAAAATGATCGACGCAACGCAGATATTTATAAACTCATTGATATCTTCAAACTTATGGTTTTATTATGCCCAATAAATTTTTGTTTGTTCCACACGGTGTTTTATCGGATTATACATAATACCCCTAGAATCCCTAGAATGTACTGTTCTTAACGTACTTGCTAAAATGCTAATGATTAGGAATGGCTCCTACTTTTTACTATTTATAGGCAAACTATTTTTAGAGTGTAGATAACATCAGAAGAGTTGCACTGAAGAGCTATTGTTGTCTGAAGATATTTTACATATATTTTGATCTTTAACTAATATTAATCTATTGTAAATAATGACATTAATTTATTAGTTCATAAACATGTACAATAAAAAATGGTCTGAATTTAATTTTAATGACTTCAAATAAAGAGTGCAATAACTATAGGGTCAATAAAGATTATGGCAACACGAAACATAAACAGATGTTTTAAATTTTTTTTTTTTGACAGTTTCCACAATAATTTTGTTATTGAGCACTAATACGTGCTTTAAGGAGCCAACCTAGTCATAAATATTTTAAATAACTCTTTTTTTTCACTTTTTCTGAATCGTCGCAAGAAAAGTGTTTATTGTGCAATCCTTTCATTCCTATTTTAAGTTTTCCTTTAAATATTCTTGTACAGAGTCAATTTAAGCTTCAAAATACACTTCATCTCTAAGTTCTAGATTTAAAATTATTCCTCTCCTTTAGTTACTGATTAAGAATAGAATAGAATAGAATATGATTATTGCACACCAGAATAAAACAGAACAGATAAATTCACGAAAAAATAATAAAGAAAGTGTGTGTGTGTGTGTGTGTGTGTGTAGTGTGTGTGTGTAGTGTAAGGTTGCCTGGAAGAAATTGCTACTTAGCAATAAGGCCGCCTACATGTACACTTTCTCTTATTTTTTCGTGAATTATTCTATTCTATTCTATTCTGATTGATAGGTCGTCGGCAAATTGAAGAACTCGTCATTTTACAAACGCTCGCTGATTTGCAACATGCGAAGGCAACTTGTAAAATGCCTTGTCATTTTATGAAATGCCAAAAGATGTCGGTCGATCGCATTCTGTAAAATGCCGCGGCAAATTGTCAAAAACTGTC
Source organism: Teleiodes luculella (assembly GCA_948473455.1). Lineage (NCBI taxonomy): Eukaryota > Metazoa > Arthropoda > Insecta > Lepidoptera > Gelechiidae > Teleiodes > Teleiodes luculella. The sequence continues at coordinate 758,853 of OX419596.1, forward strand.
CACGGGCGGCGCTGTTGTGTCAAAATAACAACAATGGCGGCGTAACCCACAGCTGTTTGCGAAGAAAATGAATAAAACAATTCCAATTCTGCGAAATCAGTGCAGTTAGTGAATGAATTAAGTGATTTTAATAACTGTCTTTAATACAACTTTGATAAACTATTTATTCTTGTAGTTCAACCTATTTGTGATCAGTATAATACATCATTCATTTTTGTATTCATTTATTTGCATTCAAATAGTACATAAAATGTAATAGTTTCAACTCCATTATGCCACGTTGCTCTTTGAGAAGAGGAATGCGTTCTACAATTTGCCTTCGACATAATACAGAATGCCAAATGTTTGTAAAATGCCGAAGCAATCTGTATAACACTTAATTTTAAAAAATATTAAACCCCCGACACAAAACCGTTAGGTACTTGATCCTTTCAACAACTAGAAAAGAGCTGATAATCTTCAAATGGCTAAAGATAATTTCTTGGGTCATAGCTAAGAACACTCTCGATTGTGACACCTTGCAAACAAAAAATACTAGATCAAAATCGGCGCATCTGTTTAGGAGCTACGATGCCACAGACAGACAGACAGACACACTCGTCAAACTTATAACACTATTTTAAAAATGATGAGTTCTACGATTTTCCGACGACAGATACACTAAATATCTATTTGATCTTAATTTAAGTTTTCATTGTTTCTGTTGTTACAGGGTGGCCTTTGGTTGCTCATCTGGTTGTTGGTTGGATGTGCAGCCGGGAGTAACATCCTCATGCTGACCATGGGTGGCACCAAGTCACACAAAATGCCGTTCTGGGAGCTGGCAAGAGGTCTTATTCGAAGGTTAGTTCTCTCTTTCTGCCTGCTAAGGTTAATATTAATAAAATCAAATTTTCCTCATAATTGGCACTTTTTAATCATTACCAAAGCCTAAAGCGGTTCTATAATTCCGACATCAGAGTTTGTGAGGTAGGTTAACCTCGAAACCCACACAATAAGCAAGCAATACCAAAAAAATTTACAGGTTAATCTGTGTGTTTGTTAATCCCATCATCATACAAAACTACTGCATCGATGGATATTCTAAGATTTATGACATAAAATAGAAAATAACGCATTTAATTTGGGGCGGAAATCTAGTATCTTCATAAAAAATAGACATGTACTTATATTACTTCTTATCATGATTGCATATCTTTATTGATGCATATCTCTATAGTACCTTGTTTTAAATGGTTTTTTGAATTTATATATGAGCTGATAAATAAGCAGACAGACAGGTATTGTAAATCTATAAGATTCGTGAAATAGTATGATCTCTGTTTTGTATTACAAATTCGGTTTCTGAATAGATTTATCTTGGAGTTCGAAACCCATTTTAAAAGCTATATTTCGTGAAAAAAGGGGCTTAAATCACAACCTAATCACTATTAAACCTTTTACCTACTGTTCAAATCTCTATTTGTTCTGCAGAAACCACAACATCACCTTCATCAGTGCTTTTTCCCCTGACTTTCACGTCCAGGGTATGGAAGAGATCGCTCCGGAAGGCCTGGTTTCCTACGTCCGAGCTTATATGACCCATGACCTGGTCGGAGCCAGGATGAGAGGAGAAGAACCCCTGCCTATCATAGATATCTTCAGATACGGATATGAGGTAGAAGGTTATGGGAAGACATATTCTTGAAGACTTATCTTTAGTAGGATCCTTAACCCTCTTTGTATTCTTTATAATAAAGCAGCCTTCCTAGGTGAGTGGTATAGTGATAAGTCTTCCGCTACGGAGATTCCAGGTTCGAATCAATTGTATATCAAATAGTCCCTTTGTGACACTTCCTCCAACTTACCAAAATCAGAATTTATAATCAGAGACGGAGACCCTCAGGCGGCGTCTCCTTCACGATGTTTTTCAATATCAACGCGCTAGGCCGTGGTCCGAGGCTCCTTTGAGCCACCACCAGACGCGTTGGTAGGTAAGTATATGCCTTTTTTTTTTGGGGTAGAGTCTTCCGCTCCCCCGCAAGTCCGGTGAAGCTTGATCCGTCGTACCTTTTCGAATCAAGCATAGGTCAATTAAAAAAAAAAATTCCTCTAACTTTTTGGACAATGCAGGCACAGGCCTGATTGTCCGAAAAGAGACATGACTTTTGTGGTACGGAATCCTCATCTATATAAAAAACAATTTCTGTTCGTTAGTCTCGCTAAAACTCGAGAACGACTGGGCCGATTAAGTTGATTTTGATTTCGGATATATACTTTTTAGCACTTTTTATCCTTGTAAGTTTGAAGTATTTATTGATGTATGTATATATTTAATAAAAAACAATTTCTGTTCGTTAGTCTCGCTAAAACTCGAGAACGACTGGGCCGATTAAGTTGATTTTGATTTCGGATATATACTTTTTAGCACTTTTTATCCTTGTAACTTTGAAGTATTTATTGATGTATGTATATATTTATTTATTTACGTAAATGTGTATTTATATTGTATTATTAATATATATCTTGTTGTCAGGTATTTAAGTAGCAGTTTAGGTATTTTGTATTATTTTATCTAAAGTTAAGTATTTATTTATAGCATTTTATCTTTATAACCTTCTTTAGGTGCACTTCTTGTCTATCTCTCAAAATTATTCTTCTTTTTTCTCACGAGCGTATAGGTTAGCTGGAAGAGATCTCTTTGTAGAGATAAGCTCGCCTTTGCAATTAAGTTTATAACAATTTTTTGTGTTGTTTATGTGCAATAAAGTATATTATATTATATTGTACGAGTAGTCCAGGGAAGGTTTGAACGGTTAGCAAAAAAGAAAATAGGGCAAAGTCGCAGGCTACGGTGCGGGGTAACACGATATTAAAATTAACTAGCGACCCGCCCCGGCTCCGCACGGGAAAATGGTTATTGTGGGTTATCCTTAAGCAAATTATGCATGTATTATACATATAAACCTTCCTTTTGAATACCTCTATCTATTATAAAAAGCCGCATTAAAATCCGTTGCGTAGTTTTAAAGATTTAAGCATACATAGGGACATAGGGACAGAGAAAGCGACTTACTTTGTTAAAACAAAAAAAATACTAAAACTATGTAGTGATTTATATAAAAAGTAGAGAGACTAAAAATTATGATTGACTTGATGAATTGTATTAACCATAAATTAATATTTAGTAATTATTAATATTGAATTATTGAGGATTATAATTAATTTTCATAGCTTATCGCAAGCTATATGAAATTATTGCAGCAATAAAAGTATTAGTGCCTTAATAATACTTTGATATCGTAAATTATCTCACAAATGTTTTGCGTGTGGTTTGTTATTTTAGATTTCAGGGTAATTATCTATTTTTTTCAGGAAACAGTATTCTTGTTAATTGTAATATTTAAGTTCATGTAATTTTTTTAGGGCATAGTAAATGTGTGAATAGCTATAATTTGTGCCGTGTATATGTGAGCTTAGAAAAATACTAACATATTCTTAATAATGGTACAGTAGCCAAAACATGGCGCTGGAAATGTTGACCTAGAGTGCGCCGGACGGTAGGGGTGAATTTCGTAGTGTGAATGTCCAGCCGCATGTGCAGGCTTCTGTACAAACACTTTGTAACTGTACTTGTTTATTCCATTTAACCTTGTTTTTATACCTATAGATTACTTCATTTGTATTGAGGTTTTAGAGAGCTTTCGTTCACAACTAACCAACTCGTCATCATTAGCAGCCTGCGGCAGTCCACTGCTGGGCATTGGCCTCTTTCAAGGAGCGCCATTTAACCCAATCTTCGATTCGGCCGCACGCATCCACTTGTCGCTTTGAGTACTAAATATTAAAACATTTCCTATTTTCCAGGCTTGCGACGCCTTCCTAAGCGATTACGAGACCCGCTCCTTCCTCCGCTCCGGAAGGAACTTCGATCTCATCATCCTGGACGGCGCCTACCCTGAATGTGGCTTAGGCTTGGTCTACCGGCTCAAAGTGCCCTTCATGTACATCAACACTGTTGGATTCTACGCCATGCCCTTGAGCAACGCCGGCAGCCCAGCTCCCTGGTCTGTCACCCCATTTTTTGGAAAAGCTTACACGGACAACATGGGTTTAGCTGAGAGAGTCATGAATAGCGCCTGGTATTTCGGCGCGTATTCGATGCATGCAGTGATGACGATGATTTTGCAAGGCGTTTTGAGGAGGCACTTTGGGCCTCAGATCCCTCATGTTTATGACTTGGCGAGGAATGTGAGCTTCGTGTTGCAAAATGGTCACTATTCCGTGTCGTATCCAAGACCTTATCTGCCGAATGTGGCGGAAGTAGCGTGCATTCATTGTAAGGAGGGGAAGAGATTAGATGCAGTAAGTTTTTCTTTATCGTTATTACTTTATATTATTTTATGGGTAAATTTTGAAATACTGGTCATATCTATAAATTTATTTTAATTAGAACCCTGATTAGAAAAATACAAAATACGCTCTCACATTTTTTTTATTTCTGGCAAAGTTGCATTGCAACAGTAAAGTTACATAAAAGCTTTTCCATAGAATTTCCGTAATATAAATGCTTTTTAATTTTCTGGTCTGAAAACTTATAAAGAATTGTTTAAAATTACAAATTTAGATAATCTCGGAGAGGATTTAAACCTGCTTTCCCTCTTATCCGTTACGAAGAAATAATTCAATGTTTTTATTTTTCAGGAAATTGAAGAATGGATTTCTGGTGCTGGTGAAGCTGGATTCGTTTACATTTCGATGGGATCCTCAGTGAAGACAGCGAAGATGCCTCTAACTGTGCACCGTCTCATCGTTAACGCCCTGGGTCGATTGCCTCAGCGAGTTCTTTGGAAGCAGGATGGGGAACAAAACATGACCGATATTCCTTCCAATGTGAGATTGTATCGATGGTTACCTCAACAGGATTTGCTCGGTAAATTTGAAAGACTTTTATTTTGTATTCATCATCATTATCATCATCATTTCGCCCAGTAGACGTCCACTGCTGGACAAAGGCCTCCCCCAAACATCTCCACAAAACGATCGGTGTTATTTAGTACTCATATTATTGTAATAGCTTTACTATCAAAATAAATGAATGAAGCTCGATATAACTACCTACGTCGATTTTGATATACAAGCATAAATTATAACTTTTTAGGTTTCATCGTTTTTAATTTGAACCTATTTTTTGCGAGGCTAGTATTACGATAAAAACAGGAGATGATCAGTGTGCTCTTTTTCTTTTCCTTTAAAGGTATTCTTCTAGAATTTTGGTTCGTTCGTTCGTTAACAGCTCATATATGTCCCCACCGAGGGGCTCGAGCCTACCCTGATACCAGGGTGAATAGGCCTTAGTCAACCACGCTGGCCCAGGGCAAAGTGGGAATTTTGGTTCATTTGGTTTATTTACAGTCAAATATATCACTTTGTGCTCTAAATGACGTGAGCTCTATATAAATGGTAGAATTTATGACAACGTCCTATAGACCAAGCAAGAGACCTTCATTGGACTGTTTATAGTTCAAAAACATCTGAGGATCAGGCACAATGAGCCCATCATTATTGCTCTCTCACCATATAGATGTACTTCTCGGCAAAATGTTAAACGTTCTCGACTTCTTGAGGTCCTCGACATTCCAGTACGTCTTGTATTTATTCAACCTCGCACCAAAACGAAATTCATCAGAAAAGCTCAGTACTTTAAAAGATACATAATACCTTTTTGAACGGTGTAGTTACAGATTTACTAAGTTTACTTAACGACTCTTTATTTGTTACAGCCCATCCTAAAATAAAAGCGTTTGTTACCCACGGAGGTCTTCTCAGCATGTACGAAACAGTATACCACGGAGTACCTATAGTCTCCATCCCAGTCTTCTGTGACCACGACGCCAACGCAGCAAAAGCCGAAGTTGACGGCTACGCCAAAAAACTGGATCTCCAACATCTAACCAGCGAATCTCTATACAAAGCCATAAGAGAAGTCATCAACGATCCGAAATACAGGAAAGAAGTTAAAAAGAGACAGGTTTTGTTACGGGACCAAAAAGAAACTCCTCTAGAACGTGCCGTCTATTGGACTGAGTATGTTATCAGGCATAAAGGTGCATATCATTTGCAGTCACCATCTAAAGATATGAATACATTCCAATATTATTTGATAGATGTGATTTTAGTACTGTTACTTGCTGTAGCTACTACATTTGCGACGACTTGGTATATTATAAGACTAGGGTTTAATAAGTTGCTAGACTATGTTCAATATAAAAGAATGGATAGATTAATACAAAAGTCGAACGTGATATTAAAAAAGTCAAAAAGATTGATTAATCATTCGGCAATAGCTAAGAAGAAATTGTAAAATCGGGTTTCCTAATAGCATATAGGACACCATACTCTCTTTTTATAGGTAGACATTTGAAATCCGTCCTAAGTTATTTAAAAAAAATTTAATGTAGTCATGACTAAAAGATTGCTCAAAATGGAATACTCGCTTCTAATAAATTTTTATGAGCGGGTTACAAAATTATGTGTAAACGACGTGACTGTGATGGATATATTGTATGACTGGGAAAATATTAAATTCACAAAATATATACTATAGAATAGACAGTGAAATTTTATCCTATTTTAAGGATGAGAAATGTGTAAATTAGAAGTTGTACATACTAAAGGGTAGAAATCGTCCTTTTTCTGTAATTTTACAATGAATACGACAGTATTCTGAAATGCTTAACTTTACTTACTTCAGGCTGATCTTTACAATAATTGCAAAAGGAAATTAAATGCGCAATGAGTTGGAAATATTTAGTAAATAAAATTGTATCCTATGTCTTTTAAATTATGAAAAGAAAGGTCAAGACATTTTGTCTGACATGACATCTTTGAGAAATATTTATAATAAAAATGTTTATTTTTTATGACGATTTTGGAGTGTATTTTTATATCTTGCATTGAAAATAAAATCTGCAGATAAATTCAAGGCAGAGATCAATAAGATACCAATAGGCAATGGATCAACGCGGAACCACAGAAGAAAATAATAGTACCTGAAACTAAAATTTCACCAAATCATAAACATATAAATTTTAAACTAGTCGTTTTATACAGGTTTTTAGTGTATTTTTTTTATAATATTTTATCAAAAACGAACATCCATGGACACAATAATTCCAAACAATTTTTTTTTAAATAATTGATGCAGATTTCGATTTTAATTATTTTATTTTGTACTACCAATATTAGTTAAATACTTAATTATTTTTTTAAATAAAGTCTCACTCGTTTTGTAATTACCCTAGATTTTTAATTATTTACTGTTACATTATTACATACTTAACGAAAGTTACCATCAAAGATGTTACCAAGCGAGATTGTTGTAAAAATATGAAAGAAATGTACATAAAACATAATAATTTTGATCATTTTGTAAATATAGGTAATGTTAAAGTTAAATACATAATGATAATTTGATATATAAATGGTATTCTTATTTTGTTACATAGGTTCCCAAGTTAAAAATTTCAAACTCAAAATGCCCTATTTACTAACCGAGCACTGTACGTAGTCAGTAATTTTAATTTTGTTAGCATATTTTATCAAGCCAGATCAGCCTATTAAAGGCAGATAACGTAAAATTGATAATTAATCATAAATTGCGGAAGTTAAAATCTATATAAAAAAATAATTTAAAAAATAATATAAAACCGCCTTCAACGTCCTAACCTACACTAAAAAGTTACAAATAAAATATAAATCTAGCTGAAAGCATATCAATTTAATATGGCTATTAATATTCCTTATTTACATAAATTGTAACATCATATAAACATGTGTAGACATTGTTATACTCTTCACCTTGGAGTCGGTGCCAGTTGCAGCTAAAAAATTTAAAGAACGCGGTCAGAGTACTAGATACTGAGCCCACTATAGATGACTGCTAGCAGTAGAAGTCTTTTGGTCGAAATGATGGTGATTAGCTGGCACCGACTCCAAGATAAATTGTATAACAATGTCTACACATGTTTATATGATGTTACAATTTATGTAAATAAGGAATATTAATAGCCATATTAAATTGATATGCTTTCAGCTAGATTTATATTTTATTTGTAACTTTTTAGTGTAGGTTAGGACGTTGAAGGCGGTTTTATATTATTTTTTAAATTATTTTTTTATTTTACCCTTTTTAGTGGAAATTTACCATCACAAGTTAGGTACTCACAAAACTTTAATTTGTTTTGTTTAGTACATAATTAAATGCAGATTTTCTCACTATGTTTCCTTTACAGTGTTACGTTTGATTTTTAAATTCTAAAACATTGCTATACTTGATTAGACTTTAACCTAAGTTTTCCGAATGGCGAACAACTGACCAAACCACTACGATACCGACGACGCTCGCCCGTTTAGTCCACGGAAAAATTCTTAAGTTGTTATCTTGGGGTTTTCAAATCTTTAATCTATGACTAGTTTACAGAATATATGAACCAAAACCGCATATTTCTTGTTATTTCAATTATAACAAAAGCAATGCAATGAGTGTGCTGTTGTTTATTGAAGAGTTTTCGTTTTAGTCATGAAGGAAGAAAAAAATTTACGCAGGTATTAAGCAACACTTCTGATAGTATACTGCTTAGTTGACGGATCAGGGATCGCAGTTGTTGCTATTGACTACCCCGGTAATAAGGTATAAAGGCCGCCGCCTTGTGGTTCCCGGCGACTTACTAAAAACAATTGCGCCTCGCTAGCGTAAGGGTTGTGGGTTGTGATAATAAACAACCTAACATCCATCCATCCGTCCACTGCGCGTTTGATTGCTTGCTTATATTTAAATAAAATAGACGAATGTATAGTTCCCGGCGCGTAACCTACAACCACTGTAAACCCCATCTCAATTGCCAAGCAGTGATGGAAACAAACAGCCTGAAACAGTCCCGCTGCTGGACTAAGGTTCCTTCAGGATGTTTTTGGAAAAATCTTTACGGTTGGCAGGCGGGTTGTTGTTAGTTGTCCATTCTCACAGTAAGACACCCACTAGAAGAGTTTGGTTGATGCTTATTTAAGCGGCTATAAATAATAACTAATTAAATAAACAATTCAATACAATATACGCAATAAATAATACTAAAGTTAAAAATGCTAAATAACACACTTGATTTTATTATGTTACACTCTAACTTTTGTATCGAATGGTAGAAGCTTCCAGGTTTCCCACCAAATTATGAAAAAAAAAGAACTCTACATTACTGGCACGGTTTTGACTGTATTTTTATTTGTCTGTCCCCATGCCTCTCTAGGTAGTTCGCTGCTCTCTAGGAAATAAAATAATAATGTATTATGTATGGAAAAGCAAAAAGACAAAATACTAAATGCCCAAAGAAGTAACCAATTCCCAATATTATTGCAAGTTGCAAGTTGATCACCATTGTATATGAGAAGTTCGATAAATAAGTCCAGTAGCCATGTGATAAAATGTACGGAAATAATCGATAAATATACGTTACGCTTCATACCACATCACATCACTATTTTCAAATTCAGTAACCATTAAGTTTCTTGTTTTTTACATGCCAATTAAAGACAAATAAATGTCATACTTTATTGATATTTTGTTTTTAGTTGGGCATGTCATAACATGAATGTCTCTATCTTTTTCTAACGTACCGTATTCAAAGATGTGTGATAGAGACTGATAGAGTTAAAGACAAACACCGTCTCCCGCTTCCCCCTACCCTCCCACCCCTCTGTGCGGCCGCATTGGTTTCGATACAAAATAGGCATGATACTCCATCTGGGCGCGTAAAATTTTTATTCCTTCATGGTTTTAGTCTTCTACTCCGCCATGAGATATAATCCAAATTTATATGAAACCATTTTGAGTACAACTTCTATCTATAAAACAAAAAAATATTGAAATCGATTGATAAGAAGCCGAGATATTGCCAAAATAATTTACCGATCGGGTATAACGGCATCGTCAATTGAGGAGTTATTTCCTCATATCTTCAAATTTAATCATCCGATCTTAGCGAAATTTTTATGGGACCACCCTGCAAGTAAACCTGGTCGATTAAAAAAAGAATTTTGAAAATCGGTTCACAATTGGCGGAGATATCTTATAACAAACACACAAAAAAAAAAAAAAAAAAACATACGCGTCGAATTGAGAACCTCCTCCTTTTTTGAAGTCGGTTAAAAATAAGGATAAAGTTTTGAGGTTTAACACTCAAAAAATAATAGTGGGCAAAGGACCAAAAGCAGCATGTTTGATGACTACCTGGTACACTTTCATGTGGCATAATATGTCTCTAATAGAGACATTAGAGACATATTCAATATGTGTCTAATGTCTCTATTGCAACCGAACATTTTTGCCCACTTTTATTTGTAATACTTAAAATCAATCATTATCGTTCTTTATAAAACTCTTATCTGGAATTATTTTACGATTGGTTTCCTAATCAGGATGACAGTCTAGAGTTGAAGCTATCATGTAATCTAATCATTTGCTTATATCTTTATCGCAATGACGGTAGTTAGCGTTATAGATAGTGACAATGATATAATACCATTGAAGAAACTTTGTTTTTATGGCTACATTTGAGTGAAATCAGTAAATAGACATAGGCATAATTTATTACGTCCTTAAATTTATCTACACTGTGTAACAAGCTAAATAGAATTATGTCAGAACCAATAGTAGAAGTAGCTCAAGGGAAATTAAAAGGAAAAGTGCAGAAAACTCCGAACGATGTGAACTTTTACAGTTTCAAAGGGATCCCGTATGCGAAACCTCCTCTTGGAGAGTTGAGGTTTGCGGTAAGTAACCTAGTTTTTTTTTTCAGTTGAACGGGATTGAATCAAACATGACAATAGGTTAGTTTATAGTAAAAAAGGCACGTGTTTTAAGGGCCCTTCAGGTGCAAAGTGGCGCCGCCATCCTTTAAAAAATTCTAACTCGAAAGATAATCAATAGGTACTTCAAAAATCTAGAACGGCGAGGAACGAGACGATGTTCTGTAGGATATATAGAAGCCATTAACTTTATTAATTATTATAACTCGCTAGTAGTTATTGATGGAAAAATTGCGGAAAACGGTCTCTTTTCCGCCACTTAGCACATGTAGGCCTCTTAATTATCAATTTCAGTCCACAAAACTATATTATAGTTTAAATATTGGATGATACAATACCTTTTAAAGGTATTATGTTCAATTAGGTCATAGTATTTTAATTTTACTATTTACTTTCTACTTTAACATGAATCTTTTTATAAATATTGATCGTATTCGAATATTCTAGATTCCTGAACCTCCAGAGCCTTGGAGCGGAATAAAAGATGCGACAAAAGATGTGAATGCTTGTCCTCAGTATTTTTTACAACAAGATATCTTTATTGGCAATGAAGACTGCTTATACTTAAACGTCTATACTCCTGAACTGCCAAATAATAATGACCTCTTACCAGTCATGGTATACATCCATGGGGGTGGATTCGTCATGGGTCAAGGCACGGATGAAGCTAACAATGGTCCTGAATATCTTATGGAGAAAGGCATAGTTTTGGTGTCAATAAACTATCGTCTTGGGATTCTTGGTTTTTTATCTCTAGACTGTAAAGATGCTCAAGGAAATATGGGTTTGAGAGACCAAGTGCAAGCTTTAAAATGGATTCAACAGACTATTTCCAAATTTAATGGAGATCCCAATAACGTGACAATATTTGGTATGAGTGCTGGTGGTGCTTCTGTCGAATACTTAATGTTGAGTCCAACTGCACGAGGATTGTTCCACAAAGCTATTGCTCAAAGTGGATCGTCACTTTGTCAGTGGGCCCAGTCCAGCAAAGTAAAAGAATTGGCCTATAAAACGGCAGCACTAAATGGAAAAGAAATCAAAGACGATCAAGAGTTACTCGAATATTTGAAAGGGATGGACGTTACTGAGCTAGTGGTGACGTCAATGAAAGCATCAGCTACCGACGAGTTCAAAGGAGGATTACATTTCGGTTTTGTCCCTGTGATCGAGAAACCTAAAAATTGGGAGCCATTTTTAGACAAAAATACGTACGATTTATTAAAATCGGGGCAGTTTGCGAAGGTGCCATTTATGGCTGGTTTTGCTTCACGTGAAGGCCTTTTGATGTTGGGATTTGGCTCTAAAATATTAGAAAAGGTTGTAAAAGAAAATAAGTTCATACAATCTCTCCCGTTTGATGTAGATAGCGATGAGGAACTTCGTACAGACGCACGTCTTAAAATTATTTACAAGGACCAGGAGGACTTGCATAAAGACAGCGATGCATTTGGAATAGATTATTTTACTGATATTATTGCACTTGGTGCTGTTTGTACCGCGACCTCTCTTATATCTAAAAATAATGACAAGCCCGTATATTTTTACGAATTTTCCTTTGATGGCAGTTTTAATCAAGTCAAAAGAATGTTTAATATAGACCGCGAAGGCGCTTGCCATGGTGATGATATAGGTTATCTCTTCAAAGTTGCAATGTTGTCGGCAAATAATACGCCTACTGTTAGAGATGATGTCATTCGAGATAGGATCGTCACAATGTGGACCAACTTCGCAAAATTTGGGTAAGAATCAATACCTATATAAAATTTTAAATCATTGCGAAACTCGTATTCTTTATAAGCTGTAACATTGTTTTTATAAAATGTAACTGTCTGAAAGCTTTTAGAGCATTCCATGAAAAAGTTTAATTATATTCCCAACAGAAAATGATTTGTATAAAAACTTAATAGATTAAACATTATTTTTATAAGAATTAATAAACAACCAAAAATATTAATTTTCGATTTTCGATTTTTCATCTTAATAGTTAAATATTACAGTACGGATAAGTTTCAAATGAAACTGCGTCTTATCAGATACAACATGTGAAATAATTTTAATTGGCGACATAAATATGACAAAAGCTTTTGATTTTGAAATTTTAAAAACGTTTCTTTTTTAAAGCATTTGAATTAAACAATTACTTCATTTTAAATTAATTTCTTGATAAGGATGTAAATTGTTTTCAATAAAATTTACCTTTTCACAGGAATCAAACGCCGAAAGTGGACAAATTGATTCCAATAAGATGGGATCCGGTATCCGTAAATGCCATGCCATGTCTCGTTATAAACGATGAACTCAGCATCAAAAAGGAAGTTTATCCAGAGAGAATGAAGCTATTTCGGGAGCTTTATGAAACATATCCTCCCGCCTTGTAATTAAACTTAAAAAATACAGATATACAAATATACTTCATTGACACCAAGAAAAACATTACAGAGAAAAAAAAAAAGAAATAGAATGCAAGAAGCCAACAGGCGGCCTTATTGCTACGGTAGCGATCTCTTCCAGGCAACCTTAGGGTAGGAGAGAAAAACGTCCGTCAGTCCGTATCAACACGCTAGGCCTAGATTCGAAGCTCCCTTGACCCGTCGTCCCTGTGAGATTCGTCGTACTTCTTCGACTCAAAATAGATTAATTAAAAAAAAAAGGGTGATCCCGGGATTTCGGCACAAATTATCCAATAATTAATAGTTTTTGGACGATTGGTCACTAGTCGCATTTTACGACACCCTGTATGTAATGGGCGTTATTCTATACTGCCGGTCTGGTACCATACCATACCTATGGAATTAATGTAAATATTTTTACAATACGTATTTTGAATGGGTTAGAAAATAAGGACTAAATAAAACGATATAGTTTTATAGTAGATACTATGTTTTTTATTATCTCTAAATCACAATTTCATAGTTCTTCCATATAATTGATAACTAGTTTATTTTAAGCTACATATTATCTTCAATCTTTCTTTATATCTTCAATCTTAATTAAAATTATAATAATTGTATAATTAAATAATAAAAGCTAAAAAGACATAGTTAGTGCTACATAATTATATAACGTGTGTAAATTGATCTATTTTGTCTACAACACTAAATACATTGTACTTCATTATAATACAAGATTTTTTTCCAAAATAAAAGTAAATTAAGTAGTACTATATTGCATAATTCATTGCCAAATTGTTAAGAGAGAACAGGTCGTCAGTTGGTCGTTTCCGTTTGCGTTCCCATTGATGGACCACATGGAATTTTAAGCTTTTGAATGTGTTAGCCTTAAATTTTGTAAAACTACTTTTACAAATGAATGGCTATTAGCCTTTAATTTGTAAAAGTACTTTTACAAAATCAATGGCTGAATTTACAATTGTTTAAAAACTTTTACTAAAGGCTGACACATTCAAAACCTTAAAATTCCAATGTGGTCGTTTTCTTGTGGTTGATGCATCCATAATATTAATTTTTGTTTTGAAATTCATACACAAGAATTTTATGAATTCATATTAGAGCCCATCTGAGCCAAAAAGAAGCACTCTTAATTTTCTTGATAGACAAAAGCACTAAAATTACAAAAATATATTGAAAAATATACTTTTTAAACTTTCACGGTTGTTTTCATAATAAGTTAATAACTATTAAGATAAATATCCCGTTTAAAATTTTAATAATAATAATAATAATTTTAATAATCGTTATATTATTATATCAATTACTATTTTGTTACGATTATATAATATTTGCAGTGCCCCAATCGGGGCGTCATAATGTGAGCCATGTAATTGCCATACCATCTTTATGTAATACCATAATTATGATAGCAAATTATAATAATGAATGATTAAATTATTAAACTACTCCAAAAAATAACGTAAGTTCACCAGATTTTGGATAGTATCTTAAAATATGTGTTACCTAGGCCTCATTTGTGTCCGATTTTAAAAATACCTTTGATGTGGTATAATAACAAAATAACTAAAGGTGCACGCTGCTAGCCAGCCTAAATAACAAATACAAATATTCTTTTATTGACACCAAGAAATACAGACAAAAAACACAAACAAAGAAAACATTAGGGTTTCAACAGCCGGCCTTATTGCTAATGTAGCAATCTCTTCTAGGCAACCCATTACGAGGAAAATGCAGAAAAAATTTAGTAGTGCGGGTTGGTGGCATAAAAATCTAGTAAGATAAACGACATACTCGTACAAATATTCACCGAATATAACCTCTTCCCTACTAAATTACACGGCGATATAACGCGCTTTGAACTGTTATACAGCCTCTCTCGGTCCATGCGAGACAGACATAGTTTTGTCGTGCGTATTCTCTTATCCTATTGGAGGATATTTCAATATGGCGGGTTTCTCGCGCGACAAACTTTTGTCATAGCACTGCATGTTACGGATGCATTTATGGTTAAAATATATTATAAGACTCCTTATTTTATTTAGTTATACTTAAGTCTATACTTATATTATAAAGAGGAATGATTTGACTGTTTTTTTGCATTTAATAGGCTCCGAAACTACTGAACCGATTTTAATGAAACTTAGTATAAAGATAGAATAGACCTTGGGAAGTAACAACAGTGGGAAAATTCATCATTCCCACGGGGAAAAGTGTTGACGCGGGCGGAGCCGCGGCGGAAGGCTAGAAGAAATTTTGTTATATAAACAAGAACAAGAGAAATTATGGCAAACAACATTCATAAAAAATAAAAATATATATAATATTCTTATATTGTTCGTTTAGTGAGGAAAATAGCAAAATAGTAGCGGTGTGTTTAGTGCACAAAAAATATTTGAAAGATCTTATTACTATAATGATATCACAATGATATTATACATTTTGTAGTCATTTAACATTTTATTTGATTAATACTATAAACGATAATAAAGATGTCGTACGTCAAAGATCTAAATGAACATGGACTAAGACGCCAAACGAAAGAGCTTAATATTATTGATGATAACATTAAATTTAAAATTGAACAAACCCCCGCCACAAAACCGTTACTTGTTCCTTTCAACAAATAGAAAAGAACTGATAATCTTCAAATGGATGAGGATATTTTCTTGGATCATAGCTAAGAACACTCTCTATTGTGACACCTTGCAAACAAAAAAAAACTAGGTACATCTAAATCGGCGCCTCCGTTTAGGAGCTACGATGCCACAGACAGACAGACACACACGTCAAACTTATAACACCCCTCTTTATCTTCGGCGGTTAAAAATGACATTTCTCGAAGCGGTTTGCATTACTTTTTTGTCTACGTCTATCTACATCTCAATTTGTGCTTTTATTTGCAGATACAATACAGCCTTTTTGGCATTGTGGCACACACTTTTTATTCTTTTTCTGTGTTTTGTTTTACTTTTTTTTACTTATTCCTGTTTGTTGTTTTGTTTTATGTTAATGTTAATTTTGTATTGTGTGTGTTTTTATATACCAAATAAATTATTGTCTATGTCTATGTCTATGTCATACATGCCGAAATTTCTTGCAAAATAAGGTATTCGTAAAGCTTATGAAGTACTTAAACCATGTTAAAACGTATTTTGAATGTCTTTAAATCGCGAAAGCACAACCACTATTCACTTCCTCATCCCCAGCCATTTTAAGATGTAAGCAGCTGCTTGCCTGGCCAGTATATTTTGCAAGCCGTATCCTCGACTCCAGAGGGCCAGAGCCCTCAGGAGTCTGGTGGACCATTACATGGTCACTTTAGAGGGTTCCTGGGCGTCGCCAATCACGCTAATGTCTTTTGGGGCAGCTGGCTGGACCTTGGATTCGGGAGTGTTGGTTGATACGGCAAACGCCATTACTCGGTCTGAAAGAATTGAAAATACACCGAAACATTTAATTTGGATACTATTATCTTACACGTGAAAAAATGAAAATGAAAAATGTGTTTATTTCATTTTAAACAATTCCATAATTATACAGGGGCTGGGGTCTCCTTTTAAGCTAAAAAAGCCTGTGTTAGAAGGCACCGCTCTTCATCTGAATATAGTTATGACTAATGTTATAATTACTTATATATAAGATAGTGAGAAAGGTAGTGCGTCTGTAAATATTTTACATTTCGAATTTAAGAATTGAAATTTATATATATATATATAAATTATACTTATGAATTTATGATATATGAGCAGTCTTACTTAGTAGAAAGAAGTGTATGTAAGCCTATGTGTGAGCATGCGTGTGTGTGTGTGTGGTGCGCGCGTGTGTGTGTGTACGTGTGTGTGTGTATATAACAATATAGGTAACATGTCTTTTTGTCCAAATTGGCCTCCATTTAACTGGTTTTTTATCTACAACATAGTGGTAGTACTTATGAAACTGAACAATTTTACCTGAGGAACATAGGATTAATTCTCAAAATTAAAATTCAACTTGTCATACAAAGTGACCGGTCACGTGACTGAAGTGTATATGAAAAGTTAAATGATATTTTTGAGATTTCAACCTATAATCCTTCGCGGTGTATAAGTAAGAAAATTTATTATGACACGAAAAAAATATCGAAAATAGTGAACAGATTTTTTATTGGCCTTTGTTTCATCATTATTACAAACAAAAGACGTCCCTAGCGGACAAAGGTCTCCCCTAAAGATCTCCACAACGATCGGCCCTGCGATCCCCCTTTTGCTTCAACGGCCGTTGGTCCTACGCGCAAGGTGTCCCACTACTACTTCATTACATCTCTACTACTACTAGATTATACAACAGTTCACAACTATAAACATAAATAAAATAAAAAGAGTATATAATAAAACTGGCGTCTGTCTATCATATCATCTGAATTCAAATAATACCACGAAATTGAAAGAAACTTTTATTAATTGCCATGAGAAAACAAATAAAATGGATAGCGATTACATACAACCCATAAAGTTTCGAATTCAAATTGGGCGTTTGGGAATAAATTTTAATAGGAAACTTTCAGAAAATTCAACTTAACAGAAATGTAATTTAATGGCGCTGAAGGATCGAATCCCTTTTTAAAAGCTTTTATTTAACTTGCAATATATGTGTGTGGAATCTTTGAACTCAATTTTGAAGAAGATATCTTCAACCAATTAAGCTGAAATTTTTTGAGACTAAAATATATAAGTACTTTATTTGTTTTCAAATTGTTCTATATCCAACAGCTGCAACTTACAAGTGTGAAAAGTATAAAAAAAAATAAAAAATAAATACTTTAAGCTCCTGAAAAAAATATGTAAGCAAAGCTGCACAACTTAAATTTGGAGTAAAAATTATACCAAATTTTTTTTTTATTCAATGTGGCTTAGCTGTCCAGTAGCCCAAATTCTTGCTAGAAAAGTTGAAGTAGGTAAGTTTTTACTTTTAACTTTAGCCACCGAGTTTATTTCTGTCAAAGCGGAAGTCTTTATACATAAATATTGTCTCTCGGACTAAATTGACCATGGACTTAGTAACATAGTTACACTATAATGTTTCATGGATTTCCATGAAATTGACTTATTGTACACTTGGTAAAAAAACTTATCATTTAACATTTTGTGAATAAATCTTTCCTTTTTATCCGAAGGCTGTATGGTGAAAGTTTTTAAAATATCTCGATCTCAAGCAGAAAATTTTAATCACATATTCAAATTTCCATCTGAAGTACGAGTATTACTTAGATAAAAAAAATCTCTGGTTAATTCTACTAATTCCATTTCATATTTACAATTTCATTGGAGTGCAGGTGACAGCTAAACGTGGGTAAAAGAACTCTACGCTGGTCGCATTACGAAGACGCACCCTGACAAGGCTACCTTTGAAGTGGAAGACCAGTGCTCCTAGGCAGCCCAGGGTTCCACAAGTCAGCAGCAGCCACTTGATCACGCCAACAGCGCGCTTCGGAATGAACAGCTGGTGCTTCAGCATATTCACGAATGTTTTGTTCAAGGCAAGACCCTGGAAGAATAGGAACGTCTTAGAACGTCATAGACGTTTCAGCTTAGAATAGAATAAGTAGTACTTTTCAAAAAGAGTACAGTATAATTCACAAGCAGAATAGAAACTGTACATGTAAGCGTCCTTATTGCTGAGTAGCAATTTACAGGATGATAATTTAATCCTTGGCAAAAAAAAAACCAGGCACTCAGTATCGTTAATAGAACATATTCCACCAAGAAAAAAAATAGTTTTTTTTTTCATAATTTTCCATAAAGTTGTCCGAAAATATCGTAACGCGCAGTCACTGGTTATCTGTGCGCGTAGTAAATCTAGTTATGAATGGAGCAACGCGTGACAGACAGACAGAGTGGCTCGCACGGTGACCTTGAGCGAAGCAATGCACCTCACCGCACCCCCGCGCACACCCTCCTGGAGGCGATCGATATCGCCCGACAGTCAGTCGCCTGCTGTTCCTTTGATGGATACACGTGCGCGGGCGCATTTACCCGCCTCGCGAGTTTAGTGAAACGTAACCCGAAAATGTGCAAAGTGTAGTAAATTAATGGCCTGCAAGGTGCAGTCAAGAGCACGCTACGCAGAGTAGGTAGGTACCTACTTTAGTTGATCTTTTAAAATGAACAGAATCACTGTGCGCTTGTTTAGTTTGCCCTGATTTGGTTGTACTTAATTTCATACCTATCAGTACACATTAACGTTTCTAACGTAAAATCTGTAGGTATGTAGCCGTAAATTCTGTATTCTGAAGCCCGTGAAAGTGCCTACTACAAAAATGCAACTTGTGTAACACCATTAGTTCACATTTCGACGTAAATTGCGAACCTAGTATGATAAAAATCAAAATGATTCACTTGAGATAATGCTACTACGCAATAAACATCAAATTACACTTTTTCGCCACGGTACCAAGCGGGCGCGGGAGGGGCGAGGTGCGGGGGGGCGCGCGAAGTGGTCGTTCGACCGTCAGTCGCAAGTAGGTAGGTACAGCTCATTGATAAACAAAGTGCGCATGAAAACTAGAATTTTCCGGATAAATTTAAAAATTTGTTGACTGTTTTGTATAAAAGAAAATGGAAAATTAGGGAAATTATATTTTTAATTCATGTCATAGAGTCCGTAGCCGCGTTTTTGCTAAACATTCCGCTATCATGCTGTATATCAGGCAACACAATTTAATTTAATATGTTTGTGATAGATTTTTATTTTACATATAAAAACCTAAAAATAAACTATTACGTTTTGGAAGTACTACCTTAAATATGTCTAGTTTACTTCTAAGAGTACAATAAAAGGTACAGTAGCCAGCACAAGTGGCTGCACATGTTGACCAAGAGAGCGCCCGTATTCCGTAGCAACAGAGATGAATTTCGTAGTGCGAATGTCCAACTGCATGTGCTGGCTTCTGTACGATATGCCACTTTATTATCTGTAATTTAAAAAATATGAGATAAGGTTTCACCTCTCTGAAGGATTTGGTCTACATTCTTTCATGTTTAGACTAGTGGATAACCATGATTATTAATCAATATTCAATATGGTAAAGGTCAGGCACAGCGCAATAATGACGTAGGCTTATTCGGAAACTATTCGCATGTGCACTTTCCCGCAATTATAGAACCAACAACCTTTTCCAAAGTGTAAGTACAGAATTAACTTCCTAAGGTTACGATAGTCTGTAATAAGTGTCTATTCTTAGCTACATTGGCTTCAAAAACCTTATCGTAATGATGCAAAAACTGAAGAGAAAAGTAACAAGTTCAGTACCATTTAAATCGGATCATTTGCGCCTTTAATTAGATTGAAAACACCGTAAAAAGATTGAACACTATAGAGACGCAAATCTTAAAGAAACAAATTATCTCAACTAGTTTAGGTACGGGAGGGGTAGTCTCGAAAATGTGATTGCTCCAAAAGGCATGCAGCCCCCGTAACATGCAGTGCTATGACAAAAGTTCATCGCGCGAGAAACCCGCCGTATTGAAATATCCTCCAATAGGATAAGACAAAACGCACGACAAATTTATGTTTGTCACGCGTGGACCGGGCATGTTAGAGGGGCTTTTCTTGTTGACTTTCTACTGGTCAAAACTGACGGAAAGCAAAAATATTTCTGTACCAAACATAGACCTAGTGCGACTTTTTCCCACTTCCCTGGTATCAAATCAAATCACTGAGGTGTTAACAGGATCGGAAAGCAAAAATATTTCTGTACCAAACATAGACCTAGTGCGACTTTTTCCCACTTCCCTGGTATCAAATCAAATCACTGAGGTGTTAACAGGATCGGATCGACTTAAATTATGAATCTATGCTACCAAAAAAAATTTCTTAGGAATGTCTGTCTGAATTATTTTCTACGGGAGGGTAAATTGTGCTTTTCTTATTTCTTCTTGCATTAGTCGGTACACTCTTGCTAGAGTGGTCGTGATCTCTTAATTTTGAATAACGATAAGTGATCATTGGTAAGGGTGCCATTCCTCTCGGACTGAAGCCGCCTGGGTGTATTCGTGAGAAAAAATACTGAACATGTCCCTTCAGTTTGTATTAAGGCGTGATCGACTAAGGGCTATTCATCCTAAATTCAGGGTAGGCTCGAGTCTCTCGGTGGGGACATATCGAGCCGTTAACGATCGATAAGTAAAAAACTAGTTATTCTGAGAAAATTATTCGGAGTGAAACGATGTTTTTATTTTTCATTTTTTTATAATAATATTATGACGGCAGAAAATGTTTGATGAGTTTTACCTCCTCAATCCAGAATATGGGTACTATATTGTCAGACAGGTCTTTGCACAACTCCAGCTTTTCAGTTTTGAAGAGTTTCATGTTGAACTGCACGCGCTGCTTGGCTGACATTGGAGTACCGGAGATCTGAGGACATTCAGGTGATAAAGATTTTGTTCTTCCAATCCTGACAGAACCTTGGAACCCTTAAAGCCGTATTCTCTACGACCGCGAGCGGCGGGGCAGCGGCGATTGCAACGGGGAAGCGGCACTTTCAAAAGCATTTATTGAGCTGAGGGGCTAGGTTGGGGCTGGTACTGTCGGGAGATCAGCGCTGTTTGGTGATCATCTGTCACTAACAGCATTACGCTGAGGCCGAGGCCCTTTTACTGCTTTGTTGCTATTGTTATGATACCTACCCACCTTTGATTTTTGTGAAAATGCTATCGTCATTGTAGTGAATAAAGATTTTATCTACCTATCTATCGCTTGACAGCGATTCCGATTTGTCGACATTGAGATCGGGTGTTTCGTACTCTCGAATGCCACACTAGCGCCATCTTGGTTTCATATTGAGCGGATATTGAGTGAACTAAATGGAATCGAACATTTGAAAGAGTAGTAGAGTAAAATTAAGTTCAGGAGTAGCGGTCTCCTGCTGTGAGTTTTTAATTTTAAACATTCGTCTTTTACGACATATCAAACGCATAGTTACGTACCATTTGGATCTTACAAGGAAGTGTCAATCGTAAAAAAGTTACAAAATTTTTAAGTAAGTCTATTTTTATTATGTGCATAAAGCTTTATTTTGTAACTTTTAATAACGAGAACATGATTTCTCTTTTTTATAAAAAGTACAGAAGGCAGCACATGCGGCTGGACACTCACACTACGAAAGTCACCCCTACCGCTACGGAATACGGGCGTTCTCAAGGTCAACATGTCCAGCCGCATGTGCTGGCAACTGTACATTTTAATTTTCGTAATAAATCTAATGGTCCACAAAACAATTCTAACTATAAGATGTGAAGGAATATTAAATTTAAACCATTCTAAATTTCTACCTCAACAGTAATAGATATTCACTTACAGGTTCGAAGTCAATTTCTATTTGATGCTCATTAACATCTGGATTCAATCCTTTAACATTTTTCAGCAGTTCAGGATCAGAGTCCAAGAAATGTGGCAACGAAGCATAAATAGGTGCCTTCATACATTTCATGAGGTCCATGAGACCTGTAAATAAATAAAAAATCTGTATGGCAAAAAGATTAAAACAAATCATAGTTTAGTACAAAAAGCTTTAAAATCTTTTGTTTGTTTGTATGTTCCATCTTTTTCTTTGTGATTTATGAATAAAAACAACACAACACAAGCAAACATACTTTGTACAGAATTAAATCAATAAGGTGCTTACTAATTGGAAATCTAACTATAGGTAAGTGACTCTACCGTTTTCAATAAAAATGACGGTGTAGAAATTGTAATAACTTTTGCAACTGTTACCTTTTGGAGGACACTGGTCGGGAGCGTTACAGAAACAGTTGAGCTCAGGGTCCTTAGTCAAGTCACCTATATTGGCGACGTAGCGGTTGGTCTTGATACCCCTGTACGAGGTCTTCTTCTGGTACCAGGGCTTGAAAGACCTGATGAAGGAACTCATACAGTACAATATTAGGTTATCCTGCGCAATCGGACTCTTCAGTCAAAACTTTCAGTCATTCATAAGATAAGATATTTATTGCAATCCACATGATAGTAAAATTAAGACACACACATGGATCCGGGCAGCCGAGCCATTTTCAATCAGTTTTATAAGATACACAAATATAAAAAAATATTTGCATTAAATTCACAAAAAAAATTTCAATACAATTTTCATGACAGTTAAAAGTAATGCTAGTAGTGAAATAACCTAGCTGGTTTATTTCCAGCGTTGATGAAGCTTTCTGGAAACAGTTTGTTTACATTATACTGACTTCGTATTACATTGACTTTACCTGCACAAATCTCCGGAGTAAGACTTGAGTCTGTCATTCTCCGTCAAGAAGGGCGGGAAGACGGTGCCATCCGTGCCGTCGTATTGGTTGCAGTGGTCTCTCCAAA
Source organism: Teleiodes luculella (assembly GCA_948473455.1). Classification (NCBI taxonomy): domain Eukaryota; kingdom Metazoa; phylum Arthropoda; class Insecta; order Lepidoptera; family Gelechiidae; genus Teleiodes; species Teleiodes luculella. The sequence goes on from OX419596.1 coordinate 782,459, forward strand.
TGGCCATCTCTGGCTGGCCGTCTATAGCGATCACCTGGCCCACATCCATCACGTCTTTCACTCCTCGCTTCACTGTCACCACGTGAGGATCCACCGTGCCGTTGCGCTTGATTAGAATAATTTATACTTTATTGCAAACAAAAAGTACTATAAAACACTATTTAGAAAATGCAGTCTGAAACGATGCCTGGTTTGAAGACCTTGCACAAACAAAATCGTGCAAAAGGACACACTTGCGGGGAGGTCCCTAATCATTAACAGCTCATACGTGTCCCCAGCGAGGGGCTCGAGCCTACCCTGAAATCAGTAGGGCGATTGCGAACCGTTCAACGACACGGCCGTGTCGTTGTCAAGAGGTTTGTCGGAGGAAGAGGTCCAGTTGTGAGGTAACTGAGGGCCAGAAGAGGCTCATTGAGGATCTTATGAGGTTTACTGAGGTTTCTTTTTTGTAAACATGTCAATGTCATTTTCTGAAATAAACTTTGACACGCACCCTCTGACCAAAGCGAACATTGCTAAGGAGTATGCACTAAAAGACATGACAATATAAAATGACATAATAACACTATTACACTGAAACATTGCTTCTAGTCATATGTTGATGGGTGGTTGTGTAAAAGTTATAGCAGTTGATTCGATAATCTGTGGAAATTTAATGTTTTAAAAACTATACCTTTCAGAGATATATTGACGTCATACATTTTTCTGTCCTTATTTAACGACATTTCAGGAGGTTTCCGGTGGTCTTCTTTCTGTTTCGCGCCCAAATTTTGGCCCTCTGAAGTCTCATGTCACGATCGACAAATTGATTTTGAAGTTAAATTAAAAAAAAATGGACGACAAACCCACGGCACCAAAATTGGTGCCGTGGCTTTGTCGTCGGGACCGATTTCTCTTCAAATATATAATATTACCTTAAACTGATGACTGATACTAAAACTACAGGATATATGACACATTTTTACAAAAAAATAGATCTATTTATAAAGCCGTCTTCTCATAATATCCGTTAGAAAAAAGGTCTCGCAAATTTCAACCTCTGTCTCTGCAGACTTCACAAGCTGTGTCGAGAGATTCATCTCCTTCAATGAAAAACTTGAATAATACTAAAACTAATGACTGATATTAAAAATACGGGATATATTTTACGTGCTAAACAAAAATTGTATCTAAAAGTTTTGTAGTTTTGGCACCGTGATCGAAGGAAAACGAGTCTACCAAACTACTATAATCCGTGTCACCATCGACATATAATGTTAATATCTTTAAAATTATTCAAGTCTGAAGTAATATTGTACTTGATACTAGAACTTAAAAATATACGTGACATCTCTTTAAAATTTTGATCTAATTCATGAAGTAGTTTTGAAGATATATCTGTAAGTAAAAGGCCTAGCAAATTTTAGCTGATTTCGAAACTGTCACTATAAGCCGTGTCGAGAGATAAGTCTCCTTAATTTAAAAATGAATAATACTTAAAAGTGATGACTGTTTTTGAAAATAGAGGATATATTTAACGTATAAAATGAATATTGTATAAAAAAATCCAGTATTATGTGCAGCGTGACCGCAGGAAAATGAGTCTTACAAACTGCCATAATCCGTGCCACCAACGACATTATAAATGTTAATATCTCATAAAATATTTAGGTTTCGTGCAATATTTTACTTGAAATTATATTATACTGAATATACGTGACTTCTCCTAAAGATCTTAATCATTATTAATGAACTAGCTTTCCGCCGCGGCTCCGCCCGCGTTTACATCTTTTCCGTGGAAATGAGGCATTTTCCCGGGGTAAAAGGTAACTTATGTTACTTAGGGTGAATGTAGCTTTCTAATGGTGAAAGAATTTTCGAAATCGGTCCAGTAGTTTTTGAGTTTATACATTACAAGCATACACGCACACACACACGCAAGCACATACACACACACACAAATACAAATCTTTCTACTTTATAATAATATATATGTAGGAGCGGCCGAGCCCCGATCGTCATCAGACGGGTTTTGCATTATGATTGATTTTATAGTACTTCACTTTGTAGGCGACAAGGAAAACGCGCAAGGCAATTTTACAATGTTGTTATAATATTGTCCAAACTTATTAAACAGTAATAATGTCCAACTAATCTCTAAAATTAAACTGAATATAAATGTCCAAATAAAATCTAACACAATTAATTTTAGAAAGTCTTTGTTTTAAACTAAATAACGAGAACGGTAAACGAATCCGTGGGCCGCGCTCGGCAAAGGCTAAGAACAGAGTGCGGGGACTAGCTTTGCAGCCCCTCTCATAACTTAAGGAATTTTATCACCCACATAGAGAGCCGGCCCACGGCTACGTTCAGCGACATGCCAAATTGGTGATGTCACCACCGTTCCCAGGGTATGTTCGACCCTTGTACGTCCACACGTCCTGTGCGATAAGGTGGCGATAAGCCCTTAACTTAAACAAATCGTTCGTGAGAACTGGGTAATTAAGATTCCAATAGGAGAAGCGAGGCGCCAGATTTCGCGCCGACATATATATATATATAGTATGATTTTTCTTAAAGATGTATCCATAAGAAAAAGGCCTAGCCTATTTTTACCTACTTTATAAACTGTCTAGAGAATTATCTTAAAAATATATTTTTTCCTTACATAAAGTATGAAAATACCCTTCGTAGATTTTGTGAAATAAAGCAAACGAGACTGATTTATTAATACTCGTATTTTAATTACAAAAACAAAGCTATACGAAACAAATATAGGTACATATACAATTTTAAATTAGTGATATAAATATATTTAAAGTAAGGTTTTACACAGTCTTTCTTTCAGGAAAACAAACAATACGTATCAAATCAATTACAATTTTAACGTCGTCCTTGTATGAAACTATCAGAGTTATTTTAAGCCGTAGACGAGTTTATTGTGCACGTCTCTGTTTCGCTTTTCTGTGATTACTTTTCTCTTGCTTCCTTGGTCTGCTGTAAGACATTTCCTTGGATATAAGCAGTAGGTAGGTACGTGTTGTGTCCTCTTCTTTTTTGTGTACAATAATGGTTAAATAAATAAATAATTTTATATAATTCCAAACGCTTTAGGCTTTGAGCAAAGACATTAGAAATGCTTTTTTTTTTTTCAGCTGTTGTTGTTATTTTTAGTTTGAACTTCCCATATTGTGATTCTTTTTGATTATATTAAACTTATGTGTAACAATTATTGCAATTTAATTATAATTATGGCTTAAAAGTATCAATTTAATATTTATGTTTTTGTATCAGAAAGTAAATAAATATTGTATGACGTTGTCTGCCAGTTGATGCTATATCATAATCTATGACACAGAAATTATATTTAAGATCTTCAATATGGAGGTTTGATTTCTGAATCATCTTGTTATGGACTTAAATGTTGCGATAAATATTTTATTAAAGACAAAAAAGTCGATGTACCGTTCAAAGTTTTAAATAAGTTAAAACAGTATAGGTATTATTGTAAAATTTGCCTGAATTATCGAATAAATTCCATCAAACTTCTGTCAGTCGATTTCCGGTTCAAAAATATAAAAATATAAAAACTAGTCCATGGCCTTGTCCTCCCCCTCTCAAATCTCCTGTCAGCCACTGACAGGAGATTTCAGAGGACTGCAGAGACACACTCAGAGTTTGAGTCAATTGCGTATCTATGTTTTAGACACATGGTTCTGTTTAATTTGGGAATATATCGTAACAAAGTATCTCCCGACGACAACAAGAAGATTGTATCAATATCATACTAAAAATTAGACAAACCATTTTTTTTATTATTCTTTTATATTAATTATAAACTGTCATTCGCTGTTATTTGAACCAAAGTATGTGCCTAATCTGCATCAATTAAAAAAGCTAGTTGTTTAATAAACTATACAAGATTTCAAGTGTAATCATGATCTGGCTCTCACTAATTGTTGAAAGGATCCCTGATTTTAATCATCTGTGGCGGAGGTTCTCCCATATTAAAAGAGGAATAATGGAACTCTTTTCAGCCTCTTGTCTGTCAAATGTTGTTTATGACTTGGACGAATTACCATGGTTTATGACATTTATTTATAACCAGAATATTCATCCAGAATCACAATCAATCAGACAGCCAACCGATCACTATGGCTGCTACAGATCTACTGATCGCTTACCCTACTACACCAACTTTAAACTGCTTAGATTATAACCACCTACTCTGCATTTACAAATAATTCAACTGAGATGAATTTTATAATAAATCTACCCTCGAAATATTTGATTAGATAAGATTATTTATTTGCATTCCTGTACATAGTAGCAATATAATAGGTGTCCTCTAACAATATAGGTATAATTCTATTATTGTAATAATTAATATAAAAGCGAAGTCACCCAAACTACAGACCAGATGGGAAGGACCATTCAAGGTAGTTACGCGAATCAATGACGTAACTACGGCATCCGAGAGGAGCACTAAAAGTGGTATACTACTTAACATTACACCTGTTCTTGTTTTTTTCTTAATCTGATTTAGTATGTAAAGGTATGTAAAGCCTGATCAAAGAAATAAGAAACCTACTAGGGTCGGGTCTATGAGAATCGTGTCTTTTTGAGTATCAGTCCTTTTGCGAACAAAGGCAATTATCTATACCTTTATTTTACATGTATAAAGATATTGAAGTTATTCCCTTGGTCGGTTGTGGTCAGATTGTTTAAATAGATCATAATTGATTAGTACCTATCTATACACAAAATTTACTAGAAAATCATATTTTATCAGAATTCACAAATCTTAGGGTTGATTTAAAAAGAAAGTACATTATGTGTACTTTAAATATATTAAAAGGAAAATATATTGCTTATTGAGAACTGCTACCATGCCAGGTATGGGCAGCACGGTTCCTTTTTTAGCACGTGTACCCTTTGATGAACTCGGGAATAGGGAAACAATGTCTTGGGATACAATGCATTACAAATATAATTTCAAGGAATAGAAAAGGAATCATTATTTATTAGTACCAACCTATACACATAAAATTTACTATAAAAGCATATTATATCTGATTTCAAAAAAGTTAGGAGTGATTTAAAAAGAAAGTACATTATTCTGAAAGGTGCCCCATGCTTATTGAGTACCTACCTACTGATAATTTGCCAGGTATTAAACAACTGCGGAAAATCTTCCTCACTTCCTCAATACATTATAAATATACTTTATAATACACTTTCAAGGGATAGAGCAGTATGGTTTGTCTAATAATTCAATCATTCCATCAATTATTGCTTCAATACGATATTTTTATATTTTTTGTCGATTGACAATAAGTTTACGTCTATGGAGCAAGAAAAAACAGCGAGGTAAATGAAATTGTCTATGTTTTCACTCTCATTGCTATCTTCGGTGCTCTTCTATGACCCTCTTTAGACCCTCTTTCAGCTCCTCTTCGTCCCTCAGAGGGATTTCCTCCTGACAACGGTCGTTGAACGGTTCGCAATCGCCGCCCAGGGTGAATAGGTGCTTCGCAAGTGTGTACAGGTTTCCTCACGATGTTTTTCTTCACCGTAAGAGCGTCGAATAAACGTACATATAAATTCGAAAATCGAAAACACATTGATACGTGCCGAGGTCCGAACTCGCGAACTTCCGAATGGAAGTCAACGGCCTTAGCTACTTGGCCACCGACGCTCTTTCAGAGGTCCCTACCGACCCTTTATTTACATGCCGCAGTATACCAAATAAATCTGGTAAATAAATCGAAAGAACCAACAATAGGATGCCTCAAAAAGGTGTCAAGGTCGGTCCCGCAAATGATGGCGAGACGAGCTGAATGCGTATTCTGGGGAGTGGGAGAGCAAAGCTCGGGATAGGGAAAAGTGGAAGGAGATGAGAGAGGCCTTTACCCTGCAGCGGGACACGACAGTCAAGAAAAAAAAGTGAGCACGAGCGTGCCTGTCTAGGATCGGTTTGCACAGCCATGAGCGTAGTTCGGGTTTCCTCAAACGCTTTAATAACCATCTGACATGATGTTGAAGACCTTATGATGATGTCATCATGATGAGCAACCCTTTTAGAAATTTCTATAATGGAATTTAGGAATAGCGTGAAATATCCTGCGAAATCTGTCTGCGAAAAATCACGAAAATTATATATTTTTTCCGAGAATTATATTGTTGGTACGAGTATACTGTTTGAACCACATCATATCTGGTAGATGCAGTACTTACATTTATTGCAAACTAACAAAGAAACGCAAATCATCCTAAAACTAGAGTGCAATATTGTAAGTAATATTAATATTCTATTATTTCTGACATTCAAAAAAAGTAGGTACTATGATTAAATATTTCGAGCATTTTATAACAAAATAATTATTACTTGACAATGCTTTGAGTCTGAAGTTTCCAAATTAATTCTATTTTCTATTAGATAACTTCAAAACAAACTAATTATCAACTTGATGGATTGCGTCAACTACCTACTTAAATTGCTTACAGAAATTACCATAATCTTGGAAACTTTATGTTTATGTTTCCAGGGTAATTCGGTTACAGCGTAAAATATTCTAATAATAAGTGGGGTATATAATACTTTTCAAGGCTTTCACTGTTGTTGATATGATTACAAAAACTTAGGTAAGTAATTACCCAATTTGAAATCATAATATTTAGTAAGTGGGGTAGAAAAATAGCAAACGTTGAGGATCGCAGTTTTTTTACGATGGGCCACATGGGAAAGCTCAAAGTCACCTTAAGAGCAATGGAAAGGGCTATGCTTTAAGTTTCCCTGTGTGATCATATCAGGAATGATGATATCTGCATACAAATAGCCGCCCACAAAGTGGACTGTCCAACAGCTGGTGAGGGTCGTGGGAAGAGGCTGGATGTGGGCAACGCAGGACCGATCGTTGTGAACATCTTTAAGGGAAGCTTTTGTCCAGTATTAAACATCTTTAGGCCGAAATGGTGATATGACAGTGATCCCAAAGACAAATAACCTGGACTTGAAAATATTTACAGTAAGAAATAGTACTTACCAGTCCAAATAAGGAGAATCTCACTTGGTTATTAGGTTCAAACGAAAAGCTACTGCCAGCTTCCTTCTTCAGGGCTGTGCATACTGCTTTCGGAGCGAACTCGGTTCTGTCGCAGTTGATCATAACTCCTCTGAACATTAGGTCCAGGGCTTTAACCCTCATGAAAATGTCCGTTGGGCCATCGAATATTCCGTTGAAAGCCTTGCCTATCATGTTTAACATTGCTGGCTTTTCGGCAGCAACTATTGTTGCTAAACTCTGAAACAAAAGCTTTAATTTATAATTTGACAAATTATGAGGTAGGTATTATTGGGAAGATATTTTGATCATACTAATATTATAAAGAGGAAAGATTTGTATTTTTGTGTGTGTATGTTTGTAATGAATAAACTCAAAAACTACTGAACCGATTTCAAAAACTCTTTCATCATTAGAAAGCTACATTCACCCTGAGTAACATAGGCTATCTTTTATAGCGGGAAAATGCCTCATTCCCACGGGAAAAACTGTTAACGCGGGCAAAGCGGCTGGGTGGAAAGATAGTAGTTCAATATAAATAACTGTCTTTACCAGCATAAACATGTGGGGTAGCACTATCAACTCCTCTCCCGTCAACCCTGGCCCAGATAGGTCTGGTCTGAAGTAGAAAACATCCACCTTCTTGTATGTGATTGTATCATCTTCTACGTGGTCTTCCACTTCCACCTTCTCCTTCCATTCACTGTGAACAAATAAATCTATAAGTATAATAAAATTGTAGAGGTCAAAATGTCTGTACATAGAAAAAAAAGACGAAATCCGAGTCAGGAGGATGTAAGAAGTGAAATAGAACATATCCAAACAATTATCTTTTTTTTGTTTCTCTGTCTGTTTGTCTGTTTGTACGGGCTAATCTCCGAAACTATTGGACCGATTTGACTAAAATTTTGCATGGTGGTTCTTTACATCCCTGGTCAACATCTTGGATACTTTTAATCCCAGAAAATCAAAGTTCCCATGGGATAGTTAAAAATTACTACGGAAAACTCGGAAAACAATGCGGGCGTAACCGCGGGCAGACAGCTAGTAAATACTAAGAAAATAATATGTGGGACACTCACACGGCCATCTGAACCCAAGCTAGGCAGAGCCTGTACTATGGGTGTCAGACAGCTGATATACATGCATTATAAATATACAACATCCAGACACAAGGCAAACACAAGTGCTCATCACACGAATGTTTGCCCTGGGCGGGATTCGAATCCGCGACCCTGTCCTTCGGAGACAGGCGTACTAGCAACTAGGCTACGGGGCTGTCAAAAAATGTACTGTCTCAGAAATAGAGTCTCATAAATATTATGAAACAAATACTTTCAGAAGATCATATCAATTCATCACACTAACGTTATAAACGTCAAAGTTCGTCGAGATGTTTACAAACTTCAGATGTATTTTTCGTTCACGCCTTATCTACTGAACGAATTCGGATAACATTTCGTATGAAGATATTTTTGATCTTGCTAGGAACAATTACTCCAACGGGAAAATTCGCTAACGTAAGCGGAAAGCTAGTACTGAATAAACACAATTTGATAAAAAATTTACATGAAAATAAGAGGATGCCATTGTTCCGAGCTATCCATACGATTTTAAATAGAAAAGGAATATTAAAGACGTTTCTGTGTCCCCTTGATTGAATGCGTAAACATTGTATAAATAAAATAAACACATGTATATATATAGGTATGCACAGTACGAATATCTTGAGCGCGTTCGTTTAGTAGCAATTATGGTTATCGGAGCTGATTGTTTTTCCCGGTGAAAATAAGTAATTTAACAGGAGAACATTTTGAAATGTGCAGTGATAAGTTGCAATCATGACTCGAGGAACAAATCCAAAATGAAAAATGTTATTGATTTCACCACCCATAGAACATCTGCTTACTCTTGGCTTAAAGGCAGCGGAGCGGTGCGCGTGCTCTATGTTTATTTATTTATACTCTAAGGCGTAAAGAAACTCAAATCGATCGATTGAGGGTTCCCAGAAAGTGGCAATGAAAAGAGACGGTTGAGTGCACTTTTGGCAACAATTTGACCGAAATACCTTCACGATGGGATGAAAGGCCTTCTCAATCCTAAGGAGGAAAATTATATCATTGGTTAAGATTCCTATTCTACTGGTTGAAGTAGAATGTTATGAAATTTTGACATTAGGAGCATTCCGCGGAGGTGTCGCTCACATGACGTTACGAGTATTGTACAGTCATTTGCAGGGATAATTGACTACCTATTAGTAGGGAGTATTATGTAGCAGACTTCTAATAAATAATTCGGCTTAATAATTCTAACACCAGTGTTAGTAAGGCAGGTTAACCTTAAAACTCTCACGATAAGAAAATATCTATAGATGCTTCTAAACAAATAAATAAATAAATATGTAGGGACACCTCACACATGGCCATCTGACCCCAAACAAAGCAGAGCCTGTACTGTGGGTGTCAGACAGCTGATACACATACATATATAAATATACAACATCCAGACACATGGCAAACACAATTGCTCATCACATCACACGTGTTATGTAAACTCTACCGTGGCTCTACGTAGCTTTTCAGTGTTTTCCTAGTTTTCCTGTCTATAGTAACTTCATTTGTGTTAATTATAAGTTCTAGCTATTATAGATATTAGTTGTTGAACTTGCATCGACGCTACGGCGAAAGGTATGCAGACGCTACGTTTGCATTTCCGCTCAGATAAAGATGAGTAGAGTTAGTCTTAGAAATATTCGCGACCGGGAAACATGTATTCACTTTGAATAAATTAAGTTTAAAAAGTTTTTGCATTTTTTAGTGAATGGTCTACTAAAGACCATATTTCACGAATGTATGCTCTAGGCGGGATTCGAACCCGCGACCCTGTGTTAGGCTACGGGGCCTTCGGAAAGATATGAAAATTGGAGTAAAACGTTAAACGTTTTGTATAAAGACATAAAATTTATACCATTTGAATGACACCAGATATTTAGTAGAATAAGACCGCTAAGCGATCTTTAAGACATTTTTCCATAAGGGCCCGGTTCGGTAGGCAATTATTTGGGCTTCACTCTCAGCTTGTTTATTTGAATATTGGTACTTATATCGGATTTGGAGTGTACTCCCAAACGAAACGATTGCCATTTTCGTTCGAAATAGAGAGAAAATACCATCCGTCCAAATCATAACAATATATGAAAGTGTTTCTGATACCTATTTTGACAGTTTCGTCGTTTCGCTTTGTAAAACGACGACAAATTTTGTTTAAAGGAGTTCATTGTATTATCAAGACTAGGTACATAGTTACTATGGATAGATACTATACTAGTACGAGTATACTACCTCATCATATTGTTTGAAAATAGCATACTTTTAATGATGAGGCCACGTAGCCAAATCTGATGACCATGTGAGCGACGCCGCAGGCAACAGCTAGTAGGTAAATACGTGTATTGTATGGAGATCATCCGCCGGGCATGGTATGGTGGCCCGGGGACCTGGAACTTGTATTTATTAAAAGTCTTGCGAAAACTCCGATAGCGCGTTTCAGGCCTCGGCTTCTAATTGGTCGCTTTTCTAATGACGTATGTATGTGGCGCGCCCTACACGTGTAAAGTAAACAAGCCATTGTGCTCCAAAATGGTGGTGTTTGCTGGAGGCATGTACGGTATTGGTTTTCACTTAACCAGGAGGGGCTCGTTTCAGTTAACTACGATTAATAAAATGTAAGACAATTTGATTTACATTACAACAGATAAGTCTCTTAGAGCATATTATAATCAAGTTATGTATTATATATATCAGAAAATCATATTACCTACTTGTACAAATTACGAGGATCACCAAATCAAAAAACACGGTGAATAAATAAATCAGTGCAGTTGTATCGGCTTATGATGAAGAATTCGTAGGAACCTCCACTGGTTCCTCTTTACCGGATTTCTTGTTGCAGCCATTAGAGTATCCCACAATAACTGCACAATGTACAACAACGTATACGTTTAGTTTAAATGGTGACAGTGAACATTTTTACAATAGTTCAAAATTGTGAGTACTCATAGAGTTAGGTTTTATAACATTTGAAACTCTCGCGATTTTCACACATTTGAATCCGTATGTAGCACCATCATAGCCCAAGGGTGAGTCGATTTGGATGCGATTTTGTAGTTGAAAGTAGGCTTTCTAGTGGTGGTCTTAGATATCCAGATAAATGCATGCACTGGGGGTTTTTAATTTTTTTATATTAAATATAATAATTATACTTAATATAAAAATTATTATTGCAATAAAAGTAAAAGTACACTAAGTACAGTAAATGTTTGTGTTCACTATCTTCTTGGGTCTTTTTAGGGCACACTTTGCGTGAATATTAAAATTACGTACTACGCTAAGTGTGACTTTTAAATACCTTTTTTTTGTTCTTTCCAATCCTATATGGAATGGGGTATAGTTTCTTCGTAAAACAGGGCCCAGGCAGGTGAGGCGTAAGTCTTTACAAGCAGGTGCTGCATTTATAATCGTGACCTAAAATATGTGCATAAGGTTGAACCTCAACCAGGCAACAGTGACTTTGATTTATTAAGAAGAGAACGTAAATTTAAAACAAAAAATATATTAAAATAAATTCAAAGAGCTGCTGCTGGGTATTGACTATTGATGACACCAAGAAGGGACTATAGTAGAGTCGAGAGCACGCTAAACTCACAGTGGCACGCTAAAAACACTTTGCACTTTGCAACAATTTTATATTGTATTTAATAATAGCGACCCGCCCCGGCTCCGCACGGGAAAATGGTTATTGTGGGTCATCCTTAAGTATAGTATGCATGTATTATACATATAAACCTTCCTCTTGAATCACTCTATCTATTAAAAGAAACCGCATCAAAATCCGTTGCGTAGTTTTAAAGATTTTAGCATACATAGGGACATAGGGACAGAGAAAGCGACTTTGTTTTATACTATGTATGTAATGATAGTATAACATTGTTATAGAGCGAGAACTGGCCATCAAACGTAACAGTTTGGCGAGTAGATTTAAATCGTAGACCGTAGATCGGCGCGGCGTGATTACGCCCGAAATACTATTAGAATTATTGACGACACAGTACTGAAATTACGTTGCTTAAAGCCGTACAGCCGAACTATTTCGGTCGGACGTAAATTCGACGGCAATTTGTTCTATCTAGAGCACACATTTATTATGCCGCGTAAGTTCGGCGCTTATGGTGTGTCATATCAGCCGAATACGTTGTAACATAAATTCAACCACTTCGGTGGCGTAATTTCGGCATTGTGTGCAGACGCTGATACAACTAGCAATCTCATTATTTATTATATTCCTATGAACTGTCTGAGATCTAAGACATATTTATCTTCAAGGTTCTACTTACAAAACGCAAAATACAGACTCATTATTAAGTAGGTACTTGCTAAACTGTAGTATCAAAGCCTAATTATTAGGTAACTTGATCGTTTACTCAGTCATAATAATGCCTTGTCATCAAGAAGCACGTCATTTTGGTGTGTCATCATTATGTATGTTTTTTTACTAATTTCCTCTAATGTCTCAAAATCTTCACTGGATTTGCAGGGGAGCGAAAAACTCTACTCCAAAGTGTTTAACTTTGTTTTTTTTTAATTGGCCTATGCTTGTGTAGAAAAAGTACGACGAATCAAGCTTCACCAGACTTGTGGCACTCCACGCCAGTCCACCTCACACCTCAAACCATGAGGCTAGTGTTAGTAGGAAACCCAGGCGCACGACTGACGACGCTATTATTTATTCTGTGGTAATACGGACTCTCGCGGCGCGGTCTTAAGGTGCATTTTGTTTTAATACGAGCCCAGCGACAAACGGTAGGTTATTATAGCCAAGGTCACGTTCGACGCGTTTAAAGTAATTTGAACGTTAGTGACGTGGTAGCTAGAATTAAATTCGCACGTTTGCTATCAGGGAGTGAGCGTTCTGTACCTAGTACTATTATTTATTCTGTGCCAGCAACTCTTTTACGGTACTTACTCAAAATGGTACGGTCCCACTTCCTTAATAATGGGCGTGGCTCCTTTCTGGACCTCTTCAGCGTTGGTATAGTTGAACAGGTACACCTTGAAGTCCAAAGCGAATGGGATCTTCTGCCACATCTGACGGACATCGGTCTTCGCTGACAATGCCATTTCCTAAGTCAGAAATAATACATACAGTTATAAACCTAATACACACATATTCATATATAACTGTATGGAATATATTCACCCTTACTGCGTCTACTTACGGTCTTACCTATAATATGTCGAGATTTATATTAATATGCTTTGCTACATCAGTCGACAAACTTCGGTGACGTCACAGAAATATTTACTATAGCTACATGTACGGTGGAGTGCAGATTTGTAGGGAAAATAGGGATAATATTGTTTAATGTCTCAAGTATATTCTATTCTATACTATGCCTTGTTTTTACATACTACGTGTTTATTTATTTGTATCTTCGGATATTTCAAATCACTTTGGATTTCGAAAAACGGCACTTGGTTTGCCGCTGGATACTACGGGCAACGCAGGACCGATCATTGTCGAAATTTTTGGGAGAGGCCTTTGTATTGCTTTGAAAGTCTTTGAAAGTCTTTCAGATGACTGTGATTGTGGTTCTCAAATCGTTTCAAAACCTGAAAACATCTCCAGCCAGGGAGAATATGTAAAAAGAAACAGCGTAAGTCAGTCTTGATCTAGTCTAGTCTTAGTCTAGTCTAGAAATGATGATGAGAGTTTTTTTAAATTAAACACAATGACATCAGTTAAAGAAGCATTGCTCAAAGAATTATTGTAAAGTTTCATTAAAATCCATTCAGTAGGTTTTGCGTGAAAAGGTAACAAACATCCATCCACCCTCACAAACTTACGCGTTTATAATATTAGCTAGTAGGATTGTAGAAATAGATGTTGGTTTAAAAACATAGTCTCCTGTTTTATAAAAATGTGCATTTTTAATACATGCGGCAGCTGTATACATTTTTCATGAACACACGATTTATTCTTTGCATTGCAGAGTTTCGTGAGAGCATTCGTGGCAACCTTTAAAAATGAGCATGTTTTATGATTATAAATAATATAGTCAGGTTTTTCGAGAGTATGTATGTATAATTCTTTGGCACGTTATATTCTCGTTTAGTAAAAATTTAAAAGAACTAGCTTTCCGCCGCGGCTCCGCCCGCGTTTACAGTTTTTTCCCGTGGGAATGAGGCATTTTCCCGCGGTAAAAGGTAGCCTATGTTACTTAAGGTGAATGTAGCTTCCTAATGGTGAAAGTTTTTTTCAAATCGGTTCAGTAGTTTTTGAGTTTATTCATTACAAACATACACACAAAAATACAAATCTTTCTTCTTTATAATATTAAGTAGGTATGATATTATGGTGGATTTTTGGCGGCAAATTGTGTGTCTTGAAAAACTATGTTTATATTCAAAACTTTACGATAGTTGATTATTAAGTGTAACTTGGAATGAAAAAAAAAAGACGTCTCACGTCAGTACACCAAAGTTTTCAAGTAGCGTGTTTTGATTTTTGCAATAATGGTTAATAAACTTACCTTTTTGAGCTGCATCTTGAGAATGGCGGGAAATATAACCCAACCGAAGAGGACCCCGAAAATGGCCGCTCCGCCCGAACCGGCGGCCACCTTCAGATGTTTTGGCAACTGCATGTCTTAGCTATAAATAAAAAATAAAATCTTCATAATAAGTGCGCGCAAGGGAAGTCTTTTTTTTATTGACCTACGCTTGTGTCGAAAAGGTACGACAAATCAAGCTTCACGCGGCTTGCGTGGTAGCGAAAGACTCCACCCCAGAGTAGTCATGTACCAACGCGTCTAGGGGCGGCTCGAGGGAGCCTCGGACCACGGCCTAGCGCGTTGATACGGAAAAACATCGTGAAGGAGACGACACCTGTGGGGCTCCGTTTCTAATTATTAGTTTTGATTTTGATTTTGGCCGCGCCCCCGGCCGGCGGATACTATAAGTCTGCGTGCGACTAGTGGCGTATTTAATATTTACAGGCTAACGGAAATGTTCTTTTATGGTAAAAAAACTATTATTTTTCGTTAGATACTTATTGTGTGTAACTATGTACTATTTACTATTCGAACTAAGTTTCTAAAGACTAAAGAAAAAATGCTAATAACCGAGTCAGGGGGATCGGAATAGAAATAATATAGAACATATCCACATTTTTTTAAATTTTTTGTTTCTCTGTCTGTTTGAACGGGCTAATCTCTTAAACTGTTGGAGCGATATGAATGAATTTTTGCATGATGTTACCTTATATTCCTGGTCAACATCTTAGATAGATTTTACCGCAGGAAAATATCTCGTCCCTACGGGAAATTGCACGGAAAAGTAAAAAAACAACGCGGGCGTAGCTGCGGCGGCCAGCTAGTAAAATAAAATAATTATTATGTACATTTCATTGCAATTGATTCATGCGCTTGTTGCAATATCTCTCACGCCGCATTAAAGATCGGTTGCATTAAAAATTCAATAATGTCAAACTAAAGAAGTTTTATTTTCCATGAAAACCTTGCTTTCTTTCTAGTAAACGGAAAAAATAAAAATTGCTCCGATATTTCACTCAAGGCTGACTGAACTCGAACTGAGTACCTACTTATTATAAATAATTTGAATTATAAACACAAAAAAATACTTTTAAAAACATACCAAATTAGGCAAATATAATAATGAGCATTTTTAAAACAAAAAATTTAAGCTGCTTTCGAACCCGCGAATATGTACTTCAAAGTTTAGTAGTATAGTTTAAAACTAAAGATAATTTAAGTCAAACACTAATTGAAAAAGTAAAAAAATCAAACTATTCACTTAAAGGCTAAGGCTAACATGATCCAGCATTAATTTATTCAATATTTTATTTCAAATAGCTTTTTTTATAATTTTCCATTTTCTTTGTAAACTAAAACTGTCGTTATCTGTCTTTGTAAATGTAGTATTTTTTCTGGATTGGCGCTAGCCCAAAAAGTATACTTACAAAAAATACTCAGAAAGATGTTAAAATAATACTTAGTTATAAGGTACCCCAATAAAATACATGACCCCATAATGTTTTCGGAAAGGATCTTAAAAGTACTACCGTTAGTAATTATAATAATAATAAATAATCGTTTATTTCAAAAGACATATTTTAACATAACAATTGGACTAAAATAAGTTACTTAAAGTAAAAGAAAATAAATAAGTAAGTTGGTAGGTAGTAGTAGAAGGCAATTGGGTTAGCAGATTTATTTATGTTTAGGGAACGGAACAGCTGGTATGCTTAATGTAACTACAAAATAGCAACAGCAACATGTTTCAGCCAATCTAAGTATATGTTGCACCTCTATTACTAGCTAATGATACGTTTAGAACTTCACGGTTTAGCGAAACGCTGGTGCAATCGATGGTTATCAATCGATGCGCGGTTTGCACAAGTTCACATGGTCTGATGAAGAAAGCGTCGGTGGCAAATTGGCTAGAGTGGTTGACTTCCATTCTGAAGTTCGCGGGTTCATGACTCGGCATGTACCGATGGTTTTTCGATTTTCTTATTACGTTTATTCGACGCTCTTACGGTGAAGGAAAACGTCGTGAGGAAACCTGCACAGACCAAATTCAAAGATTAGGTACTCAGCCTTGAAATTGAAATTGACCAACCCGCACTAGGCTAGCTAAGGCATATTCACTCTGGTTTCAGGGTAAGCTCGAGCCCCTCGGTGGGGACAGTCGGGTGATTCAACCTGGTATAACTTAACCAAACCACTTACTAACCTAGTACCTAGTACTATTATTTATTCTGTGACCAAACTGGGGAAAGTTATTTGTTCAACGGGGCACCGGCACTCGAACTCCGTACCTCCGTAATGCGAGACGGGTTTTTTACCACTCAGCTACGAAGGCTGTCATTGACATCTTTGTATAACGTCAAAATTTCAGAGCAATTACCTCCTCTCTCTTCATTATGTTTTTTTTTTTAATTTACCTATTGTGGTCGTAAAAGTTCGTCGTATCAAGTTTCACCGAAGTTAAATTAATTTAGCTACTAATTTGTACTACATTGCTGTGTTTCCATTGCACTTGTACTGTAAACCATGATTGCAAGAGCAATGATGGGCATCTATCTCGCAATTTTTTGACAAGTGTAACAAAATAAACCATTTAAACAGCCACCGCGATTATAAATGCAGACATTTTTAAATACGTCAAAATAAAATGGTTGTTGAAATAACAACATGTTGGAAGCTGTTTTGAGACTGTTAATGGTATTGTTTTGTTACAATGTGCTTAGTAAAATTATTCTTCAATGGTAAATACATTAATTTCTCAAATAACTAGCGTTTAACCTTAATGGGAACCTCCCGACTCCCGAGGCTTTCGCGCGTATACAATTTTCCCGCTCCTCGAGAAAAATTGCGATTATTTCTTTATCTATGTTCAATTATGTAGTGACGGACCGACAATCATCTTTATTCTATGGCATTTTATGGGGAAATATACTTATTTATACAGTTTATTGTACACATAAACAGACAAAGGACTTAATAGTTTATAATGAAACTTAATTATGTACAAATTAAAAAATCTATGTAAGTATCTTTGGTTTTCTATTGGTATCGTATGGGACGAATACAAATCCAACTATGATCCTCAATTCAGCTACCAAACGTCGATATCCCCCCGGTCAATACAATTAAGTGATGTAAAATGTCCAAATCTTTGTCCAAACATATATTTTTTACTTATATTTTTTATATTTTTTTCATATATTATGCGCATTAATTTTATTGATCAGAAATCATTACAGCGAAGGTGCTTCAACTAAATCGATTGAAGAACTGTTTTATGATCACGAAGATGAAAAGAATTCCATGATTGCAATTTCTTCCAAAGGTAAACCTTCTTATATTTTGACGTGTTCCAAAATCGGGTCAAGGACATTGGAAGTAATTTTGTTTTTCCTCAAACCATCTAGGTATGATACCTGTTAAGTGTAAAATCGCAATTTAATAAAACATGGTAAACTATATTATAATACTTAAGCACGGGTCTTTTTTTTTCGATATCTACCTATACGTAAGTTTATAAGTACATGCACTATGTCCGAATAACTAACCCTGTATTTTTTAGTGTATGAAATGAGTGAATGAATAAAAATGAATGTTTTTTTTTATTGTATAAATGTTATAGAATTTGTTGTAGATTCTGCGCCACCACTCATTTCCCGCGGAGAAATGTGAGGACTAAAATGACAATTCCTCTATGTTGAAGGTGATAAGTGTTAATTTTCGGTGCGTTATGCGATTGCAACGCCGCCGCCGCGGCTATCGGCCATAAGTGGGTGGTGCGAATCCAAAACTTTCTGAGTAGCTAGTTGTTTCTGAGTAGGGTCTTTTTTTGTAATTATACTATTTTCTCATACCTACCGTTATCTTATTTATCACCACCGAGGTTGGCTGGAAAAGATCTCTTATAGTTTTTTGATTCACCTTTTGTAAAAGTATGTAGTGCAATAAAGGATATATATATACTTTTTTCTGAGTTCTGAATGACTATGAGGTATTGCAAAATAATTGTGATTTTCAGATGAAACCGAAGAACTGTACGAAGATTTCTACGATGAATTAGATAACTGGATGGTTATATCTAATTCTATGAACATTTTGTTCTTCGGCCCCTCCATTTCGTTTATGAGACTAGACGCTGAGACCATACTCCATCTCCTAGTAAACGTCAAAAAACATTTAGTGCCAATAAGTAAGGCACTATTAGCTTGGGATCTGATAACTGGTTGGTTTTTGCATGTTAACATTAGAAAAAAAAACCTTCTCCGATTTCAGAGAAAATTAGAACTTGTTTATTGTCTACCTAAGTAAAGGCTATAATAATAATATTATCCAACTCTTCCAAATGAATATCGTTAATAGCCCATAATATAAACCAATTGGATGGCTCGAGCCTACATTGAATAAGACTGAAAATGTCTTAGCTGAGAGCTTAAACTTCTTAGTAGCACATGTTTCGTCACGATGATTTCTTTCACCGTAAGATCGTCGACGTAATATGAATTCTAAAATCGATTAAACATTCTAGGTATTCTGTGATATTGGTAAGTGCCGAGACTTGATTCGGCGTTTTCCAAACGTGCGATATTATCATACTAAGTATAATACTATACTATATACTATACTATAATATTATAAAGAGGAAAAAAATGAATTTCTGTGAATGTGTGTGTGTGTGTGTGTGTGTTTGTGATGAATAAACTCAAAAACTACAGAACCGATTTCAAAAATTCTTTCACCATTAGAAAGCTACATTCACCCTTAGTAACATAGGCTACCTTTTACCGCGAGAACATCAAGTCAAGTCAAGTCAAATAGTGTTTATTCAAAGTAAGATTTCACAAATCATTTTTTGACGTCGAGGCGGGTTCACAATTTGGCTGTCTTCTGTGGAGAAGAACCCGCCGGAAGAAACTCCACAGGCGTTGCATCTTTTCAAAATATTTTTACATAGGTAATTATTATTTTATACAATTTGATTAATATAACAAAGAGTGCAGCCGAAATATGAAATTAAAGGAAGGCAACCAGTCAAAGTAGAAAAACTAAACTATACAAACAATAAAACAATCGGCAATCGACTAGAGCAGACCAGTCCCCCCAAGCAGCACCACGTTCACGGGTTTGACGCATGGGTCAGCCACCGCCGGGCTCAACCATATTAGAGGGAACCCAACGACCCGGCCCACACGCCACCGCAAGTCAGGACACTTTAGTGAGCATGAATACTCAGTCAGCCAGATGTTATCACGACAATCTAATTAATGGCTTCCCAATTGCATAGTCGACCGCACTACAATGTTGCACAATTACGTAGGTTTTTACAAACAAATTTTAGTAATAATATTACCTTAGATTAAGCACAGCGTTTCTCGTGTCGAGCTGAAGTCTCTACACACCAAGCTTTCTTATCATTCAAATATTCATCCAATCCATAGTACGCATTCTTACATAGATGCCGTTTCACGTGGCATTTAAACCTTTTTTCTGGAAGATTTACAATATCATCAGGTATTTTATTATAGTAGCGTACACAGAGCCCCACGAAAGAAGTAGTGACTTTAGCCAATCTATAAGAACTGACTTTAGCCATAAGAACTGACTTTAGCCAATCTATAGTTATCACGAGCTAGTTTATTTCCATTTCTAGTATTACGTTTGTGAATATCAGAATTCTTTTTAAATTGCAAACATGCCTCATTCCTACGGGAAAAACTGTTAACGCGGGCGGAGCGGCGACGGAAAGCTAGTAAAAAAATATATTAACAACCTTTATTATTACAGATGGAAAAACAGCAGCTTTTCTAAGAGGTCGGGAGTACTTGGCATTTGGTACACTTCTGAATGTAGTGCCCGAAGAAGATTTATACTATGTGAATTTTGGTGACAGCTCTGTACTAAACTTGTTCTCTAAGTACCAATTAAGTTTAGCACCAAGAAAGGTGAGGCAATTTCATAAAACACTATTTTGCATTACATGCTCTTATAAATACAAAATGTATGATAATGTGATTAAGGTGCGCACGGTTACAAATTTATTTGCGCTTATTCTACTCTTTTTAAAATACATTGTGGCCGTAGAGCGGCAGCAAAAACAACTTTGCATAACAAAGGTATTTTTGCCGCTTTGATAGCCTAATTTTCTTTCGCACTATTTGGAATGGCTGCGCTCTTGGCTGTAAATTTGTTTGGTAGTCGTGCACATCCTCAATTGAGAAGTGGAATACATGTGAATCTATAGGTATAATAGGGTCTAAATGACGGCTTAGCAATTACTGAACGACATGCTCAGTATTGCAATTATTTTTTAACGGATGGCGGCGCCACTTAGCATAGGGGAGCCCCTTAAGTAATTGAATTGAGACTACGAACAAGTGAATACAGGTTTTGACTATTTAAAAATTTGACAGGTCATGAAATCTTTATGATTCCTTTTTTATTTAAAAATCCTTCAAATTTCAGCTTGGAGTACTTGTAGCGTCATATAAAAGATATTTCGGTCCCTATTGGTACCAGAATGGCACGTACATAAACGATTTGGGTTATCTCCTTTGTGGCTTCCCGCCGTCTGATTTCAAGCAGATTACCCCTGAAGTGTTCAAAGAGATCAATGTCGAGACGCTCAACAAGCTACACAAATGCTCTTATAAACAAACAAGAGTAAGTGTCTTGAAATGTCCTAAAATAATTCCCCCTCACTCCTGACATTCGATAAAACTAGTTCTACTGAAATAAAAGCTCCTCTAACATGCCCGGTCCACGCGTGACAGACATAATTTTATCGTGCGTATTCTCTCATTCTAATGACGGGTTTTTTGACAGTTAAATGTGCGACAAACTTTTGTCATTGCACTGCATGTTACGGGGGCAGGTTCTAGTGGTCTTCACCTTCCCCTTAGGCAGGTTATAGGTGGACTAATGTGAAAGTAAAAATATGATAAGCCACCTGATACACTACGATTCATGGAAGGAAAAATGGAGAGCAAGAGAGGAAGTTAAATTCCAAGAACTGCGTTTACACAGCAAATAAAAGAGAAACTACAGGTTGAATCTTATTACAAGGTCAAGAACTTGCGAAAAATATTGAAAGATAAAAAGTTTTTTTTATTGAACTACGCTTAATTCAAAAAAGTACGATGTATCAAGCTTCACCGAACTTGTGGTGGAGCGGAAGGCTCTACCTCAGAGTAGTCATGTACTAACGCGTCTAGAGGCGGCTCAAGGGAGCCTCGAATCTAGGCCTAGCGCGTTGATACGGAAAAACATCGCGAAGGAGACGACGACGCCTGAGGGGCTCTGTGTCTATTGCATTTTGATTCTGGCCGCGCTCCCGAAAGCTACCTGAAAGTATATTCTATTCTATTCTGAAGGGTATTCACTACCAGAAGGGCATTCTGTAAGGTGTAACCTGAATTCTGTGATTTCGTAGTCTAGCTATGAAAGGATATATGTTTGGGACGGCGGCGTAATCGCGTGGTAGGGTGATAAGAAGAATACTCCACCCACAAGAACACAGCTTTTAAAATAATAGAGAGAGAGAGAGAGAGGGAGAGGCCTTTGTCCAGCAGTGGACAACTATAGGATATATGATAATAATGATGAGTATTTCAATAAGGATATTCTAACCATAACACGACCACCATCCCCACTTTTCAGCTCATGTACGAACACGCAACTCATCGAGAAGCTTATGGTCACCCGTTCAAATGGTCTTCCCACGAAATCAGCAGATTGGGCATGCTACTGACTTGTAAGATTAATTTTATTTTTATTATCAATTACCTAACTAATCATTACATATCGACATTTTACAAAGGCAACCATTAAAGATGATTTAGTTTTTCTAATGGAATCAATCAGTCATCTCCTAAAAGTAAAAGAAATGTTTAAAAAAATTTATCTTTCGCTATGCAGGAAATAATACGCCTTTCACTATTCTACAATATAATTTTCCGGCGATTTTTTCCAATTTAACAATTGTATATAAATGATCATTAAATAGCTATCACTTCATAAGTTTGTATTCCCTTTTATGTCATTTTTTATTTACTACCCATTAATTATCTCTATTGCGCTAATGCCATATTATGCCGACAATATCAAGAAATTATTTCTCACAAAGAGAATAGAAAACTCTTGAATTTAAATGATTTTATGAATCCCTTTGACCTTCGTGATGTCTATCTACATCGGCATATATTTTAAGGGAAAAATATTAACTATAACCTAATTTAGTTGTGTTACAGTTTATAAAGATAAAGATAAAGATAAAGATATTTATTTGCTTTAGATATGGTAGGTACATAGTTATTTATTTAAAACTAGCTTTCCGCTCGCCCGCGTTAACAGTTTTTTCCGTGGGAATGAGGCATTTTCCCGCAGTAAATAGTAGCTATGTTAGTCAGGGTGAATGTAGCTTTCTAATGGTGAAAAAAATTTTGAAATCGGTTCAGTAGTTTTTGAGTTTATTCATTACAAACACACACACACACACACAAATACAAATCTTTCCTCTTTATAATATTAGTATGAGTATGATATGATAAACCGTATTTAGTTTGATCCAGATGTTTAGATTTCAGCCTGTAACATTGCAGGCGTAGGTATTCTTTATTTGTATTCACGTTACCATCTATTGAATCATCATCAATCAATCAACATCATTAACATAACAAAGGTCATGTATTTTAGTCCAATAGACATATTTTCAAAGTCTTTTACCATAAAGAGATATAAAGGATATATTTCATTCAATCAATAAAAAATACTACAATAAGCATAATATATTTTGCCAGTGGTACCAGAAGAAGACATATCCTCGCTTCAGCTGGAGGCCATAACCGCAATAACCCCAGAAGTCATGAAAGAAATTAGCCAGCACAAATTGGAATACTTTACCAAGCAGCAGATTTTCAGAATGAACCCAAAGACTAGAAGGATGTTCATCTTGAGGATGCAGTTGAAAAACAGCCTGACTATGAACCAGATGGCTAAGCGGACAAGTGTCAACATTGCCAGAAACGGAAAGCTATGAAGAAGTTAAATTAAAAAAAATTAAAACCCCCGCCACAAAACCGTTACTTGATGCTTCCAACAACTAGAAAAGAGCTGATAATCTTTAAATGGCTGAAGATATTTTCTTGGATCATAGCTAAGAACACTCCCGATTGTAAAACCTTGCAAACAAATAAAAAACTAGATCAAATCGGCACATCCGTTTAGGAGCTACGATGCCACAGACAGACAGACAGACATACACGTCAAACTTATAACACCCCTCTTTTTTGTCGAGGGTTAAATAAGGTTTCGTTTGGGTTATGTATGTGTATGTTTGTTTGGTGTGTTATATTTTTAGAAAATAAATAATAATTGATTTCATTTTTTATTCAGTTTCATTGTGAAATTTTCAATCCGCTGATCTTAAAGCCTCATTCACGCCTAGGCAACAACACGCAACAGTTTTGCATACCTACATACATACATAAAGTTACGCCTCTTTCCCGGAGCGTAGGTGTAGGCAGAGACCACCTCCTTCCACTTGCTACTATCTAAACACACTTGTTTCGCTTCATTCATATTCATTATCTCCTCATGCATGCTCGTCGGTTTAGAGTACTCTTGACCCGACCTTTTGTCAGAACGTCCCCGATTTGATTTTAAAACGTTCGTCTTGATCTTCTCCATGTTGTTCATCCTTGTCGAATAACACGCATTTGACAAGGATGATCAGCATGATGACGTAGGCTTGTGTCAAGTCACGAGGTCGGAGTGTTAGACCTTGTTTTCTTAGACCATGGTCTTCCCTTTCCAACGCTTCCTTCCACTCTCGCCTTATAAATCTGTTTAGTCAATCTCTCTTCACTCATTCTCTCCATGTGACCAAACCAATTTAGCATCCTTTTCTCAATTCTCGTCACAACATCTTCTTTTACTCCACATTTTTTTCTTTTTCAACAGTGTTGCATGCCACATAAATTGATATACAATTTTTACAGAAAGATCTTCGATAATAATGATAAGTGAGATACTTTGAAAATTATTTAGTCACGATGTTGCCTCGGCGTAAAATAGGCGTAAATATTTTTCTATTTATAGCATGCCACAAAATTTCACATGCAACAATTATGAAGCATGCGGCAATATTACCCCAGCGTAAATGAGGATTTAGAACATTTAATCAGCTACTAAAACGTTTCTGCTGAGGGAATTATAGTAAGAAGTCCTAATTTCTCAATAAGGGGATTCCCTCGTAAAAAAAGGGGTTGGTGAACCTGATAAGAATTAGAAAACGTTTGAAAGAAAGAGAAAGAAAAATAATCTTGATTTTATTTTATGAAATCGAAATTAAAAAAAATTAACTAGTCACAGACAGTCAAATTTAATCACAAGTAGAGAATAAATAGACAATAAAGACAATAATTGTTAATCGTGTCACATTGCAACATTTCACAAGCAATTTCTCGTGCTCACGTAATGATATAATGAAATAATGGACTGTTAATTCGACAAGAACAGAAAACGATGGAATAGGGCTTAATTTTAATTTCATACTTTATACGCAAGATCTTGTATGCAAGGAATTTTTACGAAGTTAGTAATAATAAAATTCCTTGTTAATATCTTCTTTGCGCAAATAATAAAAGTGGCGGTAGCTTTCTAAATCTAATTTTGTTTAATAAATGTTATTCCTTTTTTTTTCTTTTACCTTAACTTTAACAAAGTGCATACAAAATACAATAGGTACATATTTGATATATGTATAATATTCACCGGTATTAAATGTTATTTTTTTAACATTTAGAATCAGTAAAATTCTAGCTTAATACCTCGAATTTTTTACTTACTTAATAAGAACATTAAAAAATATATAATTATGTCCTATTTGGCGGGAAAATCTTCACTGTGTAGCGTGATAGAAAATATTGCAATATTTATGTTGTTTCTTCAACAGAAAAAAGTTATTTTTTTATACCTACATGTTTAAAGTATCTACTCAATCTCGATTTATGTTGACACTGATTTTCAGCCAGTATCTACCTGATTTGAATAATTTATACGTCAGGTAAAAATATCTAAATCATTACGTGCATAAAGATAAGTAATAATTTTACCAAAAAAATAAATACCTTTACCATTTCGAAATTTCGAAGGAACTATTTTTTTTGTTGCTATACATATTATATTTACTTTGATCTGGCTTTAACGTGTACAAAAAAAAAATACGTACGTGTCAAGTTAGCGAGCCGGAACGGTCACTTGTCTGTACTCGAAGGCGGACTATGAGACTTGTGACTGTAACAGCTGTGCATCGCCGCTCTGTGACGTGACGATGTACAGGTGAACAAGAATATTATGACAGTTCATTTTAATATTCATGCCCACCTGTCAAATTGCACACGAGAAATAAAAATTTCTGGCTAATAATGACATTTATTTTTATATACGTAATAACATAACATAAATAACATAAAATAACATACATAAAAACGTAATAATATAACACTAAATAAAATAGCACTAAATAAAAAATTTAATAACCCCCGACACAAAACCGTTACTTGATCCTTTCAACAACTAGAAAAGACCTGATAATCTTCAAATGGCTGAAGATATTTTCTTGGATTATAGCTAAGAACACTCTCGATTGCCTTGCAAACAAAAAAAACTAGATCAAAATCAGCGCATCCGTTTAGGAGCTACGATGCCACAGACAGACAGAAAGATAGACAGACACACGTCAATCTTATAACACCCCTCTTTTTCGTCGGGGGTTAAAAATCAATTATTAAATTGAATTACATAATGCAACATGTTCAAAAAGTGCACGCAAGATTGTTATATAGTTTTTATGATTTAAAGATCTTACAAAATATTTTGATTTCGTTTTAGGTTTAGTTAAATTACTGTAAAGGCGGGCCAAAGATCTGGTATGTATCAAATCGAAATTTTTGACGGAGGCCTTTGCCCAGCAGTGGACGTCAACATATTGAAATAGTTAAATGACTACATAAAAAATAATATAACCTCATATATTTAAAAAATAATATTTTCTTGAAGTCACAGAAATAAACACGTACCTACTATCCAACCTCAAACAAAGTTGACTGATGTCTTTGAACTTTTCTAATATTGTTAGATTTTTGATTGATTAAAGGACTGAATTTATATAGGTTTATTAATAATTGATTTTATTTAGTAAATAGCTTGTCCTCAAATACAAATTACAAATATCCTTTTCTCCTATTCTCTTCTCGCTATTATTTTGTGACTTTATAAGTTCTTATGATAATATGGTTTGCCTGCGACTCGCATATTATTATCCTCTCTACATACTCAGAGGCTGACTGGAATAAATCTCTCATGAGGTAAGTCCAGCTTTTCACTACGCTCCTCTGTGTATTTTATATTATGCATTTCTACGCAATAATGAGTCTACATACTTACATATTACCTATACATATAGGTACAGTACAAGTTCATAAGTGCAGTCCACGTGCAGTCATATATCACGTGTTTTTATACTTTCAAATAACTTTTTTCCTAAAGACTTGTTATTCTTATTTTTGTGTGTTTACATCTACAGTGTACGGGACTCAATATTTTACTTCAAATGATACGTCCTGAATGCTTTTGGAAAAAAAAGTTAATTTTAAGTATAGAAGCACGTGATATGACTGGACTTATGAACGCGACCGTACATGAAATTCATTTATTTATTTATTATACTAAATCTATGTTGTTAACTTCTTCCGGTACCTATTTGATCAAAACCCAAGGCCGTGCATAGTAAACGTTTCTTACACCTAACCTAAAGCATAATTATTTGATTTCGTTTCACGTATATCTTGAGTCTAATATTTTCCTTACAATACGCCGATACAATATGTCCTTGTGACTGTACTGACAAGGCAATCATCATAGACATAAAGGACAGTTTCTTGGCGTGATTATAGGCAATGAAGAATTCCCTTTTTATTACGAATTTTGTTAGAGATATTTTTAAATGAAATTTTATAATAATAAAGCTTATACATTCGAATAACACATAGGCAACCATTAACGCAAAAAAATCTCTCATTCCCACGAGCAAAAATGTTGCATGACGGAATACTAGTGGAAAAATAAAGTTACTAACATGATCCTAATAGTTACTTAACTTAAACTTTTAACTACCCCATTGGTGGAATAATATTGACGTGCGTAGTGAGCCCCTAAAAGAAGAACCTTTGGTCTGGTGAGGCTTATGGGAATCCACTGAGTGGCTTGCTGGCTTATCATGTGGGTTACGAGGTTAACCTCGCAAACCCTGGTGTCGGAATTCTTGAGCCGTGTACGGCTTCCGACGTGGCTCCTATAACGACAATACTAGCCACTAGGTCCTGGATGGAGACAGCCTTCATCACTACATAGTATAAAACAAAGTCGCTTTCTCTGTCCCTATGTCCCTATGTATGCTTAAATCTCCTAAACTACGCAACGAATTTTCATGCAGTTTTTTTAATAGACAGAGTGATTCAAGAGGAGGGTTTATATGTATAATACACGCATGATATACTTAAGGATAACCCACAATAACAATTTTTCCGTGCGGAGCCGTGGCGGGTCGCTAGTTATAAATATATTCAAACAATAATAATATTCAAACACAATACTTTGAAAAATAGGCTAGCTCTCCTCCAATGATCATCATCATTAATAGCTCATAAATATCCCCACCGAGGGGCTCGAGCCTACCCTGAAATCATGAATAGGCCCCAGTCGACCACGCTAGCCCAGTGCGGGTTGGTCACGAACACACAACCCTTGAATTACTTCGCAAGTGTGTGCGGGTTTCCTCACGATGTTTTCCTTCACCGTAAGAGCGTCGAATAACGTAATATGAATTCGAAAATCTAAAACACATTGGTACGCGCCGAGGTTCGAACCGCGAACTCCCGAATGGAAGTCAACGGCCTTAGCCACTTGGCCAGCGACGCTCTTCTCCTCTCCTCCAATAAATCAAATGATACTGAAATAAGCAATGAGATATCGGCTTGAAAAACTCTTCGACGCAATGTACATTATTTCATGGCCTCGTAGCCCAGATGGTATAAATCACATAAATACATCTACCTTTGAAGCATTAGTTTAAGAAGCACATGTATTTGCCTTGTCTGGATGTTGTATATTTATACCAAAATAAGTGTTTATATATTTTATATTATGTACTAGCTTTCCGCCGCGGCGCCACCGCCCGAGTTATGAAATTTTCCCGTGAAAACCAGGATTTAAAAATTACCGCGGTAAAAGGTAGCCTATGTTACCTACTCCCTTAACTCTATTCTATCTTTTTAACAAGTTTCATGAAGATCGGTTAAGGGTGCAAAGTGGCGCCCCCACCCTTTAAAAAATAATAACTTGAAAAATAATAATCAATATTTCAAAAATCTAGAACGGCGAGGAACGAAACGGTGTTCTGTAGGATATATAGAAGCCATTAACTTTATTCATTATATCTCGCTAGTAGTTATATATAGATGGAACAATTGCAGAAAACGGCCACATTTCGCAATTTTCAGCGACCAATCAAGCTTCACCGGTCTTGCGGGGGAGCAGAAAGGTCTACCCCAGAGTAGTTACATACCAACGCGTCTAGGGGCGACTCGAGAGAGCTTCAAACCTAGGCCTACGGAAAAATATCGTGAAGGAGACGACGACGACGCCTTAGGGACTCCGTCTCTGAAGTTTTGATTTTGGCCGCGCCCCCGCCGCTGGCGGGTACGGGCATTGTTACCTGAATGGGATTAGTGGGGATGTTTAGGTATATCAACTGTAAGGTTAATTACCTAGTCAGATGGCCCATTAATTAATGTTTCCAGGTATTTATTTTTATATTAATGTTGAAAAAAAAGAAGGGTGTTATAAGTTTGACGTGTGTGTCTGTCTGTCTATCTGTCTGTCTGTGGCATCGTAGCTCCTAAATGAGTGCGCCGAGTTTTTTTGTTTGCAAGGTGTCACAATCGAGTGTTTTATTAGCTATGATCCAAGAAGATAACGTCAGCCATTTGAAGATTATCAGCGCATTTCTAGTTATTGAAAGGATCAAGTAGCAGATTTGTGGCGGGGGTTTTAAAAATAGTGTTATTTATTTTGCTAACTGTATTTGAAGGAAACATAACAAATTGTTAGCCCAACAAAAATGTGTATCATTGAAGGAGGGCTGAAACAGTTCTTTAAAGTGAGCTATCAAAGAGGCGTATAATGATATGAAAAGCCACGCCTTAGTGTAAATGAGTTCGGAATATTTGAAGAACTTTGTTCCGACCCCTTTATTTATTAGGTAAATATTTTATGAAAATGTCAAACTCTTTTTCTATTGACGGAATAAAGTATGAAATACCTTGTCTTCAAGGCTGTGTCATATAAACTATATTTAACTTGTTTTGAATGTTATTTAAAAATATATTGCTAGCCATTTAAGTAGTTAACTGGATACAGACGGAACTTAATTTTATTTCAAATGATATGTACTAAATTGGAAATAAAAGTTAATTTAAAGTACAGATGCACGTGATATGACTGGACTTATGAACGTGACCTTACCATGGAAACTTCAAAGCATTTTTAATAAGAACTGAATTAAAGATAGATAATACCTATCAATCTGAAAAAAAATCTCCAGTCGACGTTCTCAAAGAGCTAGGAAAATATGCGCGCTTCGTCACTTTGAATCTCTCTCCATAGTAGTCCTCTAGGACATAGTCCTCTTTCTTCTGCGTTTGTAAATCCTTAGAGTATCAGGTCAGGTCATTCTGGTAGCTAGTCTCGTAACCCAGTCTTCCAGCTGTGAGGTGGTGCAGCCGCAGCAGACTATCCTCGTGGCATTTGAACATTTGGTACTAGTTTTGGTAGTTCTGAGATAAATTGTAACTTTACGGTTTGCCGTCGCTAGGTACTTGCCGGTATATCCTGTCTCGATGTTAAAGGATCTGAATTTTACAGGAAGTTTTGTCTTCGCACGATTACAAATTGTCCGGAGTTAGAGGTTGCGGCGCACGATCGGTCGCGTTGGAGGAGTATGCTGAGAGCGCTATGTCCCTCATTAGGGACTACAGGATCATATATGATGGATGATGATGATGAGTACAAATTCTCGAATTGATCGATTTTCTAGTCTTTCTGTTGCGTCTATCTAATATGCTTCACAACAGAATGCGAAAGAAAGCAACGTGATTAGACGATATTATGGGGAAGGACATAGGAAAATATATACGTGGAAAATACCTTATTCCCTTGGGAAAGGCGGGCGGTAAATAAAGGTTAGCTTAATTCTTGATAGGATCAGTTAAGACTGTAATGAAAACAATTCCTATTTATGCTAGCAATTTTTTTCCTGACCTAAAAACAAGGGTTCCTAACATTAAGCGCAAGCGCTCACGCGCCGGGGCGCGGCGGCGCGGTCGATCTGGATAGATAGATCTTTGTTTTGAGAAGCGGCGCGCACGCAGACGAATCGGTTACCCACCGGCTATATACGGGTACACGTGGAAAAGCTTTCATGCTCACTCGGGCTTAAAACTTGATAATTTGATTTGAATGTACAGTAGCCAGCACTTGAGAGCGCCCGTATTCCGTAGCGGTAGGAGTGAATTTCGTAATGCAAATGTCCAACCGCATGTGCTGGCTTCCGTACGTAGATGAATATAGGTAATTTAATTGTTGCAATTAATCAAAATTAATCGAGATCGCTGAGTCGATTAGGCTGATTGTGGTTTTAGATTTTTTTATGGTTGTCCATCTAGGTAAGGTTTAGGTTAGGTTAGGTTAGTTTCAATCAATATATTACTATTTGGTATTCTGTGATATTACCCACTACTTGTACGAACGAGAAACATCTCGTCAAAAAGCAATACATTTTTCAAGGTGCCACCACTTTAATATACGAAACGAAACGTTACTAGTCGTTACATCCCTCCTCGACGTCAAATTATAATGAAGTTACTAAGTTTTGCGTTTTTCATGTTTTCTATCCAATTATTTGCGTCGGCCTATTGTAATATTTTCATTATTTAATGATATACAAAGAAAATACAAATCCCTTTCAGACTAGATAAATTAATGAACGAAAATTTGTTGAAAAGAAAACATCATAATGCGAGTCGAGGGGTGGTTTATGTTTGAAATTTTGTTTAAAATAATTAAATACGTTTTGGTAGGATAAAGATAATAAAATAAATGTACAAGTTGATGTTATACCATAAATAGCATGTAGGCGTCTCTGTGAGATCCAGTTTTGGTTTGAGCAAAGCTTCTAACGTTTGATGTGACGCCATAGACTGTTTTAAAAAACCTATCATGAATAAAGAAATTTGTCTTTGACCTTTGACTTTGTGTTCCCCAAACCGCCTGCTAAAAGTGGGTGCACTGGGCTGTTATTATAGGCAGGTTTTTTAATAACCGTGTGGGTTTCGACATTAACCTTCCTCAGGTGTCAAAATTATTGAGCCGCTATTTTTCTAAAAGAGAGACAAGTTTAAATCCCTTTATCCCGTTACAACGGCCATTTACAGCAGCTTATGACCTGAACAGGAAAATACTGCAAAACCTGGTCAGGATCAGCCAGTATACCGGTTTAATCCAGATTAATCCAATTAAGAGCGAACGGAAACGAATTTGACGGAATCAGTCACGTGGCATATGCACGAGACATTATCGAACCCATGTGGGACACTGCGTTACAGATCAGAGTGTTTTTAGGGTTCCGTAACCAAATGGCAAAAAACGGAACCCTTATAGATTCGTCATGTCTGTCTGTCTGTCCGTCCTTTATATTATGTTACTTGCTGATACGGAACCCTTCATGGGCGAGTCCGACTCGCACTTGGCCGCTTTTTTTATTTTTAATCGTATTTTCGACTAGCTTTCCGCCGCGGCTCCGCCCGCGTTAACAGTTTTTCCCGTGGGAATAAGACATTTTCCGCAGTAAAAGGTAGCATGTTACTCAGGGTGAATGTAGCTTTCTGATGGTAAAAGAATTTTTAAATCCGTTCATTAGTTTCGGAGCCTACTCAATTCAAACAAAAAAACAAAAAATCAAACCTTTCCTCTTTATAATATTGGTATGGTATAGATAAATCTACGTTAAAATTTAAATGTACTATTTTTAACTAACTAAACCAACCTATGATGAAAAAAGATAATTTTTTTTTCTAAATGAACTATCATAAAATCAATGATGTTATAAGTACTAATCTTGCATAAAATTAAATTAATTCGCTATCCGACCCCACCGAGGGGCTCGAGCCTATCCTAAATTAAGAATGAACAGGCCTTGGTCGACCGAGGTGGCCGGGTGTAGATTGGTCAACTTTACACACAACCTTTCAATTACTTCGCAAGTAATTGCAGATTTCATTATGACGTTTTCCTTAATCGGAAGAGTGTCGAATAAACGTAGGTACAATTATATTAATTCGAAAATCTAAAACACATTGATACGTGCCGAGGCCTGAACCCGCGTACTTCGGAACGGAAGTCAACGGCTTCAGCTACTTGGCCACCGATATGCTTCCCTAAATGTAAAAAGAGGAAAATTACACAAATTGATTAATGGAATTTTACAGTTATTTCTTAATAAGTTATCATTACTTCACCTTTAGTTTTTTTTATTTTATTCTGCGCAGTACACGAGAATGATAATAAGGTCAGCTACCTAACCTTATTATTTAGCAAAATAAGTTAATATCTCTTTTTCTTATATCAATTATTATTCACATTAATGCGAAGGTAACTTTTTCTGGCATAGGTCAAAAGGTTGCCATTTCTGACTGAGTAAAAATAACAGATTAGAAGATATAAATCAGACAGGCTTTTTCAATCGTTCTTTACAAAACATTGTTATTAGTAATTTATAATAATTGTAAAAATATGTTTAAAAGATGCGACGCCTGTGGAGTTTCTTCGGCGAGTTCTTCTCCACAGAAGACAGCCAGGTTTTTGAACTCGCCAGAAAAGATAAGGTTGACTTAACTAAGTGAAGTAATATCCAAAAGTTAAAAAATAAACTCTGGATCTCTTCATTATGAGAAATCTCCTTTTTAATAGTTTATGTTTAAATGTGGGCCTAATTCTATTTAAAACGTTCAAACTTAAATTGAATGTGTAGGTACACGTCCTTTTTACGCTTTTACGAATAAAAATGGACAGGAGATTGTCAATTTAGGTTTGAGACGTCTAACATCATCGGTTAGGGTTGCCTGGTAGAAATCGCTTCTCAGCAATAAGGCCGCCTACCTACATGTACCCTCTCTCTCCTTTTTGTGAATTATGCTGTACTGTTTATTTGTAGAGTGCGATAAAGTATATTCAATTTTATTGATTATATTCAATTCTATGCATCAATCGCGCTAGTTAAGGATGCATGCAAAAACATCGGAGTTAAAATTATATGACAGCTCTTCTCCCGCCCTTTTCGGTTTTCATACGAACGAAAAAGACCGCGACTTAAATTTAAGTTTAGAATTCCTTTGAGAATTAGCACCAATAGCATTTTATTTATAGATAATACAACTTGCTTTACAATTTACGTAATACGCATTACCTGCTTCTCGCTCGAGAACAACGGTGGCATTGAAAACTTTAAATAAAAATATAATAATAAGAAAAAATTGTGCGATTTATGAATATGGTTTCGTTTAAAGTGTTACATATCGTCACTTTACTTTTCACCGTTCTTGTGGCATGTAAGTTTTTTTAAATGTAACACAGATTATTATGTAGACTTACAATACATGTAGATTTTTAATATTATTTTAGAATACAACATTTCTAAACTTTATTTGTTTGTTTATCGCATAAAGAAATATAACATTTATTTCTTCTGTCTGACAGAAGTTATCTTTCATCTTGGACGAATTACCATAGTTACACTATAGTGTAACTATACATAGTTAACATGTTAACTTGTATAGTTACATGTTGTTAACATGTTACTAAGTCCATGTTTTCATCACCTTTGACACGGTTTAATTTAGTTTTTTTTTTTAGAAAAGTTGCTCATTGTCTTTAACTGAACATGTTCTTTTAATATTTGACATTTTCTAAGCCGCTACGCACACCCTGTATTATAAAGCACTAGAAAATAAGCCACTGCGCGAAAGAAATATCTCAATTGCTCCAAAAAAATCTCTAGTAATTAATTGTCTTTTTAATGGCAGATGGTCAGGAGGTCAAATCGTTCCGTCCCGATTACAAGTACTTGGAAAGTGCGAAAAGTTTTTACAAGTTCCATGACAAGTACGTGACGTGGTATAAGGCTAATTCTACATGTGCAGAAGAGGGAACCTCTCTGTTCGTCCCTGAAAATGAGAAAGAAGCGACCGACTTGCCTTTCTTCATCGACCAAAGATCAGTTTACCTGTGGCTCGGGATCACAGACTTCAGGCAGAACAATGTGTACGAAACTAATGATGGTAAGATTTATTTTTAGAAGCTGGTGTTCACCGCGCTGTCCTAGGGCTAAATAGAATAGAATATAAAACTACAATACGAGTATATGCTCGCATGTTTGCAGAGCATGTTTTTTTTTAAATTGAACTATGATCATGTCGCAAAAGTACGACCAATCAAGCTTCACCGGACTTGTGGGGGAGCGGACGACTCTACCCCAGACACAGAATACCAAATATGCCCCAGAGTTTTCATGTACCAACGCGTCTAGGGGCGGCTCGAGGGACCTAGGCCTATCGCGTTGATACGGAAAAACATCGAGAAGGAGACGACGCCTGAGGGGCTCCGTCTTTGATTATTAGTTTTGATATTGAGGACAGCATGTGTTTGCATACAATGAAAGAAAAGATTTACTATACCTGTTTCACCTTACAGGTCGTCCTATAAACGAGGTATACAATAAATGGAGTATTAGCCATTCAATAGTGGACCATTGCGTGATCATACGATCCGACTCCACTCTCCGTACCTACGACTGCAATGATGTCTGGAGATTTGTCTGCAAGTATAAACCAACGAAGACAGAATAATAAGGACGCCATCGAAAAAGTAGTAATGGAAAAAATAAGAAAAAAAAAGAAACGAAGAAAAAACATGACATTCTAATTGGTATACTACACACAATTTATTTAACGGGGGTTGACCCTGATCAGGGATAGTTTTCCAGTAGCAAATTAAAAAAGCAACCTAACAAAACGGCTCAACACATGGCACTAGTAAATAGTGAGGTAATAAATAAAGAAATATTGGATTATAAAAAATAAACAAACAACATTAAAAATTAATCAACTAATTATCCTAAAATTAATCTCAGTTAGAACCATGTACAATCCGACATAAAAAAAGTCAAAAAGTCTACAATAAATCTCTTATTTCTCCAACACCAGATTTTAGACCCCTCACGCTAGCGTCTTTCGAGGGTCTTACGAGCGTCGTCGACGTCGTTTGTCGCGCTTACAATCATATTACGCAGCAAGGCGAGTGAAACATAAGACGGACGCGAATTATTGTGCGCCACGCACGTACGACGTAGACGCCCGAAAGCCGCTAGTGCCGCTAGTGTGGAGGGGGGGGTAAGTACTGAAGACTCCCGCTCCTGTCATATTTGTTTACATTCATAGAGTAAGAACTTTTTTATGGTACATTACTTTTAAATTGAAATTGTTTTATATTCTTTTTACTTTAGTGTGGTAGTAGGTACCTCCTTTATATGAAGGGACTTTAGTTTAGATGATTAGCAATGTGTGAGTAACATTAATAAGGAAACTTAGTATCAAAAAATAAAAATACTGTATATAACATTTGAAATTTTATTTAATTTATGTGGGAACTGCGACCAAGATATGATATATATTGCTGATGTCTATTATCATTGCATGTCAGCAATCGTTTCTGACAGATTGATGAGCAATCACCTCCACCAAGCGACTCATCGCTGCAGACATTTCGTGGCTAGAAGCTGTGGCACAGTAACGAAAATAATATAATCAGACAGCATTTTTAGGGTTCCGTAGCCAAATGGCAAAAAACGGAACCCTTATGGATTCGTCATGTCTGTCTGTCCGTCCGTCCGTATGTCACAGCCACTTTTTTCCGAAACTATAAGAACTATACTGTTGAAA
Organism: Teleiodes luculella; assembly: GCA_948473455.1. Lineage (NCBI taxonomy): Eukaryota > Metazoa > Arthropoda > Insecta > Lepidoptera > Gelechiidae > Teleiodes > Teleiodes luculella. The sequence goes on from OX419596.1 coordinate 819,214, forward strand.
CTTGGTAAGTAGATGTATTCTGTGAACCGCATTAAGATTTTCACACAAAAATAGAAAAAAAATCCAAGCAATCTCTACCCGGCATTTTTAGCGTTAGAATCATTCGAAGGTCATATCATAATATCAAGTTTGAGAAAAAAAAGTACTTAACAAAAAATAAGTTATTATGTCACTGGACATCCTTCTACGGTGAGTTAACAAGTGAAGTCGCGTGGCTAAAAATAGTTTGTTTAAATATGGTGCTAATTCTATAGAATAGAATAGAATAGAATATACTTTATTGCACACCAGTAATAATAAGAAATAACGCTCAAACTTAAATTGAAAGTGTACACGTCCTTTTTACGATTATAAGAATAAAAAGGGACAGGAAATTGTCAATTTAGGTTTGAGACATCTAACATCATCGGTTAGGGTTGCATGGTAGAAATCGCTACTCAGTAATAAGGCCGCCTACATTTACACTTTCTCTGCTTTTTGTGAAATATTCTGTACTGTTTATTTGAAGTGTGCGATAAGGTATATTATATTCTACTATATTTAATTCCTTATCGATTTAATGCATCAATTTGAAGATGCATGGTATGCTTGATTTTTTGTGAGAGGTAAAAATACGAAAACTATTTGGAGATTTAGAATGATTATGGCTCGGCTGTCATGTCACTTTGACGTTTATGAGTAAAAGAGTCCCGATAATGTTTGACCTGATAATGTTCGACCCGATAATGTAGAGCCAGGAAAGTATGTAAAATAATTTGAAAGAAAAATATTAATATACGGTAGGATTCAACCTCTCGAAACATAATAATCTTACGGAAAAAAAGTAATGCCCTGCCAAAAAAAAATCTTTGTACTAAACTGTTGAAACATTTTTTGCGTATATTCAAAATATAATGATAAACAGTAGTTATAGTTTATTTTTATAATGAGTAATTATACCACCTAAATTCTGTTCAAAATGTCGTATTTTTTTATAGAAACAAACACAAAGTACATAAATGTTCTAATAGATAGCATTAATAATTGGTATAGGGAGGGTCCACAGATAATGTTGTCAATTCTGCCGTGGCCGCTAAAATCTCTAAATTTAAGTTGTTGGTCTCTTTTATTCCTTTGTGGAATCGAAAAGAATGGGGAGATGAATGAATTTAATTTTGAATGAATGATATTTAAAATAAGCAGCGCAGCTGTCAAATTCAGCTTAATTTAGTCGGGATGTTTTTAAATTCCTGCTAAATTACGCGTAAAATCGATGTTTGACATGTCTAAATGTAGGTTGGCAATCACCTGTCCCTTTTCGTTCTTAAGAACGTGAAAGAGACATAGCAACTTAAATTTAGATATTTTTGCGGCCACGCAGAATTAAGCCCAGTGTTTGACAAACCAAATTAATATAAAAACGAAAAAGAGAAAAGAAACAAAACTCCATACTATCACGAAAAGGTCTTCTCCAGCTTAAAACGAACAGTATGTATCCGATTGACGTCACGAGAGCAAATTTTTAAAGTGGTAAAATAAAATAACCAGTGAACTAAAAATTAAAATAATGAAATTAGTTTCTTAAAATTACGATTACTTTCAGAAAAAAATAGAAAAAAATACGTTTTTTTGACTAAGCATACCCAATTACGCCTTATTTAAGAGCCCAGTCTATCCCCCGCCCTTTTTGGTTTTCCTAAGAACAAAAAAAGACCGCGACTTAAATTTAAGTTTAGGTATGACTTTTGAGAATTAGCACCAATAACATTTTATTTATAGATAATACAACTTGCTTTACAATTTACGTAATACGCATTATCTGCTTCTCGCTCGGCAGGAACGGTGGCATTGAAACTTAATAAAAATATAATAATAAGAAAAAATCGTGTGATTTATGAAGATGGTTTCGTTTAAGGTGTTACATATCGTCACTTTACTATTCACAGTTCTTGTGGCATGTAAGTTTATTTAATGTAACACAGATAATATAATTATTATTATATTAGTATGTAGTATCATAGACTTACAATACATGTAGATTTTTAATATTATTTTAGAATACAACATTTATAAACTTTGTTTGTTTGTTTATCGCGTAAAGAAATAGAACATTTTATTTCTTCTGTCTGACAGAAGTTATATCTTACATCACCTTTGAGACGGTTTAATTTAGTTTTTTTTAGAAATGTTGCTCGTTGTCTTTGACTGAACATGTTCTTTTAATATTTGACATTTTTTAAGACGCTAAGCACGAAAAAATCTCTAGTAATTCATTGTCTTTCTAATGGCAGATGGTCAGGAGGTCAAATCGTTCCGTCCCGATTACAAGTATTTGGAAAGTGCGAAAAGTTTTTACAAGTTCCATGACAAGTACGTGACATGGTATAAGGCGAATTCTACATGTGCAGAAGAGGGAACCTCCCTGTTCGTCCCTGAAAATGAGAAAGAAGCGACCGACTTGCCTTTCTTCATCGACCATAGATCAGTTTACCTGTGGCTCGGGATCACAGACTTCAGGCAGGACAAGGTGTACGAAACTAATGATGGTAAGATTTATTTTTAGAAGCTCTGGTGTTCACCGCGCTGTCTTAGGGCTAACTAGAACAGAAAACTACAATACAACGTGTTGATTAAGCTGGCCAAGTCAATTTGTTTGAAAAGCAAAAAAAATAGATTTCAGAAGACTTCCAGAACAAAAGTTGTTCAGTTTCATGAGCTGAGTTATCATCACCCAAGAGGTTTTGCGTTATTTAATTAACACGTTGTATACAGAAGAGAACAAAGTTTATTAATACCCTTCCCGAAATCCGGACCCGCGTGTCTGCATTTAGACACTAGGTTATTTGAATTAGTGTCTAAATGCAGACAAGTGGAAAAGCCCCAAAACAAGTTAAGACTTATAGTGAAAGCGCTAAAGACGGGTGAGCCAAGCATGGAGCTAGATTTTTTTTTTGTCAGTCAATCGAGCCAATCTTTTATTTTAGCAATTATGCTAAAATGAACGATTGGATTGGATCATATCTTGCATTATTGATCAGACTTTTGTAGATGAATTTCATTTAGTTTGCCAAGACACGTAGTGTGATGAAGAGCTCTATTACTCTTCAGCGTGAGTTAAGGGCCGGTGCAGACGTTCTGAAAAAACTGAACGGAACGCAGACTTATCGCGCACACACCAAGCGAGCTGTATGGCGCATGACACGCGCGGCCCGCCTTGCGTGAGCAGCTCGCTTGCTGTGTACAATGCACGCAACCAAAGATGAGACTTGACGGATCACGTGGTTTTACCCACGGTTATACCTGCGCAGTAGATACAGCGATAAAAGAGATTTTGAAATTCAATAAATGTTTTTTTAATCCGAACTCATTATTTTGTTTAACTATTTTGAGCGCGCGCGACTGTATCTACCAGCGCAAAGTCTTTAGCATCTGACAGGTCTCATCTTTGGCTGCGCGCATTGTACTGAATACGAGTACCGTTCGGTTTTTTCCACCCTGTGTGCGCCCTGGCTAAAGGGTGATCCTGGAGTGTCCTATATAGATTTACCAAGCCCTTTTTTAAATTGACCTATGATTGTGTCGCAAAAGTACGACCAATCAAGCTTCACCGGACTTATGGGGGAGCGGAAGACTCTACCCCAATAGTCATATTCACGCGTCTAGGGGCGGCTCGAGGGACCTAGGCCTAGCGTGTTGATACGGAAAACATCGTGAAGGAGACGACGCCTGAGGGGCTCCGTCTGATTATTAGTTGTGATTTTGAGGACAGCATGTCCTTGCAACCTATGAAAGAAAAGATTTACTTTACATGTTTCACCTTACAGGTCGTCCTATAAACGAGGTATACAATAAATGGAGTGATAGCCATTCATTAGTGGACCATTGCGTGATCATACGATCCGACTCCACTCTCCGTACCTACGACTGCAATAATGTCTGGAGATTTGTCTGCAAGTATAAACCAACGAAGACAGAACAATAAGGACACCATCGAAACAGTAGTAATGGAAAAAATAAGAAAAAAAAAGAAACGAAGAAAAAACATGACATTCTAATTGGTATACTACACACAATTTATTTAGCGTTGACCCTGATCAGGGATAGTTTTCCAGTTGCAAATTAAAAAAAAAACTCACAAAACGGCTCAACAGAAGGCACTACTAAATAGTGAGGTAATAAATACAGAAATATTGGATTATAAAAAAAAACATTAAAATTAATCAACTAATTATCCTAAAATTAATCTCAGTCAGAACCATGTACCGACCGAATAACCGACATAAAAAAATCAAAAAGTCTACAATAAATCTCTTATTTCTCCAACACCATGTTAGACCCCTCACGCTAGCGTCTTTCGAGCGTCTTACGAGCGTCGTCGTCGTGCGTCGCGCATACAACCATAGCGCATGCGCATAGGCAGCAACGATGACGTTGACGCTAAAGACGCTAGTGAGGGGGACTGTAAGTAGTGAAGACTCCCGCTGCTCTCGTCATATTTGGTTATATTCATATAGTAAGAATATATTTTTTTGTTACATTAAGTTACTTTTAAATTGAAATTGTTTTATATTCTTTTTACTTTAGTGTGGTAGTAGGTACCTCCTTTATATGAAGGGACTTTAGTTTAGATGATTAGCAATGTGTGAGTAAAATTAAGGAACTTGGTATCAAAAAATAAAAATACTAGATATAACATTTGAAATTTTATTTAATTTATGTGGGAACTGCGACCAATAGATGATGTAATATATTGATGATGTATAGTATTATCTCTTATTATGGACATTGGATGTCAGCAATCTTTTCCAGTGCTAAAGCCTGTCGCTCGATTGCTGCAGATTGATGAGCAATCACCTCCACCAAGCAATGCATCACTGCAGACTGCTCGTGGCTGGTAGAATCTGTAGAACAATAACGAAAATAATATAATCAGCCAGCATTTTTAGGTTCCGTAGCCAAATGGGTGGCTGGTAGAAGCTGTGGAACAATAAGGAAAATAATATAATCAGACAGCATTTTTAGGATTCCGTAGACAAATGGCAAAAAACTGAACCCTTATCGATTCGTCATGTCTGTCTGTCCGTCCGTCCGAAACTATAAGAACTATACTGTTGAAACTTGGTAAGTGGATGTATTCTCTGAACTGCATTAAGATTTTCACACAAAAATAGAAAAAAAATTGGGATAAGTACTTAGAAAAGAATCTCAAAAAAAAATTTTTCATCAAACCCATACGTTCCCCTACGTACCCATACGTACTTCTGAATGGCAATCAACGGATTTAGCCACTTGGCCATCGACGCTCTTCTGTATAGATCTATTTGAGTATTTTTATGTGACATGGGGCTCATTCATCGACGACAGAGCCTAACAGACGCCTAATGTTTACATTTCTCCAAACAAATAATTCTGGCAAAACGTTGAGGAATGAGGGTCGGGGGAGCGGTAAATAGTGCACGCTGATTGGCCCACGCAAGGTTACGCATGACGTAAATCACAACTAGTGATGGGTAGCGCAAAAAGTTACTGTTCGTAAAAAGTACTAATACTGATACTAATAATTATTGAAATGGTTTTTGATACCAATTTTGTTATAAATGTGAGAGTGATATAATCCTACTTAATATTATAAAAGTGATAGTTTGTGAGGATGGATGTATGGATGAATGATTGTTACTTTTTCACGCAAAAACTACTAATTTTAATATTAAAATATTTTATTTTAAAACAAGCGCTAACAGTATTCCCTTTTTTTATTTCTTTTAACGTGGAACCTTCCACAAATATTAGAAAACAGTAAAACCGTTCCCAAGTTATAGCGTCACCAAGAGAAATTGGGGTTTATATTTAAAAAAACTTGTGTTAGTTTATAATTATGCACATATTAAAAAAACAAACATATTATTAGTAACATTCTGCTATTAAATTACTTGTACTAGTTTTATCGCGCATCCGTTGAGTAGTTGTACAACACTATTTAAGTAAGACTTATACGTCTAACGTGTTGCCAGGAAGTGTTCGCTTTGCATGCGGATTGCGGCATCTATTAGGCTATGTCGTCGATGGGCTCATTTTATCACACAATTTTGAACTCATTTGGTTGGGTATTTTTTCACAACAGCGTTTGATATTCTTGCATGATGTTTAATTCTTATCTAAACAAAATAAATTGAGATAGCCTCTTGGAACTTTGATAGCAGAATATGAATTAAGATGTTGCGAGTTATTTCACTTTTAGACTAACTAAGTTGGTTTCTTGAGGAGGCATAATGATGGACTCACTTAAAATAATATTGTGTTTCATATTTTTATTTTACGACGCCATTTTAGCACGTAAGTACCTATTATCTACGCATATACATATTTTTATTTGCATGTATCTTATCTTTAAGTTCAAAAAAATACTACTTGTATTTCTTGCGAAATATAGTAAAAATTGTTTGTGCATGATAGTAAGAATATACAATAAGATACCCATTGACATAAGAAATTTACATTTGAATTTATTTTCGACAAAATTATACAAATGGCTCCTTGAGCAAACTATATACAGTGTGAAGGATTTTCTGACATAACATGTTAATATCTCTTTTTACTTTTATGACATCCATTTAATTTTGTTTGTAATCCGATTCTTTATGTTATATAATGTGACTTTATTTTTGCATGCTATTTTTTTTGTAATGGCGAAACATGCGAACAAAACTGTTATTTAAAATCTTTACTACCATGTTTGATGCAATAAATGATTTCTTATTCTTATTCTTATTCTTGTGTAACTATCACCAAATAGAGTGCTTTTTGATGTGCTATATTTTATGATATCGGATTGTTGCATAAAATCAGACGCTGCCTGCCACCTTGCATTGAGTATTTCGTGTTACCATGCGTGCCAAATAAGAAAGGATCGCGTTTACAGCTAACGTCACGAGACAGATGTCAAAATACGACAGAAAAGTACGGTCTACAAAAAAATCTAATGATATGAATATATAATAATTAATATGAATTAAATGATAGAGATAACACAAGCACAACAAACAGCAAAATAGTAATATTATTACTGGTCGCACCGATAGACGCGTCTGTGTTGCCAGATTATGTGGATTTTTGTGATTTAGGTTACCTCGAAGAGAGTTGGCCCCACTGAAAATTCCTAATATGATTCTAATATGATTATTTTGATTAAGTTAATTAATAATTTAGGTATGCAGGTATGCATAAAAATCACGAAAATTCACATATAGCAACTCGGACGTGTCTGTCGGTGTAGTAATAATATTATACTATTTTGCTTATTGTTGCGTTATCTATAAGATATTGAAATTTATTATTATATATAAAAATTATTACATTTTCTTACTGACTGTACAATGACATTTGGTGACATTTGTCTCGTGACGTTAGCTGCAAACGCGATCCTATTCTTAATTGGCACGCATAGTACAATAGTTTTGTCGCCTCTGTCTTTACCTAGATAATCTGTGTTTTTCCCACTAGAGTTCAACACAACGTGTTAATTAAATAACTCAAAACCTTTCGGGTGATAACTAAGCTCATATGTAACTGAACAACTTTTGTTCCGGAGTTTTCTGAAATCGCATCTTTTCATACAAATGGTTCAGCTTCAGCTGGCCAAGTCAATTTTGTATGAAAGTAAAAAATAATAAATATTTTATAATTATAGTATTTCTAGATCTCTAATTTCTGCATTATTGTAAATTGCTGCATTTGTATGTGTTTTACTGAATATTGTGCCAAAGCTTTTAAGCCTACACGATGGTATCGCCTCATTCATTGACGACAAACCTCCTGTACAATACAATACGACGAAGAAAATAGAATCTATTCTATTCTATTTTCTTTGCATTTTTGCTAATATTCCTCTTATTTTATCTTAACCTCCTAACTGAAGCGTTTCTTTCCAAGATGCACAAACGACTCCAACTTTCCGAGATGATTACACGTTCTCAACGAGAACCGGAAGTTTCTACAAGTTCCACGACAAGTATGTCACATGGTATGACGCGCGTGACAAATGTCAGTCTGAGGGCGCCGCCCTTTTTGTCCCAGAAGACGAAGGAGAAGCGGCTAGTGTTCCAGTAATATTGAGGACTACAGCTTACTTCTGGATCGGGGTATCTAACTTGAGATCGGTATCGGTTTATGAAACCATTGATGGTGAGTGAAATTGTCTATTAAACCAGCAGGTATCGTTATCATTTACGTGTATGTATGTACGGTCACGTTCATAAGTCCAGTCATGTCACGTGCACCTATACTTTAAATTAACTTTTTTTCCAAAAGCATTCAGGCCATATCATTTGAAGCAAAATATTGAGTCCCTTACACTGTATAAGTAACACAAAAAAATAATAGCATCAAGCCTTTGGGAAAAAAGTTATTTGAAAGTATAAAAACACGTGATATGACTGCTCTTATGAACTTGACTGTACCTAAGTGGAGGCCTGGAGTCCTAAAACACAGGGAAAAGTTGGAGGAGGTTGAAGGTTCTACAACTCATACTACTCTGAGTGCGGTTCGCGGATGTCGTTTCCATGTCAGCTTGTACAATAGTACCTAGTTTAATGTATTAAAGAATATACGATATTTTAAGAAAGATACGCCACGTTCATATTGCACGCACAACTTAATTGTTCGCGATACAACAACGCTATAACTTAAAGGAAATAGGCAAATCGTAAGAGAGAAAGAGAGGTCAAAATTCAAATTCAAAATATATTTCGATCCACATAATTTATCTTATACTAATGATAGTAGTCTTCTTCTTCTGGTAGGCAAGTAAAATTTACCCGTGTTAGGAGGCTTCGCTCTTTTGTACATCAAATTAAGTACTATTATGTGTTAAGTGTTTTGGAATGAAATTGAGTTGAAAATGAGTGAAATTGGTCACAATTAGGACCAATTCACGGCACGCGTTTGGTGTACCTATCTACCTCTTGTAAACGTAAATAAAGGAAACCTAAACACCCCTGACTCGGCGAATTGTGTTTTTTTTTTGTTTCTTACAGGTCGCTCCTTAAGCGAAGTGTATAATAAATGGAGTAACAGTCATCGAGTGAGACCTGAAGAAAATTGCGTTTTCGAGCAAACTGACGAAACACTACGCACCCTAGATTGCAGTTCTAAAAAGAAATTCATCTGCAAATATACTTCGGCACGCAGCCAGTCCGGTCCAGAACATAATGGTACTACAACGGAATTAACACACAGTGGTAGGTTATTAAGTAACAGATATCGGAATAGAACAGAATATGTATAAATTGTTTTATTTTAACCCCTTTGAAAACTTTTTTTTATTTAGATTGCGATTGAGATGTATAAGGATTTCATAGCAAAAGCAATATTGTAAAGAATATTATTTTAAAAATATAAAAGAAAAGAACAAAAGATGCGACAATGTGGAGTTTTTTGGCGGGTTCTTCTCCACAGCAGCGCACACATTGCGCGAACTTGCCAGTTACGTTCAAACTGATATCTAGTATAACATCCTTGGTACCTTTAAAGGTACATAATGAAGCAAAAATATTTTTGTACAATTGCATGATTGCCTGATGCAATAACTGATGATATGTTTACACCCGTTTGCACTAACCTTGTCTTAGGCTTTTCGTAGTTAACCCTTTTAAGAATTAAGAAAGACTAAGCTAACTAAAAGAAATGATTTTCACAAAAAGTCTATTTGGGCTTATAAAGGTAATCAGAAACTAAGAAGTTTAAAAAAGGTCTGAAGGTTACTAGCAACCAAAATTTTCATCAAATCTCACCAAAAGAACGATTCTTAAGTTTAGTGCAAACGGGTGTTACTCTTTCATTTACATGCGATAGAGTAAAGACTAAATATTTCTGCAATAGATAAGTTTCTAATACTTTATTTTTTAGATATGCAGCCGAAGAAAACATTCCGGGATGATTACGATTACTCCGAGAGTATGAGAGCGTATTACAAATACCACAATTACCTCGTGAACTGGACCGACGCTCGCTCAATATGCGCCTTCGAGGGTGCCGAGTTTTATTTCCCCGAAAATACAACCGAGCCGGCTCAATTGGCAAAGCTATTTGATCTTCAGCAGTTAAGATCCTATGTATGGGTTGGAGCGTCCAACCTGCGTTCGGACGAGACTTACGAAACCTTCGATGGTAAAAATATACAATGGCATGCAAAACTCACCATCACACTTTTAAAATGTTAATCACTTTTAGAGGACATATTAGGTCCTTACATATGAAATTGCCGTTCAGTATCAAAAAAGTGAAACAAGTTTTTTTTAATGAAATTATTATTTAATCAATCGAAGTATGCGCCGTTGTTATCGATACACTTCCGCCATTTTATAGGCAGATCATTGATACCTTTGGAAAAAAAATCCTGGGAGCGAGAGTCTATGAACTGCTTGAAGGCGGTTTTGACTGCCTCATCAGATTTGAAATTTTTTCCTTGTAAAAAGTTATCCACATTTTGAAAAAAGTGGTAATCGTTTGGGGCAAGATCTGCGTCACCCACCATACTCTCCAGATCTTGCCCCAACCGATTACCACTTTTTTCAAAATGTGGATAACTTTTTACAAGGAAAAAATTTCAAATCTGATGAGGCAGTCAAAACCGCCTTCAAACAGTTCATAGACTCTCGCTCCCAGGATTTTTTTTCCAAAGGTATCAATGATCTGCCTATAAAATGGCGGAAGTGTATCGTAATTTACACCTTTACGCACACACGTTTTAGTTACATTTAGAGTCCTTTCTATTTCAAAAGTGATAAACGCATGCGATATTCACCCATACGTGTGGGTCATCCATAGGTTATGGATAGGTCTTCAAAAATGATATTTAGGTTTCTAATATAATTTATTTCTAAACTGAATAGTTTGCGCGAGAGACACTTCCAAAGTGGAAAAAATATGTGTGTGTGTCCCCCTGTAACTTCTAATATAAGAGAATGATAAAACTAAAAAATATATAATAATATGATGTACCTACATTACCATGCAAACTTCCACCGAAAATTGGTTTGAACGAGATCTAGTAAGTAGTTTTTTTAATACATCTTAAATCGTGAACCGCAATTTACCTTTCCCTATTAATTAAAACATCGATCAAAGTTACAACGAACTACAAGAACTTTAATATTATGGTACTTGCTGCTACGGAACCCTTTATGGGCGAGTCCCCGCCCGCGTTTACAAGTTTTCCCATGGGAATGAGGCATTTTCCGGCAGTAAAACGTAGCTTATGTGTTAATCCAGGGTGTCAGCTAACTCCATACCAAATTTTATCAAAATCGCTCCAGCCTTTTAGATATGAAGAAGTAACAAACATACACACACTCACAAAATTTCGCCTTGATAATACTAAATATGATGCCTTTATAGTGTGATGTGATTTGATGAAGCAATATCAACATATTACTCACACGTTGTACAAATAATAAGCTAAGCTATCAAATAAGTACACGTTATTTGCAAGCAGTTTTCCTAAAACAGCACCGTTTGAAGGCTAATATTTATATTAATTAAGTTTGATATTATAATAATTTTCCTTTCCAAGTGTTTTGTATTTTAAATTCAACATTATTTCATTATAACATACCTTAATAGCCATAATCATTATTTTCCTTTTATTTCAGGCCGCCCAGTGAACGAGGTTTACAATAATTGGAGCGATGAATTCGAGATTAATAAAGAAGAAAACCATTGTGTCACCCTGCGACACGATGCCACGATACGCACAGACGAGTGCAGAAACCATTGGAGGTTCATATGCAGATATGCTCCGACAATTCACCAGGATAGGGAACAATTGAAAGCTGGCAAGTTGGGTACATAAGGGTACAAACCAATCAGAAGAAACAAAAATGAAACGCGATATCAAAAGTGTTAGTAAATTTTAGAGGGAATAAAATATATATTTTTGCCTAATTGAACATTGATTGAAATCGACATTGATAAAAATATGACAGTAATTACATAAGATCTACATGCTTAATTTAAATACAAAGTTTGTACCTACATACGTTACCTAGTATCAGCACCTATTGTGGTAACAGGGCGATAGAAAACGCGATAATGTTGCTTTCTTGGCATTGTGGCACACACATTATAGTTCCTTTTCTATTGTTTTTGTTCTACTTTATTATATTTATTTCTGTTAGTCCGCCATTTGTTGTTATTTATGTTAATCTTATATTGTGTGTATCTTAATATGCCAAATAAATTTTTGTATGGTAATAATATTTTGTTACCATTTTTATGACGTTGGATGTAATAAACAAAATCTAACATAGTTGAAAAATGACTAAACTGGAACATAACATAATATTATTGTGTATAATAGAGCATGGTCAAGAATCAATGCTTTATTAACATACGAAACTCCTTTTTTTCTATGTTTTCAATGTAACAAAAGTTCTTTCACTAAGAATGCTATAATTCAGATACGGGTGCGGTTTATTTCGTATAAAAACAGATAATCTAATTTCAAAAGACATAACGCTATTTTCATATAATATTCATTTGGGATAACGTTTACAAGCTATAATTTTAATTCATATATGATTCATTTGGTATAAAGTTCAGTTTTTATAAAAACATTTATTATAAGACTTATTTCATATTATTATAACATTCGTGTCACATATAGCGTTTATTTCAACTAATAATCATAAGATATAATGCTTATTTGATATAAAATGCCAAATCATTTTTATTGGAAAAAACTAAATTAATTATTATACCTAGGTATTAATGTACAATTTAAATTAGGGCGGGTGCGAGCGTAGCGAGCACGGAAATCCGGGGCACTCCGACTTGGATAGGTTAGGTTTGAAGGGTATGGCGAAAACGAGTGAGGCGATCGTAGCGAGTTTCAACAGTCATTTTGAGAGGGTGCCCTACCGAAACCATACCATAGCGAAACGAACCGCCCAAAAGCACTCCAATTTTTTTGGCCACTGTTTGAACTAATGATACACACAGACACAGCCTATACTGCCGCCACCGTATTCCCCCTTATTTCATGGTAGTGTGTGCGTGAAAGCGCGTGCCTACATACACGGCGCGCAGCGCGGACGCACACATTCAAAAACCGAAAGCGGCACGTTTACGTTTACTGGTTTTATTGTGATAAATACCTAACCCGTAACATGCAGTGCTATGACAAAAGTTTGTCGCGCGAGAAACCGGCCATATTGAATGAAATATCCTCCAATAGGGTAAGAGAATACGCACGACAAAATTATGTCTGTCACGCGTGGACCGGGCATGATAGAGATAGAGCGGGCATGCGTAACATCTGCGCACTTATTTTGGCAAGTGATAAAACCCAAAAAACAAAAATTAAACTCAATTGTAGGTGTAATAAGACATAGTGACATAGGTTATCGCTACGTATTATCGTTGACAATATTAAAAACCCAGTCAAGTGCGAGTAAGAGGTCAGTAAAAAAGTACCGTGCTCAGAGGTCGAATACAACTGTAGAGGTCGAATCGTCTGTAAATAGATTTTTTTTTCTAAAAACTGAGTCTATCCAGATATTTTTCAAAATTTTTGTTGCTCTCCGACTCTACTGGACCAATTTAAATGAAATTTTGCGAGGTGGTACATACTTTATATCCCCAGTCAGCATCTTAAATATTTTTTTATCCCGGAAAATGAAAGAGTTCCCGTTGGAAAATTAAAAAACTAAGGTAGTGTCGCCGAAGATAGCCCGGCTCCTAAGATAGCCCACTTTAAAAAAAATACAGTTATGATTATTCGAAACATTTGAAATTACGCGGGTTTATGCTACTAGTATCATAGACAATAGTGCAAGTGTGTTTCATTACCGGGGCGTCACCATTTTGAAGACAAACGACAGTTTGCTTGGTCATGTCAGAACGATACACGTTTTATAAACTCCGATGTCATTTCTTTTGAAAATTTGCAAATTAAAAGCAAATCTGTTTGCTCTAAACTGTGAAAACTCGTATTTAATTTATTAATCAACGAAATTACAAATGAGTTTTATTATTTTATTACCTGTTTTGTATTTTTACGAGATTATACTTAAACTGGGGGTCATTTCCTATCATGGCCCACAATATGATCCCCAACATAGCCCCATTCGCTTTTCAGATTATTTTGGGATAATTTATTTTTTTGTTAAGAATACACGCACATAATTAAAGACAATAGCGTCTTATTTGTTTTTACTAATAAGTACACTTATTTTGATTGATCTCAAAGTTAATTATCAGTATCCCTTAGATAGCCCACCTACTAAAACAAAAATGTTTTAGAAAAAAGAATTGATTTCTTTATATTTTCGATAAGTTACTTTCAAAGTTAATTTAAAAGTAAAATATATTTTTATTTAGTAGTTAGTTTTTATTTTATAGTTGATTTATATTTTGATAGATTTAAGATGGCCCACATTTGAATTTTTCGTTAACTATTTTACCTTTTGTGAATAATGTTATGAGAAGATTGTGTTTCATTTTGATATTTTATGTTAAAAGTGTTAAAATGTTTATATGCATATATTTCCATTAATATTTTTCGGGCCATCTTCGGCGACCAGCTTCCCAAGATAGCCCAATACCAAGTTTATAAAAAGTGTTTATCTTTGTGTTAAAATGCCAAAAGCTGTACTATTTTTTTAGGTATCTTGCTTTCCAAATAAATATATTATAATTTCCATTATGTTTTTTCTTTACTTTACTTAACTGAAAGATTTTACAAGGATTTGAAATTAAGTGGGCCTTCATCGGCGCCCGTACCTTATAGTAACTTATACGTTAGTTAGTTAGTTAGTTCATCGGGCTGTTATCCGCAACTCAACGTCAAACACACTTATTTTGCGTATTGGGTAGGATAACTACTACCTACTCGAGCCACCCGATCTCCTCAAAGAAGCCCAGCAACCTGCCCAGGTTGCCGAGCGTCTCCGGGATCGACCCCGGCGAACCGAGGTATTTAGCCCTGTACGATGACAAGCCGCGACACTCCATCAGGACGTGGGCCGTCGTCTCCTCCGCCTCCATGCAACCTCTGCACAGGGGGCTGTCCGTGACACCTGGAGTAAACAAGTGTTTGTTAAGAGCACCGTGACCTGTTATGACACTGGTTAAGGTGCGTAGCTGTGTCTTTTTCAGACGAAAAAGCGCGCGCGACAGCTGTAGCCTGATCGTCGGCAGCGCCTCCCTGGCTTGCCGGCAGTCTCCAACCTCTGTCCAGTGCTTAGCATGTTGTTCCTTGGTGCGATTTCTTAGCAAAGAGCGCTGTTTACCTACCGGGATGGGTATTATAGGCTCTGGGCCTACGGCTGCTTGATCCGAACCCCTCCTGGCTAGCTCATCCGCTCCGTCGTTTCCTCTGGAGTTGCTATATTGTATTATATTTTATGTTGCTTGATCTGCTTGTGACTGTACAATCAGTTTATTCTTTTTTGTTTTTGTGTAGAATGAACGAAGATAAAAATATGCTCGTCGGTAGTCGAACCACGTTAATATCATAATCAAATTGACATATTTCTTAATATTAAAAAGCGCCCAAGTGCGAGTCGGAATCGCCCATGAAGGGTTCCGTAGCAACCAGTAACATAATATAAAAGTTTCTGTAGTTCGTTGTGACTTTGATCGATGTTTTAATAATAGTGAAAGGTAAATTGCGGTTTACGATTTATGACGTATTAAAAAAAAACTACTTACTATATCTCGTTCAAACCAATTTTCGTTGGAAGTTTTCATGGTAATGCACATCATATATTTTTTTAGTTTTATCATTCTCTTATTTTGGAAGTTAGAGGGGGGACACACACATTTTTACACTTTGTAAGCGTCTCTCGCGCAAACTATTCAGTTTAGAAAAAAATGATATTAGGAACCTAAATATCATTTTTAAGACATATCCATAGATACCCCACACGTATGGGTTTGAAGAAAAAATTTTTTTGAGTTTCAGTTGTATGTATGGGGACCCCCTAAATTTATTGTATTTTTTCTATTTTTGTAAGAAAATCTTAATGCGGTTCACAGATTACTTGCTAATTTCTTGCTAATTTCTATGTCTATGTCTATTGTGAAAGAAGTTCTATATTTGATTGTAAAACCTATTTTAAGCTATCTTTTTTATTTTATTTACTCTGTATAAACCACAAATCCGCTTTACTTTCCTATACTATCTCGAAGCGCGGCGCTCCAACCGCTCTACCTACCATACTTGAAATGTGTGTGAGATCATCTTAGCAATAAGGTCTTTTGACTCTTCTGTTTTTCTGTATTGGGGTATGTTGTATTGGGTGTAAATAAAGTAAATATATTTTTACTTTTATTTTATTTTTTCATTGTAGAGAGCCCTCTAGCTATCTTTTACATTGCTGCGCCTTGACAGGGCTTCAGAATTCAATAATAATTTTACATCTTATACTTACTAAACTCTAATTTCTAAGTCCCTTATACATTTACAGGGGCCTCATTTTTAAGCATATAAGGTGCTTTTGCCAGGATGCCCCTTCTATATAACATAACTTTAACAACTTCTACTTATCAAAATAATGATCTTTAATTAAACACATAACTTTCTACCATACCCAAAGAGTCTATGTTGATAGCGATTAAATGGAAGTTAGCAGCCGGATTGGGGAACGCAGTTGTTGTTCAGTTGTTGCACAGCCTCTGTGGTTGAGTGGTCAATGGTTTGACTATCCCCAGTTAGGACATTGCAGGCCGAACACCTGATTGTCCGAAAAGAAAGATGATTCTTTGCTTCGGAAGGCATGTAAACACGGTTACTATCTACAAATGTAGTGGTTACTTGAGCCATTTCAGAAGCCATATGCGGCTCAATGATTCTGACACCAGGGTTTGTGAGGTAGGTTAACCTCGAAACCCACACGCTAAGGGAAGTGAAGTTGTTGTTGGTGACACTAGTGAAGGCAGTTTCCTATTCCCTGGGTATGTTCCTTAGTCGCTTTGTATTGTACTACAACCCACGAAAAGAGTTGGTTTATACCAATAAAATTCAAGGTGTAAAACTGCTCTGCCACAATAAAAGTGATACGACAAACGGTACCTAGCTTACGCAACTAAGTTCTTAATAATATTATTACTTTAATTTAAAATGTTCAATCTTGTGTCCAACAGCTGAAAAGATGTTTTCCACTGTGCATGGGTGCTCTGAAAAAAAAGTTTATAGGGATAAAAAGTATCTAAAAAATGATTCTGTATCAAATGAAATGAAATGGTCTGCTGTAGTCGATTGCCGGTTGTTTTATTGGTTATATAGTTTAGTTTTTCTACTTTGACTGGTTGCCTTCCTCTGATTGCATACTTCGTTTGCACTCTTTGTTATATTAATCAAATTGTATAAAATAATAATTATGTAAATATTTCGAAAAGATGCAACGCCTGTGGAGTTTCTTCCGGCGGGTTCTTCTCCACAGAAGACAGCCAAATTGTGAACCCGCCTCGACGTCGAAAAGTGATTTGTAAAATCTTACTTCGAATAAAACATATTTCATTTTCATTTTTCATTTTCAAATTAACTCAAAATCATGAAATCAAATTGATTTCATGTAAATATTAATCCAACAGACGAACGATACTTTCGCTCCCCCGCAAGTCCGGTGAAGCTTGATCCGTCGTACTTTTTTGACTCAAGCATAGGTCAATTCAGTACAAATAAAAAAATACAAATTAACTTGTACAAATTTTTAAATTGAGAGTTCCAAGCCTACCACGTGGTAAAAGTTAAAATAAATACTTTACATTGCGTATAATTAATTATGTTATCCGCTCATAAAAATATTCGCAATTGGGCTAAAAATATAATTGCTTAAATACTAGGTACATAAATTTTATTCTATTTATAAATAATTCATAACGTATAAAGTTTTCAAAAAATCTAAAAAATCATAACATAATATACCCATATGAAGCGCCGGTGGCCAAGTGGCTAGAGCCGTTGACTTCCATTCGGAAGTTCGCGGATTCGAACCTCGGCACGACCAATTTGTTTTCAATTTTCCAATTCAAATGTACGTTTATTCGACGATCTTACGGGGAAGGAATACATCGTGAGGAAACCTGCACACACCTGCAAAGTAATTCAAGGGTTGTGTGTAAAGTTGACCAACCCGCACTGGACCAGCGTGGTCGACTAAGGCCTATGCACCTTGATTTCAGGGTAGGCTCGAACCCCTCGGTGGGGACATATATCAGCTGTCAATGATGTCACTTATGAACATATTATTATAATAAATAAGCTTAATAAAATTATAAGAGCAATGCAGTCATATATCAAGAATGGCGGGAGTAGTCTTTCTGGAACTTAGATAGATAGATTAAAACTTTATTGGCACACAAAACACAGGCAGCACAAACATAAATAAAAAAGAGTGAGATATAACATACAAATTACACAAGCAAACACACAGAATTAACAAAAGATACATAACAGAGAAATAGGTACATAAACAACACAAAAGACAAGTAGGTAATATAATAGAATAGGTCGCTTGCATAATGTGCACCACGCCACCTGCATGAAGTGTACCAAAATGGCGCTGACTCAGCATTATGTTGCAGTAACATGAGGTACTGCAACGCTGATATTCTGTCATTACCATTTTTAATAATTCTACTTAACTAAACTTTTAATAATTCAATGGTCCTGTTAGTTAATAAAATAGAAAATCGCTTTGTCGAACAATACGTACTGATATCCACCCACTGGTCTTCATACCCCGCGTCGAGTCGCGCGGCCCGTACAGCCTCCCTGAAAGCATGCGTGACGGCCACGGCTAGGCACAGCGACGGTTCCCCAGTGGCTGCAAATAAATAAATATAACAGTTTAAAAAAACAAAAAAACATGCTTCCTGTCCGCCATCTTGGACTTCCGCCATATTGGATTTAAGTCACGTGACTATTTTTTCGTATTCTTGACAGCAAACCCTTTCATTTGATACCCATATCATTAGGGTGGATTACAAACAACCAGTCCGCCATCTTGGGGAGGCCGCCATATTGGATTTGTAATGACGTTTCTTAGCTAGTCATGTATTGTCATCAGAACTCAGAGCGTGAGCAAAACGCAGACCGGGATTCAAATTAAGATTCCAAGATTTTCTTACATACATAGTTACAAGTAAAGCTAATAAAAGGGTGTTAAAAAACGTGTATTTTTTTTCATTGACCTACACATGTATCGAAAAGGTAAGACCTTTCAAGCTTCACCGGACTTGCGGGGGAGTGGAAGGGTCTACTCCAGAGTAGTCATACCAACACGTCTAGAGAGAGACTCGAACCTAGGCCTAGCGCTTTGATATAGAAGACATCTACGACTAAAGGACAAAAAAATGCCTGTAAGCCTAGCGAGAAACAAGTGACAGGCTATATCTCACACTTATGTGCAGCTTACTTGCTGCTATTGTTATTACACATTGAATTGTTTACTTTTGCAAAAGATGGGCAGGGATTCGAACCCGCGACCCTGTGCTTCAAACGCAGAAAACTAAATAGGCTGCGGGGCTGACCTCAATATATTAGGGTTCCGTAGCCAAATGGAAAAATACGGAACCCTTATAGATTCGTCATGTCTGTCTGTCTGTCTGTCTGTCTGTCTGTCTGTCCGTCCGTCCGTATGTCACAGCCACTTTATTCCGAAACTATAATTTCTATACTGTTGAAACTTGGTAAGTAGATGTATTCTGTGAACCGCATTAAGATTTTCTTACAAAAATAGAAAAAAAAAACAATAAATTTAGGGGGTCCTCATACATAGAACTGAAACTAAAAAAAAATTTTTCATCAAACCCATATCTATGGATAGGTCTTCAAAAATGATATTTAGGTTTCTAATAACATTTTTTTCTAAACTGAATAGTTTGCGCAAGAGACGCTTCCAAAGTGGAAAAATGTGTCCCCCCCCCCTCTAACTTCTAAAATAAGAGAATGATAAAACTAAAAACAATATATAATGTGCATTACCATGAAAACTTCCAACGAAAATTGGTTTGAACGAGATCTAATAAGTCGTTTTTTTTTAATACGTCATAAATCGTAAACCGCAATTTACCTTTCACTATTACTAAAACATCGATCAAAGTCACAACAAACTACAAAAACTTTTATATTATGTTACTGGCTGCTATGGAACCCTTCATGGGCGATTCCGACTCGCACTTGGCCGCTTTTTATTTCTTTATAAAATTGACTGAGACTGCAATGTTCAAAAAAATGGTTCTAGGTCTGTTATTTTACGGAATCCATTGTCCTTTGGTACTGAGTATTACTTATTCAAGAGGTAAGTTACGGTAACCGCGCTTCGTGACTTGAGAGACATTTTTGTGGCCATAAAGAATACAAACGGTATGTGCAAAATGGCTACAAGATCCATCGTCAATGTACCTACATACAAGGCTGAGATAAAATGCGAGAAATACATTAGAGTTATTTTTCAAATAGGTAAGGTAAGATAAAGGTAGGTAATTTTTTTGATAAGCCTTTTAAACAGATACAATTGATAAAATGAAATATAGGTAAGTACGTCAACCATGCTGTTCAAGTTCATCCTTGTCTATTAACACGCATTCTACAAGGATGAACAGCATGATGACGTAGGCTTGTGTCAAGTTACGTGGTCAGAATGCAAGACCTTGTTTTCTTAGACCTTGGCTTTACCTATAAAAGTCTCAAATAAACTTGATATAACGTCTTTCGGAGGTCCGGTTCGCACACTACCAACCTTTAGACTGCAAGACCCCAACAGGATTGCTGGAGTTCCTTCTAAAGTAGATCCTGAAGTCGGCCGGGATGTCCTTGATGCCTGGAGGCTTGTACGTCCAGGTCCTGTCTGTCAGTATGCGGCCAGTTGCAGGGTCGTACTCCAGCTTCTCTGATGTCCAGTACCCCAAACCCATGACGAAGGCACCTTCGATCTGGTAGTTAATTTTAAGGTAAATAAATTAAGAGCGTCGGTGATCAAGTGACTAGGGCCGTTAACTTCCATTCGGAAGTTTGCGGGTTCAAATTTCGACACGTACCAATGTTTTTCGATTTTCGAATTCATATGTAACTACGTTTATTCAACGACCTTACGGTAAAGGAAAACATCGTGAAGAATGCGCACTTGCGAAGGGTTGTGTGTGAAGTTGACCAACCGGCATTGGGGCAGCGTGGTCGACCAAGGCCTGTTCACCCTGATTTCAAGGTAGGCTAGAGCCCCTCGGTGGGGACATATATGAGCTGTTAGATTAAAATAAGACAAAATATACATTTTTTTAAATTCCGACTCTTTTTAAGCAATCTTCCTTAACCGAGTAGTAAGCCGTTTGCCTTGCATTATGTGTTACTAGCTTTTCGCCGCGGCTCTTGATGAGGCATTTTCCCGTGGTAAAACGTGGCCTATGTTACTCAGGGTGAATGTAGCTTTCTAATGGTGAAAGAATTTTTGAAAACGGTTCAGTACAAACATACACACACACATAAAAATAAAAATTTTTCCTCTTTATAATAATGTCACTTTGTGAGACTTTTCCTGCTTTGCCTTGGACATAGCTGGCTTATTCATATCGAGGGCATCATTCCATAGGGGCGTACATACGGATTTTCGAAAAAAATTTTATTATGCCATTGGATTCTGTTTGAAATGGCGCACCAGATGCAAAAACACTCATTTTAGCACCTTAAATTATTACTCCCAATATTGCTTAAAGTTTTATAGGCGTAACCTAATAACAAATTATAAATATCGAACCAGATAGACGTATACTAGGTAACCCCCCAATTTTTAATATTTTGTCAAGACAAACAGTAGTATGAACGTGTATGCCTTTTTGGTCCGTTACAAAATATAATAAAAAGGCGCGAGGGCGGAGGTGACCTAAACTGTACGCCCCTGTAATAGCTCGTTGCTTTGTACAAAAGGGCCACATAGCGAAAGGTTCACTTTCTACAGGAGAATTACGAATAATTTTTACTTATTTTTAATTTGTATACTTTAACTAATACCTTTAATACTTACTGTGTCGGTTCTATGCGCAATGTGCTCCACCGGTCGGTGACTATGGTTTTCCAGTTTTCTCATCAATCCTGATACGATGGCACAGGGAAACTCCGAGCATAACCCTCTTCATCGCTTTTTTAATTGACTTTGAGCCTTCTTATGAGGCCCGTCATCGTAAGCGACCACGTCTCAGATCCGTAAGTCATCACTGGCAACACACATTGGTCAACGACCCCAAACGCTCCCAGCCGATTGTTGGATTCGACGATTAACCTCGTTTTCGAAGTTAGATATACCTAACTGGACTCTTCGTCCCAGATAGACGTAATGGTCTATAACTTCAAGAGCAGAGTCCCCAACTTTTATTGGAATCCTAGGTACTTCAGAAGCATTCGACATTAATTTTTGTCTTCTTCATGTTCATATTCAGACCCACTTGTTGGGAGACTTTTGAGGTCATCGAGCATTGCGCTGAGGTCCTCCAAACAAGGTTAAAGCCATGACCACAATGTCGTCGGAAAACCTAAGGTACGTAATGTACCTATTCATCATTAAAATTATAATTGATACCATGTCTTTCCCAGTCCAGAAGCAAAGACATCCTCCAGTGCAGCGGTGAACAACGTCGGAGAGAAAACATTTCCTTGTCTCGCACCCCGCTGCAGCTGGATTTAACTAGATTTAACTAGAGCCTGGAGTCAGACTGAGATGGTAGGATGGTTGCGTTCTGTTACAAACACTTAGCACCTCGATATATTGGTAGTCGATTTATCACCTCTGAAGAGACCGTAGCACTGCCCAAGTCTCGATCGAATCGAAGGCTTTCTCATAGTTCATGAACTTTAAGCATAGTGGCTGGTTATACTCTACGATCTTGTATATAAACTGCCGCAACATGTGAATGTTCTCTATGTACTATAGCTTTTTCGGAAACCGGCTCGTTCCGGAGGATAGAAGTCGTTGAATTTGCGCGCGAGATTAGTAACTGTCGAAAACGAGATGGGCCTCTAATTCTTTAAAAGAGTGTTATTATCACCCTTTTCGAAGAGGACCACCACACATCTGAGCAACCTGCGGCGTTGCTTCTTCGAGGATGACGGAATTAAAGTTTCTGAAGGGCTTTTAAGACCGGTATACTACCTGCCTTCAGAAGTTCAGCAGTTATTCCGTCATCACCCGGTGCTTTGTTGTTTTTTAACTGTTAGATCGCCATCCTTATCTCGTCCGGGGTCCGGGATTTCTTATACACAAGACAGTCTGCTGCAGCTTGCTGTTTGGCTATACAGAAGACAGACTTCTGCAGCTTGGCTGACAGGTGTCTGCGTTGTTGTGTACAACAGCTGTCCATAGAACTCCTCGATTTCCTTTAGTAGCTCAAGGTTAGGTTATATTACAGTTCTTACCGTCCGCAGTCTTCAGCTTCGTCAATTGACTTTGCCCAACAGACAAATCTCTTGCGAACACTTTGATGCTTTTGTTACGCCCAATGGCCTCTATGATCCGTATTAAACTGGCGAAGCTCGCGAGTAAGATATTTTGAGATCTGCCTGTTGAGCCGCCGTCAATCGGACTGCAGAACCATCCTTCGTCTTTTTTCCTCCTTCTTTTTAGTTTTAGTATTTTGGACCCCGCTGTATGGACGGACAGCTTCCACGAACCTGTCATTGTATTCGTCCACTCCCTGGCATAGTTTGGCAAACGGTTTTTTAGTTCGAAACAAACAATTTCTTTCTTTTGAGGGTATTCTTATTTATTTATTTTCATTAATAGTACGTTAAATACCGTTGTGTTTGGCGACGCGCCACGCTTTCGCCATATGCCACCGCCACGTTACTTCGGTATAACTGATGCCTTAGAGGCTGTATTAATTGAGTTGATGATCTTTTATTTTACGAAGGTTTTATGAGTATGTGTTGTACGCCCTTGTTTTATGTTGATAGTTACTGAATTCAAGTTTGTGCCATATGGGCGTATAAACAAAGAAACTAATTAGTTATCAAGTGTTTGGTGATTATTTAATAATATTATTAAAAGGCTATCAAAGAATTCCGTAATTAATTCAACAATAACAGTAAATATAATGCTTTTAATTTTTACGCCCTTTTAATATATGAAAATCGAGTAACAGATATTTGCCGTAGATGTCGGACCAAATAGGCGTATGTGCAATATTTCCTAAAATACATTTTGAATCCAATTTCTATTCCTACCCAACGAACACACATGAAATAATATCACCCTACTAAAAAAATTATTTTAATAGACTAATTTTTCACTGAACTATTAAGTTTTTTGTCTCTCCTGTAAAATTTGGTTTTTGCGCATACGCCCCTATGGAATGATGCCCTCGATATGATTTAATTATATGAAAAGAAAGATGATTATGTGCTGTGGAAGGTATGTTTAGGTTCCGGCTAGTCCGGCTACTATCATCGAATGTAGTTGTTATACTCTTAAAACGCCATGGGCTCGTGGCTCGCTCGCCACGAGTTTGAATTTAATTTCAGAAGCCTTATACGGCTCAAACAACTTCATTAAATAAATACGTTCAAAACTTAGAAATTTATTTTATTCTTATTTAATGTTTAGATCGGCACTTTTACTGGTCTCAATTATAATTTTTTGATTACCTGAGCAATATCGATTTGTGGGCTCATACTCCTTCCGACGTCTTCGAGTAGGTCAACCCTTCTTACATCATGGTTGCCGGTTAGAATATCAACTTCTGCTTCCAGAACAACTACGCCGTATATGAAGTAAATCTGCGTGTCCTTCACCGTGACCATATATGAAGCTTGAAGAGGTATGTCTTCTTTGAATGCTGCTTTTATGAGTTCCTCCCAAGAAACATTACCCAATCTCTCTCTGACAGGCTTTAGTCTATCTAACAATATTTCACAAGCTTTCATTGTAGCTAAAGCAACACATTCGCTACCTATGCTAGCGCCAGTAGCTATATTATTTGGTGAAATTATGTTATTACTAGGTTTGACACTGACTTTCTCTAAAGGTATGCCCAGAGTATATGCGCAGACCTGGGCTACTTTCGTGTTGACGCCTTGTCCCATCTCTATGGCTCCATGAGATATGACTACAGTACCATCAGCATGATATACGCTGATCAGTGAATTAAATGGTCCGATGTAGAACACTTCATATTTCATTGGAATCATTTTTATAGCTCGTTTTCTCCATCTATTTTCATCGTTGAATTTCTTAACTTCTTTCACTCTTTCATCATAATTCGAGTCGCGTTTTATTTGATCTATCATTTCTGGTAGTGGATTATCATCTTTTGTCATGTTAAGCAATCTGACCTCTAAGGGATCTTTGCCTAAATTGTATGATATTCTTTCAATCATATGTTCGATCATTGCAACTCCTTCTGTAGAGGCTGTAACATTATTTTTATAACCTTAAACGAGACTATATGAAAGACAGTTTTGATTTTATTAATCATTAATAAATCATAGCGGTACTTGGTGGTACCATAACGAAAAAAGAGACATATGGAAATACAAACTTAGTACATACATGGAGCTCGGCACCAGGTGTTTGAAGGCATGTCAGTAGCGACGCTGTTAGCCTCGACGTACCATCTCTTATAGTCATAACAGTTCACAATATGCTGAAGAGTGAGACTGCTGATGGATTCGTTAGGTGAACATCCATTGTCTTGATAGTATTTAGTCTTCATATACTGAATTTGACCCTCCAAGTTTACCCCGACCTATAAAAATTAAGAGTCATCTTGAGATATTTTTAGTACTTTATGTCAGATATTTGGTCAAAGGTAACTTCTTACAAAGCTCTATCAATTTAGGTTTTTACTTTATCACTAGCCAAACTTATGTAATAGTAGAAAATATTGACAGACTTCGAGTATTATCTATGCTTGCTGTTTTATAGAGGAAAATAAAGTATTCCACGGTATTGTATCTAATGTACAAAATATATATAGTCCTAATGTAATATGGTGCAAAATGATAACGACATCTTAAAAAAGTGAAATATTTCAGAAAATTCAAAGTATTTACCTCAAAATTGCAATACGTCGGCACTCGTTTGCCAATTACCCTCATATTTGTTTCAATAGGTAGAACAAATCGACATGTCTTGCCAGTGAGATGGGAGACAAGTGCCGACGCGCATGCGATTTGGCTCGAGCGGGTAATCTTACTGCCATAAGCACCCCCTACACGACGGACGATCACCTCTACACTGAAAAAACATTTCACTATAAACACATGGAATATACAGAAACAAATTGAGAGATCAACTATATGGAATACCTACTAACATTTAAAAAATCTGACAACTGAAAAGAGCTCGACAATGGCTTGGTGATAACAAAAATCAACAGTAGAAACGAGCTAATATCCTATAACTCAGAATTCAAATACAATAAATGTGGAGTACCGCAGGGAAGCGTTCTGGGACCCTTATTGTTTTTACTTTATGTTAATGATGCCCCTGATGTTACAAAGAATAAGTGTGTAATGTTTGCTGATGACATTTCTTTTATTGTGACAACGAAAGGAAAAATTAACAATGACTTGGTTAAAACACATGAAGCTGACATAATTAATACTATGCATTTGATAATAAAATGGCTCGAAAATAATAATTTGCAAATAAATCTGACTAAAACTAATTTTATGAATTTTAATAATCTAGAAAATTATAAAGTATCTAATAAAATACATATTAATTACAAAAACACTGACATTAAAGAAGTTAATGAAATAAAATTTTTAGGAGTAACTATTGATAAAAATCTTAGTTGGAAGTCACAAATTGAAAATATCAGTAAGAGAATAAATAACTTTGCATTTGTGCTTAGACGCCTCAGAAACGTTACAAATAAAAAAACCGCGATCGCTGCATACCACGCGCATGTAGCATCTATTTTACGATATGGGCTAATAGTTTGGGGAAATGGCACGGAGATAAATAGGGTCTTTTTGGCGCAAAAAAAGTGTATTAGAGCGCTAATGGGTGTCTCATCTACTGATTCATGCAGGCCAGTGTTCAAAGATCTAGGCTTATTAACTTTACCGGAATTGTATATCTATGATGCAGGTGTTTTCGTAAAAAAGCATCCAGCTTTATTTAATAAAATTTGTGACATTAGTACTAGAAATCGTAGAGACCCAGACAGATTAATTTATGACTCAATTCCCTCATCTGCGAAATATAGTAAAAATTGTTTGTGCATGATAGTAAGAATATACAATAAGATACCCATTGACATAAGAAATTTACATTTGAATTTATTTTCGACAAAATTATACAAATGGCTCCTTGAGCAAACTATATACAGTGTGAAGGATTTTCTGACATAACATGTTAATATCTCTTTTTACTTTTATGACATCCATTTAATTTTGTTTGTAATCCGATTCTTTATGTTATATAATGTGACTTTATTTTTGCATGCTATTTTTTTGTAATGGCGAAACATGCGAACAAAACTGTTATTTAAAATCTTTACTACCATGTTTGATGCAATAAATGATTTCTTATTCTTATTCTTATTCTTATTCTTAAAGTAGGCACTTCTAAAGCATCATACAACGCGGGTAATACTTATGTGTACTCGTGCAAACGAAGCGCAAAAGTCTCACTAAAAAAAACAATATTGTACCTATTCACAGGAACTTTTATACATTGTGCCACAGCCACATTTGTTATATCTAACCATTGAGTAGATGAATACACTTCATAACCATCTTCCGTAGGCTTCACCACACAAGTCTGTGGTTCCATAGTGTAGTGATACTGCGACGGAAATGATATTTCTCCATATATTGTACATTTTACATCTTTGCCTGTTTCTTTTGGCTCTATCACTTTATCTTTTTTCACCCTTTGATCTTTCTCTGGAGATGCCAGGACATCTTCAACAGTAATTATAGGTTTTTTGGTGCTTATTGAAGTATATTTTATTTTAACAACAGCTGCAGCTTTGTTCGCAGTTTTTTCTCTATCAGCTACGATAATTCCAGCTGGTTGACCATAGTACAGGACTTTACCAGAGCATAGTATTTCTTCATCTGCAACTACCAGAGGAACGTTGATCGGTGTAAATGAATTATCTCCCGGAATATCTTTAGCGGTGTAAAATGCAATCACCCCTGGAATTTTCTGTGGAAAATATGATATATTTATTATAATTTACTATAAAGTTTTAGGCTTATTATAAATCAATTTTACTTACAATTGCCTCAGCGATATCAAAACCGCTAATAACGCTGCCTGGTAATGCATCAGCAGTTACGAATGCTCCGTAAACCTCACCCACTTGGGTTGGCAAATCATTAGCAAATGTCGCTTCACCACTGCACTGAACTAGTGCTTCTATCTTTGGAATTGGCTGATTTAATGGCCAAAGGCTCTTCTCTGTGTCAAAAACCTGAGTACCCTGAGATGTAGATCTCTTAATCACATTACCTCCTGACTTATATTTTAGATTCATCTTGTCTACTGGACATAAGTTCAGTATAGCCTGCAAAGAAATAACCTGTCTTATCTTTGTTTGTATGACTGTTAATGTTGTTTTGCTCTGTATCTCTTTCTCATTCACAAATTTTATTGGTCAAATCAATAATGTACGATCAAAGATCTTATAAGTACTACCGTACAACAGTAGGTACTTATAACATCCTTGTTTACGATATATCACTATATATTACAATAGACCAAAAAGGTTGGAAAGTCGCGTGAGCAATAGACAGATTACGTGAAACCAAGGATCCCAAACAACAAAACGAAACAGTCGAACGTAGGATTGAAACATCCTTGCGTGAAACACAGGACTGGCAGTTCAAAATCAAAATAAAAATGTTTTTATTTCAAGTAAGATTTTCAAATCATTTAAGCTGGCTCTCGTCGCACACTAATGAACAAGAATAAAAAAATGTTTAAAAAAGAGTCGATTACTAGGGTAATTGGGTATGGGCAGACAAAACAACCTAGAAAGATGGTTACCTTGTAAAACAAAGCAAGTGCGAGCATCTTCCTGTAGGCAGCTGATGGTTCTGGAGGAGCTTCTTCAGGATTGACTTCCTCTGCTAGACTCTTTAATGCCAACTGAATTGTCGCGTCGGTAAACAGATCTTTCCCAACTAGTAGTCCTTCAGTTTTGGTAGCGTGGACAAATTTTGGCGATATGCTGCCGAAAACTATGGTGGCTTTTTCAAGGATCTTGGAGTCGCGTTGTAACTTGAAGAGGAACCCAGCGTTTACAACCGCGTGGGCGTTTTGGGATCGAGGCATTATCTAAAAAAGATTAGAAAGAGGATAGAAGAAACTGATTAAGAAAAAAAGCTTTTATAAATCTATCATTCTTAAAATTTGATTGGTTATTAGTTTATTTTTTCTACTTTGACTGGTTACCCTCCTCTAATAGTATACTTCGTTTGCACTCTTTGCTATATTAATAATAATTTATAATTTAGTAAATTAGGAGTTTCTTCCGGCGAGATTTTCTCCACAGAAGACAGCCATTTTTGAAATCGCCAATAAAGAATATATATAACTGACATAGCTAAGTGATGTAAATATCCTGAAGTTAAAAGTAAATACCTTGAACCTTGAGTTCAAAACATTAAAATTAAATACAAATATAAGGACAATCTCTACAAAAAAGAGAGTGAAGTAAATGCATGCTTTTTTAATGAATTTGAAACGAAAAATGAAAAAACTAAATAACCATGGTTTGGTTTTCAGCACAATAAAAATTATATTTCCTATTTAACCTAAAGGACAGTTTTAGTTTCTGGGTTAATTAGACTGGAAAACGCATAACTCAGGAGAATTGACTTTTTATAGCTTTTAATTTTATTAAGTGGAACGCATTATGTCGTTTACTAAAATTAATGAAATATTATTATGAAAAGAAATAGCTGGTTGACATGCGAGAGTAACCAACAAATCAGTAAGATCCTCATATTGAGGCCAAATCTGAAATAGATATGCTGTTCAGTACAAAAGTTGAAAACCTACAAGACCAGAATGTATAGAACAGCTGATTTCTTTTCGAGATTCCGAAATCAGTCCCATAGTAAAAGTTGTTCGAAAATATAATTATTTACTAATAGGTCCTCAACCAGATTTTCTTAGTGTATAAAACCCTCTGACAGCCCCAATTATCGCTAAACTTAAGTGTCAGTGGGCTGGGCACATTACGCGTAGAACCAACTGACGTTGGGGCAAATAGGTTCTTGAATAACAACCACGCGCTGGAAGTCGTAGCGTGGGCAGGCCTCCCACAAGGTTGAACCGGCGATCTGGTGAGGGTCGCGGGAAGCCGCTCGATGCTGGCAGCGCAAGACTGATCATTGTGGAGGTCTTTGAGGAGGCCTTTGTGTAGCCGTTGACGTCTTTCGGCTAAAATTACGATGAAGTTTTTTATGCTTTTTGATTCGGGAAAGGAGTGTTCGAAAGTTTTATCATAAAGGTACGGGTTAGTACTATTATTTTCTTCTGTGATAAAGGTACAAGTTGGTAGCCGACTGCACGCAGCAGCAGCAGACGACGACGTGTCGCAGCGATACCTACTACTGGTTTCTATGTATTTCTATGAAATTATCTCCGTAGTTAGCATGAAGCAACGACACGTCGTCGTCTGCTGCTGCATGCAGTCGGCTACCAACTTGTACCTTATAATAAAACCTTCGAACATTCCATTCCTAAACCAAAAAGCATATAAGTCACACACTTAATACCACATAATACATTTCAATACGAATTTATTCTTACCTTGTATGTCTTGATGAGACAGCTAAGGGAAAGAGGGGGCAGCAACACATTTACTATAATCTTTCTTTTCATGTCTGTTTTCAGAAATTCTGTTAAAGATATAACGTTATTCTTATCAGGAGCATCAGCTAAAAAATACATAAAAATATTATTATTTTCTTACATAAGCTTTACAATTGACTCAACTAATCTTTTGCCAGCTTACACATGAGTATTAAACTTATAAAATGTTATATGTAAATTTTCAGTAGGTTATCTTTAAATTATGTCAGCTATAAAACATTGCTATTTCAAATGAAAGATAACGTTAAATAATTTATAATTACATTTTTGAAACAAAATATTTAATTAATGTTCTGAAAAATCTTACCTATAGTCAGCATAGCGCCAATAGTTTCAAATAATAAGAACAAGTCAGATTGAAAATCGTTATTCGTATATTTCATGAACAAATTGCCTCCAATGGTACCAATCTGAAAAATCAGAATGATTTTATCAACTCAACATACAACTTCAGCTATCTGTACTAATATTATAGAGAGGAAAGGTTTGATTGTTTGTTTGTTTGCATCGAATAGGCTCCGAAACTACTAAACCGATTTCAAAAATTCCTTCACTGTTGAGAAGCTCCCTGAGTAACTAGCCTATATTTTATTTTGAAAAAAAATTAGAGATCCTCCTTACTAAAACTTCAAAAATGTAACCCATGGTGTAAAAAAAAACCGAAAATATTCCGAATAATTGAATAGGCTCCGAAACTTCTGAACCGATTTTGGTGAAACTTGGCTCAAAGATAGAATAGATCTTGGGAAAGAACATAGGCTACGATTTACCGCGGGAAATTTTCTCATTATAACGGGTAAAATTGTGAAAGCGGGCGGTGTTGGCACAAAGATGGAATAGACCTTGCGGAAGAACATAGGCTAACTTTTACCGCGGGAAAATTCCTCATTCCCACGGGAAATGCTATTAACGCGGGCAAAGCCGCGGCGGGAAGCTAGTTTGGAGATAAAATGTTATATACCGGAATAAGTAAATGACCTTAGTCGTCTAAGACGAAACTCTAAGACAAAACATTCAAAACAATATTGAGAATACCACATTACATTTCTAACTGGGATGTGAGCAACCAAGTCCATGTGCTCATGGAACTGTTTCAGATAAGCGAAGTCTTCATGTTCCGTAGCCAACTTGAGGAATGCTTCCATCATCTCCGTGAGAGACATCCCAGCTCGCAAGATCAGGTTGTCATTAATCTGGTAACCTTTTAGCTCAGCCACGTTGAAGATATCGATGACAATTTGAGGGTAGTCCGTCACGTGGTAAACACCTAAAAAGGAATCATTTGAAAATTATTGTATAAAAAATAAGATTCTTAGAATGTAAATAATTTCACAGTGAAGAAAGATATCGTAAGGAGACCTTCACACTCCCGCGACGAAATTTAAAGGTTCAAATTCGCTTTGGGTCAGCGTAGTCTAATAAGAATATTTACCCTTTAGGGTATGCTAGACACTTATATGGGCTGTTAGTAAAGTTAAGAAGTAAAAAGTCATTAGTTAGCTACTTCTAGTCTTATGTGACTATCACATGTGTAGTTTTAAAATTTGGTACACCTTAGGGAATAACCACCCAAAGGCCTGCCGCATAAGGGCCCAGATGGCCCAGATGAACATACTAAAAGCACAGAATCTAAAAGTCCTCGAGGTTGGGACACGAGCCGGCGCGCGACGGTTGGGTTGAATACTTTAGGAGATACATTGGTAGGTGGTATCTGAGAACTAGTTGTCCGAACTTAGTCGCATTCGAAATTGGACAAGTCGATGAAACTTGGTATGGTTGTAGAATAGGTATATGCCCCTGAACATTTTCTCGGTTGATTTTCGATTTTATTTTAACCGAATTAATATCTTTAACAGCTTGTCAGTGATAAATGCTATACCTACACTTTATCATTGAGCTGTACAGTGTCTAAATATATGTATTAGTTTACCTTGTCCTGTATTTCCAGCTATTAATTTATAGTCGTCCCCTCGCCCCATAGCTGTGAACACGTCATTCAAATTGTATGGTTTAAACCATTTGCATGCACCACAATCGACTTCGATCATTTTTTGATCTTCTATTATACACCAATCATTGTTTTCAGTCACATTTATATCTGTAAAATGTTTTTTATCCCTATCATCCTCACATTCGTCTTCACCGCTGTTTTCATTTACATTTCCTTCTTTAATAGTTTTACAAGCATTGTTATCAGGACATTTATTAGAGCAACTATTTTTACAGGCTTTGAAAACGTCGAGATCTTCTAAATCAACCAGTTTTTTCAAAAGTTTTTCATCAGCATCGTTGGCAAAAGTTTTAAACGCGTCAGCTATAGGTCTATAACCCGTGCACCGACACATGTTACCAGCAAATGAGTTTTCTACGTCTGCTATTGTTAGCTTCTTTGTGGATTTATGGATGCTGTGGAAAAAAGATACAAAGTTCTAAATAAAATCATTGGCTCGAATCTTCAAAAATAGGATACGATATCATCGTTGTGTTGTAATTTTATGTCTATACACCGTAAACTTGAACTGGTTGTTAGGCAGCATAGTGGCAGCACCTACTCGTACTCATGAAACTGAACACCTTTCCCTAAGGAACATAGGTTTAAAACTCAAAGTTATAATTCTACTTATCATACAAAGTTGCCGTTCACGTACTGAATTTTTTTATGTTTAAACCTACGTTCCTTAAGGAAAGTTGTTTAGTTTCGTGAGAACTGCCACTATCTATGTTGTGTATTATCAATCAGTTAAATTTCACGGTGTATATCTCTATACAGCTGCATAAACTGAGTATTTTTATTGTTCCCATTATTTTTGTAAAAAGTGTTTACTGTTAAAAATATTAATGCTCTTAATAAAAATTCCCATACTATTCTATGCGAGCTGAAAGAAGATTCTCTTTCTATCACTTCTTCTACGAAAATATCTTCTACCATAAATAATCTCCTATTCTCCGCGGTTTCCACCAGAAGGGGAATGGCTAAAGCATAGCTTTGTTTGTTATTCTCTGGCAGTTGTGATATCTTTCAAATCGCGTTGGCTCAGCTTAGGCATAGAGCCCAAGATGACCATTACTTACCTATACATACTGCAAATCCAGCCAGGAGTGCAGTATCCGCACTGGGTGCCGTTGAAGGTTGCCAGTCGACGCTGAATGTCATGGTAGCCGATAGTGCGATTGCCAATGCCTTCCACTGTGGTCACCTCCCAACCTTGGCAGGACAGCACAGAAACGAGGCACTGGGAAATTTACTTGCTTTATTGTTTAAGGAAAAACTAAATCAAATTGTATAATTATTCCCATCAAAGTTCATCTCTTTCTTTCCGTATAGTAACTGAAGCCAGAAATGCGAATGGACCTAGGTACGTCTATTCCATATCATTAGGGGCGAAATTTGTAATGTGAAAATTCTTCTTGCCGCACGGGTGTTCTTTCACTTATGTAATTTGTTTATAATAGTACCTAAAGATGCCCACAGAGGATTGAAATAAGCTGCTAATGACGACGAAGAAGATTAAATCTGGCTGGACATTTACAGTACAACATAAAAGTACTTTTCATTTGTCAACAAAAAGAGTGATAAATAAATCTTACAGAACAAAACCAAAGTTGACTAACAAGCGGCTTTATTGCTAAGGACTGAGGTAGCAATTCTATAAGGACTTACAGAGTTGACAGAGAAGATCTTGGCTTCGTCAGAAGGGGGGATTTTAGCCTGGACAACCACGATACAAGCGCCGCAGCCCCCTTCCTTGCACATCACTTTAGTCCCCTTCAGATCCGCTACATTCCTGATGTACTCATTGAGAGACATATCTGGACCGAAGCTGCCATCCACTGCAAATTGACATGTATGTATGTAATAGACATGTTTATTCATTTATACCAATGGGAGGTGCAAATTTGAATGAAGCTCCCCTTAATCCTTTTTTTTTTCTCGTAAAATATTGGTTATCTGTGTTAAGAGAGCAGTCTAGTCTGCTAATAAACTGGTGTGATTTTGCGGAGCTATAGTTGGGCAGAAAAGTAAATTAAGAGACAATATTTATTTGTTTATTTGAATAAACAGTTACATACATACAAAACATGGAAGGCTCCCCACAAGGTGGATGACGATTTGGAGAGAATCTAAGGAAACCGCTGTTAGGTAGATTTCGAGCCAAGCAGGCGTTTGTTTGCTTATCATGTGGGTTTCGAGTCTAACCTCATCAATACTGGTGCTAGATTGATTGAGCCGCCTATGGCTTCTGACATGACTCGTATAACGACTACATCCGTTCATGCACAGTAACCGAGTAACGCCTTTACATGCCTTCCGAAGCACGGCATCATCATCCATCGTTATTTTCAGACAATCAGGTTGCAATGTTAGGACCGAACTGAGAAAGTCGCACAAAGTTACACTCGATCGATGAGTGTCTCAGCGAGATTCGAACCCGAGACCTCCGTAACGTTTCGTGAACATTTGATCACTGGTATTGATAAAATTTGATAAAACCATAGTTTCCATTCCATGATTTACTTACATTTTATACGCCAGTCAATGCCACAAAAAGAAATCTAAGTACGTTTAATGAAACATTGTAATATGAAATAAATGAATATATAAAAAAAATACAGATTACAATTACCTTCGTAAAGTTTCCCGTTAATTTTGAAACTGATTTTCGCCATTTTTACACTCACTGCAATCAACATAAAATATATTTAATATTTCCTTGTACTTAATTTATCAAAAGCTTTTGCATAGAGACCAGAGTACAGCCTATTGCCTCATACATAACTAAGAGTGAGGTAAGACACAGACCTTAGGGTAAGACATTGAAATAAATCTATTCGCTCTAAGGGCGCTTTTACATTAGGCGATTCAACCGCGCGGCCAAGTAGGCACTGAAAATCATGGTGAGTTCTCCTGCACAATACAAGTGTTATAATAAGTAATAAGTAAAAAGTTACCGTTATTATTAATTGGACCCTTTACTCCCTGCAACTTTTTGCATGGATGCAGTCGTGGTACGGTGGCCAAACATGTAAATGTTTTATACACTGCGCTACTCGAAGTAGCGATCGATACAGTCTGGTACAATCGCAATGCAGCGTCGATTCAAAGTGCCTGGTTGTCCATCTAGTAGCAGTGATGTTAAATATAAACTAACGCTATAGTACAGCTTTTTTTTTTCATTGACTTGTGTCGCAAAATCGACGTAGAGGTCGCCTGAGGGGCTCTGGTTCTATAACTATATTGCTTGCTGAAGATTGCAGATAAAATAATAAAAGTTGTCTGATTGTTTGTCTGATATTAAATTAGACCGCGCCCCCTTGGTGTGTGCACGCTATAACAGATGACAGAACTACTAATGACTCTCATGGATCGTGTCACAATGCGATCTCGAGCCTCTCGCATTTTTCTATTAGCTTTTGATGTCGTATTGCAGCAGCGCGACAGCGAATCGCGCGTCAGCGTTAATGCAAATAGTCCGCTAGTCCTCATGCCCGGTACACGCGTGACAGACACATTTTTGTCGTGCGTATTCTCTTATCCTATTGGAGGATACGTATGGCGGATTTTTTGACAGTTAAATGTGCGACAAACTTTTGTCATAGCACTGCATGTTACGGGGGCAAGTGTGTAATGGGCCTACCTAATACTACGTCTGTTGAATCGCTGTATCCAATGATGATTACCGCCACTGTGTGAATAGACATTGCTTGTGGTATTTATCGTTAGCTTTACAAAAAAAAGCACAAAAAGTTAGAACATCGTTGTTTTTTGTATAGAAGCCTTTGTAATAATGTTTTTGCTAAAAATACTTGAGCTGATTGATCACAAAATGATGAGGAAGAAATAATTCAAACGGATCTCATCATGATCACATTGTTTATTTGTTAAAGCCAAAATCATAAAGAATTGAATAGATAAAAGACCATAATTAGTAAAAAATATTCGCTAGTCAATACGTCAATACTAACCACGTATCACATCTGTGATACTAACTTAGTAAAAAGTAAATAATATGCGGGTAATCTCACACACGGTCATCTGACTCTAAAGTACGCAGAGCTTGTACCTGTGGCCTGTACTGTGTACGACAGCTGATACACATACATATTATATAGATAAATACATACTTATATAAATATACAATAGCTAGGCAAACACAAGTGCTCACAAATGTTTGCCCTGGGCGAGGCACCCCTTGCTTCGAATACAGGCACACTACCAATTAGGCTACCTACAGGGTCGTCAAATAAAAAAAAATTAAACTAATAGCAGTCTACAAAGTCCACTATATGGACAAAATAAATTCAAATAGTTCAAGCCATTTTCAGCGAGACTAACGAACAGCATTTAGATTTTATTTTGAGAGTTAGATAGACATTCTCTATGTTTATTATACCCTTGTCACGTCTACCTGTTTGTCGAGTCTTAGCTTGTATGGTCAAAGATCAAAGGCACCAGTCAGGTAATAACATTTAATATATTTGAGTACTTATAATGAAACAGAACATTATATAGCGAGCAAGGCGGCCCAGAAATGTCTGTCTGTCCATAACTTGGTTATGCGCATCATAAAAGACTAGCGACCCGCCCCGGCTTCGCACAGAAAATTGGTTGTTGTGGGTTATCCATAAGTATATTATGCATGTATTATACATAGGTATAAACCTTCCTCTTGAATCACTCTATCTATAAAAAGAAACAGCATCAAATCCGTTGCGTAGTTTTAAAGATTTAAGCATACATAGGGTCAGAGAAAGCGACTTTGTTTTATACTATGTAGTGATGATCCAAAGTGCTTATTCACACAAAAAAAAATGAACCAAGTGCGGCTGGAAAATAAAGGATGGTCAATAGTAAAAATACCTACTCTACCCAGCAACAAAATGTAGCGAGATCGAATTCGAACCAAAATTATAAGAATTTGTAATTTCAGCAGAATTACATCCCATTAATATTAAATTTAGATAATAATTATATGTATTCTAAAATATAGAATTTCAATTCAATCGGTCCAGTTCTTTACAATAATTAAGGGTTTCTTTTTTGTTTTGGAGGTACGGACCCGCTAAAAACTGTGCACGAAAATAAACATATTTATTATTATTATTATTATTTTACACAAACGAATTACTCACCCACGGAAAATAAACTACTTGCCTACCTATTTTGTTACACTTGAACAACTTTTTTCAATTTAATTTTTGGTTGTAAGTTGTAGTATGTATTTGGACACTTTTCAAATCAAGTGGCCAACTTTGTGAGCAGTCGCGTAATGACAGATTGTCTTCCCACCACTCTATTCTGTAGGGCATGTTTAATTTTTTTTTAGTACTAAACAAAATGTTTCTAAAAGTTTAGCTCATTTTAAGAGACTCATTTTGTTATTTTAACTTTGTTTACCTTATTTTATTGTTTACGAATGGGGAGTACCTATGCTTGGTTGTTTTTTTTTTTTTCATTTAATAATACTATGGATTTAAATCACGATTCGTAAAAGTGGTAAAAGAGAAGGAGAGATCCGATAACTGAGATGACGTCAGTTTACATGTACGCCATATTATTTTCCTTCGTTATTTTCATTAAAAAAAAGTTATTTTGCAGAGAGAGGCAGCTAGATTGACTTAGGTACAGTCAAAGAAAAGTTAAACATACCCAATAGCAAAATTGAAAAACTATTGAGAACATTGTTATACCGATGTATGGCTGGCGGAAATAATGATATAATAACCAAATAAGTGTCTATGGGTAAACTGTAAATTGACATTTTGGTTGTTAGTTGTTAGTGTTGTTACACTACACAGACTGTTCTTTTCTGGACATCTTTTTTATAGTGTAATAATAATAACAATTCATTTATTCAAAAGCCTTACAAAAAACATAAAAGCATAGGTATACTTACAAGACGGCTTGTTAAGGAATATAATTCAAAATGTTCCCTGACTTTTATGCTAGGTTAACCTGTGTCCTTTCTATTTGTCTGCCTTCAAAATTATAAATCGTTAAATTATAAAAAAGATCAATACAACAAGGCCTTTTATTTGATACTAGCTTTCCGCCCCGCGGCTCCGCCCGCCTAGCCTATGTGTTATTCTATTGAAGCTATGTTATTGCTAAGTTTCTTTAAAATCCATTTAGTATTTTTAACGTTTAACGTTCATAATAATTATTATAAACGTTAAACTCTACGAGAATGAATCCATATATCCATGGATGGATGTTTGTTATTCTTTCACGCAAAAAATACTGAATACCTAATTAATAGGATAAATAGGACTAGTAGGATACATACCATTATTAGTTAATGTTGTACGCCTCTGCTTTCTAATCTGAGCCGGGTAGGGACGTATATTGCCTGCTAATAGTATTTATAACTAGCATTCCACCCCGCGGCTTTGCCCGCGCTAAAAATTTTTCATAGGTATGAGAAATCTTCCCATGGTAAGGTAGCCTATGTGTTATTCTGATGTATAAGCTATATTATTGCAATGTTTCATTCAAATCGATTTAGTAGTTTTTGCGTGAAAGAGTAACAAACGTACATCCATACTCACAGACTTTCGCGTTTATAATTATTAATAGGATATTTATTGATTTTAAGCCGCGATTAGACTACACAATTTGTAGGACACTTTTTCAGTTAGGTTCTTTAGTAAGGAAAAGTGTAATTGCAGTTAGTGTCCTAATTATCGGAGCTTTACTGCAATTACACTTGTCCTTACTAAGGAATCTAACTGAAAAAGTGTCCTAAAAATTGTGTAGTCTTATCGCGGCTTTATTCAATGATATTCAAATGAACACCCTATAACTGGCCGTGTACGGCACTATATTTAGGTAAACACATAACTAGTAACTAGGTATTATTGCTGCAACAATCACGTATTACAATAAATAGCCCTATTACGACTTCTTGTCATAATTATGTACCAAACAACAGCCTTTGACAGTCTACTGCAGTCCCCGTGACCAGTGTGACATAAGAAAATAATAGTACTAACCCGTACAGAAAGGACACTCACCCCCCCGCGCCCAAATGAGATTCCCGAGCGCCCCACGCCCCGCAGGCGCCGCGGGACTCCGCCGGTGGTGGAGGGGGTGTTTTACATAGCGCCTAGCGCCATTGACTTGTAGTTGATATTCAAAAAGAAGTAGCTTGTCAAAAGGCCGCCCAGTGCCAGTGTGACAAACTAAATATCCCGTATCTAGCTGTCAAAATACCATTAGAAACTCGCAGTTGAAATATCCTCCAATTAGGTTAAGAGCACGACAAAACTATGACAGTCACGCGTAAACAGTGAACGCTCATGCTAGAGGTAGGGACTACTATTTGGTATTCTGTGCTAGAGGGGTGGTCTAAGCCCCTTGTCACAAGGACTTACTTATCGTGTGAGCTTCAAGGTTAAGCTCCTTCACAAACCATGTCAAAAATATTGAGTCACCTAAGGTATAGGCCATGGCGTCTGAAGACAGTAGCAGACCAACGGCTTTACGTGCCTTCCGTAACACGAATAAATTTTTATTTTCGTAAAATCTGGTGATTCGGCCTGCAATGTCCTAAACAAACTGGGAAAAGTCTCACAAAGTGATATTTGTTCGACGAGTTCACCGGGATTCGAACCCGGAACCTTAGTAATGTGAGGCGACAATTTTACCATTCGACCATGGAGGCTGTACAGAGCTATTAAAATATTGTCAAACTCCTTAGTAATTATTAAATTATATCGAGACGATTTAGAAAAAGAGAGGGAAGAACAAAGATTTTTTTTCGGTGGGTTCTTCTCCACAGCAACGCACACATTTAGCGAACCTGCCAGTTCTGTTCAAACTAATATCGCATCGCCTCTTTCAAAATTGTATGCTTCATTAGTGCAAGTAGGGATGCGCGATTTTTGCCTTTGAATCGATTTTCTAGATCGTAATGGATCGTAAGCCTTTGAATCGATTCTTGGATCGGATCGTATGTTCTTGAATCGATCTCTCAAAAATCGATTCAAAAATCAAATCATTATTTGCATTATTAAATTATTATTATTTTTATGATACAGAGACATAATTTTCAGATTTTCGAATATGATATAATAACACACTGGATTTAATGGGTGGAATAATCGGTAAAATCACAATAGCACAATTATTTTTACACAAACGGTTAAATTTATACCTACGGCACAAGCGACCAACGCAAAATAATAACAATGAGGAATTTTTAGAACTACTTGCATCATGTTACATTGTTTTTATCCATTAGTTTTGCTTTATAACATAAACAACGCGGACTAATGATGTGAATATAGTGTCGGCATTCGTTTTAAATTGATCTTTCTTCATTGCTTATTATAATCATAACAAATTAGTACACTGTCCGTGAATACGATCCAAGGGATTCGATCTACCTTACTTGTGAATCGATCCGAATAAAGATCGTATTGAAGTGAATCGATTCAAAAAATCGCTAGATCGTATTGTCTTGAATCGAATCGTAATGCGCATCCCTAAGTGCAAGACAAGAGTCAGCCTTGGGTTGAGCAAAACATAGTAACTTTATTAATATTTGACGTCGAAAAATTATTAATTGTAAAATCTTACTTCAAATAAAATCCTTTCGATTTAATTTGATAATAAAGAAAATAACCTCTTTTTTATGTCAATCTTCTGTATTAAGCTTTAAAAATCATCATTTTGTACGACGCAAGTTAATACCTCAGCAGCATTTGTTTCAGTTGTAAAATTGTTTTATTTCCTCGTCCACCGTGGTACGAACGATATTAAATAAAAAAGTTAATGCTTGCATAAGCTGATGAAAGAAATATAAATAGTCTGAAGTGAAAATAAATTGAATAAGTACCTAAGTTATTTTTTATAAGTACCTACCCATATAAAGATGTTATAAGTAGGCCTACATTACAAATTTAAAAAATATATAGGTATTTCACTTCAGAAGTTATTTCTTTAATAGCTACAAAAAGCTAAATACATATTATAACCAAAAATAACTATTCCTTTCGCTTTTTTATAATGCTACTATAGTCGGTAAGAAAACTCGCTGCGCTCAGGATCATAAATCATCGGAGCTATTGTTCTGTTTTAGTGTTGCGAGTACTCGGCGCGTGCGCATGCACGTTATCGATAAAAATAATGACTCACCGATAGCGCCTGGTGGAGTGACTAGTTGACAAACAGTAATTATGTATAAATACCGTTACATTTTTATTTTCTTATCATA
The DNA here is from genome assembly GCA_948473455.1 of Teleiodes luculella. NCBI lineage: Eukaryota > Metazoa > Arthropoda > Insecta > Lepidoptera > Gelechiidae > Teleiodes > Teleiodes luculella. The sequence goes on from OX419596.1 coordinate 861,239, forward strand.
ACTATTTGAATTTTATTATAATTTGTTAATACTGTAAATGTAGTTTTGTAAGCCGAAGACTTTTTGACGGCCCCGTAGCCTAGTTGGTAGTACATCTGCCTACTGAGCACAGGGTCGCGTGGTTCGAATCCCGCCCAGGGCAAACATTCGTGTGATGAGCACTTGTGTTTGCCCTGTGTCTGGATGTTGTATATTCATATATGTATGTATATCAGCTGTCTGGCACCCATAGTACAGGCTCTGCCTAGTTTGGGGTCAGGTGGCCGTGTGTGAGTTGTCCCACATATTATATTATATTATTATTATTATTATTTTTTGTTAAAAATTATATTGTACCCATTTACTATAACCTAGTTAATACATTTTTATTTCCTATAAAAACTATTTAAATTACGTATCTACAAGTCATTAAGCTCATATAAATAAATTACAAAATAAATAAAAAGTAAAAAATAATAATAAATTTATCGATAGTTCTTGTCGATTGCAGTGATGCACAGCACTACTCTCGAACAAAAGATTGTGCCATTCTCCCAAGTGCGAGTGAAAAGATCAATATTGCTGTCCCGCTTCGATAATGATGATTGATTTATGATCCTGAGCGCAGCGAGTTTTCTTACCGACTATAGTTTACCGCCCCGCAACTTCGCCCGCGCTTAGGTACAGTTTTTCCCGCGGTAAAATTTAGCCTTTGGGTTTATTCTAATGTTTATGCTATATTATTGTAAAGTTTTATTAAAATCAATTCAGTAGTTTTTGCGTGAAAGAATAACAAACATACATACATCCGCACATTCATCCTTACAAACTTTCAAGTTTATAATATAAGTAGGATGTTCACAATTTAATCTTATATATTATCTCTATTATTCTCTACGCAACAAAAAAAAAGTTCTATGATCTCATTTAGCAAAAACCTGATTTACTAGTTTATAGTACAAAAAACTATTTCAACTTGACTCGGAATTCTGTATTGTGCATAATAAATCAAAAGCAGATATTTTCCTTAAAAATAGTATATTCTCACACAAATGATAGTCATAATTTTCTAGATCTAAAAAATATGCAGCCAAAAATACCCTCTTACTACATTTTTATAAATTATAACTAAGTTTGAGTTATTACATAAGTTTAAAATGTTCCAGCTTATGGCCCACGGCTGTGAAGATGTTTTCCACTGTACAAGGGTTTTCTGAAACAAGAATAGTAGATGTAACATTTTTATAGACTAACTAGCTGTCCGCCCACGGCTATACGCCCGCGTAGTTTTTTTTTTCCATTTTTTTTTACCTTTTAAACCTTCCCTGGACTTCCACGAATATTTCAAGACCAAAAGTAGCCAAATCGGTTCAGCCGTTCTCGAGTTTTAGCGAGACTAACGAACAGCAATTCATTTTTATATATAAGAATATGTTGGGTTAAGTTAGAACGGGTCCTTGACCGAGTGAAGGCACGTGAAGGGCAAGTAAGAGGGAAAGTGTAACCACGTGTAACATACATAAACATAAGTTTATTCAGATAACTAAATGGAACGTTTTCCGGTAGCGAATTAAGAAAAAATCCTCACAAAACGGCTCAACAGATGGCACTAGTGAATAATGAGGTGATAAATACCGAATTATACTAACTATTTATCCTAAAACTAATTTCAATCAGAACCATGTACAATCCGACAAAAAAATCAAAAAGTCGACAATAAATCTCACTGTTCTCATTATTTTTACTAGCGTCATCTATTGAAATCTTAAAGAACGCTCGTTTTTTTATTATTTGAAGCTGTCAAATGCTCCTTGATAAACATAGTGTAACTTGTTTATCAAGGAGCATAGCGTGTCCATGCCTTAATTTTCATTAGCTTTGACTTAAAAAAATCACTACATAGTATAAAATAAAGTCGCTTTCTCTGTCCCTATGTCCCTCCCTTTGTATGCTTAAATCTTTAAAACTACGTAACGGATTTTGATGCGGTTTTTTTTAATAGATAGAGTGATTCAAGAGGAAGGTTTATATGTATATGTCGGAGATTGAAGCCAGATTGATCGTTTAAATCGATTGTAAACATCGATGACTGTTTTTATTTTACTTTCTCGAGTATCAGAGGGTAGAATCGATATAGTTGACCGGTGTGAAGTTGGCGCGGTGACGTTTGACAGGAGGCCCTACTACCGGGAGTGGGACCGGGTGGTTCACTCACATAAATAGCGCTGCTCCGGGCGAGCGAGCCCTCTGGGTAGATCTGCAGCCGCGTTGATAACATTGTGTGTCAGGGATATGTTGTGATTCTGGTGGACGTACTAGTCCGGTGTGTTTTGTGATGTGTGATTCGATGCGAGATCTGGATGTATGTTGAAATAATGGTTGTTGGAATATTGTTTGTACCACAGTCCAGTGGTGTCTGTAAACCGTGAGTAAAGTGATCTAATTATCGTGTCGCTAGCAAGGTTGGCTAGGTTATGTGATATTCGTATGGTGTTAGCTATGGCATTGTTATCATGACCGCGGGTAGAGTAACTGTAATATGGTCGAGTTACATAAGGTCCGGGCGGGGAGGCCCCTTGGTTGGCCAGTTTGTAATTGTTGAGTGTTTCCATGCCAGTTTCCCCTTATGGCATTTTGATGGTGCTCGGATCTACCTAAACCCCTTTTAGGGATTGATTAGGTCCCAATCGTTCATGATAACAAGCAACCGAGTCTATGTTGGTATAGTGTGTTCCACTTGAGATGGAATTCGATATAGTTGGTAAAGTCTGTTTCAATAGTGATGACAAATTGGGGTAGTCCTGACAAAGATAGTGTACGATGTTCCCTAAAGTTATTGTAGCATACGCCCACGCTTAACGTATTTCCGAGTGTAGCCCTTTTCGGGTTTTCTTTATTTATTTGCTTTCCCCACCACCGTTTTGTCTCCATTTCCGACATCAGAAGTTGGGATAAAGGATCTGTAGCCAACAGGGTTAATGATCGGCAGTTTGTAGAACGTTTCTTTTCTTGATTTCGTTGGTAGGAAGAAAGTGTGCAGAAACCAAATGCAAAAGTCGTTAATTTCCTAATTGATTAGATTTGCAATCGAAGGATGAGAATAGTTTTACGACTGAAAGATTTTAATTGGTTTACAAATTTTGTGAGACACTATAGGCCATAGTGTTTGAATTTCATGTGTAATTTGTGATCTTCTTCTAGATTTCAATTTTCGTGAGTCTTTGTAAGTACTAGTTGGGAATTTGACGATTTATGGTAACTTAATTTAAATTTTAAATTCCATTTCTTTTTTCATTCGATCGTTTTGAACGTTTCTAGTGTGGGTAGAAAAAAAAATAGTATGCTGTGTCCGAATTATCGTTATGGTCAAGATTTTTGAGTGTCAAATATTCGAAGTGATTGATTGGATGGATTAATTGAGATTTTTCTGATTGTAAAACGAGTGAAGTAAAATCGGTTTTTCTCGTGGTAGTTAGAATCAGAATCAATCGGTGTTCTTTCTTAACGGTATTCTGGGGTACACGCCGATTTATACTATGTGCGGTAGTATTTTTTTGTTTCATTTTAATAAGATGTGAGTGCGTCAAGTTTTATTGGGTTTGTGTACCAATCGTTATCGTTAATGTAGTCATGCTCATGATGTTGTACGCCAAATGATGCGCGCCTAGTTTGACATTTACGGAAGATAGCCCGTTGCAACAATAGGTCTTTGCGATTGTATTTTGGCGTAATTTTCGGAGATTATCGGTTGAAATTTTTAGCAGTGTAACCTATTGGACCGTGCGTGATTGAAGTTTTGTGATTTATTGTTCGTTTTGCTACGTGGTTCGGAAACGATATTCTGGCGCAAAGTACCCACCTCGTTCGATTTAATTGTGAAAATTAGTTTGTTTAGTTGTTTGAAAAAATTGTGCGGTACGAAATCAGTTAAAATTTAATACTCGATGTAAATAAAAGCCGTTTCAAATCTTTAAAATATTGAGAGTTCGTTGTACGTTGAAGGCGTTAAATAAACCTACCTACTTGTAGCTACTAGTACCCTCATGACGAATTTTATGACGAAGTTGATCTGACTTAGACAGTGTTTACCTGACGTTGATAATGATGATAATCGGATAATCGAGTAATGATTTTACTTTGTTTTTGTAAATAGTTTCCAAATCTTGTGATAAAAGTTCTGTTTTCATGATTAATGTTATCCGCCGGATGGAGGCGATGATTTAAGGTTATCCGCTGGATAGAGGCGATGATTATAGTTTGGAAGCGATGAGTTTGATTTGTTAACAGAACATGATTTGTTTTCTAAGTTTGAAATTCGGAGCTGATATAATTTGAGAATCTATACTCGACATTCCTTTTTCAAAGTATTACCGTGGATTTTAGTTTGTTTTTATTCCTTTTTGAACTTGAAGTTTTCGAACAATGACTAGTTCTGCTTTTTGAGATTGTTTTCTAATTTGTAATGTAACGATAATGCAATGACTCTGAAGACACGACCCGACGGACTGGGCCTTATCTAGTAATCGTATCAGAGGTTCCGGAGCATGTAAGAGGTGCACGTTGACTGCTTTTTATGCGCAGTAACTCTTTGCGAGGAGTAGCACTTACGCAGCTGAGATGGTTAACTTCTGATAGGTTGCTAGGTTCTAACAAGCTGGATGGAGGCTTGTGTTGTAGTGACCGGATAGAGGTTACAGAGTTTAGCGACTTGATGGAGGTTGCTTGTTGAGTTGATGTGGTATCTGGATAGAGGTTACACAGGTTTTGTGACGAGATGGATGTCACAGATGTATTACGAGCCTTTGCAGTATTATTGCATTTGATTGGGGTCGTTTAAATCTGATATTTTTATTATCGGGTTTGTGTTCGATAACTGAGCAACTGACGAAGTAGATATTCATGGTCCTCGTCGAAATCGGGAAAATCGTTTAAAGTTTTGTGTTGTTGAGGGATTGAGTACCATTAAAGTTAGATAGCTAAGATTATGAGAAGTTTTAAAACTGGAAGTGAGGTTCTAAGTTTCATTTAACTAATTGAGGTTATGTTGTGTTTGGGTCTTGGAGAGACCATGAAGTCATGGAATTGACTTGTTGAGTCCAGGAGATGGACATTGGGTGTAGCTATGTGATAGCCGTAGACCGCGAATAAGATACCTCATGTTTGACTTTTAAATTGTTTACTGTTTACGACTAGTGATGTCACGGTGATTGTGACTGTAATGGTACTTAATCGCTTTTACCCTACCTGTCTGTGTGACAACCTGTCTGTGTGACAACCTGTCTGTGTGACAACCTGTCTGTGTGACAACCTGTCTGTGTGACAACCTGTCTGTGTGACAACCTGTCTGTGTGACAACCTGTCTGTGTGACACCCTATCTGTGTGACACCCTGTCTGTGTGACACCCTGTCTGTGTGACGCCCTGTCTGTGTGACGCCCTGTCTGTGTGACGCCCTGTCTGTGTGACGCCCTGTCTGTGTGACGCCCTGTCTGTGTGACGCCCTGTCTGTGTGACGCCCTGTCTGTGTGACGCCCTGTCTGTGTGACGCCCTGTCTGTGTGACGCCCTGTCTGTGTGACGCCCTGTCTGTGTGACGCCCTGTCTGTGTGACGCCCTGTCTGTCTGACGCCCTGTCTGTGTGACACCCTGTCTGTGTGACACCCTGCCTGTGTGGCAAAAGATGGCCTGTGTGGCAAACGATGGCCTGTGTGGCAAACGATGGCCTGTGTGGCAAACGATGGCCTGTGTGGCAAACGATGGCCTGTGAGGCAAACGATGGCCTGTGTGGTAAAAGATGGCCTGTGTGGCAAACGATGGCCTGTGTGGCATGATCAGATTGTCCAAATGTGGTCAGGAATAGCCGAGCGGTATTAAATGTTGCTTTAATTAGTTTTGAATCGGACACACGAGGACGTGTGTCAGCGCAGGATGGCCGTGTCGGAGATTGAAGCCAGATTGATCGTTTAAATCGATTGTAAACATCGATGACTGTTTTTATTTTACTTTCTCGAGTATCAGAGGGTAGAATCGATATAGTTGACCGGTGTGAAGTTGGCGCGGTGACGTTTGACAGGAGGCCCTACTACCGGGAGTGGGACCGGGTGGTTCACTCACATAAATAGCGCTGCTCCGGGCGAGCGAGCCCTCTGGGTAGATCTGCAGCCGCGTTGATAACATTGTGTGTCAGGGATATGTTGTGATTCTGGTGGACGTACTAGTCCGGTGTGTTTTGTGATGTGTGATTCGATGCGAGATCTGGATGTATGTTGAAATAATGGTTGTTGGAATATTGTTTGTACCACAGTCCAGTGGTGTCTGTAAACCGTGAGTAAAGTGATCTAATTATCGTGTCGCTAGCAAGGTTGGCTAGGTTATGTGATATTCGTATGGTGTTAGCTATGGCATTGTTATCATGACCGCGGGTAGAGTAACTGTAATATGGTCGAGTTACATAAGGTCCGGGCGGGGAGGCCCCTTGGTTGGCCAGTTTGTAATTGTTGAGTGTTTCCATGCCAGTTTCCCCTTATGGCATTTTGATGGTGCTCGGATCTACCTAAACCCCTTTTAGGGATTGATTAGGTCCCAATCGTTCATGATAACAAGCAACCGAGTCTATGTTGGTATAGTGTGTTCCACTTGAGATGGAATTCGATATAGTTGGTAAAGTCTGTTTCAATAGTGATGACAAATTGGGGTAGTCCTGACAAAGATAGTGTACGATGTTCCCTAAAGTTATTGTAGCATACGCCCACGCTTAACGTATTTCCGAGTGTAGCCCTTTTCGGGTTTTCTTTATTTATTTGCTTTCCCCACCACCGTTTTGTCTCCATTTCCGACATATAATACATGCATAATATACTTAAGGATATAGGATATAGGATATAGGATATTAGAAATCTATATTCACAGAGTAACTAAGGCTACCTTCCACGGGAAAAGCTTTTAACGCAGGCGCTAAAAGCTAGTGTTAATAATTTAGTTTAGATAGAGGGATGTCCCATGCTTGGAGGGTTATTTACAATTAAGATATAAAAAATATGTTAAGTCTATGGTTAAGACTCGATGAGAAAAAACAATCGACATATTAATGAATATTATGTTAATTTTGTCAAATGTTGTTAACAAAAAAACGGTGTGCGTTTACAGGAATCGGATAGAGGGACCAAGGCGTGCGTCGGGTCGTATATTAGCTGATGACGGAATGCCTTCAGTTTAAAGAAGAACGTTACCAATGTCAATACATTGATCAGGGTACGCGGCATCTACCCTCGCAGCTTACACGGCGGATCGCGCATTTACAGGAATCGGATAGAGGACCCAGGCGTCTGGTTGTATATTAGCTGATAACGGAATGCCTTCAGTTTAAAGAAAAACGTTACCAATGTCAATCCATTGATCTGGATATCCGGCATCTACCCTCGCAGCTTGTAAGGCGGATCTCAAGGCAAAGATCACTGATGTAGCCAGACACAGCGCAGGTTCACCAGTAGCTAGAAGAAAAAAATATTGTCAATCACCATATCGACACTTTATGTCATCAACCTACCTTTATATAACTTTTATATTACATCCTGTTCATTTCATACAAAATTAGTGTCAAACAAAGCATTTCAAAAATTCAAAATTCAAAAAGTGTTTATTACAAATCACTTTTCGACGTCTAGCACGTTCACGATTTGGCTGTCTTCTGTGGAGAAGAACTCGCCGGATAAATATTTCAAAATATTTTTACAAAATTATTATTTTATACAATTTGATTATATACAATAAATTATAAAATCATCATTATTAGGTACTGACGTCCGCCATCGTTTAAAATGCCGCATATTTAACACGCCACATTTCTTTTTATTAAATGAAACAGAATCACATCTCTTAACGAAACTGTGTAATAGAAAAAAAAACTGATAATCTTCAAATGGCTGAAAATGTTTTCTTGGATCATAACTAAGAACACTTTCGATTGTAACACCTTGCAAACAAAACTAGATCAAAATCGGCCGTTTAGGATCTGCGATGCCACAGACAGACAGACACACACGTCAAACTTATAACACCACTCTTTTTGTCGAGGGTTAAAAATATATTTTATTACGCTCTCACAGTTTTACAATCATCTTATATTAGGTTACAGTCTAATCTTTCTATGAGAGCCTGATGTCTGTATTTGGAATATTCCTGTATTACAAATCACCAGGCTCCACACATACATTCATACTACGCCTCGGTTTCCGCCGCTACGCCGCCGTTGCTATGAAAGGCATTTATATTTTTCTCCTCCCTTTCTTCCTCCCATTCATTACCTTTCGATTGCAAAACTCCAAACTCATTCTTCGCATTTCTTTTGAAGTAAATTCTCATGTCTGCCGGTATATCTTTCAACCCTGGAGGCTTATACGTCCAGGTCCTATCAGTCAGCAGCCTTCCGGTGTCTTCATCGTATACTAATTTCTCAGAGGTCCAGTAACCTAGACCCATCACCAGAGCTCCTTCGATCTGAACAAAAAGAAATACAAAATACAATAAATCTTTATTTATATTTAATGAAGTAATTGGGACACAAGTAGGCACATAGTCACTTAAAGGGAGAGCTAGGCTTGTATAATATGTAAAGTCAAAGTATTTATTAGTATGTGTGTAGCAATTTGGTTGTCCTCCTTAAGGTAATATATTTAGTTACAGCGGCAACCTGTCACAAGATGCACTGCCAAACACAAAAATCGATGTTTTTTATTTTAGATACGTACCGAATCTTAACCTAAACAATTAGGTAAAGGTGGTTTTAGTCTAGGCTTCCTGTGAGTTTACTAAAACTCTGCTCACACCATTAAGAAAAAAATCACTAGTCTTAGTCTTATGTATGTACGTTATTTAGTTAATCATATCACTTACTTGTGTTACGTCAATTTCAGGATTCAAACTTCTACCAGTATCCTCAAGAAGATCAACTCTCCTGACTTCGTGATTCCCTGTTAAGATGTCCACTTCTACCTCCAAAACAAGTACAGCATAAATCTGATATGGTTTTAGTTCACTGTTTGCTGTTGACCACATGTAAGATGCTTGCAGATCGATACCAGCACTATAAGCTTCAGTAACAAGTCTTTCCCAAGAAGCATTTGCGAATTTTTGTTTGATGGGGCCGAGTCTTTCAAGTATTATATCACAAGCTTTGACAGTAGCAAACGCAACACAATCACTGCCAATGCTACCTCCAGTTGTCATAGCATTTGGAGATGTAAAACTCGTGCTAGGTTTAACACTTATCTTGTCCAACGGCACTCCTAATTTGTAGGCACAAACTTGAGCTGCTTTTGTGTTTATACCCTGACCCATTTCTATTCCACCATGAGTGATTACTACAGTGCCATCAGTTTGATAAATTGATATAAGGCAGTTAAAATTTCCGAAATAAGAAAGGCCATAGTTCAATGGAAGTATATTCAAAGCTCTTTTTCTCCATCGATTATTTTTATTGAATTGCAGAATCTCATTATTTCTTTCTGTATATTTGCAGTCCATTTTTAACTGGTCTATCATTTCAATTATAGGATTGTTTTCTTTAATCATATTCGCAAGTCTTACTTCTGTAGGGTCTTTTTTAATTTTGTGAGCTATTTTCTCCATCATGTATTCTATCATAGCCACTCCCTCAGTAGACGCTGCAAAAATATTTGAAGAGTAAATATAGGGCAGTTTATCAAATACTTCGAGAGAAAGGGAGATATAGTTCAAGTTTTAAGACAAGATATGTAAAATCAATTAAAAACACTGACCCGGAGCTCTACACCATGTATTTGAAGGTGTATCAGTAGACACACTGTAGGCTTCAATTTTCCACCTTTTGGGGTCATAGCAATTAGTGAAATGACCTGAGGTAAAGGCTGCAAGAGACTCGTTGAAGCTGCATCCCACGTCTTGGTATAAATTGTTCTTCAGGTATTGGATCACACCTTCAGAATTGACACCGATCTGTTAACAAGGCTCAAAATTAAATATCGTCATTGAGGCTGTTCATATAAATTATTGGTAACTTTGTGCAAGACTTCTACCTGTTCTCCTAGCAGCAACTACTAATATTATGTCCGTTAATTTAGTTAAATGTTACGTTGATAATATTTTTTTCTGTGTGTATTGTTTAAGTCGGATCAAATTTTTGGACTCGTCATGTTCCTGATTAGTCGTATTCCAGATTCATATGGGTTAGACCAAAGAGGTGGGAAAAGCGTGCTTTGCCATTAGACCAACTACTTATAAGCGTTCAAACTTATACCAAGTGAACTAACCTATAGACTATTTCCAGTGAAGAACAAAACGCTTAACGTAATGATAAACAACATTCAAGGCAATTATTTATCAAAATACACTCACATCGAATTTACAGGAAGTCGGCAGCCGTTTGCCAACAATCTTCATGTTGTCTTTTATGGAGAGGACAAATCGGCAGACTGTGCCTTGGAGACGCGAGACCATGGCTGCAGCGCAGGCTACCTGGGTAGCCCTGGTGATCTTGCTTCCGTAACCACCGCCAACTCGGCGAACTATCACGTTGATACTAAAATTAAAGAGAATTTTTCATTTTGTATATACTATAGATTATATTGAAATTTCAAAGAGTACCTATTTGCTCTTTTCTTTTTGTGCTATTTGTTTTATAATTTCCTCATCTGTCTTTTATCAAATTCAATCCAATTACAGAAACTGAGACTTGTTTTACTGCACTTCCTAGCTGTAGATAGATAACTCTAACATAAAGTGAAAACGGTTGAAACCAATAAATCACACAACTTAAAACATTAATAATTATAAAAATGTATATTAAATTGTTAAAATACATCATCAAATAACTAATACACCATGCATTTTTAACCGTCTTACAAACGAACCCTAATGTATATACCCGTGATATAGAATATATTGGCAATGTTCTTTTTTTTATTTCAATAAAATAATAAGACCGTGACGTAAAATAAAATAATGCAAAATAATGTTGAATCAACCTGTACATAATGTTTACAATTGAGTAACGAATTGCGCATGCGTGAGTAGGTATCCGTGTAAGTTGCGCGCGCAGCAATTATTGTATTCCGCATTGGTCAAGATAAATGTCTCACGCCAATCAATATTAGTCCACGTGGACTCATGACCAATCACGCGCTAGGTTACATCCCTTTCACTCCCCCGTTGAAAAAAGTTCTCCCTTCAATCAATGAATCAGTCGAACCAGGAATGCGGAAGTGCGCACACGCTCGTTGTTGTAATTTTTCGCGACCGCGACCGTAATGAATGTTTACTCCAATATGGAGTATTTACAAAAGTTGACTCTCTGACCATAGTAGGTACGCCTACGCTAGGTAGACATAGACATAGACATAGATATAATTTATACGCTGCTAGGTACGCAGTGAATAACCATGTGAAACGTGTAAGTGTAAGCCGTGCTCGTGTCGTGTATTTAGTGAACAATTTACTTCAGAACCTACAGGTAAAGCTCTAACACATGTAAATTGGATTTGTTATTAGGTAATTTATGTAAATAACAGTTGATTCCCATTTTTGAAATACCTACGCCTGAAACAATTTACTTTGTTACTTTGCTACAACCTAATTTACGCGAAATGTTTCCGACGACGACGGTCCTAAGCCCGTAAAAGTATGAAGGGAAAATGGGATTAATTTGTTCGTACCTAGATAGTACTCGTAAGTGGGTAGATAACTTTATTGCCTCACAACTACAACCCAGCTGATAGTCGCAAGAGTCGCAACCACGTGACCACGTCATCGTCCCGGTCATTCACCCATTCGTGCCCATTCGAGCCTTACGTCGTCGTCGCATCCGTGCGCGATACGGCGTGTTTCAAAATGAATGGTGAATAATTATTTATTAAAACAAATCCTAGATTATTTTTCTTAATAAAAAAAAGTAACTTTGCCAAGATATTCTATATCACGGGCATAAACATTGGGGTTCGTTTGTAAGACGCTTAAAAGTGCACGGTGTCATACTATTTGGTATTCTGTGACGGTGTATAGATATACTCAAATTAAAAAACAGGTAATTTATTCAATACAGTTATTTTAAGAACATTGAATAACGTCAGAAGTTAAAATACTTTGCTCAAACTATTCGATATATTTAAGTACTTTGTACCTGTTGACTGGGATATTTAAGCTTTCAGCTATTGCAACATTAGTTAGGTCCATCCACTGAGTTGACGAATAAACCTCTAGCCCATCTTCGGTCGGCCTCACTACACAAGTCTGTGGCTCCATTGTAAAATGATACTGGCCTTCGATTTTGAACTCTCCTTCAATTTTCTCTTTAATCTCGTTCCCTGTATTTTCTGGTTCTACTGATTTATCTTTAACTACTCGTTTATCTCTATTAGGGGATTTAAGAACATCATCAATAGTCAATAAAGGTTTTGTTCTGTTTATTGAACTGTAGTTTATTTTAACGAGCTTAGCTGCTTTGATAGCAGTATCGACTGTATTAGCTGCAATAATGCCCACTGGTTGTCCGAAAAATTTAATTTCTTTTGCGGCTAAGATTTCTTCCTCGAATGGCATAAAAACCTGACTCGTTGGTGTAAAAGTATTTTTTCCGGGTATATCTTTGGCAGTATAAAATGCTGCCACACCAGGTAAATTCTGTAGAAAGAAAGAAAGTATTAGTATTAAAGGCATACGAGTTTTATTATGACTGAATTCTACCAGCAACACATTGTGAATTTGAAGAAAACTCACCAAAGCTTCAGCTGCATCGAAACCAGCAACTACACTTCCAGGATTCACGTCAGCAGTAACAAATACAGCAAAAAGCTCATTCACTTGAGTTGGGTAATCATTGGCGAAGGTAGATTCGCCGCTGCACTGCACCAACGCTTCCAATTTGGGCACTGGCTGGTTGACAGGCCAGATGCTTTTATCTGTGTCGTATGTCTGAGTACCGTGCGAAGTGCTTCTCTTTATGGCACTACCTCCCGAAACATATTTTGGATCAATTTTATCGGTAGGACAAAGGGAGAGTATTGCCTAGAAACAGAAAAAGTAATTAGTATTTACAGGAATAATTAATTAATTAACTTGTAGCTATTAGTTAAACTCTTCTATTATTATAAGCGCAACATATGGAATTTCTAACGTTAAAGATTAAAATGATACTTCTAGACACATTAATTGCAGGGACGTTGTAGCAGTACATGCGGCTGTACATTTTGACCTTGAGAGCATCCGTATTCCGTCGGTAGGGGTGAATTTCGTAGTGCAAGTGTCTAGCCGCATGTGCTGGCTTCTATACCTTATAAAACAAGGCAATTGCTAGCATTTTTCTAAATCCAGCCGACGGTTCAGGAATCATTTCCTCAGCAACAATCTCTTCATCCAGGGTTCTCAATGCCAATTGCAAAGTATCATTGGTGTATAAATCTTTGTCCTTCAATATCGCTTCGGTTTTAGCTGCATGAATGAAGCTGGAAGAGATGCCTCCATAAACAATAGTGGCTCTTTCAAGCACACTTGAGTTTTGACGAAATTGGAAAAGGAACCCAGCGTTGACTATCGCATGTGCGTTTTGTGCACGAGGCATTATCTGCAAACAAGAATCATCGAAATTGTGTAGTGTGTAAAATGAGAAAATTCTGATCATGATACTAATATATTTCCTAACTGACGATAAGTAATACGTTTCTGTCTTACTGCAAAATTTAACCATCTCAGTTCTAATAATAACTGGTGTCAAAGAGTAAGTAACTGAGGAAAATGGCTACCGCTTTCTATCGCCTATAAAGTAACATTCTGCTATCCCCATTTTCCACGAAACCAACACGTTAAGCAAGCAAGCAAATATCTCTATCTCCCAGTCCTTCAGAAATGTGAGGAATATGGTAAGTGGTGACACCTCTCTTACAAGGGCAATGAATGAAATTTTGTGACACATACGTCATTTTAATACGTAAATACTTTAATAATGCGGGGAAAGAACTATCCTTACCTTGAAAGTTTTAATGAAATGTGATAAAGAAAGTGGAGGCAGCAACACGTTGATCACAACTTTTCCTTTCAAATCTGTCTTCAAAAAGTCCTGCAATGTCACCACTGCGCTTTTAGTAACGCTTTCAGCTGAAATCAAAAAGATAAATTGTATTTAGACTTTGCTATCCGATTTGTACATTATCTAAAATAAATATAGAAATACAGTCTTAAACATGAGATGTGTTATCATTATTAGTCATACATGTGTAAAATCTCAGCTATTTTTCCTAACGGTGTGAGCAGAGCCTAATTGGATTTTAAGGAGCCAAATAAAAATATCTTCTGGCGAATACTTGGTGATTTCGCTCACATCACGAGTCTAGGATTTTTGTACTTCTGAACGAAGCTTGAGTTTTAATACTAGCTTTCTGCCCCGCGGCTCCGCCCGCGTTATCAGTTTTTCCGTGGAAATATAGAATTTTCCGGCGGTAAAAGATAGTTTTTCCTTCATCCAAATTCTTTCTTTCTATCTTTGTACCAAGTTTTATTAAAATCGGTTCAGTAGTTTCGAAGCCTATTCAATGCAAACAAACAAACAATCAAACCTTTCCTTTATTATTATTATAATAGTATAAGTAGATTATTAAAAACCAAAACTCACCTATCGTGACCATTCCACCAACAGTTTCAAATATTAAGAAGAGGTCCGAAGGGAATTCTTTATTGGCATTCTTCAAACACAAATTCCCAGCGATGGTGCCGATCTGCAAAAAAAAACACAAAAATATTCATAAAACACCCTGAAATCTTTTTTAGACAATTACCTTACCAATATTATAAAGAGGAAAGATATGATTGTTTGTTTGCATTGAATAGACGGCTGCTGCTTGCCTTGAACTTGGCTTGACGCGCTGCCCACATAATTTATTGCATAGTTAATGTAATGAGGTAAACGCGTATATTCTTAAGATTTATAAGCCAATGTAAGAAAACAAAACAATACTAATTTATTGGTAGACTACTCAATATTTAATGCAATAAAATTAAGATAATTCATGTTTTCACAATTTACTTACATTTCTAACAGGAATATGAGCTACTAAATCCATGTGTTCATGAAATGTCTTCAAATATGAGAAATCCTGCGAATCTTTTGACAGTTTCAAAAACAATTCCATCATCTCTTGCAGAGTCATACCAGCTCCAAGCGCCAAGTTCTGGTTTGTTTTATAACCCTTTAGGTCAGCAACATCCATTATGTCTATTACAATTTCAGGATAGTCTGCTGAATGGTACACGCCTGAAAATATTTATATTTTTATGTTATACACAGTTACTCCAGATTCGAACATAATTTTAGTCAGTTAACGACATTTTGAAGAAACAAAAGAATTTGGTGTAACAGCCCTCTGCTCCCCCGCAAGTCCCGTGAAGCGTAAATCAATAAAATAACAATGTGGGCATAATACGACTAGTTTACTTTCCAGTGGCTTCACCAGCTTTCCGTAGGAATGACGTAAATTCCAATGGTAAAAAGTAGCCTGTGGCTTGTCCTTTGATGGCAAATACTATTCTTCAGCTAAGTCGCGAAAGCATAACGTCATACAGATAAACAAAATTACTTTTTGTTAGATCTATTAAATTGGTTTAAAACTAATAATAGAGTAATTTACCTTTTCCAGTATTACCAGCTACTATTTTATAATTCCCTTTTCCCATTGCATCAAACACGTGTTCCAATTTGTAAGCTTTACACCATTTATGATCTCCACAATCAATTATTATCATATCTTTCGGTTGTACTTTATGCAAATCGTCAAAAAAATCCTCGGCCCCATCACTATCATCATTGCCATCGCTTTTGGTTTTACAATGAGTACATGTTTTGTTGCATTTGACTCCACAAGGCTTAAACATGTGAAGGTCTTCTAAGTCTACAAGTTTCTTCGCCAATGTGTCATCTTTATCAGTGGCGAATGTTTTGAACGCATCAGCAATAGATCTGTATCCAGTACATCTGCACAAGTTGCCCGCAAATGAGTTTTCTATATCTTGGGTTGTAAGTTTGGTTTTTGATTGGTGGAGACTGAAATTATTAAAGACATTGTTGATATTGGTAATATTAATTATTTCGTCACAAATAATTTGCTAGGATTCTTCCTCACTTTGTAGCGAATATTTTTTGCAAGACTTTTATATTCAATCGGGCATTAATTTCGATTGTTCTTATTACTAGGTAGGTATATATTTTACGTCTTAGACTAGAACCTAGAACGTAATTTAGCTATAATTATAGTCTTATTTTTATCAACACTAGAAATTAGTTTAGATTAACCTTGACTATGATTGCAGTCGCAATCTAGATTATCTTAATAATTTAACTACGCAGCAACATGCAACAAATAGCCTATTCCATAAGTCCATATAAATGGACTTATCAACATACAACTATGTATAAAGTACTATTATTTATTCTGTGGTATAACTAACTAGCGCAGTATAATAATACACCAGTGTTTATATAGAACTAAAGCCAATCTGTAAATAGAGGATTTTCCATAATCCCCGTGTTCAGCTAATGGATTGGGGATCGCAGTTGTTGTTGATTACACAGGTGAACCTCAAAAGTCGAAACTCGACACCTCCTTCCGGAGTCGGAGAGCTCAAAAAAGTGAGTTAAAAATACACCTTGAATTTTAACTAGTTGTAAACATGGTTACTACCTACCAATGAAACTGAACAACTTTCCCTTAAGAACATAGGTTGAAATCAAAAAATTAAACCAACCCGCATCACTTTTATCTAGAAAGAAAGAAAGAAAGAAAGAAAAATAATTTATTGGCCAAAAAAATATATTTTAGTACATTAGTATATCTTTAATTGTAATCTTACGAGTACACTTAAGCAACAATAGGAAGAGGCTCAGCTTTGTGCAACACAAGCCGACACCGACTTGTGCAGCGCTGTTTTTCAGCCCCCCCCCCCCTCTCTAAGATTGTGTGTGAGAGATGTGAGATAGCGAGAGGTTATTGTCTGATAGTAACAATGAAGTGTGTGTGTGTATGTGTGTGTGTGTGTGTGTGTGTGTACACACATACACATGTAAGTATCATATCTACACTTTTTCTATACCTAAAGGTTGCCTGGTAAAAATTGCTACCTTAGGGTGCGTCCACATCTGGCGAATGCGCAGCTCGCGAGCCGTTCGCTAACCGCCCGCGAGCTGCGCGTGTGCATTTTATCGCGCGATCTCTATGAGAGCATTCGCACCAAACATTGCAGTACTATGTGGACGGACGCACCTTATATTAGCCCGCCTAGATAAGGCGGCCTTTTGACTCTTCTGTTATGTTCTGTTTTGTTTTATGCATGCTGTGTCTTTCTGTCAATAAAGTATATTGAATTGAATTAAATTAAAATTCAACTTTGCATATTAACTTCAGTCACGTGACCGGCCACTTTGTATGACAAGTTGCATTTTCATCTTAAGATTTCAATCTATGTTCCCAGGGGAAAGTTGTTCAGACGGCCCCGTAGCCTAGTTGGTAGTACGTCTGCCTACTGAGCACAGGGTCGCGGGTCCGAATCCCGCCCAGGGCAAACATTCGTGTGATGAACACTTGTGTTTGCCCTGTGTCTGGATGTTGTATATTTAATATATGTATGTATATCAGCTGTCTGACACCCATAGTACAGGCTCTGTAGTTTGGGGTCAGATGGCCGTGTGTGAGATGTCCCACATATATTTTATAAGTAGTACACTATGTTGCAGATAAACTGAGGTAGAGTCTTCCTTTGGGGTAGAGTCTTCCGCTCCCCGGCAAGTCCGGTGAAGCTTGATCCGTTGTACGTTTTCGACTCAATCACAGGACAATTTAAAAAAAATAGAGTAGAATAGAATAGAATAGAATATACTTTATTGCACACCAGTAATAATAAGAAATTCAGTATACAACAGTAAAAGTGTACAAATAGGCGGCCTTATTGCTAAGGTAGCAATTTCTACCAGGCAACCAATGTAAAGGAGAGGCAACGATAACAGCAGCGGGGCAGTGCATTTACGATAAAATAAATAAATAAATAAATAAAGTACAAGCTACATCTACATTAGAACAATACGCGGTACAGAATGCAAAATATATAAAGTACCTATAATTAAAATTATAAACCTAAATATACGTAAAGTAAATATATACCTATATAAACATACGTACACAATACACAAATAGATTCATAACCTATACCCTACATACATACATATTATATTAAATATACATAAATTAATATATATATGTAGGAGCGGCCGAGCCCCGAACGTCATCAGACGGGTTTTGCATGATTGATTATTACAGTACTTCACTTTGTAGGCGACAAGGAAAACGCGCAAGGCAATTTTACAATGTTGTTATAATATTGTCCAAACTTATTAAACAGTAATAATGTCCAACTAATCTCTAAAATTAAACTGAATATAAATGTCCAAATAAAATCTAACACAATTAATTTTAGAAAGTCTTTGTTTTAAACTAAATAACGAGAACGGTTAACGAATCCGTGGGCCGCGCTCGGCAAAGGCTAAGAACAGAGTGCCGGGACTAGCTTTGCAGCCCCTCTCAAAACTTAAAGAATTTTATCACCCACATAGAGAGCCGGCCCACGGCTACGTTCAGCGACATGCCAAATTGGTGATGTCACCACCGTTCTCAGGGTATGTTCGACCCATGTACATCCACACGTCCTGTGCGATAAGGTGGCGATAAGCCCTTAACTTAAACAAATCGTTCGTGAGAACTGGGTAATTAAGATTCCAATAGGAGAAGCGAGGCGCCAGATTTCGCGCCGACACGGCGATCCTGACTTTCACACGTCCTCGTGTGATCCAGGCAGGACCCCACCTGCAAAGATTACACCTCCCTTAAAGCTTCCGTTCGGCTATCCTACCAAACTACCGCAAGTACCAGAGTGTAAGGTCTCCACAAATGAGAACTAAGTGTTAAACATTTAGTGTTATGTTAAAATTCAACAATGAAGAACAGATCTAGTCACATTATAAATCAACAACAGATCAAGTCAAAGAACTGATCTAATCACATTATAAATCAACAAACGTAACTGCAATTCTGACACACACTATGACATTATGAACAACGTGTCCACAAGCCATAACCCAACAGCGACGACCCAGTGTGACATTAAGAACAATGTGTTCAGAAGCCACGGAGCTGGCATGACATTATAACTATAGGTGTTACAAGCCACACCAGTCCACGGAGCTGGCATAACGTTATGACTAGTGGTGTCACAAGCCACACCAGTCCAGGTCTCACATCGCAACGCATCGCTCATCACTGAGCATACCACAGTACCCATCACATGGGCACTCCACTAAGCCCGCGCACCCATTGCTCATCGCCGCCCGCGGCTTCCGATACCAGCTCAACTGGGTTACAGACTTGGCCTTGTGATCGGCAACAAGAACAGGTCGCGAACTAAATATGTCCATTTGAATTGCATTACTATTGTTCTCCAATTGCATTAATATTGTTCTCCGCCGACAACGGTCGAACCTGACTGTTCTTCATCATCGTCATCATCATCAGTTAAAAGCTGTTCCAACTCAGGGGGAACGTCACACTCTGGCATTGCTCGCAAACGTTCATGAGCGTATTTAAACGTTCGATTATTATCCAATGACTTCAAGAGATATCTATCTCCATCAAGTAACTCAATGACTTTAAAAGGTCCACGATATTTAGAATCAAGTTTAGTCTGATTTCTTTCATGGTTCTCAATTAAAACAAAATCACCAACAGCAAATTTCTTTAGATTCGCTTTGGTTTTATCAAATCTGCGTTTATCTTGGATTGCATTTTGATTCATTGAGTTTGCTGCACGTTCTCTGATATCACGAATATCTACCTCAGTTTCATCTTGGTCACCCAGGGCTAACAAAGAAAGCGGTCTCGCTACTTTTCCAATAAATAACTCTAATGGACTTGCCTTAGTAACGCGATTGACTGTGCAATTAAGGGCAAGTTGAACGTCGGGAATAGAGTCTTGCCACGTTTTATCTTTTTTTACTTCGACTGCAGTAAGCATATTTTTCAATGTACTCATAACTCGCTCCACTTGACCATTAGCTCTACATGTTCCAGTAGCAATTAAATGTAATTGGATGTTATTGGAATCACAAAAACTACGAAATTGTCTGTTTGCAAAACACCTGCCTTGATCAGCGATTACTCTAATCGGAGCACCAAATAAACCGATTCCGAATTGTAAAGCTTTAATGGCATTAAGCGTATCAAGTTTAGTGGAATGATGCAATAAAACGTATTTAGTAAACGCATCTATCATTACAATGATGTATTCTTTTGTTTGGTTTGTACCACTCAATTTACCAGTAATGTCAATATGAATTGTATGCCAGGGCACAGAAACTTTAGGTATAGGATGAAGTTCAGCTTGAATTTTACCGGATCTGGACTTTGAAACTTTGCACGTTATACAGTTTTCTACAAATTTTCTAACATATTTGTTCATTTTTGGAAACCAATAAAATTCATACGCTTTGTCTAAAGTCTTTTCCCAGCCTAGATGCATTACAGACTCATGAATATTATTAATTACAGACCATCTGAAAGATCGAGGCACTACAGGCAAACACAATGTCTTAGAGTTACGTTGTAGAACTCTATGTAAAATACCGTCTATAATTTTATAATTACTTGACACTTCACTATCGTCATTTAATTCCGAAACAATCATTTGTAATTCACGATCACGTTGCTGTTCAGCTTTTAACCACGTTTTAGACAATTCTAATAAGTTTACTCGTTTTTCCTGAACTTTTTCTAACAAGTTCTCATTAGATAAAGGATTACGGGACAAAAAGTCTACGTGAAACATTTTCTTTCCATCTTTATAAACAATTTCAAAATCGAATGCTTGTAAGAAAGACGGTGGGCTTCTCTATCTATGAACTCGTGGTGTGAGGTCAAGCTTGTTACGTGTAGCTTGAAGAGAGTTACAATCAGTTATAACAGTAAATTTTCTACCGTGTAAGAAATGACGAAAATGTTTAATCGACTTGACCACTGTTAATGTTTCGAGTTCGTACGAGTGATAATGAGACTCGGGACCCGTCGTCCTTTTACTAAAATAAGCTGCGACGTGCGAATAATCTTGCAATAAATCAATAACTTTGTCACGGTAAAAATCGAAAACGTCTGTGCTAATATTTTCAAAAGTTGTGACACTTTGACTGAAGTCGGTCATTAAATTAACTACATGATTCCTTTTCAAAATAAGACTGTTACTGGAAACTTCAACAGAAAATCCTTGTTTAATTAAATCTTGTCCAATCAATACATCGTATTGCATTGCATCATCTGGCACTACATGAAGAAGCAATTCAATTACAAAACGATCAATGGTAACTTGCGACAGTATCTGACATGTACAGCATACATCGCCATTCCCAATGCCCATTAAAGTGACCACAGATGAAAAACGTTTTCCCATAAACTTATTTGCAACACTTTCTTTAATCAGAGAACATTCAGCCCCAGAATCAAAATAAAAATAGAACGACTGACCGTTGTGAGTAAGGCGAGACGTGCCAACAGAACAGAGGTTGATGCGACGCCGCTGCTCCGCCGCCGCCGGGGACTCTCCAGCGCCGCCACCAGTAGCCGCCTTCGCTGCACACAGCGTAGAGATGTGGCCCATCTGTCCACATTTGTAGCATTGTGGAACAGGCCTCTTCTTAGGGTCTTCTTTCTTCATGTCTTTTCTTATTGGATTTTGCATAAGTTGTCTCATCTTCTCTCGATTACAGTCTTGAATTCTATGGCCAATTTTCCCACAACCAAAACATTTCGAGTCCATTATCTTAGGACGTTTCGACGCCTCTTGACCACTTCTAGGCTCTTCATTTCGGCGTTTTAAAAAGCTATACGCTTGCAGCTCCTTTTGCAGATCGTGACGTGTTTTTATTTCGGTAGTGCATGCAAGACGTCGCAGTCTTGGATCTTGTTGTGCCAATACAGCTAGCACTGTAGAAACTGCAATGTGCTCGACGTCTACATTTTTCCATCGATTAATTAAGTGGTTCACCTGACGACTGGCATAGGCTCCATAATATTCATTTTCTTTGATTTTCTCACCATAGAGTTGCATCAGTGTTGCGGCATGCGTTTCGACAGTTGAGAATCGGCTCAGGAAAATTGTTTTGAATTCCGCCCATGTCATTCCAGCGTAAGTTGCTTGCGACAGCCATGAAGATGCATTTTCTTTCATAGCTTTAGTCAGCGCAATAACAAGAGGGCCTCCCTGAAGTGGGGTTTCCCCTAAACACAACTCGGCGGTCGAACACCACGCCTGTGCATCGCAATCTGGTTTTTCAGGATGAAATTCAGTGCTGCCTGAATTGCCACACTGCTATTCATTGACGGAGACTGAATAGCACAGATGAGCGTACGCAAATGTTCATTTTGCGCCTCAAACAATCTCTTCCATTCATGATCATTTTCGCGATTTTCATCACTTTGCACTCGCGAATTAGTCCCACATTGCACTCGCGACGTGTATCCCCGCTTCTGATGTAGGAGCGGCCGAGCCCCGAACGTCATCAGACGGGTTTTGCATGATTGATTATTACAGTACTTCACTTTGTAGGCGACAAGGAAAACGCGCAAGGCAATTTTACAATGTTGTTATAATATTGTCCAAACTTATTAAACAGTAATAATGTCCAACTAATCTCTAAAATTAAACTGAATATAAATGTCCAAATAAAATCTAACACAATTAATTTTAGAAAGTCTTTGTTTTAAACTAAATAACGAGAACGGTTAACGAATCCGTGGGCCGCGCTCGGCAAAGGCTAAGAACAGAGTGCCGGGACTAGCTTTGCAGCCCCTCTCAAAACTTAAAGAATTTTATCACCCACATAGAGAGCCGGCCCACGGCTACGTTCAGCGACATGCCAAATTGGTGATGTCACCACCGTTCTCAGGGTATGTTCGACCCATGTACATCCACACGTCCTGTGCGATAAGGTGGCGATAAGCCCTTAACTTAAACAAATCGTTCGTGAGAACTGGGTAATTAAGATTCCAATAGGAGAAGCGAGGCGCCAGATTTCGCGCCGACATATATATATGTTACAGGAAATGTATGAAATCCAGGAATTGTATACAATTCCTAGGAAATGTATACAATTCCGGAGCTCGTTAGGAAATGTATGAAATAATGTTTCAAAGATGATTTAATTCACACATATCCTAGGAAATGTATGAATTTCCTAGGACTTGTATAAAATTCCGAACTTGTACTAGGAAATGTATGAAACAAATGCTTTCTGTGAATAAAATGAACAAAAAAAGTGAAAATACCTGTTAAATTGACAATTTGAATGTTTTTCCAATGCTCTCGTTGAAGTAATGCAACAATCATACGGTAAAATATAATATCTTTGTAAGGCTTTTTGTTAATTAAACTTTAAAAATCAGCTATTTATTATTTTTTACAGCGTATCTAGCACGCAAACTATAAATAAAGCTTGTAAAGCTCAAACTTTAATTTGATAAGTAAACAGTCTATCGTTTAAGTAATTAATACGTCACAATGTAAAAGCAAAGAACCAACGTGGTTCTAATTTTTATAACAGACAACCACCATACGTAAATGAAAATCAAAGAAAAATAGTCTGTATGCTTCATCGAATACCACGCAACACCATCCAGCGGAGTTTGGCGGCGCCTATGAGATGAAGTGAGTGGAAGGATATCGGGCGGGGAACTTATTTTGGTGCGTGGTGGTAAATATCCCTTCTGTACGAGTAGTACTATTATATACTTCTATTGTGATAGCCTCTCGTCGCTCTGCTTTCCTCGCTTACCCACTGACATCTTGAATGTATTACATTTCCGATTGCCATTTAGGAAATGTATACATTTCCTAGGAAATGTGTCTAATATAATTTATTTCATACATTTCCGGGCGATTTTAGGCATTGTATACATTTCCTAGGAATTGTATACAATGACGGATTTCATACATTTCCGTTAACATATACAACAATACAATAGTCGGTCATAGGAAAATACAACAACCAAAGTTGATAGGAGAGGTAGGACAGTTTAATAATTGCGGATAAACAACCATTAAACACGGCGTATAATAAAAATACCTGAACATGTTAGATATCCATCCCGGAGTGCAGTAGCCACATTGGGTGCCGTTGAAAGTGGCTAATCGTGTCTGGATCTCATGGTATCCCTTCGTCCTGTTGCCGATACCTTCAACCGTGGTCACTTCCCAGTTGTGGCATGACAGTACTGATACGAGGCACTGGAAGAAGGAACATATTGAGCATGTCGCATCGAAGATCTAATAGAACAAGTGGAAAATGATATAGCCCCTTTACTAAGAGAAACAAGGCGAAAAGGAAATTATATTTGTTGTGTTGGACACTCGCTTTACGAAATTCGCCCCTACTGCTACGGAATAAAAGCGCTCTTAAGGTCAAAGTGTCCAGCCGCGTCTTTTTAGACCACTTGAATACTAAACTAAAACCTTAGAGTATAAATAAAAAACATAGAGTACGCGCACCGCTCCGCTGCCTTTAAGCAAAGCGTAAACAGATTTTCTATGGGCGGTAAAATCAATAACATTTTTCCTGTTCCTCGAGTCATGTTTACAACTTATCACTGCACATTTCACAATTTTCTCCTATTCTCCTATCTGCCTAGTTTGGAGTAAGATAGCCGTGAGTTCTGTTCTCACATATTATTTTTATAATTCAAACTTCATCTATCATCTGGTGAGGGTCGCAAGAAGCCGCTGGATGCGGACAGCGCAGGACCGATCCAGCCCATCTTTGATCATCAGACCATCTTTGTCCAGCAGTGGACGTCTACAGGCTGAAATGATGATACATCGTCTAAAGAAGTAAACGAAAAGCTCACAGAATTGACAGCGAAGGTTTTCATGTCATCATCAGGAGGCACGGCGGCTGTCACAGTAACGACGCACGCGCCACATCCACCTTCGTGGCACATCGCCTTCGTGCCACGCAAGTCCGCCACATTCCTTATGTACTCATTCAGACTGACGTTCGGACCAAAACGACCGTCCACTGAAAATTAAAATGTAATTTTAAACTAGCTTACCGCCCGAAGAAATTCCCGTTATTCCCGAGGGAATCCCGTGCTTCCCGCGTCTCCGCTCACGTTAACAGATACAGAGAAAATATAACGCAGGAGGAGCAGCTGAGTGTAAAGCTAGTTAAAGTAAATTAAAGAATATCATTCACATTTCATACAAAATACAATGTTGGATTGAACCAAAAAGCGAAAATGCCGGCCAAGGAATAAAAGTGTAATTTTCGGGAACACATCGTAGTTTCTATACTTTTTTTTTACTTTTTTTTGTGGATAATAAACAAAAAAAAGGTGATAAATGATCATAATATGCATCATAATAATATTTTAATAATACTTATATTTATTTATGGCACTTTTACTGTTTTGGTCCAAAATGAATGTTATCATTTATTATGTAAAGCCCGACCTGAAAAATAAAACTACGGACTTGAAAAAAAATTATTTGTTTTATGTCAGACTAGCTTTCCGGAGTGCATGCAGTTTCCCGTAGCAATTAAATATTTTCCCGCGGTAAAAACCATCTAAGATGTTGACGGGGATATAAGGTACCACCATGACAAATTTTATTCAAATCGCTCCAACAGTTTCGAAGATTAGCCCGTACAAACAGACAAGACAAACAGAGAAACGAAAAATTTGAATAAAATCTGGATATGTTCTATGTCACTTCTTACAATATCCCCCTGACACGGTTTTTAGAGATATATTTTTTTCTATGTACAGATTTTCGACCTCTAACAGTATTATTACATAGGTATAGGTATAAATAAAGAACACTGCAATTTCATCAATAACTTACATAATGAACAACCAAGTCATGCCTACGTATAATTGCTAAGTATTGGTCTAGTACCTAGTAATAAATTGTCGTATGAGATATGACGTCTTAACAAGCGAAGAGATTATAGCCTGTCTTGTACATCCGGCAGCAGCAACCAATAAGTTACACTTATACTAATGAATGATGCAGTAATTTCAAATAATAGAGTCACTTGCTTATCGAGGTTTACCTACCTCACAGCCCCGCTAGCATAAGTTTCTAAACCTGACCAGACCATAGACGGCCTCGTAGCCTCGTCTGCCTACGAAGCACAGGATCGCGGGTTCCAATCTCGCCCAGGTCAAACATTAAAATTTGTATGATGAGCACTCGCCTTGTGTCTGGATGTTGTATATTTCCACATCCATATTGTACAGGCTCTGCCTAACTTGGTTAGGGTCAAATAGCCGTGTGTGAGATGTCCCACATATTTATATATTTATTTATAGATTAAAAGAGGACCCTAATAAGGATTAGGGCGCGTTCAGACGACGCGCGGCGGCCGCGCGCGTCGTCTGAACGCGCTCTTAGATGTAGTGTCCCCCTACCTGACTCGAGAACTGAAAATCTCCGCCCTGGTTATAAACAGCCATGGTTTATCTGAAAATCCCTGAACAGACTCCGGACCCAGGTGGGTCAAACTAGGGATAACTTGTACAAGTTGTACCGATGGGGATTCATAGGGGATTGTAGGTGTGGTTTGTTTCCCGAGAAAATGGACCATCTCATTAGCTGTCCTTCTTGTCCTGTCTCGCCTGCACGCGAGAGAACTCCATGAAGGCTACTGACGACGCTATTCGAGTCGAGTAGCTGGTTTTTAGGGCGAGACCATGGTCTAAAAAAACAAGGTCTAACACTCCGACCACGTGACTGACACAAGCCCACGTCATTTTGCGCTGTTCATCCTTGTCTATTACACGCATTCGACAAGGATGAACAGGCAAAATGACGTAGAAATGACGTAGGCTTGTGTCAGTCACGTGGTCGGAGTGTAAGACCTTGTTTTCTTAGACCATGGGCGAGACTATCTGAGTTTGCTGTCGACTCGAAAAGAAGAAGAAGAAGAACTAAAGGTCGCGGGTTCGAACCCCGCCTAATGCAAACATTCGTGTGATATGCACGCGTAAAATATAAGTATGTATTGTATATATTATCATCATCATTAACAGCTAATATACATCCCCACCGAGGGGCTCGAGCCTACCCTGAAATCAGGGTGAACAGGCCTTAGTCGACAACGCTGGCCCAGTGCGGGTTGGTCAACTTCATACAAAACCCTTGAATTACTTCGCAAGTGATTTTGAATATTATTTGAGTGTTACCTACTCGTAGATACTTTATTTATAAACATCAAATTATTCGTCTTTAAAATAGTTTTTAATAAGTGGGTTTTCTACTGTAGGGTTATAAAACATTTGGAAGTTAAAGCTTAACTTAATCTGTGTAAATCTCGATGCGGAATTTGGATGGGCAAAGCAAATTAATACAGAACTGTTATCGACAGGTACAATTTATTTGAAAAAGACATATTTCAGCTATGACATTCTTTTTATATAATCGGAGCAGCGCCATCTATTCAATAAAGGTCAAACTACTTACTTAATTGAGCTACCACGATGATCAAGGAAGGATAACATGCAATACAGCCTAAACCTATAAGTTGTTAACTGTTAGCAGTGACGTCTCATAGATGGCGTGCTAACATGCTGCCAGCCACAAATTGACAGAACTAAACGGGGTGAGACATGACATTTGAATTTGAATTTGAATTTGAATTTGAATTTGAGCAGTACCCACCCAGTCATAATTTATAAACATTTGAACGAACCAGAATACGTTCAAATGTCCATTATGTGGCAGTATGTTACGATAGGAAGTGAACCAACAAGACATGTAAATTTCTAAGCAAAAAAATGAAAAATATTAAGCAAAGTAAACAAATATTATGCTAAGACTAATGTCAATTAACTTCCTATTGGATTTTTATGTTTGAAGTTAAACACAAGAAATTAAATATTTATTGTAGATGCAACTTAAATAACATAAGTAAAATAAAGTACATGGTAAGTTATGTTACGTGAATAATTACCTAATATATCGATAAAAACAAACTAATAGTTTATAGGAAGAGGACAAAGATTGATATACGATCTTCTTATTTCGCCTTTGTTAGTTAGAACGGTCGCGACTCTGGTGACTCCATCTAGTCCGTGATGGGTTTGAACGATTCGCCCTAGCCTCCACTGGCAGGGCGGGAGGCGGTCGTCCTTCACCACTACCATCGTTCCAACGTCGAGGTTGGGGCCCTGCGAGCTGCGCCACTTGGTACGCTGCTGTAGAATCCCAATATAGTCGCGAGACCATCTTCTCCAAAAATCTTGCTGCAGCTGTTGTAGCTGCTGGAACAGCGTTAGCCTGTTGACGGGAACATTGTTATACTCGTAGTCTGGTACAGTAGAGGTAGCCCTACCTATCAGGAAATGAGCTGGTGTTAGAACTGTTAAATCATTAATATCGGTATTTGACATCGGACACAATGGCCGCGAATTTAATATTCCCTCCACTTGAACCAATACTGTTACAAACTGTTCATAAGTTAATAATGTTGAACCTAAAATTCTTTTCAAAAAGTATTTACAGCTTTTAACTGCGGCTTCATAAATACCACCCATGTGGGGGGTATAAGCAGGTAAGAAACTCCATTTTATCCCTTCGTTACTACATGAATTTACAATGTCATCAGAATGATTTTTTAAAAATTGGTAAAGATCATTTAGTTCGTTACAGGCTCCATGAAAGGTGGTTCCATTGTCACTCACCATTTGCTGTGGTTTACCTCTGCGCGATGCGAACCTTCGAAAAGCTGCTATAAACGATTCTGTATCAAGACCTGTAACCAACTCAATGTGTATTGCCTTCGTGGTGAAACAAACAAACAAAGCTATATAGGATTTGTAAGTCTTGGCACCTCGTCCACTCCAGGTTTTTAATGTGAAGGGTCCGGCGTAATCTACACCTGTGGTTATAAAGGGAAGTGACGGGGTTACGCGAGTTGCTGGCAGATTACCCATTACCGGCGCGCTGCATTTTGGTCTAGCTCTAAAGCACGTGACACATTCGCGCACTACCTTAGTAACCAAACTCTTGCCACTGATCGGCCAGTAACGTTCGCGAAGAGACGCTAGAAGCAACTGTGGTCCAGCGTGTAGAAGCTTTGTATGGTAAGATTGTACTATAAGTTTTGTAAGTATATGTTTATTATGTAATAGTATGGGGTGCTTCTTATCATATGAATAAGGTGAATTTTCGATACGCCCGCCTACTCGTATTAAACTATTATTTAGGTAAGGTTTCAGACATAAAACATTTGAGGTTTGTGGCAAAGGTTTACCCTTATTCAATAACTTATATTCGTGTGGAAATGAATCGATTTGAGCGAACATAATGAGTTTATCACGGGACTGGTTTAACTCGTCAACTGATAGGGTTATTGATGAATAATTATTTTGGTATTTTTTAATCCGTTCTATAAATCTAAGTACATATGCAAAAACTCGCGTTAATTTTTCTAGCCTTGAATATTTATTGAATAACATAGACATAAACGAGTTAGGTTCGTGTTGAGTACAAACAAAACAATTAATAGCTTCTTCATTACATAACTGACTCATTTTATCTTTAGATGGCCAATTATCAGTTGTTTGCGATAACCATGACGGTCCGTGCCACCATATGGCAGTTTGGGCTAGCTTGGCTGAAGGCACGCCCCTTGACAAAAGATCAGCTGGGTTATGAATAGATGGAACCCAATACCAATCCTTTACGTTCGTTAATTTTTGTATTTCGGATACGCGATTTTTTACAAATGTTATTAATTTATTAGGGTTTGACTTTATCCATGCTAACACAACGTTTGAGTCAGACCATAAAACAATTTTTGACGATTGAAGTTTTAAAACATGGATAACCTTATTAATCAGATTTGATAATAAATGAGCTGCCCTTAGCTCCAACCTAGGTATGGTTTCGTCACGAGCGATTCTCGTTTGTGCGCATAATAAACGTACTAATATACGTCCATTGTTATCTATTGAACGAACGTATACCGCTGCACCGTAAGCGGTCATTGAACTGTCGGCAAATCCGTGCAATTCTATCGTTACGTAATTGGTAATAACAACGTGTCTAGGAATGTTCAACGAGTTTAAGGTAAACAAATCGTTATAAAAATTACGCCACTCATTTTCTAAATAAGGCGGTAGTTTTTCGTCCCAATTAGAGCGGCATTGCCACAATTTTTTAATAAAACATTTTGCTGTTATTAATATTGGGGCTATTAAACCTAACGGATCGAAGATTGCAGACGCAGCGGACAGTACCTTCCTTTTAGTTAATGGTTTATCGGTTAGTTTGTCGTTAAAAGAATACGTGATGTAATCACTGTTGCAGCACCAATGGAGACCTAAAACCTTATGTGGAGTTTGTGCAGTTTGTGTTTGTACGGGTTGTGTTTGTAAGTATTGTGTTTGTAAGGTTTGTGAATTTTGTGGATTGTGTGTTATTGTGTTAATTATAGTTTCTACTACTATTTCAGAGTTTGACTTCCACTTGCGAAGTTTGAAATTTGCGCTTTGAAGTATATTAGCAACCTGGATCGCCGTTTCAGCAACCTTCTCCACGCTGTCACCGCTATGGAGGAAATCATCCATAAAAAAATCTGTGTTTATCGCCTCTGCGGCGTCTGGGTACATGTCCTTGAACTCGACAGCAAGCTGCTGCAAACAACGTGTTGCGAGGTAAGGTGCACACTTTAAGCCGAAGCTAAGTGTAGTTAATGTGTACGTATTTAACTGGTGAGTAGGGTTCTCCCGCCAAAACACACATTGTAGATTATGTTGTTCTGGGTTAATAAAAATCATTCGATACATCTTCTCGATGTCGGCGCTGATTACAAATTTATGTCTACGGAACCGCATTAAAATATTAACCAACTTATCTTGATTCATTCCCCCTTTATATTGGATGTCATTAAGAGACTTTCCCGTGCTGGTTTTAAATGATGCGTCTATTACAACTCTTAAGGGCGTTGTTTCTTTTTGTAAATTAATTACCGCGTGATGAGGTAAATAATTGCAGGGCTCGTTTGAGTTACGTTTAATCATGTGCCCTGATTGTTCGAAATCGCGCATAAAATTTACATATTTAGTCTTATATTCTGAATCACGAGATAATTTATTCTCTAGGGTTTTGAAACGTTTATAGACTGCGGGCTTTGAATGACCCAAAGAAGTGACTGGTTCCTTTAGTGGGATAGTCACCACAAAGTTTCCATCAGAGGTACGTGTGTGTTTTTTAAATACTTTTTCACACTGTTGGATATCATCATCTGAAAACTCTGTAGTCACATCAAATTCTTTGAATTCTGGATTCCTAGTTTGTACAAAATTACAAATAGCAGTGGCAGCCCTAGGTCTAGAAGAGACATGGGTGCCAGACACAATCCAGCCTAGTTTGGTTTTTTGCAATGTAGGCAATCCAGCGCCTAATCGGTATTGGTTATTGTTGTTACACAAGAGATCGTAAAATATTTCTACTCCTATTATCATGTCAATATTACCACCACGATAAAAGGTTGGATCCGCAAGTTGGATATTGTTTGGAATTTTAAATTCTTTAATATTATCAACATAAGAAGGTAGCTTACAGATTGTAGGTACAATGAAAAACGATAAGTTGGTAGAAAATGATTTAAATCTGGATTGAATAGTTAACTGGCATGAATTTTTAATTTGGGTTACATTTTCATTGAACCCTAAAACCTCCAGATTTACTTTATTTTTTGGTAGGTTCAATTTTACGAATGCCGCTTCAGTTATAAAATTAGACTGAGAGCCGGAATCGAGAAGTGCACGTAATGTGTGTAATTGGTTATTGACGTCGAGTACGTCGATCTGAACTGTAGATAAAAATATGGTTTTGTGTAGGTACTGAGATGAGTTAATGTTACTATCTCGACTAGTATGTAGGTTAACAGAATGTTGTGGTGGTTCGTTGTTTGGTTGATTGTTTGGTTGTGGGTTATTGTATAGTGTAGATGGTTTTGGTTGTGTAGTAGAAGTATTAGTGGGTTCATTGGTTTGTTGTTGTATATGTAAAAGTGTATGATGTTTTCCCTTACAGATTCTGCAATGACTCGCGCGGCAGTTAGCGATAACATGATTGGACCCTAAACAATTTACACAAAGTCCTATTCTCTTTACTGCGCGAATGCGTGACGTCACATTTAGTGCCAGGAACTTCGAACATTGCTGAATGTAATGGGAATCTTTACAAAAGGGACAGTGATTGGTAAATACCTTGGGTTTATAGGATGACTTATGATTGGAAGCTGTACCGTGAGCTGGAGAGGACGTGACCACCAACGACTTGCCAGATCCAGTCGCCTGCGTTTGTTCGCTCAGCCTGTCCGAGTCCAGGGATTCCAACAGGTCTGCTCGGGAGCGCAGGAAAGTCCTGAATTCCTGTAACGTTGGCAATTCACGCGAGTTAGTTTTCTCTTCCCATTTATGCTGAAGAGATTTGTCTAACTTTGAAGTTAAAAGGAAAATTAATATGACATCCCAATTATCTGTATTAATAGACAGACTATTTAAGGTTCTGAGATGCTTTGATATATTATCAGCTAAATTTCTAAGTGCAATTGACGTGGATGGAATTGAATCTATATGCAAAAGTGCACGCAAATGGTTAGTGACAAGGACCTTGGTATTATTATACCTTTCACACAATAATCGCCAAGCTATAGTATAACTTTCATCAGAATATTCTAAAGAAGATATGACATTAAGAGCAGGACCAGCCAAACAGCCTCTTAAATATTTAAATTTGTGAACTGGCTTTAAATTAGTATTATGAATAACTGCATTAAATGTCTCTCTAAACTCCAACCAGCTGGTTATTTCGCCATTAAATACAGGTAAAGTAATATCTGGTAATTTTACTGCATCAAAATTAGAGTTCCTTTCGGGTGATGTTTCTGGTTTTTTATCTTTTAGATATTTTTTACTTAGACTGACATTTGAATAATAAGAATTTTCAAAGGCCTCTCTCTCCTGAAGTTGAACTTCATAATCAGAACATAAAGTTTCTATAGTGTCTTGAATTTTTTCAAAGGCACTAAATACTTCAGCAAGTTTAGATAATCGTAGCTCCAAATCAATATTCTCCTTAACAGAGAGAGGTTCCTTAAGGGAACTAATATATTTAATGAACAGGGTGAGTTTGCCTTTAACAACACCACGACTTCTAATTAATTCTTTTAATTTTACTGCAGAATCATCTTCTGCCATGTTGCAAACTAATCAGCACAGGTACAAGAGGAAAGAAAAATAAATAAGTTAAAATTAAGCAAATTCGATAAAATTCCAACTCACTAACTTGATAGGCAAAGCTACTTATCTGTAATTCTTCTTTCTTCAACGACGACGAGTCCTCAGACTAGAAATATTGGTAATCCAATCAGACTGCGTGGCAGAGGTCAAAGTCCAATTGACCATAGGTAAATGCTCTTTCTTGAATTTGATGTCCGTATCCTTATCCACAGCTAGTACGGGTTATTCCGAAGACCTCCAGAAGGAAAGGGCCTCAGGATGCCTCAGCAAACCAAAACCACGCGGTTCGTAATCTTCGAAGACACGCCTTTGTGTCGACCCAAGATGGCGAGTTCCGTTGGATCACGATGCGCGATTCCTTTCTTCCTTGCTCCGTTTGTATGTTTATTAATCTGACTCCAGGCGATTTTTATACTATGGAGCCTGATCTTCGGGTGAAATTGGGTCACCACATGTAAATCTCGATGCGGAATTTGGATGGGCAAAGCAAATTAATACAGAACTGTTATCGACAGGTACAATTTATTTGAAAAAGACATATTTCAGCTATGACATTCTTTTTATATAATCGGAGCAGCGCCATCTATTCAATAAAGGTCAAACTACTTACTTAATTGAGCTACCACGATGATCAAGGAAGGATAACATGCAATACAGCCTAAACCTATAAGTTGTTAACTGTTAGCAGTGACGTCTCATAGATGGCGTGCTAACAATCTGAAATAAATTATTATATATGAAAGACAATCTTTTTGCAAATTATTTTATAAATTTTTGTATACGACTTGAGGCATTTTCTTGTCTTTTTCATATAGATTGAAAGTTTATCGACCAACCTCATGAATGAAGTCTGAAGGAAGTCTGGTGTCAGAATTAATGAACCGTTTAAAATCAATCGCAAATAACGCTCAAAAATATGTTCATCATCGTAAATCTTAGCTAAATAGTCAAAAACTACTAAACATGCTATAGTAGTCTTCTAGCTGCTGAATTGCGATAAATCTGTTGCGATAAATCTGTTGGGCCATTCACAGAACATTTAAAAGAGGTCCATTAGCCGGGTACAGGAATCAAGTTGAAAAAAACAATCAAATTACCTTTGTGTTCTTTCCCATTGATTTTGAAAACAATATGCGCCATTCCGGAGCTTATCAATATATTCACCAAATAAAAATACGTATATTAAGTTAGTTTCATCGTTTGTAAGTTTATATCACAAATTATAAATAACTGAGTAACCGCGCGTGCAGCAGTCACGACTCACAGCGATCGAGTTAGAAACTGGTAAAAACTAGAAACAGGTTATCATCATGCCTTTAATTGTGGTCTCTACACCCCATCAAGTTTTAATATATCTGCGCTATGTTCAAAACAATTATTATTATTATAATAGAAGATTTAATTTTAATTTCAATGAATCAGATCAGGCAGATGGTTTATTCCTCATTACAGCATGTCTATTAACTAATAACAAATAATATTATTATGTTATACAGGTTGTAAGTTAGCAAAAGTTCTCACCTAAATGTATTAAGATCTGATATTTTTTTCCAATGAAGGAAACTTTATCTGGAAAGGAAAATTAAAAATTTTACTTTTCCATACAAAATAAACAAATCCTATGAAATGAACGTTAAAAGAATTAAACCTTCTGCAAAAACCGGTATACAAAAGTCTGGGGCTATTTTTAATCGTACAGAAACTGTTAATCGTGGCGTCATAGTCTTTAATTTTTTTTATAAAATACTGTTTTTGTTTTGCCACTTCATGAAAATAAAAATTTGTCATGTAATGTAGTCAGTAGAAACATTAATTCCTGTGGGAATAAGGAATTTCCCCACGGTAAAATTTAGCCTATGTTACTCCCCAAGGTCTATTCTATCTTTGTACCAAATTCATAAAAATCTGTTCTGTATTTCGAAGCATTCAATGCAACCAAAGAAACAAACAATCAAATATTTCCTTTTAATAATATACTCTCATAAAAAAATCCTTCATGATCATCATAATTATAGCCTGTAGACGTTTAGGTACTGCTGGATAAAAGCCTTCCCCTTCTGTATACGCTTGTAGTAATTTCAGATATTCAAAATTCTTTTTGTGAGTACTAGAGTATCCAAAGTAACCAGAAATAGGATACAGGACTATTTATAAAATACAGAATAACTGGCTTTTCCAGTTCTTCAACTTGGAAATAATATTTACGTGGGAAAATATGCGATTCCTATGGAGTTTATCAAGGAGTTCTTAGTATAGATGTACGCATCGCATATTTTATGTACGATTTGAATATTTATTGTTGAGCTAACTTCAATAACTTGTTGTGAACTTTTTATTCTGAAGTAAAAACTTGTCCTTGTAAGTTGGAGGCAAGGATGGTTTTTACAAATTTTTTTAGTATTATTATTCCAATGCTAAACTTATCTATCATCATACTTTTTTGGTGCGGCAAACGTAATAGGAATGTTGACTGGCTTTTTTCTCTTTGGACTGGCTACTAGGATGATAGAAGTTCTGCTAATGGTTATTCGTTTTATGAAACTTCAAAACAATATTTTCATAGAGTAATACAAAATTTTTGCCTCCCAGATTTTTTTTTATTTAAACTCTAAGTCTAAATCTATTTTATATTGAAAATTTGTTCTGAGTGGCCCCACACTAGCGTATTCAGAGCGTCGTCGTCGTCGTCGTGCCAACGTCCGCACAACATGATAAACTAGAATCGAATTTCGTTACCAGCGCATCCATAGAATACATTTTACCCGTGTCGTTTCAAGATGGAAAGGTTAGTTTAACTTTGAACCTATATAACTTCGTTCAGACTGAGTTTAGAGTTATACATGCCGTACCTACTATGATTCGATAGTTATGTTGTCTAGATTAAGAACGATTTACTAAGGACTCATAATGGGGACGCTTGAAAAAAAGGCACCAGTTTTAGGCATTGGCTTTTACGACGCAAACTAACATAA
The DNA here is from genome assembly GCA_948473455.1 of Teleiodes luculella. Classification (NCBI taxonomy): domain Eukaryota; kingdom Metazoa; phylum Arthropoda; class Insecta; order Lepidoptera; family Gelechiidae; genus Teleiodes; species Teleiodes luculella. The sequence continues at coordinate 897,544 of OX419596.1, forward strand.
TAAACCTAAGTTTAGCCAGCTAATCTTAAGTTTATGCACAGTATAAATATAGTATGTACTACGTACATTACAGTAGGATAACTTCGCGGTTTTCTGGGATTGAACGAATGAATGAATTACATGCTGTAGGGTTGAACACTGCTTGTTTTTCTTGACCACTTGTTAAGTTTGCAAATAATTACTTAAAGTAAAGCCTGGCAAAATAAATAATAACCTGCTCTAGGGGCGTCCCATTTATATTTTTATGACTATGGCAACTATTTCTCTTATAAAATTAGTTCCGTTAAAATTCAGAAATATGGCGAGGTTTTCTATTTTTTTGGTTGGCCTTTATTAAAACGATTTAATTTGAATATAACAGCATTGAAAGAGACTATATTTTAATCCCCCGTGCTTTATAGAAGAGAAATATATACCTAGTGAGTCCGATTACTTTAATAATAGCTCAAGGTCACGAACGACTACCTGTACTACAAGAGAAGTAGGTAGAAACATTCTTATTTACCAGTAACTACGTTTAAAAAAACCTCAAAACACTAATATACAAATTGTAAAGAATAATCTTAATAATAATCTTAATCTACTTACCTCATTGACACACTTGGTAATTTAAAATATTAATTTCTTGATTACTTAATTTAAACATCCATACACGGAACAATATCTCATGTTATTTGGCATTGCTTTTATTATTTGTTTCTCTAAATGACGCAAAAAAAAAAATATTTTGATTTTACGCCCGTTCGGGAGAGTGGCACAGCCCTGGCTGTTGCAGCCCGAAGTACCCCGAGATTTCGAAGCGCGCCAAAATGACACTTTTGTATGGAGTTACACTACGGTATACGGTGGTTTATGTTAACACCTACCTTTAGCCGTAACATAATACACGTAGGTATGTAAAATGACTAAACTAAAGGTAGGTAAGGCATTGGGCTCAATTCTGCCGTGGCTGCTAAATAAATTAACTCTGATTTAAGTTGTTGGTCCCTTTCATTCATATGGGAATCGAAAAGGATGGGAGATGAATGAATTTAATTTTGAATGAATGATATTTAAAATAAGCAGCGCAGCTGTTAAATTCAGAGTAATTTGGACGGGATGTTTTTAAATGCCTGCTAAACTAGAGTTTGGCACATGAAAGTAGACAATGAAAAAACGCGGCAATTTTGAATAAAATAATTCTGGCAACTCCGATTCTATAGATTTAGGTACCTAATTCGATACTTTTTCTTTCTTTTTCTTTTTTGTATGTAGTTTTGTTGCCAGTACAATGTTTTCCAATAAAATTTCATCGATTGTCTACGACGTCTCTAAATGTAGGTTGGCAATCACCTGTCCCTTTTCGTTCTTAAGAACGCGAAAGGGACCAATAATTTTTAAATTTAAGTTCGATCGTAATAATGTAGAATCGGGCCCATTGTTGCGTGCTGGCTACGCTTAGATTAAATCAGCGACAATTTGATAATGTAGCTGCCACAATGTATTTCCGTCCTAGAATGGTAATGTAATGATGATTGTAATTTCAAAGCCAATTTTAAACATCCCGAAACAATTTTTCTAATGGCTGCAATAATGTTGCTATGTAATATGAGTGTAGATTGTAGAAAATTAATACTTTTCTCGAGGGGCTACAAGACTTTTAGCCTAAACTATTGATTTAATAAGAACTAATACTGCTTACTCTTCGTAAACGCTAAGAGCCCATCCATTATGTCCCCACTGAGGGGTTCGAGCCTTCACTGAATTAAGGTAATAAGTCCTTAAACGACAAAACTATGAAAATGACACCCAACACTTTGTTACATAACAGATCAATATGGTAGAAATAGTACATACATTTCAATGATGATGATTATTTGTCGGTTTCATACTACTTCTAATGCATACAGATGTATGTACATACGAATAGTTCTTATAACATCCTTGTACGAGATGTATTTAGATAAAATGTAGAAAAAAAGTCCTTAAACTTATATCATAGAGTCCACAGCTCTTTGATCCACAGAATTGACATGCACGTGACAATTTTGCTAAGTTCAAAACATAGAGAAAAATTGTTTATAATCCGTTCAAAATTATTGGTAACGATTTATGTTATAAATGCAAGATAAAAACCTAGTATCCTATTGATTAATGTTCGTAGCATTTTAATTGCAAATCGAACATTCCTGGATTATTCTTGCAACTGCTTATTTAAACCGTTTCAAAGATGAATTTGAAAGATATTGGCTCATGTCTAGGATTAGTTGATTTGCACTTAACTTTACTTTGCGTGTCCATACTGAACCTATTAGTTGGGGTAAGTACTAGGGTGATTCATATAAGACCGAAAAATTTTTTTTTTGTTTAAATTTGTGTCTCAACTTTTTTTAATGGTCTACTCCACTTAGTACGGCTTGCTAGCTAAAAAATATAAGGATATCGGTCCCATCTGGCAGAAAGTACGAAACTTGGCATGAATGTAGCTGTCATATATGTGCTTCAATATCGATATGGAAACACTTCGATAAATTATTGTTTCCCCCCTTTCCCCCCCCCTTTTATCTCCCTCATTCTGGTTTTTTGAATTTTATACTAAAACAGTACGTCTGAGGAGTTTACTTTTCAGAGATCAAATCATCGTCGATAAATTGCCTACAAAACGATACTACATTTTATAGTGCTAAGATTAATATATTTCTCTATACAGCCATCAACGTTTTATGAAATTTTAAAAACAGGCACACTTTTTTCTTCCTTACTTCATTTATAGGAAAACGACAAGAGTGGTGATAAAATGGTCTATAGAAGTCAACTACCTTATACATTAAGCTAAAAAATGACATTTACTTCATAGTCGTAAAGGCATTACTTCTAGAGTTACAGCTCACCGCGTCTGACTCAAGTACTCTTTTTTTTACCTTTTTAGAATACATCTTTCTGTTAACTTTGTTTAGCGTAGATTAGATTCAGATTTTCCAATTAGAAATAAAACAGTCCATGTACTAATCTAGGCCACAGTCTATTTACATGTAAAACTAGCTTTCTGCCCGCGGCTACGCTTGCGTTGTGTTTTGACATTTCCGTATTAATTTTTAACTATCCCACTTTTTTCCGTGATTTTAAAGTATCCAACATGTTGACCGAGTATATAAGGTACCACCATGCAAAATTTCAGTTCAATCGGTCTAACAGTTTCGGAGATAAGCCCGTAGAATGTACTGCGCCGTATGAGTTACTAAAGTTTTTTAACTATCTCACGGGAACTTTTTAATTTTCTGGGATTAAAAGTATCTAAGATGTTGACCGGGATATAAGGTACCACTATACAAAATTTCATTGAAATCGGTCGAATAGTTTCGGAGATTAGCCCGTACAAACAGACAAACAGAGAAACAAAAATATTTTTAAAAAATCTGGGTATGTACTATATCGCTTCTTACATCCCCTTGAATAGGTTTATAGCATTTTTTTTCTATGTACAGATTTTATAGATTTTTTTTTGTTTTTCTTTGCACGGGCTAATCTCCGAAACTATTCGACCGATTTGAATGAAATTTTGTATAGTGGTACCTTATATCTCCGGTCAACATCTTAGATACTTTTAATCCCAGAAAATTAAAATGTTCCCGTGGGATAGTTAAAAAACTTTAGTAACTCATACGGCGCAGTATATTCTACGGGCTTATCTCCGAAACTGTTAGACCGATTGAAACGAAATTTTGCATGGTGGTACCTTATATACTCGGTCAACATGTTGGATACTTTAAAATCACGGAAAAAAGTGGGATAGTTAAAAATTAATACGGAAATGTCGAAACACAACGCAAGCGTAGCCGCGGGCAGACAGCTAGTTTTACATGTAAATAGACTGTGGCCTGGATTAGTACATGGACTGTTTTATTTCTAATTGGAAAATCTGAATCTAATCTACGCTAAACAAAGTTAACAGAAAGATGTATTCTAAAAAGGTAAAAAAAGAGTACTTGAGTCAGACGCGGTGAGCTGTAACTCTAGAAGTAATGCCTTTACGACTATGAAATAAATGTCATTTTTTAGATTAATGTATAAGGTAGTTGACTTCTTTAGTCCATTTTATCACCACTCTTGTCGTTTTCCTATAAATGAAGTAAGGAAGAAAAAAGTGTGCCTGTTTTTAAAACTTCATAATACGTTGATGGCTGTATATAGAAATATATTAATCTTAGCACTATAAAATGTAGTATCATTTTGTAGGTAATTTATCGACAACTATTTGGTTCTTGAAAAGTAAACTCATCAGTCCTACCGTTTTTGTAGAAAATGAAAAAAACCAAAATCAGGGAGGTAAAATGAGGGAAAAAGGGGGGGGTAATCATTTCTCAGCGTGTTTCCATATCGACATTGAAGCACATATATAAAAGCTACATGTATGCTAAGTTTCATGCTTTCTGCCAGATGGGACCGTAATTCAGGTTAACAAGCCGTACTAACTGGAAAATAAGCTGTTATTTTTTTTTATTTTTTTTAATGATTTTTAGGGGTCGCTACGGTCGATTGAAAGTTATAAAGTTCAGTCAAAAACAAAACTTTTAATGAACAGTTCTCAACCTATCAGAATACAGTATTTTAATTAAAAAAACTAAATATTAACTTTATAACATCTCAAATTTGTATATTAAGATAAAAAAACCATCAGTTTTACATCAAATTAGCCTTATTTACATTGGGGGTTTTCTGTCTGTAATCATTAACTAACAACATAAAGTACTGTTTCTGCTCCTCATTGTTTGTGTGCCATTTATTATAGGTACTCTTCCATCAATGCGACACCCCTTTCAGCCAGGTCGTTAACGATTCTCATATTTTGTACATCTTCTTTAGATGACTTGTAGCTTTCTTCCCATATCTCACGATCTTTTTGAAAAAATCGGATAAAGCACCAGTTATTTTAAATTTCGTCGTGTTATTCGACTACTTTGGTCAAAGTTTGGTTATATTATTCAAATTCTACTAAGTATTTTAACATTTACAAGTCATTTGCAGGAACCATGCAAGATACTGGAGCTGTAAACCAATATTTTGCGTAAACACTTAAAACAAATATACAAATATTTGTGAGTGCCTTTGTTTCTTTGATTGTGATCTTAAGCTGGTTTTCAGAAAGATATATTTTTAATGCATAATTATATGGCTTTTGCCGTCCAACGTGCACGATGCATTCCAGCAGAGACCTTAAAGGAGACACTTTCCAGGAATACCTCTCAAAAATATGATGAATAAATGCAGCTGGTTCTTTGTAATCATCGCGAGGCTGGAATTGTTACAATTGATTATTAGCAAAGGCAATCATGTCTGCTGCGATGTTTTCAACATAAATCCAAGTAGATTGTTCAGATACAGCAGTTTGGAAGTCTTTCTGTTTAATTTTTGGCCGGTAGTTCTTAAATCTTTTGAAAATTAATATTTCTGGTCCACTCGAAGGTCCCATGGCTGAAACTACGCTTCAAGTACAATTTCTCAATGTGATGCCAACATGCAAGCCAGATCAATTCTTTATATATTTGTTGCTCTATTAAAATGCAGGCCCCATTGATTCGCCCTGTATTCGATGCTGTTGTATCGAAGCACATAGGTACCTACATTTAATTTTTTCACTGAACTAAGGATCCAATTAACCATATTTCAGTCCTTTTTAGTGTATTTATGGTATTCGAAGTCATTTTGCATAGGAAATCAACAATAATCACAATTATTATTAAGTCAATTTCGCGCCCGTACGAATGCGGCCACACTAATAACTTGCATTTATTTGATGCCACTTGATAGTTAGTGTGGGGGCCGGGGGTGCCAGGGGAAAGAGGGGGTAGGGCGACGCTTTACGTGTTTTCTTGCATTTTTGGTTTGTATTTATTCCGTTAAGTAATTTAAAGTGAGGTAAGTCCAACTTCATAGAAGGCGCATAATTTTCGAAAATTTTAAAACTTTCAAGGTCAGTAGCGACCCCTAAAAGTTTAATTAAAAATTCGAAAAAAATACTAGGTCATTTTTTGATAGGTAGATCACTTTAAGGGGTTGAGACTTGAAAATATAAAAAACTATTTTTTATGAATCACCCTAGTAAGTACACACAACCACAGAAAGAAATACCCTGTGCAACTGCAATCTTTTCGTCAAATTAAAAGGGGGTACTCGTACCACTTCTGTCTGGCTGATCGTACGCTATCGGCACGTACCAATGAGTTTTTGAATTCATATGTACTTTTATTCGACGCTCTTACGGTGAAGGAAAACATCCTGAGGAAACCTGCACACACCTGCGAAATAATTCAAGGGTTGTGTGTGAAGTTGACCAACCCGCACTGGGCCAGTGTGGTTGACTAAGGCTTATTCACCATGACATCAGGGTAAGCTCGAGCCCCTCGGTGGAGGGGGGCTTATATGAGCTGTTAATGAATATCAGAAAACACAACGTTTCCTCTGGACATCGAAAAAGCGTCGGTGACCTAGGTTGTCTCCAATTCGGAGGTGCGGGTTGAAACCTCGACACATACCAATGAGTTTTCGATTTAATTATGTACGTTTATTCGACACTTTAACGGTGAAAAAACCTGCTCACACCTGCGAAAAAATTCAAGGGTTGTGGTCGATGGCCTGCTTAACCTGATTCGGCCTGAAGGAGTCTTAAATCTTAATCATTCTGACAATGGTGTCAGAAATACCGCGGGGTCTGTGAGGTAGGTTAACCTCGAAACCCACATGATAAGCAAGCGAAAGCAATAAAAAATCTTGTTTTTTTAAGATGGTGTTCTGTGCCGATTCTGTATTGAGCTTCTTACCTGTTCTAACCATGGGAGACTTGTTGAATAACTTGTTATTGGCTGAGGAAGAGACGCCACGTATCTTCATAGTGTTGCCGCATATAATCTTCCTTGTCTTTTCACTGGTGCTGCTATTCGGTGTGCTTAAGGTACCTATGGTCTTTCATTCAGGAATCAGGCCTCGACTCTCGCTCAGGGGCTTTCACGATGCTAAGGATGTCCATCGCGATCCAACGCGGCAACGCAGTAGATTTTTAAACCCAAAAAACGGGCATGATCTTGTTTCTGTCAAAACGAGATAGAGCTTTTCAATATAACTGATATAAGAAATCTTCCGTGTGAAAGAAATAAGCAGTTTTATTTTAGAACATTTTCTCTGTTAGCGTAATGGGCACCTTTGGAAGGGACGGGTTGTATTACGTTACGTCTTGTAACTTTGTTATATTATGTTTTAAAGATATTGATACTTATTTTATGAGAATATCGCCTTGGTCATTGAAAACGAATTTATCAATTATTAGGTACTTAAATACTATCAAATATCTTGTATTTGACTAGACATATAAAAAAAAAGTTTTCAGTTAAATAAACATTTTATTAAAATAGAATACTTATTAAATTATTTTTCTTTTATTTGCAGAATCAAGTTCAGTGTCTATACGTCTACCTAATATACGGAATCGGTCGGATATCGATAGCTATGTTCACTCTGTTCGTTTTGTTGGGAAACTACTTCGGCTCCACAAACTTCTACATAGCTTTGAGGTCCCGTTACATGGGGACTTTCATTGCGAGTTTGTGTAAGTATTCGTAAATATAGTAAAGACTTACCAGAATAATAAAAAACCCCGCCATATTGTGGAAATACAATGGGACTTTTTAAAATGGCGGTTGTTGAAATGCCCCTAAAAACAGGGATTTGGTTTTTCTGGTCATGTTTCTACTGCAACTACACTAATAAAATAATAATAGGGAGCGTAGATGGCCAAGTGGCTAGGGCCTTCGGAACTTCAATTCGGAAGTTCCCGGGTTCGAACCTCGGCACGTACCAATGTGTTTTCTATTTTCGAATTCGTATGTACGTTTATTCGACGCTCTTACGGCGAAGGAAAACATCGTGAGGAAACCTGCACACATTTGCGAAGTCATTCAAGGGTTGTGTGTGAAGTTGACCAACCCGCACTGGGCCAGCGTGGTCGACTAAGGCCTATTCACCCTAATTTCAGGGTAGGCTCGAACCCCTCGGTGGGGACATATAATGAGCTGTTAATGATGACACTAATACTACGAATAGATAAAACATTTTTTTACAACTAGAAAAAAAGCTTACCTTACTTACGATTCCTGTCAATCTTGAAATATATTTTTCAGTGACGTTACTGAATTGAGGGGTTCTTGAACCCCACACGAACACGATAAACAAGCTAGCAAGCGAGTAGCGTTTCACGCCATTTTTTAATATAGTCAGCAAAGAAGTTATTTTTGCAACAAAGCAGGATTTCCTATATTAGGTAATTTTCTTACTGACTGACTGACTACTAAATCAACAAAATGAACAATTTACAAAAATATATTATGTTTACTGATACGCTACCGACTCAAAGATTTAAATTATTATTATTTTTTCAGTTTATAACGCATATTCACTACTACTAATACGATGGACTATTATAGACATTGCATATAAGAGAACCGACGAGAAAATCAAAGTAATATCCGGTCTTAAAAGAAAAAATATTCCACTTAAAAAGAAATCTCTTAGTTTAGACGATGCTGCAGTTTGACCAATAAAAAGTAATACAAATATAAATTATCCAAGTTGTATTCATTTTAAACTGTATGTACAGTACAGAAGCCAGCACATGCGGCTGGACACTCGCACTACAGATAACCCTACCTACTTATAAATGAATTCAAAGTGTCCAATATAATTTCTACATACGATTCTACATATTACGCTCTAAGTTAAATTTAAAAATAATATTTCCCTTTCACGCTTTTATTCCCTCGTTAACGACGAAAAGGGACAGGTGATACGCGTAGGTAGTTCGCACTCTTCGCACTAGTTTTAGCAGGCATGCGAAAACATCCCACTTAAGCTGAATTTGACAGCTGCGCTGCTTATTTTGGATATCATTCATTCAAAATTAGAATCATTCATTTCCTATGTTTTCCGATTCCCTTAAGAAAGACCAACAACTTTTTAGAGATTTTAGCGGTCACGCCGGAATAGAGCCCAATGTCTATATTTATGATCCGAATCTCGGCAAATATTGTTCCCCTGTTTTTTTTGGTCCCTGGGTACAATTCACACAAATATATCAAAATGGTTTTTGATTAGGATTAACTAGAAATAGTAAACTCACCATTACCACAGAATACCAAATAGTAGTCCCTACAGAAGCTCCACTAGGCGACATAATTCAAATAAATTGCAACCCTATCTCCGTTATAATAAAGTGCAATTCAGATCGCACGGCGCTAGGCGAAAAAACGAAGTTGCTGCATCTCTTTCTCTCGCGTTGCGCTATCTCTTTTGCCACTCTACTAACACCTTTAGGGCTGTCGTCTTTGAGAAAATAAAACATCTGATTTATTAACCTATAAGGTACCTACCTTTTACTCAAACAAATGATGGTTCAAATAAACCAATGCTACTACTATTTACTAAGTAATAGTATTACTCGTATTATAATGTTTGCAAACTATATTTACTCGTCAGTAGGTAGGTAAGTACTTTAGTTTATGAAAATACGTCATAATGTTACTGTAGGTTTGTCAGAGAAAATTATGAGGACAAGAAAAGAGATCTAAAAAAGACATCCGATCCAGTCCTTTTCCTTTTATTTTTGCATCCATAAACACATCAGCATTTGTCGTATTGTTGTGAAGTCATTTTCGTAATTTGAGCGAGCGGAGCGGCGCGTAATAACGACGCGTCACGCGCGCCCGGCGACTGTTCGCGTACTGATGTAGCTAGCCCTGCCTTTCATCGGCCGGGGCGATATTTCGCCCGTCATACCTATTCTCACGAGTGGAACCCCCCTGCCATTACGCAATTTTTTACACTGAGATAATATTTCGGAGTATTTTTAGTATAATTAAATAAAACAAAATAATGGATTAAAATATAATAAATTTTATTTATTCATAATTAAAATGATAACGATTAACTATAGCTTTCACAGTGATAGGATAATAAGACGCATATTCTATTTTCATTATAGATCTGTAAAAAAGTATGGAAGGAAGAAAGAAATTCCCCAAAACAAAAGCGCATTCCATACCACCCGACACCCGACAGTCGAATATGCGTCGTATTACCGAAGCACTAAGGATCACTTCATAAGGGCGTGTACAATGGCGGGCGCGTTAAGAGCTTTTAAATCGGCGTATGTTTGTCCAGTGCCTACGAACACTATCGGCTGCCCTGTTATGTACGTCATAGATATGGCCGCCCCGACCTGTAATTCAATAAAAAAAAGTTAAAAAAAAAAATGCTCATATTCGATGACTCAGCTTAATATTTGTGAACTCGCCAGAAAAGATCATGTAAGACTTACTGGGACGTTTTCCAGAAAAAAAAAAGAAACCCTCCAACAGATGGCGCGAGTAAATAATGAGTAATAGTGAGGTGACAAAAAATCTAGTAAACAGGCCTTTAAATCTTCTTTCTCCTCATTTCGGACTCAAAAATATATGTGAAGTGTTTCATTTTTTAATTTCTAAATGCCGCATGCCACAATTTGATACAACAAATACAGGAAGATGTTTTAAAAAATTATCTAACTACGATGTTGCCTCAAAATAAATTATGCTGTCGCATGCCGCAAATAAATTATGCATCAATTATGTAGCATGCAACACTTGCATTTCGTTGCCTCGGGTTGCCTTCATTTACTTATTTTTTTAAGCTTTGGTTAGCTTAGGTCTTTCTTAACTACGAAAAGCCTAAAACAAGGTTAGTGCAAACGGGTGTTAATCACTACATAGTCGCTAAAACAAAGTCGCTTTCTCTGTCCCTATGTCCCTATGTATAAAAATCTTTAAAGCTACGCAACGGATCTTGATGCGGTTTTTTTAAATAGATAGAGTGATTCAAGAGGAAGGTTTAATGTATAAAACATAATATACTTAAGGATGACCCACAATAACCATTTTCCCGTGTGGAGCCGGGGCGGGCGGGTCGCTAGTGTCCCTATAAAAATATTTACTGGTGGGTCGGACTAGGGATAACTTATACCGATGGGGTTTCATAGGGGACTTTAACTTGGAGTGTAGGTGTGGTATGGTTCCCCAGAAAATAGACCATCTCATTAGCTGCCCATCTTGTCCTGTCACCTGCACGCGAGGGGACTTGATGAAGGCTACTGACGACGCTACTCGTGTGGCTGGTTTTTGGGCCGAGACTCTCTGAGTTTGCTGTCGACTCGAAAGAAGAAGAAGAATATGTCGTTAACAGCTCCTATATGTCCCCACCGAGGGGCTCGAGCCTACCCTGATACCAGGGTGAATAGGCCTTAGTCGACCACGCTGGCCCAGTGCGGGTTGGTCAACTTCACACACAACCTTTGAATTTCTTCGCAGGTGTGTGCAGGTTTCCTCACGATGTTTTCCTTCACCGTAAGAGCGTCGAATAAACGTACATATGAATTCGAAAATCGAAAACACATTGGTACGTGCCGGGGTTTGAACCATCGAACTTCGGAACGGAAGTCAACGGGCCTAGCCACTTGGCCACCGACGCTCTTACTAAATCAATATGTATATAAATATAAATAAGAATATGTACTTAGTTGATAAGCTAGTGACCTTGTCATCGATGGTGTCAAACTTGGTGAGCACGATGCCGTCGATGCTCCTGGGGCTGGCGCTGCAGCTGTGGTCGGCCAGCGCCTGGTTGAACTTCACTAACTGGTCCACAGCCTCGTTGCCCACCAGAGCCTCGCCCACGAACAACACCAGGTCCGGGTCGTTCACCTGCCACACAACACACAAACAACCACATTAAAACGATCCGAAACGAACGAAATGAACGAAATGAACGAAATGAACGAAATGAACGAAATGAACGAAATGAACGAAATGAACGAATTGAACGAAATGAACGAAATGAACGAAATGAACGAAATGAAAGAAATGAACGAAATGAACGAAATGAACGAAGTGAACGAAATGAACGAAATGAACGAAATGAACGAAATGAACGAAATGAACGAAATGAACGAAATGAACGAAATGAACGAAATGAACGAAATGAATGAAATGAATGAAATGAATGAAATGAATGAAATGAATGAAATGAATGAAATGAATGAAATGAATGAAATGAATGAAATGAATGAAATGAATGAAATGAATGAAATGAATGAAATGAATGAAATGAATGAAATGAATGAAATGAATGAAATGAATGAAATGATTGAAATGAATAAAATGTACCTTGATGAGCTTGGCGAGCGCGCGCATGAGCGGCTCGTTGTCCTGCATGCGGCCCGCCGTGTCCACCAGCACCACGTCCGTGCGCCCGTCGCGTGCGCACTTGATCGCCTCCAAAGCTATGCCCGCCGCGTCCTTACCTACACACACACACACACATACACATCATTTATTTGACAAAACAATACAACATACACCACAGAAATTATTATAATAATTAAAAAACAAAAAAACACGTTTCCTGTCCGCCATCTTGGACGTCCGCCATATTGGATTTTAGTCACGTGACTATAGAAAATTTATATTTATTTAGCTTACTGCGTGAACGCAACGTATCCGAGGGTCGTTTATGTCAATCGGTAGCCTGGCTCTTGGAAATTCAGTCGCTATGGAGCGTTTCCGTCATAAGTAATTTTAGTGTTCAATTAAATAAGTGCCGTGAACGCAAGGGTCTACATTTACACGATATTGTTTTTTAGAAATAAATCCCCAAAAAGTGTATTTTAATAATTAATAATAATAATAATAAACATTAAAAACGAAAACAAAACATTTTTTTCTATATATACGGCTTACTTTTTTTTTAATCGACCTACTAAATATTTTTATTTTATTTTATTTTTACGCATTACGCACGCTGCTGTATGGAGCTCTAACATGCTCATGTAAAAAGTATCGGATCCGACGATAGGTCCCGCCATCTTGATGCTCACCTGTATTCAGTGCCAAGGTTGTATCAGGCCTCCGTCACTCTATGTACTTGCGCCCTATAACTACCTACCGCCCGGCCGAGCGGTCTCGGGCCGACCCAGGACCAATTCCCCATTGTCTAAACGTGTGACGTAGAGTGCCGCAATACAAGAGAGAGAGAGATGCAGCAACTACTTCTTTTCGCCTAGCGCCGTGCGATCTAAATTGCACTTTATTATAACGGAGCTAGGGTTGCAATTTATATGAATTGGGTATGCTTAATTTTTTGTGAGAGGTAGAAATACGAAAACCATTTGGAGATTTATTTTCATATTTTTCTCTCAAAATACGCATTGATTGAGTTTAAATGTCCAAAAAACCTAATGACTTTCATTTGACCCGTGTGACGTCACGCTGCCACACGTTGCAGTTAGCTTTTATAAGATTGATAAGATTGAGGAATAATATTATCTAAACATTTTATTATTCATTGAGAAATCCCCTATTCTTCTCATAGTATTGTTTTGTTTGCCTCTTTTATGTCGCCTAGTGCAGCTTCTGTAAGGACTATTATTTGGTATTCTGTGGTTGTATAGAGTGCTTACCATGGTCCAAGAAAACAAGGTCTAACCGTTAGACCACGTGACTGACACGAGCCTACGTCATTTTTCGCTGTTCATCCTTGTCTATTAACACGCATTCGACAAGGACGAACAGCGCAAGATGACGTAGATTTTTGTCAGTCACGTGGTCTAGTGGTTAGACCTTGTTTTCTTAGACCATGGTGCTTACCGTATCCCTTCTCGTAGAGCGTGACCATGGTCTTCCCTTGATGCCTCTGCGGCGGATGTAGCGCATTAAGCCGCCTGACATGTGTGCGTAACTGCTCCACTGCGCCTGCGCGGAACGTGTCGCACGCCGCGATCAGAACAGAGAAACCGTTCTCGATCAGCCAGAAACAGATCTTTGCTAGGTTCGTCGACTTGCCTACGCCGTTTACCTGTCAACGTTTTAATAGGGGTAATGTAACAATGTGACATATTATGTGTCTTAGCTAAGTATACTATATGTATGAACCACAAAATTGTACGTTCCATTAAAGCGGATATTCATGAAAATTCTTTTTTTTTGACGATCCTGCCTCTTTGTCGCTCGTTCCGCGCTCTCACTTGCACTTCAAGCCTCAAATGGAACGCCTCAACTGCGCGGTAACGCCGCATTGCGTCATGTTTTCTCGTGCGTGCAGCCGGCTCCATCGAATTATAAGACGTTGTCACGTCAAAAAATGAAATAAAATAAACAGTTGCTTGTCTCACCCCACAGAAGGTGACGACGTAAGGTCTCTGCTCGTCCCGCGCCTGCATGGCGTCTCTAAGTATGTCGACGCGGCGCTTCGGCGACAGCAGCTGTACCAGCGCGTCCGTTAGCGTGGCGCGGACTGTACGCGCTACCGAGTCGAACGTACCGAGCACCTGACAACAATCGAAAGGACATAAATGTGTGATAAAGGCCTGTATTCACTTTGATTAGTGCGAGTGCAGGTGATTAGTAATTGCGAGTTAAGAAACAGAATTGGACACTACTCGCACTACAAAACTGTGCTAATCACTCGCAATTACTAATCATCTGCACTCGCACTAATCAAAGTGAATACAGGCCTTAACAAGGTGCCTTGCATGCCACCTCGTTCCTACCTCATTTCTCATCTCAGCCATGTTTTTTTCGTCTAAATTTGAATATTTAATTTTGGAATTCATTCGTCATTCATTTGTCATTTTTTCATTCATTACCTTCACTTTATCTTCAGGCCTCTTCCAACACGGCCATTTCATAATGTATCTTTTATAATTTCTTAAAGCTTGTATCAGTTTAAAACCGTAATGTGCGGAAAGTTTGAGCGTGAATAATAAAATCGAACTGTTAGAGTGTGTTTCCTTCAAGTTCTAGACGTTAATTCATCTGTACTTCATCCCTGCGTTCACGCCTGAGGTCTCGCCCAGAACCTAGGCGATGTAATAGTAATAATATATGTAGTAGTAATATATGTAAATGTAAAAAGACATGCTTAGTCAATCGATCTGAACAACTTTCTTGAAGAAACTTTCCAAAAAAAAGTTGATCGAAATCGTCGACTGAGTGTTGCCTTCCTTCCAGTAGTTACTTGAACCTTGTATATTATAAAATATATAAATATAAATATATTGTCGTTACTTGTTTAGAAAACATTATTTTTAAATGGTTGTATTCTAAAGTGTATTCAAAAAAATTAAATTCCCATGGTCTAAGAAAACAAGGTCTAACCATTAGACCACGTGACTGACACGAGTCTACGTCATTTCTCCGTCATTTGCCTTATTATGCCTATTCATCCTTGTCGATAGCGTGTAATAGATAAGGATGAACAGCGCAAAATGGCGTAGGCTTGTGTCAGTCACGTGGTCTTACGGTTAGACCTTGTTTTCTTAGATCATGACTACAACCATAGTTTAAATAATAATAGTTTGGTAATTCCTGTTAAATAACTAACCTTGCCCTCAAGCCTAGCGGCCACAGAGTCACACAGCTTGTTGGCGATGTCTGCAGCCACGTTCTTGCCAATCAAATGGTCCCGGAGTTTGTCCAGCACTGGGCGCATGCTTTCCTCCGTCAAAGCCTTCGAGCCCACCAGACCTGGATAAATAAGTAATTAAAGCCTGACCAAAGAAATAAAAAGAAAGAAATATATTATTAAAAGATAAATAGTTTGTTATGTTAGTAACTGCATGCTAGTTGAACGTTGAGTTTTGTATGCACCTGTAATGACAGTTCACACTGACCAAGACCATCAAATGTTTACCTATAAGATAAATTATGTGTTACTATTTGTTGGTGTATCTATTTTCCAAAAACAAAAAAAAACCTGCTCTGGGGGCGCCACGTGTATATTTTTACGACTATGGCAACAACTTCCCTTATAAAATTAGTTCCATTGAAACTCCGCAGTATGGCGAGGTTTTTTATTTCTTTGGTCGGGCTTTAAATAACTTTGTCCAATACGATATATAGCCTGACCAGAAAAATAAAAAACCTGCTCTGGGGGCGCCACGTTTATATTTTTGTGTTTATAGCAACAACTTTTATTATAAAATTAGTTCCATTGAAATACCCAATGCAGGGACACATAAAGCTCAAAGAGTTCAAAGAAACAATTTATTTTTTAACTTTTTAATGTTACATCACTTAGTTAAGTCAAATTTAAATTATCTTTTCTGGCGAGTTCAAAAACCTGGCTGTGTTGTGTGAAGAAGAGCTCGCCGAAGAAACTCCACAAGCGACGGCCTCGTAGCCTAGTTTGTAGTACGTCTACCTACGAAGCACAAGGTCGCGGGTTCGAATCCCGCCCAAGGCAAACATTCGTGTGATGAGCACTTGTGTTTGCCTTGTGTCTGGTTGTTGCATATTTATAATATGTATGTATATCAGCTGTCTGACACCCATAGTACAGGCACAGAAGAAAATAATAGTACTAACCCGTACAGAAAGAACACTCACCCCCCCGCGCCGGCACTCGTTCCCCGCCCGATATAGCGCCCCACGCCTCGCACCCCGCAGGCGCCGCGGGACTCCGCCGGTGGTGGAGGGGGTGTGCATACATAGCGCCTAGCGCCATTCACTTGTAGTTGATATTCAAAAAGAAGAAGCTTGACAAAACGCGTTTTCTCTATGGAGTGACCGCCCAGTGGTACAGGCTCTGCCTAGATGGCCGTGTGTGAGATGTCCCCACATATATTTAAGAGATAACAAGCTTACCCTTGAACATGCTGAACATGCCGCCAGCCTTGGCGTGGTTGGTCCCCGGCTGCGGCTCCTCGTCGCTCGACTCCTCAGAGGATTCCACCTCCAGGTTCCTGATCGCGCCCGCCATCTGACCCACCAGCTGCAAACACATCAGATACTGCCATTGGGATCACTTCAGAAATAATGTGCTAAATAGTTCATTGATTTTTCAACAGGTGACGCCTGTTAGTATATATTAGGTCCTTACATATGAAATTGCCGTTCAGTATCAAAAAAGTGAAACAAGTTTTTTTTAATGAAATTATTATTTAATCAATCGAAGTATGCGCCGTTGTTATCGATACACTTCCGCCATTTTATAGACAGATCATTGATACCTTTGGAAAAAAAATCCTGGGAGCGAGAGTCCATGAACTGTTTGAAGGCGGTTTTGACTGCCTCATCAGATTTAAAATTTTTTCCTTGTAAAAAGTTATCCAAATTTTGAAAAAAGTGGTAATCGGTTGGGGCAAGATCTGCGTCACCCACCATACTCTCCAGATCTTGCCCCAACCGATTACCACTTTTTTCAAAATTTGGATAACTTTTTGCAAGGAAAAAATTTCAAATCTGATGAGGCAGTCAAAACCGCCTTCAAACAGTTCATGGACTCTCGCTCCCAGGATTTTTTTTCCAAAGGTATCAATGATCTGTCTATAAAATGGCGGAAGTGTATCGATAACAACGGCGCATACTTCGATTGATTAAATAATAATTTCATTAAAAAAAACTTGTTTCACTTTTTTGATACTAAACGGCAATTTCATATTATGTAAGATATTTTTTTAATAGATAGAGTGATTTAAGAGGAAGGTTTATATGTATAATACATGCATAATATACTGAAGGATAACCCACAATAACCATTTTCCCGTGCGGAGCCGGGGCGGGTCGCTAGTGAACAATAAATTAAAGAAGAAAAAACTAATTAGTGACATGCCGAAGGTTGTACCTGTGTATCGACGTCGATCTCCACCGGCTGGTCGCCGGGCTGGTCGGTGCTGAAGTCCAGGTTAGCGAGGTCCCTGGTGTCTCCGCCCAGCGCCCACACGCGCGGCTGCTTCACGCGCTCCTTGCTTTCCACTTTGGGACTCTTCGGGGACTTTCTGAAAATATACAGCAACGGGTAAAAAAAAACACAACAAAAAACAACACATTTATGTGTTCATCTTGAAGTCAAAAAGTTTGAAAATAACATACTCGTATTTTCTCCAATTTTCAAGATGAACTAGAAGTCAAAATAATAAATTTAGACTTAATTATTATTACGCTCTACCTAAATTTAAAACTATGTGCTTTTCACGCTCTTAATAACTAAAAGGGACAGGTTATCGTCAATATAAATTTTGCACAAAATGCACTAGTTTTAATTTAGTTTAAAAATAAATTAAAGAAAATGAATTCTTTGCACTCTTTGAACTCTTTTAATTACGGCCAATATGACAGTTGCGCTCTTATTTAGAAAATCAATTATTCATTTAAAGTTAGACTCATTCATCTCCCGTTCTTTTAGTGTTTTACATGGAAGGAAAGATAATTTACACATATAAATATACAACATCCAGACACAAGGCAAACAAAAGTGCTCATCACACGAATGTTTGCCCTGGGCGGGATACGAACCCGCGACCCTTAGATTCGTAAGCAGACGTACTACTAACTAGACTATGGATCCTCCTAAAGCTTCCGAAATGGCTCTTATTACGACTACATTATTATTACTACCACGTCCACATGAGATGAATACTGTGGCATTGGTCATGCCATCTCTTTTGCTTGTCGGAATTAAAAAATTTTTCGAGACATTTATTTTCGTGGATTGTGTCAGTTTGTTTTTGACATCTTCCTGCCCCAGCCCTCGTCTGGACAGGATAGTTTATTGTAGTGAGGAACTGAGAAAAAGTCCTCTTCCCTCTTTTAAGTTCGTAATTATCCTTAATTTAATATTATTCTCAATGTTGTATGCTAGTAAATAAGGAAAGTGTCTTTTAAAGTAACGAGAATTAATTATTGTCGAAACTGCCACATCAACTTTGTGCGAATCGGACATTATTTTCGAAGAGTATATTATGTGAATCGGACTTTTTGCGTCAACTCGTCCCAATACTTGACTAACTTGGGTTCTTTCTTGCCGCGCGCCAGTTTCTGTGCGAGCCGCGCTCGGTTGGCCGCAATGGCGTCTCCTTCGTAATCCTCCTCGGGCTCCGACGCTCCGTTTGTAACATTCTTTGTCTCCACTATTTTAACTGGAAACCAAATTACTCGTTAAAATTTTAGAATGTATTTTAGGGTATTGTAGCTCAAAAACAAAAAACAGTACAGATCGCGCCAAACTTCTAGGCGCCTCGGAAGTTGCTTCGCGCAGGGGTGTGTACACATTGATACATTCAGAGAACACTGAACGCACACTAACGCACAGGTGAGATAAGTGCGGGGGCGGGGGAGTGGAGCGGGCCCTGCCGCCGCCCCTTCCCGCCGCACCCCGCTGACACCTTTTTCTGCTACTGCGACGCGGCCCGCGCCAACTTCAGAGGCGTGTAGAAGTTTGGCGCGATCTGTCCCCTTGTTGGATCACTTGTGTGACTGTTAGCGCCTATGTAATTAAATTAGGAACAGATAATATCAATAGGGATAATGACTTTACCCTATTTTTTAAATGGATTATCTAAATATGTTTGGAAGAAAATATCAATCCTTTTTCTAATTTGACCGTAACCACATTCATTATTAACTATTACAAATACTAATAGAATAAAAGTAAAAGAATGATGCAATGGTATGTTTACAGAGGCGTGACGTCACGACTATGTAACTCCATAGACTGCCCATACAAGTTGTTTTTGTCATTTTATAAAAAGAAGCTGATTTGACTAACCAGTCATCATCCCTATCAATTAAATATTTATAAATATTATAGCTTCTGTCAATATTCTGTCTACCAGAACTCAATGGATGGATGGATGGATTTTAATAAAACTTACAATAATATAGCTTAAAAAACAAAATAACACATAGGCTAGGACTTCCCGCTTTACTGCCGGAAAATACCTGATTCCCACAGGAAAAACTGTTTCCCTGAGCCAAGCTAGTGTAAAAAATAAAGACACACACACATGCATACATACACAGACACACACTATACATTTTCCTTTACAACACATCCTTATCTTGTTTTAAATATCTTTACACCTTATGAATAAATTGTGTAAGTGGAACTTACATGGCCAACACATAATTTACCTGACCAAAGAAATAAAAAACCTGCTTTGGGGGCGCCACATGTATATTTTTATGTTTATGGCAACAATTTTCATTATTCCGCAATATGGTGAGGTTTTTTATTTCTTTGGTCAGGCTTTACTTACTATGTATGTTACAAATCATTGCATATTTATTATGAAGTCCCTTTTATCTATTTTATTTGTTTACCTGATTTCTTCCCTTTTTCTTCTCCTTTCCTCTCTATCATAGACGCAACTGTCTTCTTTGATTTCTCTGAGTTTTCAAATGACCTCATTTGTTTTGGCAATTTTGCCTGTGCCTTAGCTGAAAAAAAAAATTTGCAACATGTAAAAAGTCAAAATTTAAAATATATTAGTGAGTTAATGACGTCATACTCATATAAGAAGTAGAAGATGTAAGAAACTTAAATTTCTCATGAACATTTCACCAACAAATGTAGCTTGTAATTAATTATTATCTTTGCTTGTTGAGACATCTATATAGATAATTTTATTTGAAACAATCATAAATTCATAAATCATAAATTTTATTGCAAATTTCAGTTTAGGTTACATTGCAGATGTTATCGCTAATGTAATAAATGGTCTCTAAATTGTACCTTTACAGGCATATTCACAAAATTAATAATACATTTCAAAACTTACATCACTTTACATTAAATTAAAATTATAGTGAAGTCAGATTACATTGTTAGAAGTCTAAATTAATTGTCAATTTCAATACATATCCATTAATAAAATACCTTGTTAAATACACATTAAATGTCAATCTTACTAACATATTCATTGACACTGTAAAAGCAGCATTGGAATAGCCATTCTGACAGCCTGGATTTAAAAGACCTATTGTCAAGCAACCTAAGATGTTTATAGATGTTTATATAATTAACAAACTCATCCAATAAAGTAACTTTAAAGTTTACCTACCCCAACTCTCACAACTCTTAAGCACTTTTTGGAATGATGACATAAAGTCAAAATCAATGATATGCTCTCCCGCTGTAAGTTCGTTCTTGTACTTGTCACGGAACTCCAAGTGGACATCGTTGAGGAATTTGTCCACGTAAGATAACTGCAGAATACGCTGGTAGGCCACCACAAAGACCAGCTCAAACTCATTGTCTAGTTTGTACTGCAGCGTTAGGGATTGGTGACCAAATGAGTTGTTTCCGGAACGCTCCTGTGAAATAACATATAAATTTTATTTTTAAGAAATGTGGTGTTAGTGCCTTTTGCGGTTGAGAGGCTGGGTCCGTGGGGGCCTGAAGCTAAAAACGTCTTCGTGAGGTTTGCTGTGACCCAAGAGCTGGTAGTTACTTTGCCCAAAGAATAAGTATTGCTATCCAAAGGGGTAATGCTGCCAGCCTTGTGGGAACAATGCCTCGTGGAGACGCGTTGGAAGACATTTTTTATTTGTAGAGATGTTTAAATGTTTAGAATTTGTGTATTGTTGTATTTTAGTGATTTAATAAAACATCTACTACTTATTAAATAAAATAAAATGCAATTAAAGAAATTTGGTGATATGGCAACACTTCCTAGGGAGAGATTTTAGTTTAAAAATACATGTAAAGCATGCCTTTTGCTGAACGCCTCATTTTAAAGTTTTTATTGGTATGTTATAAAGTTCTACAGCCCTGAACTTGACTCTCTGACCCTGTGTAGAGAATAATACAGTTTAAAAATACATAAACAGTATATAAGTTGTAAGATATATACTCAATATGATGTCTAGTTATTAAAAAACTATCATACAAACAAAGACAGTATCCAAGTAGATACTTTCTTCCCACCAAAGCAGTGTTTAGCATTTCAAGAAGCTGTACAGAGAGTCATTTCAGCAAAAAGAAGATTGTGATAATATAATTGAATTAGTTAATCGTTGCTATTCTAAGTAACAAAGATATAAGTCGTAAAAAGCTTAAAAACATAAAAAACATACATTAATCTTGCAAGGATAAAAACCTTGATAAAACTTTCCAACTAAGAAGCCCGCACGAAGGGACAGGATAATCTAAGTAAGTGCTCGACTTGTCCCACGTTGCGCATTACTAATTGCATTATTCAATGCCAGCAGCCTCGCATTCGAACGACTTACTTGTAATATCACGCTGCGAATCAACGCGTTTACAGACGGCGTTAGGAAGTCACTAGTACTCTGAAAACACCATAACACGATTCCTCCTTTGCTGAAGATACTGAATAAGTCCAACATTTTGATTTAAATAAACAAAAAATATGTTTCAGCTGTTTTGTAAGCTCACTTTCGTGCCTTCTTCGTACTACGCTTGTGAATGAAAAAAAATGAATGACTGAACTTGACAGATAAATGACAACTCACAATCCCACGTTGATCGTTAGGTACGTTCCGCTGGTGTACCATTAATAAGCGTGAGAGGAGTATAGTATTCGTTGTATATGCGTGCCAAAGAGGGATTTTCATGATGGCGTGCATGTCGAATAAAATGTCAAAAGCGAGCTTTTCAAACCAATCAGACATAAAAAACTGGCACGCGAAATTACGAGAATGACTTAAGATTAAGATTGTTTGTATTAAAATACCCGACTTTTATTACTTATTTTCTTTTTGTAGAATCGGTTATGCCGTCTCTTTTACTTTTGATACTGGCTGCATGCTTGTTCGAAATTTAAATCCTTTTAAAATGATCCAAGTTTTACATAACAATAAAACTTGTATTATTGAGCAGAGACGATGCACAGCATCTGTGAGAGTGCGACACCTACTTCCGATTCGATTTCCACCAATTAGAGGCCATTTCCTGTGAATATTGGTTGCTAATTTGACTTTGTGTCACCAGAGGACGGCTCGTTCGACCTTACCTCATAAGTCTCTCACCGGGAGCCCTTGAAGGGATGCTGTGCATCGTCTCTGCTCAATAATACAAGTTTTATTGTTATGTAAAACTTGGATCATTATCGGCATGTGACGATGCACAGCATCTGTGAGAGACGTGTTTATATCTCCTGGTGACTAAACGACGCTATGTGATGAGGAATTATGCTTGTGCTGAAGTTCTCTGCAAAATAACTCTTTAAACAAATTTATTAGTAAATAATCGGATCATTTGCAAAATTAGTAGACCCGTTTCTTAGATTCATCTTTGCTATGATATTATAGAATGAAAGTTCTTCCTCACATGATTACTATTCGTGAAAGAAAGGTAGACTATGACGTTGTGTAGTTATTTCATCCGCGAGGTGCGAATAAAAATTTGCAAAATTAATCACAATATAGAGACGTATGGTTAATAGCTGCGAGAAGCTATTGAGGGTAGAAAAAAAAAAAAATTACATTTAGCTATTTATGACTGCATACTCAGTTCTAAAACATTATCTAACCAAGGTAAAATATTTTACTAATCACGTCTAATCATTAAACAGAATCGCCGTCAAGGGTTGCCCCTCAGTTTAGTACCTAATATAATGTGCCCACTTGAAACGTTATTCGAATTCCCATAACTCAACCGCAACGACAAATTATTAAATGTTTCCAAATGAATATTTTAAGATCGAGTATGATCACCACTGCACCCAGAAATTTAGAGTCATTCACTCATAGGGTATATTGAAACTAAGGTGAAAACAACACATATCACACATACACACACACGAGCTAGTACATACTAGCTCGTTATACAAGCGTTTTAACTCAACAACCCTCTAAAGAATTCATACTATACAATATCCATTCATGTACCTACATATAATATCAGCAAACGAATATTACGCATATTGAATTTTACGGACGAACGAGGTTGCGCCCAACAAATTCCAGTTATAAAACAATGTGGATGAAGCGAAAGAAGTGTGTCTCTGCCCACCCCTCGGGGAAAGACACGCGACTGTATGTATATATGTATGTATAACAGCTGCAACTTACTAAAGTATGACAAAGAACGGTAATTTATTTTCGCGAATAACATTAACTTGTAAGTATGTATGAGAATTTTATTAAGGTAAATTATAACTATTTATAACATTACTTGGTAAGATGAGGGTAAATAGACAATTGGTTGTTGGTTTGCTTAATTATTTAGTAGATATACCCTGAATTCATATTCTTAACAACAACAGTTTCAACCGAATTATAATTTACCGTTCCAAAACTAGAAGGTATCCGGAAGTTATAGCTGTATTTTCGGTAGGCTGACTACCATATTATGGGTTCTTAGACTGCGCCCTCCCCTCCTTTTTCTTGCGAAGAAAGAATCTATGGGGAGTGGTCTAGGCACCAAAGGAAATTGTAATTTAAACTTGGTTACCTTTCAGTTGTAATTTTAGAATTGTTTACTACCAGTGACACACGGGTGTGGTGTGATGCCATTTGTTTTGAGCTGCGGTATCTGGGCTCCGACTTTCATTTCCGCCAAAGCTGTTGACTGTAGAAAGACCTGAAAGTACTATTTATATCTACATTATTAAAACACTGGCAAGTGATGTTACTACGCATACCCGAAGGCCTGTAAGTATCCCAGCTGCCGGCCATACCACTGCTGGAACATTGCCTCGAGTCATTGCGACAGGTCACCACACTTGGGTCAATGTTGGTTACCGCGCATCACATGCCACACAATAATAAATGCATCCTTGACGAACCAAATTGTTAAGTAAAGTCGAACTACGAGGCGTAGTATAATCTGTTGCGATTAATGAAGTAATAAATTGTAATGTAAGCAGATTGCATAGTGTTTTGGAGACAAGCACTGAATGGATGTTATTCCCTGAAACATTACCTTACATCAATAACAGTTCGACCT
Source organism: Teleiodes luculella (assembly GCA_948473455.1). Classification (NCBI taxonomy): domain Eukaryota; kingdom Metazoa; phylum Arthropoda; class Insecta; order Lepidoptera; family Gelechiidae; genus Teleiodes; species Teleiodes luculella. Next base: position 922,288 of record OX419596.1, read on the forward strand.
GTTCTTTTCTTCTGTGTCGGTAGTGTAATCGAGCGTCACGATACGCTCTATAAAAATCCTGGCTTGAAGGTTAAAATAGGACCCCTATTAGAAGCGTAGTGCTGGCTACCACAGAAGCGGAGACATTACCTGACGTCACTAATGGTTATTATTATACCAGAGAGGACTGGTGCGATTCGCACGCAGGCAGACCACAGAAATCCTTGGTTGAAGATATGTCAGACGCCGCTGTTGTTGTACAGTGTTGAAGGCAAGCACTGGCTAAAGGTTAATTAAGATTATATTCCCCGAAATCAAAAATGGCATGTCCTTGGGTACAGGCGAGCGAAACTGCCATGTTAAGCTTGAAAAGCAGCCAAAAGAAATTTTATGTGGGATTAAGACGCCACTAGGTTGTACAGGATTGAAGTGAGCCAAGCTCTGGCTGAAGTTCGGTGGGATACGTTCCCTTAAGTCAAATGCGATTATCCTATGGTATAGACGGGGCTGCCGCGAAACCCCAGGAGGCAACCTACGTAAATCTTTGGTTGAAGATGTAAAAAATAGGACACCGCTATATTGCAGTGTTGATAAGAAGCAAGCACTGGTGGGGTTCATGACAGACATCTGACGTCATATTTAGACATCACTAATTGGCATACGCTGCCAGATAAGCCTGAAAACTGCCCGATACGCTCGAAGACAGCCCCCGAACAGGAAATTGCGTAGTGTTGCTGAGAGGCAAGCACTAGCCGAGGGTTAATGATAGACACATCCCCTGACGTCATTTCAAGACAGACATCAGGTTGGCCTACGCAGCCAGACGGAACTATCACTGTTATACCGATACGCTCGGAAACAGCCCCCATGTATCAATTATTTCATGATAATAACGGATTCACTCAACTTGATTAAACTTGCGGTTTGACAAACTTCACTTCTCTCTGCATATAACGCCAAATGTACATTTTTATTTCACATGTGTATCTCACGACTCTGAATTACATTCCTGTTTACGTTACATTTGTAACGCAACGTGTGGTAAATAAATAATTTTCTTTCTTTGTTAGTCGCCTTGTGTTGAAGTGCAATATATCCAGCCAATCTGAGAGGCGGCCGATAGTTTGCTTTGCTGTCGTCGCTTGTGAAAATATCTCTAGACGTCAGGCGGTAGATACAGTTTGGGCACGGTCGATCATCTACTCGAATGGAGGGTAGTACAGATTTTGTGCTAAGTAAAAAATTAAATTCACCAACACGCCATATACGGAAACAAAACATAGTGAATCACCACGACCAGCCGTGTAGTTAACTGTCTAGAATTTAACCAATACAGATCTTCCTGAGTGTGGTGAGATGAGACCACATTATTTAGGTACATACATTACACACATTTATAGACCACATACATTACACAGAAAAAGGGAGCAGCTTGTATTTGATTTATTGAAAAATATATTCCATCGAAATATTATTACAATGCATTCCGTGCTTCGGAAGGCATGTAAAACCGTTGGTCCCGGCTACTATCTGCGGATGTGGCCAATATAGGAGCCGTGTCGGAAGCCAAGTCGGCCCAACAATTCCGACACCATGGTTTCTGAGATAGGTTGACGTCTACTCGATAAGAAGAATGCATTGAGGATACAGTTACTTTAATAAAGAGGCTTAACGATATTCACGTGACGGGTTGTAAAAGCTCAATAACTGCTAAATTAAAAATTTAACCCTTACTCAAGTCTTTCTATGAAGTAATTTTTGTAGATCAGCTTGAGGCCACTTTGAGAAAAAGCTAGGTGACCATTATATAAGCCATTGTATGGAGGATAAGACTTAATTATTGTCAGGTGTACGTAATTAGTTGACAAGTTTGTATGTAATGTTTTAAAACGGGAAAATCCATTTTTCTCAAGTAAAAATTACGACCTGGGCGAAGCCGCAGGGTGAACACCCAGTTTGGATTAATTTAGACAATAATGGTTCTAGCGATAACATGAACAGATAGTGGAGCAAACAACAACGGCTTAGATAATGGTAGGTGCATTCCCGTAATCATATCTAGACGGGCCTGCGGAGCCCTTAACCCTTATAAGCAACTTCGATACGCTCGAAAACATTTTCCTGTGAGTCATTGTCACAGCTAACAACCGAGTTATTCAGTTTCGGCTTAGATAATGGTAGGGTAGGTGCATCCCACAATCATATCGAGATGGGCTTGCGGAGCCCTTAACACTTATAACTTCGATACGCTCGAAAACATTCTCCTCTGAGTCGTCGCAGCTAACGAACGACTTATTCAAACAAAAGCAAAGTTGGAAGTACTCACGTGAAATTGAAGCTGTTACCTTCTAAGATACTCGTTTTTGTAGCAAAAGCGAACATCATGACACGAAAAAGACTAATTTTCACTTATTTCACGGTAATGAGCAACGAATTTAAAATACGCTTTTAAATCCGTTAAAATAATTTAAAAAATTTATCAAAAAATTTCCATTACACTGTCACTAATTTCTTGAATAAGAAAAATAAATAAATTTAGACTAATATTTAGAATACGCTTCTAAATTCAAAATATAAAATTTAAAATAAAATATTTTTTACAAAAAATAATTTTAAATTTGACAGACTTTAAACTGAGATCTTGTTAGATCGGAAGTTAACGACGCTATGAGGTAAGGTCGAACGAGCCGTCCTCTGGTGACACAAAGTCAAATTAGCAACCAATATTCACAGGAAATGGCCTCTAATTGGTGGAAATCGAATCGGAAGTAGGTGTCGCACTCTCACAGATGCTGTGCATCGTCACATGCCGATAATTGATTGATTTTGATAGTTTCAGTCAGTTTTTATCCGATTCTTCCTGGGGAGCTGTAATAAAACGCTCCAGGAACTTGCTTCCGCGTTCTAATTATCTTTTTATATTATTGATGTGAAGTGCGATCGAGTTCGGAAGTAATATAGTGTTAAAAACAGTTTCCGAGTGTTTTTATTTGTAATACTGGTTACGGCCATTTTACAGTACTTACCTACCTACTGTGGTGTGCATGCATCCTACATGCACGCCGCGTTCGTGCTGGCAGCCTCTTTCCGCGTTTGAGCCATTTAATTATGAAAAGCGATAATGAATTTGAATTTAGTGGCTGCCAACGCAGACGGCCGTAGCTCCAGCTACGAGCTGGTCTCTATGTCATGTTCTTCATCAATAAATAATTTGGAAGTCCAGATCCTCGTTTTATGTGGCGAGGGAAATCTACGACAGGATAGTGCTGCTGACGGCGTTACTACGTGATATGGTGGAGTGCTACAAGAGTCCCACCTTCCTCGCTAGCAAAAGAAGCAAGTGCTCAAGGAAGAAGAAGGACAGCTACGTGATTCCCCAAGATGACGTGTCCCGCACGATGTGAGAAGAATATTTAAGCGAAGATGATGGCAGCCATGACGAGGAGCGTTGGTGCCTTTCCCGCACAATGTTGATGTTGCATGTGCCGCACGACGTTGCCGACGTCGCGGACGTATGAGGATTTGTTACGTCGAATCAAAAGCTAAGTGTTGTTTTTATCAAGTGCGTCCATACAGGTTTCAAGAAGAGGTCTTTATGAAGTTTGAAGAGCTTCGTGTGATTTGCTGCTAAAAGCAAATATGTTGATGTGATTTTCTGTTGTGTTTTGATGCTGAAGATGCGTTTTAGAAGAGTGCGAAGTGGAGAGACGATGGAAGAGTCGCCGTTTTTGCCTACCTAGTTTGCAGGATTAGAGTAGATGGTGTATTATTGTGTATATATTTTACCAAATTTTTCCATATTAATTCAATTTAATTTAATCTTATTATTTTCGTAATTTGATGCAGTCATGGTGATAAGTCCGTTGTTTGGCAAATAATGTCTTTTTGTTTGTGTCATGTCATGAACAAAATGACTCATGACAGTTTTGACGCAATTCCGTCAAAAAAATTGTAAATATCTGAAAATTTAATTTTTGAAATAATTTCATAATATTATCGATAGAAAATAACTAAAATGTAGTAAATATAGGTTAGTTTCTAATATTTCTTATTGTCTTGTAGGATTGGTTAGGATGTACAAGTGATTTCCTGTGTTAATGCTTTAAAATGTTTCAGATTAACCAAAAAAAAAATCAAAAAACTGATGACGAATTTATTATGATGATCGTTTCTGATGTGATGACCCTTCGAGAAAGCTGGACGACTTAAATCTAGATGACCACACGGTATGAAGAAAGAAAAACGTGCGCGTTTAACTAGAATTTGGGTAGTTTTTTTTGGGGTTAATTGGGTTGATGCTTAGTTAGGTGTGTTCCGTGACGGAATATTTACTGTCACTCCACATCAAGCACATAGTGCTGTGGAGGAACTTTGGTTGGGTTCATGACTTTGAGTACTCTCGTTACCGGTACCACAGCTAGGAGAATTCCCATTAATCTTTTCAGAGGATAGGTTGGAGCTGAAGAAAGAAAATAGCTCCCATTCCCATGTCTTGCCCAAAGCTATGTTTTGATATTGGTGATAGCCGTGCGCGTTTACTATAAATTTATTTTATTATTTTCTGGTAATTTTGTAGTTCATTGGTCGTCCAACTTTTTCAAATTTATTTCTTTAACCTTTCTTAATTGATTATTTGGTGACTATTGAATTATTAATAACTAGTTAATATTATTTTATTCATAGTATCCGACACAGATAGGTTTAGTAAACTTTTTCGAAATTTTATTGAATGTCTATTTGGATTAACTGTAGACAGACATGCTTGGCTGTGTTGATTCTTTTTTCTGGATGGTTTTTGATCAACTTAGTTGGATAAAAATACAACACCAACTAGCTGGTAGCAGCAGTCAGCTTTTGACATGTCTGTGACTTTGTAATGTTTTTATCCGTCCTTAGGCAGGTAGCTTAGCTTAGGACAAAACTTTGTAACAAAGTATTGTTAAAAAATATTGCAATGGTATTGCAAATTTTTTTTTTAACTGTACCGGGCGGGATGTGGTGTGCATGCATCCTACATGCACGCCGCGTTCGTGCTGGCAGCCTCTTTCCGCGTTTGAGCCATTTAATTATGAAAAGCGATAATGAATTTGAATTTAGTGGCTGCCAACGCAGACGGCCGTAGCTCCAGCTACGAGCTGGTCTCTATGTCATGTTCTTCATCAATAAATAATTTGGAAGTCCAGATCCTCGTTTTATGTGGCGAGGGAAATCTACGACAGGATAGTGCTGCTGACGGCGTTACTACGTGATACTACCGACGAGCAAATATAGAGTATGCAAACATTGTGTATTAATACTATCACTTAGTCAATAGTAGTAGTACCTATAGGTTTATTTGAATCAACATTTGTTCAAGTAAAAGGTAGGTAGCTTGAAGGTTAATAAATCAGATGTTTTATTTTCTCAAAGACGACAGCCTTAAAGGTGTTAGTAGAGTGGCGCAATACGCGAGAGAAAGAGATGCAGCAACTTCGTCTTTTCGCCTAGCGCCGTGCGATTTGAATTGCACTTTATTATAACGGAGCTAGGGTTGCAATTTATTTGAATTATGTCGCCTAGTGGAGCTTCTGTAGGGACTACTATTTGGTATTCTGTGCTCGAGGTAATAAATACCGAAGTATTGGATTATAAAAAAACATTCAAATTAATCAACTGATCATCATCATTATCAGCCGAAAGACGTCCACTAATCAAATAATTATCCTAAAATTAATCTCAGGCAGAACCATTTACAGTAAGCTGACGAATAAGGTGACTCCCCCGAGGCACCGTAAAGCGCCATCTATCGCTACAAAGGGGCGGAACATAATGAACTAATGGCTCATAATACTTTAACAGTGTAGCATTATTGTCTTAAGTATTATTGAATGTAGCCTTAAGAAATATATTTATGTATGAACGCAACCGATTGTCTATGCCGTACATTATTGTCTCTGTATTCTTATATTTTAAATACAGACTTGAACAAGACGTTATCATGAACTGACGTAGTTTTATTCATCACCACCCCAAGTCCTCCAGCTGCCTCCATAAGACCTGGCACGAACACCACGCACCCATAAGCCAATCCTGATTAACTAAATCACAATAGAACAAGAAATCTTCATAGTATCAAAAGTCTTCATGGTGTCAGAAGGTGGTGTCAGAAGTCTCCAGGGTGTCATCGTGGTGCCAGAAAAAGTAAATCGTCATGACGGAAACGCAGGTACCGCAACAAAATGTTATAATTGCCAATAATTTAAAGCCGTTGATACTTAGTGGAAATGACGGTGCAAATTCCTATGAAAAGTGGAAGCGCTGGCGACAAAAATTCATGATATTTCATGAAGCCAATGACCTTGAAAAAGTATCACAGACCAAGCAAATTGCCATATTTTTAAATGCCATAGGGGATGATGGACTAGAGATCTATAATTCTTTCAACTTAGAACAAGATAAAAATGAAACACTAACGACTATCTTGGAGAAATATGATGCTAAATTTAATCCATGCAAAAATGTCACTGTGGAAAGATATAATTTTTTCACTAGGCTTCAAAATAGCGACAATTTAGATGAATATGTTACAATTTTAAATAACCTTTCAAAAGGATGCCAATTCGGGGAATTGAAGGACTCATTAGTAAAAGACATGTTTATCATTGGTATTAAAAATACAAAGATCAAAGAACGCTTACTTCAAAATTCAAGTATTAAAAATGTTGATGAAGCTGTACAATATGCTAAAAATATGGAACTGTCAGAAGAAAGGTCAAAGCAACTTCACAACCAAGGTGATGGCAATAATTCAAATATTCAAGCAATTAATAAAACCAGAAGTCGAACACCAAATTTTGTACCGAGATACAGAAATAAGTCTAAGTCAAGAGCTCGTTCACAGACACCAAACGGAAATTCAAGTCAGAATGGAAGAAATTCTTTTTCAGCTACTTCTTTTTCAGCTAATTTCAGGTCAAACAGCAATAATACAAAATGTAACAAGTGTGGCCAGATACACAGATACAAGTGTCCAGCATTGGGGAAAACATGCAACATATGCAAGAAAATGAACCATTTTTCTAACTACTGTTTCTACAAGAACCAAAATAGCCAGAATGTAAGTGCAGTGAATAATTTCAGGCAAAATTCTGATTCTAATAGTAATTGTCATGATACTGTAGAAAACCGTTATAATAATTTTCAGAATTACCCTCATAATGATTTTATTATTGGTACTGTAAAATCTCAATCAAATGCTCAAAATTGGCAAATTAATTTGAACATTTATGGTAATTTAATTAAATGTCAAATAGATACAGGTGCAGATATTAATGTAATGTCATTAAAAACATTGAAACATTTGGAAATGTCATGTGAAAGAAAAATTCAAATACAAAAGTCAAGCAGTAGAGTTTTTTCGTTTTCAGGACAAATGATCGAAAATGTAGGTAGTGTTAGACTGAATTGTTCTTTTGACCAGAAACCAGAAATAATTCCAATTATTTTTACTGTGGTTAAATGTGATTGTTCTACAATTCTAGGCTGGAAGACATGTGAGGAATGCGGCGTTGTAAAACGAATTTTTGAACTAACCCAAAACAAACTAACCTCTACTAACCATGAACAAAGGTCAGTGCAACATTTACTAAATAAATACTCTGATACATTTGAAGGACTAGGTAATTTACCAGGAAATGTTCACTTAGAAGTCGATTCTAGTGTCTCGCCAAAGATCTGTCCAGTTAGAAGGATTCCATATGCCTTGCAGTCAAAATTAAAAAATGAATTGGATAGAATGGAAAAGTTACAGGTTATTGAAAAAGTGTCAAAGCCTACTGATTGGGTAAATTCCATAGTCCCAGTGGAAAAGCCAAATGGTGACTTACGCATTTGTCTAGACCCCCGAAACCTAAATAAAGCTATCAAAAGACCTCATTTTCCATACCCTACCTTCGATGATTTACGTTCACAGGTAGCAGGTGCATCAGTTTTTTCGAAACTTGACGCAAATTCAGGCTACTGGATGTTAAAACTCGATCCAGAAAGCAGTGATCTATGCACATTCAATACACAGTTTGGCAGGTACAAATTTTTAAGATTACCTTATGGAATAAATTCAAGTGGTGAAATCTTCCATCGTGTCATGACAGATTTATTTGGTCAGCTTCCAGGTGTAATAATATTTGTTGATGACATTTTAATTTATGGGTCAACTCAAAAAGAACATGATGAAAGATTAGAAAACATTCTTAAAAAGGCTAGAGAAGTCAATTTAAAATTTAATATGTCAAAATGTAAATTTAGTCAGTCTGAAGTCTCTTATGTTGGTCATATTTTTAATAAAAAGGGTATTTCCCCAGATTCGTCGAAGGTCGAAGCCATAACAAAGATGCCAAGACCGGAGAATGTCAAGGATCTGCAAAGATTTCTAGGTATGATTAATTACCTTGGATCTTATATTCCTAATTTAGCTCAGGAAACAACATTGCTTAGAGAACTTCTCAAAAAAGAAAATATATTTCAATGGCAAGCACATCATGAAAAACAATTTAATAGATTAAAAAATATTATTTGTCAATCGCCTGTCTTAGTCCATTATGATGTTGGTAAACCAATAAGATTGTCAGTAGATGCATCAAAAAATGCAGTCGGTGCAGTTATTTTTCACGGACAAAATCCTATTGCCTATGCTTCTAAAGCTTTGAATAAGTCTCAGGAAAATTATGCTCAAATAGAGAAAGAACTTTATGCTATAGTCTTTGGGTGTAAGAAATTCCATCAATACATTTATGGAAAAACAACTTATGTCGAAACAGATCACCAACCATTAGTAACTTTGTTTAAAAAACCACTTTCAGATGTCCCTGCACGTCTCCAAAGGATGATGATTGCAATACAATCTTATGATCTAATAGTCACATACACTAAAGGTAAAGAAATGTATATTTCTGATACTTTATCTCGAGCACCTATCTCAAAAACAAATGTAGAAAAATTTAGTTTTGATGAATTGGATAGTAATATAGTTTGTCAGGTAAAATTATTAACTTCAAATTTAGCAATAACAAAAGAAAAACTAGATAAAATTAAACTTCACACAAAGTCAGACAATTCCCTTCAAAAACTTAAAGAATACTTTAAGGAAGGATGGCCTAATAATAAGAAAAACTGTGATCCAATTGTCTTACCATACTGGAACATTAGAGATGAAATTCATGTAGCAGAAGATCTAATTTTTAAAAATAAAGCTGTCATTATTCCTAAATCACTTCGCTCAGAAATAATCTCAATTTTACATGAAGGACACATGGGCATAGAAAAAACAAAAAATCATGCTCGTGGTATAGTTTTTTGGCCAAATATTTATCATGATATAGAAATAAAAATAAGGCAGTGTGAAACATGCATTACTTTCAGTTCTAATAAAACAAAGGAAACTTTATTATCTCATGAACAACCTTCTTTACCATGGCAAAAAGTAGCTATAGATTTATTTGATTACAAAAACAATAAATATCTAATAGTAGTAGATTATTATTCTAATTACATAGAAATTTCACATTTGAGACAAGATTCTAGAAGTAAAACTGTCATAACAGAGTTAAAATCAATTTTTTCACGACATGGTATTCCATTGCAGTTGGTGAGTGACGGTGGTCCTCCATTCAACTCACTGGATTTCAAAATCTTTTTACAGGACTGGGATATACAACATATAATGTCAAGTCCTCATTTTCCTCAGTCAAATGGTCTCGCAGAGGTATCTGTAAAAATCATAAAAAACATTTTTAGAAAATGTGAACAGTCAGGTACTGATTTTTATATTGGACTTTTACAATATAGAACAACTCCTCGTAATAATTTAAAAGCCCCCTCAGAATTACTAATGTCACGAAAATTAAGAACAAAATTGCCAATAACAACTAGTAATTTAAAGCCTAAAGTAGTTACATTTCAAAGTCATTCAAAGAATAAATCCAAAATAATAGAAAAAAGAAAAGAATACTACAATAAGAATAAAATTCAACCTCAAGAGTTTCAATGTAATGATAAAATTTATTTCAAAAGGACTCCTAAGGATATAATTTGGTCTAAGGGTTCTATAGTCTCAAAAACAGAATTTCCAAGATCTTACTTAGTCAAAGATAGTAATGGTACAATTTACAGAAGGAATAGTCATCATATTAAATTATTCAAGTCAAGTATGTCACAGTCAGAAGCACAAAATCAAGTCAAGTCAAATAAATACAAGTCTAAATATAATCATAATGAAGTCAGTCATTCATCTATGTCTTACCACAATTCTAAGCCATTATTCTCAAAGTCTGGTCAAAGTTCAAGTCAGTCAAGTCTAGCAGAAAGGGAGGATAGTGATGATAACAGTCTAACTTATTATTATAGTATTCCTAATTATTTTCATTGTCAAGAAAGTAATAATTCTAATGTGGAACAAAATGAAATTGTAAATGAGTCATTTGAGTCAGCAGAATCTAGTCAACATAGTTTAAGTAAAAATCATAGCTTAGATCAGTCAAGTAGTCAAAGTCAAGACATGAATCAGTCAATTGAAACGGAAATACAGTCTCCTATTTTCATTGAGGTGGATGAGAGTATCCAGGATAATGATTTCTTGTCAGAATCAGAGAACCAAATGTTATTAACACAGTCAGATAGTCAGTCAACAAGCACTAGTAATAAAGAACAGGACTTACCTGAAATGCTTGATATGAGCATAAGCTCAAATACCCCTGAAATAAGATATAGTAGTAGGGGTAGGTTACTAAGAAAAACAAAGAAACTTAATTTATAACGTACTTTTTATTCCCTAACACAATTTTACAAATAATAGCATGTTAGAGTAAGGATGTTTGACAAAGAATAATTTCTTATATTAATCTAACATTAATTCATAATTGTATTTAATAATAATTTATAATAATAATTAAAATTTCAGATAAATTGTAAACATAACCTATAATGTAATATAATGAAACGTCAATGTCTAATGTCAGTCAATGTCAATCAATATGTCAATGTCAAATTTCAGTGTTGCTCCTTTTTTGTAAGAAAGGGCATGTAGCATTATTGTCTTAAGTATTATTGAATGTAGCCTTAAGAAATATATTTATGTATGAACGCAACCGATTGTCTATGCCGTACATTATTGTCTCTGTATTCTTATATTTTAAATACAGACTTGAACAAGACGTTATCATGAACTGACGTAGTTTTATTCATCACCACCCCAAGTCCTCCAGCTGCCTCCATAAGACCTGGCACGAACACCACGCACCCATAAGCCAATCCTGATTAACTAAATCACAATAGAACAAGAAATCTTCATAGTATCAAAAGTCTTCAAACAGTGTAGTTAAGAATGTGTTGCCTTATTTACACGGTCTCTCTAACTTACAGCGTTGCGAAAGTAGCGTGGCAAAACATCATTACACACATTAACATTATGTATATGTTACAGTTAAAACCAGTTTTTAGATAGAACGCGTTTTTCCTAGTTAGAACTAGGTTTTACTTTATGGCTTTGTTAATACTAGAATTAACCAATGCTCAAAATTGAATATCAGTTAAAACTAGTGCTTACTAGACAAAACGCGTTTTGTCTAGTAAGAACTAGTTATTCTTTAATATCCATGTGTAACCTAACACGAAGGGTATGGCAAACGATCTGGGCTCGCTACGCTCGCCCACATCGGTTCTGCCATACCCTTCGAACCTATACTATCCGAAGTAGGGGTGCCCTGAACTCCCGTGCTCGCTGCGCTCGCACCCGCCTGGTAATGAGTTGAACGTACAACTAGTTTTAACTGATATTCAATTTTGAGCATTGGTTAATTCTAGTATTAACAAAGCCATAAAGTAAAACCTAGTTCTAACTAGGAAAAACGCGTTCTATCTAAAAACGGGTTTTAACTGTGACATATATACCGAAAAAAAAGTCAAAAAGTCTACAACAAATCTCACTGTTCTCATTTTATTTTACTAGCGTCATCTATGGAAATCTTAAAGAACGCTCGTTTTTTTTTTTAATTTTAAGCTGTCAGATCAAAAAATCTCCCATTGTTGAAAGTAGACTCTGCTTTGAGGTTAGTGCTTGATACAAGTGTTTTCGTGTGTCTGGCTACTGTTCTTTCAGATTTGAGAGTCTTTTCCACTGTCTGGTTCATTATTTGGTGGTATTTGTGTTGTCTTTGTGTGTGTTTATTATTATTGTAAGTATTTATTCCTTTTTTGTGTGTTAATTGTGTATTATATATCAGTGAAGTAAATGGATGGTGACCCCCCCGATCCCGGGGGTGGATATTCCCCTATCCCTCTTTCAGGCCCCATTTTCACAATAAATAATGTTCAGGCTCAGGTTCACGCTCCTCCCCTAGATATGGAGGTTGATCAACAGCCTCGCAAACGGCAATCATCGCCCTCAGGTGCAGCCCAACCTCAAAAAAAGTCCATTCCATCTCAAGTATCGGGCTCCATGCAATCAACCTATGTGCTCCCTGACTTTTCTGATAACAAGAAGACTTATTCTGCTGAAGATACTGCTCCTTTCATTGTTCATGTGAGCAAAATTACCCAGGATCCAGCTGCTGGTTCTACCCTACGCCCTATTAAATTCGGCCATTTTTTGTATTCCCATAAAATTCAAAATGTCACCCAGGATGGTGTGAAACGGATTGGAAGAAATAGGATTTCGGTAGAGTTCAGATCAGCTAATGATGCAAATGCCTTTTTGGATCATCCTGCCCTTTCCGCTGAGAAGTATGAGGCGACTATCCCATCGTATATTGTTACTCGCATGGGCATTGTTCGTTCCGTCCCAGTTGAATGGACTTTGGAGGAACTAGTTGCATCAATTACTGTCCCTGCTGGCTTTGGCCAAGTAATTAAGGCTCGGCGAATAAACAGAAAAACTACTGACAACAATTCAACAGTCTGGGTTCCCACCCAAACAGTTGTTTTAACTTTTTTGGGTCAACGTTTGCCGGAACGTGTATTCTGCTTTTACACTTCTCTTCCCGTCTCAACATACGTTCTCCCTACGATCCAGTGCAACAAATGTTGTAAGTTTGGCCATGTTTTGTCGCAGTGTCGCTCCGATGCCCGTTGCTTTATCTGTGCCCAACCTCACCTTGGTACTGAGTGTGTCAGTGCATCTCAGACTCCTACATGCCTCTCGTGCTCGGGCTCTCATAAAGCCACTGATCCATCATGTCCTGAACACTCCCGCCAAAAGTTGATAAAACTGGTGATGTCCGAGGAAAACATCTCTTTTATGGAAGCCTCAGTTAGATTTCCAAAAGCTAGAAGATCATTTGCTGACTCGGTTCGTGCTTCTCCCGTTCCAAGTCAAATTCTAAATTCTCCTGTTAATCGTCCTCCCAATACTTCTACCAGAAGGACTATTTTCTCGCCTAGGCACTCTCCTGCTCCAGCTTCCGGCCCAGGATATGATAGACAAGCTCACCGTTCCATTGTTAGTACTCCTCCCCCGTCTCTCCCTAATGGTAGGGCTCTTTGCGGCTCTCCTTCCCCTAACGATAATCTCCTGGAACTTTTAGTTTCCACTTTGATCTCTTTTGTTTCTCGTTTTGAGGAATCAGAATTACCGTACAACGTCAATTCCAAACTGACTCAGCTTTTTAATAAACTCAATCATGGCCAAGTTCCTTCAATGGAATTGTCATAGTATACGTCATAAGAAAAATGAATTAATTTACCTTATAAACAAATATAATCCTAAAGTTCTAGCTGTCCAGGAGACGTGGCTGAGGCCGGGATCCTATTTTAGGGTTTCTGGCTTCTCATGTCTCCGGGATGACAGAGCTGATGGTTATGCTGGTTCAGCCATCTTGGTTTCTAAATCCATCTCGTTTTCTCAGTTGTCTCTGCCAGCCCATAGCCCTGCTATCAATGCAGTTGCTATTAGAGCCTTCAATTATTCAATTCTTTCAGTATATATCCCTGACCCTAACTCTAATATCCTCCTAGAATTAAAATCAATCATATCTTCTCTTCCTTTTCCTGTTTTAATTCTAGGTGATTTCAACATCCATCATACTTCTTGGGGTTGTCATTTCAGTGACTCTATTTCTCCTTCCTTTTTAGACTTATGTGATGAGCTTGATCTTTGCATCCTTAATGATGGCACTCCTACCCGAAGAGTCTCTCCATTACAGAACTACAAAAGTGCCGTTGATCTTTCTATTGTTTCTCCTTCTCTTGCTTCCTTATTATCCTGGTGTGTTCTTCCAAATTCTCATGGCAGCGATCACTTCCCCATTATCCTCTCCGCTCCTGGTCCTCCTGTTATAGACTGTCAATCCAGTCCATTGCTAAAATATATCATTTCAAAAGCTGATTGGCCAGAGTTTAGTTCTGTTTTGGACCAAGAACTATCAAATTTTCCTTCTGTGGGTCCTGATAATATTTCCTCTGCCTATCTGCTTTTTAAAAATGCAATTTTGACAGCTGCTGACAGATCTATTCCACCTAAAAACAGCTTTAAAAATAAAGTTCCATCCCCCCCTTGGTGGGACTCTGAGTGCACTGAGGCATGCAAGGCCAGAAAACAAGCAGAATTGAATTATTCCACTGCAATGAATATGGATAACTATATTCTTTTCAAGCAGGCTTCTGCAAAGGCTGCTAAAGTTTTATCGGAAAAAAAGAAGTCTGGTTGGCTTGGTTTCTGTCAATCGCTTTCCCCTTCTTCCCCTCCTTCAGTTGTTTGGAAGAATATGAGGAGATTTCGTGGTGCTCTGTCTCATGAAAATGTGTCTTCAAACGACCCTTCTGGTTGGTTTGATCAATTTTGCCAGAAAATTTCTCCTCCCTCTGTACCTAATTTTAATGAATTACCCTCTCCACCTCCAACTGGTGACTCCAGTGATAAATTTGAAGCCCCTTTTTCTTGGGAGGAGTTCTTGACAGTGTTAGAAGGGCTTAAAGATTCCTCTCCCGGTGTTGATGGAATACCTTACTCTTTTATTTTAAAAAGCAGTACTTCTGCTAAACGTATCTTGCTCTCCATCCTTAATGCCATCTTTCTGTCGGGTTCACCTCCTGATGATTGGAAAACACAGTTGATTTTACCTATTCTCAAACCGGGTAAGCCCGCTAACGATCCAAATAGTTATCGTCCCATTGCTCTATCTTGCACTTTGGCTAAAATCCTGGAACATCTGATCAAGAATAGACTCGAATGGGTAGTTGAAAGTAAGGGTATTCTTGCTGGTAGCCAATTTGGTTTCCGTAAAGGTATGAGCACTATGGACAGTTTAAGTATTTTTACTACTGATATTCAAATAGCTCTATCGAAACGGGAATCAATGGTCGCTTTGTTTTTGGATATATCCGCTGCGTATGATAATGTGCTACTTCCGGTGCTCAGGCAGAAAATGCTCAATCTGAGTATCCCTGTGAGGCTAGTGAACATGGTTTCGAGTCTATTCTTGTCTAGGTCAGTTTCCTTTAAATTTCAAAACTATTTTCACCCTTCTAGATCTGTCTGGAAGGGTCTCCCTCAAGGGTCGGTTCTTAGTCCTCTACTATACAGCATTTATACTTATGACCTGGAGCTCTCTGTTAAATCATTCTGTAATATTTTACAGTACGCGGATGACATTGCTCTTTATATTTCTTGCACTGACGTTAATGATGCCTGTGCTCGCCTCAACTCAGCAGTTCGCTACCTTAATGATTGGCTTGATAATCATGGCCTTGCCATCTCTGTCGCAAAAAGCAATGTTGTTGTCTTTTCACGTTCTAGACCTACCCCTCATGTCTCAATTTTCCATAATCGACAGGAGTTTCCCGTGGAGGACCGTGCTAAATTCTTGGGCTTAATTCTGGATTCCAAAATGTCTGGGGTCCATCATATCAATCATGTTGTCAAAAAGTGCGAGAAAAACATACATGTTCTTCGGTCCTTATCTGGTGTTTGGTGGGGTTCACACCCTTATACACAAAAACTTTTATATAATGCGTTGGTAAGAAGTCATTTGGACTACGGCTCTTTTCTTTTGGAACCTTGTAATAAGGCTGCTTTAAATTCCTTAGATAAGATTCAGTCCAAATGTTTGCGTATTATAACTGGCGCCATGAAATCATCTCCTATTAATTCCCTTCAAGTAGAATGCTGTGACCCTCCCCTTCTATTGAGAAGGCAATATTTGTCTGATAGGTTCTTTTTTAAAGTAGTTCAATCCCCCTCTCATCCTCTTGTCCATAAATTACACCAACTCTCGGAATTTATTTCTTTTAATAAATATTGGGTTCACAAGGATATTCCTTGCCTTTTCAATAGTTTTCGTAAATATATTAGCCTTCCTTGCCCCGTTTATCAATGTAAACTGTTTCCTCTTTTTGAGACTCCTTTTGATGCCCTAGTTTTTAAACCCAACATTCTTCTGGATATTGGAATCGAAAAGAATACTCCGGATGCTGACTCTAAGCTTAAAAAATTTATTTTCAAACATTGGGCTGATTACCTTATTATGTACACGGACGCCTCTAAGATTTCTGAGAATGGGTGTGTTGGTTCTGCTGTATGGATTCCCAAATACCGTATTATTCTGAATTTTAAATGCCCTTCCTTTTCTTCGGTTTTTACAGGTGAAGCCATAGCCATCCTCGAAGCTATTTCATATATCCTTTCCCATAAACTTAATAAATCTGTTATTCTATCTGACTCTAAAAGCTGCCTTCAAGCTATTTTATCCAATCAGTTTAGATGCAAAACTAAATTTCCCTTTATTTTAAAAATTAAAGAACTTCTTTTAAATTGTCAATATCAAGGTTTGCAAGTCACCCTGGCCTGGATCCCTGGTCACTCTGGAATTAATGGCAACGAAACTGTCGATCTCTGTGCTAAGGAAGCTACAGTGTCTGGTTCCCTTTGCCATTTCAAAGTCTATCCCAGTGACCTGTCTCCTTTGGCTAAGCAAGGAATGTTGGCTCGTTGGGATATTCAATGGAAGAAAGTTTGCTCCTCTAAGGGTAAATATTATGCGGATATTCAGGTCGCCATCCCTCCGGTGCCATGGTTTTTCAGGTTTAGGCAGGCTTCTAAGCGATCTACCTCCATTGTCTGCAGACTGAGATTGGGCCATACCTGCTCCCCTGTCCATCTTGCTAAACTCCACATTAAAGACAGCTCTCTGTGTGAGTGTGGTCTGGACGAGGGTACGGTGGATCACATTTTCTTTAACTGCCCCAAAATTTCTTCCTCTCTGTATGATGTTCTCCCCTCCGAATTTCCTCGCCCCATTAACATGAAATCTCTCCTATCCCTCGTAAATACTCCCCTTGTTTATACTTTATGTGATTTTATTAACAACAATAATATTAGATTATAAGTTGTCTGTTCTTTTTAACCCTACTAACCTTATTTATAACCATGTGATTGTCTTTTGTTCTAGGTGATTCAGGCAGCGGTGTGTAAGCTTCTTACTGATTCATGCGTTTTAATTTCATAGTTTCTTGTTCTTTCACGAAGCCTTATTACATGCAGAGTCTATAAACACTCGACATTGGCGAAATCATAAAGGAAGCGCCATACAATAAGAAATTGAATTGAATTGTTGAAAGTAGGAAAAAAGTAAATATGAGTTTTTTAGGTGGTGATGGTGACGGCGCACGGTGACACTGGTATGGTGGGTGACTCATAATAATAATACAATAAGCTTATAAGAACTAATTATCAATTGGATGGGTACGTATAAGAAACTATTTTTTTTACTTTTTTAATATCAGATATTTTATTTTATAGCAACACCAACACAAAAGAAAAAAAAATGACTATGGTTTGACAGAAACAGCGTTGCCAGTTTCAGGGTAGCTCCACGTTTTACGGAAATAAAATTAAACCTCATACCATTTAAATGTTAATAAATTAATAATTAAGATTTTCTTATGTTTTGAGCTATGATAATTTTTTACTTATTTTAGCTTACATAATTTTTACTTTCTGTATTCTAGATCTCTGTGAGTCTTTTTTCCTTAGAATCACGGCAATATCCGGGAGCAAGTAGGGCAGGGTAGGGTAGTAAGAAAATTATTACTAGCAACTCTGGTACGCAATTAAAAAAAAAAAAAAGAAAAAAATAGCAAAATCGAAAAAGATTTCGTCGACTCATCGTGTATTTTGTATTTTGTGCTAAGAAAATTTTGAAATAAAGAAGAAACCGTGTTTAAAACAGAAGACAGAATCAATATACCAAAATGAATATCACATCCGCAGCAGGGATCATATCCCTGCTTGATGAACCAATGTCGGAGGTGAAGGAATTTGCACTCAAAAGACTGGATAACCTGGTCGATGAATTCTGGCCGGAGATATCTGAATCCATCGAAAAAATCGAGATCTTACATGAAGACAAAGTGTTCTCACAGCATCAGCTAGCCGCGTTAGTTGCCAGCAAAGTTTACTACCATCTAGGCGCTTTCGAAGATTCCTTGACCTACGCTCTGGGCGCTGGCGATCTCTTCGACGTGAATGCCAGAAACGAGTATGTGGACACGACGATTGCGAAGGCTATCGACTTCTACACTGCGAAAAGGAAGGCGCAGTTTGCTAGCAGCAGTGGCTCTGATATACTGATTGATCCCCGTTTGGAAGCCATTGTTAATCGGATGTTCCAGCGATGTTTAGATGACGGACAATACCGTCAGGCTCTGGGACTTGCGTTGGAGACCCGCCGGATGGATATATTTGAGGAGACTATCATGAAATCTGATGATATAGCTGGTAAGATAATATAATTGTTTGTATTTTTCAATATTGTGTTCGGTGATCACACAAAGAAATTAATATTGTTATTGTTTGCCAAATGAACTGAACTTAAATAAATGAGCCAGTCATGGCCTTGTGAAAAGGTCCTTGACTTATGTATCTCACCCTTTCATTCGAAAATTCCTGACATATATTGTAACCTAAACAAACATATTATAAATAACTACAGAACATATTAAATATATGCTGCATTTTATTAATAACAATTTGTTCAACATAATAGCCACTTTTAAGACTAAACAACAGATATTGCATGAATTTGTGCATCAAAACAATAGATGTCCCAAAACTCAGTTAATTTGTTAGTGTTAATGAGGTGACTAAGTCAGGTGACGTGGAAGTGGTGGTTTGGTGAGGTGGTACATATCTAGGACATGGCTAGCAGTATTCACTTGTGTAACCATCAATACCTGCTATCTGTCTGCCTAGCCAAACTTACTGTTAGTTTATGATTTGTTTGTGAACCTTTTGCATCTCTATTGATTGTCATTAATCAATAAAATTGTTTGTTTTATTTCATTCTTATAGTACATTATGTCTATTAATTTCCAGGTATGCTTCAGTACGCCTTCCAAGTGGCAATGAGCCTCCTCCAAAACCGTGGTTTCCGCAGTACTGTCCTCCGCTCTCTGGTCGGTCTTTACCGCGGTCTGAACATCCCGGATTACGTCAACATGTGCCAGTGCCTCATCTTCCTTGAAGACCCTCTTTCAGTCGCAGAAATTCTAGACAAGCTCACCAGTGGGCCTCAGGAGTCTGTTCTCATGGCATACCAGATTGCTTTTGATTTATATGACTCTGCAACACAGCAGTTTCTTGGCAGAGTACTGCAGGCTTTAAGGAGCACAGCCCCTGTGCCCAGCGCTCTTGGTGGAAAACCTCAGCCCCAAGGTGGACCTTTCCCGGAACCTGCTGCCATGGAAGTAGACCCAGCACCCTCAGAAGAACCCAAAAAACCAGAAAGAGACATCGAAAGTTTAAATGAAGAAGAGAAAGAGCACCAGAAAAGAGTAGAAAAACTTATATCCATTCTTGGTGGTGAGGTCTCTATAGGTTTACAATTACAGTTTCTCATTAGGTCAAACCACGCAGATTTACTTATTCTTAAGAACACAAAAGATGCTATCAGGGTTTCCATTTGTCACACCGCAACAGTTATTGCAAATGCTTTCATGCACGCTGGTACGACTAGTGATCAATTTTTAAGAGATAACCTTGAATGGTTGGCAAGGGCGACTAACTGGGCTAAGTTGACAGTAACAGCTTCTTTAGGTGTTATTCATCGTGGCCATGAAGGCGATTCCCTTGCTTTGATGCAGTCATACCTACCTAAAGAAACAGGACCGTCATCTGGGTACTCAGAAGGTGGAGGTTTATACGCCCTAGGACTTATCCACGCGAATCACGGAGCCAATATCATCGACTACCTATTGACGCAGCTGAAAGACGCTCAAAACGAAATGGTTCGCCATGGTGGCTGCCTTGGTTTAGGTCTAGCCGCTATGGGCACGCATCGCCAAGACGTATACGATCAATTGAAATTCAATCTGTATCAAGATGACGCTGTTACCGGCGAGGCAGCTGGTATTGCTATGGGTATGGTTATGTTGGGGTCTCGACACGCCGCAGCCATCGAAGACATGGTAGCTTATGCGCAAGAGACTCAGCACGAGAAGATCTTACGCGGCTTGGCTGTTGGGATAGCGTTCACCATGTACGGACGTTTGGAAGAAGCGGATGCACTTGTCGCTCAGTTGCTGCGTGATAAAGATCCTTTACTCCGCCGCGCTGGGTGCTACACGATAGCCACAGCGTATTGTGGTACAGGGAATAACGATTCCATTCGCAAGTTGCTCCACGTTGCCGTTTCTGACGTAAACGATGACGTGCGCCGTGCGGCCGTAACAGCCCTCGGCTTCTTACTGTTCCGCACGCCTGAGCAATGTCCCTCCGTCGTGTCTTTACTCGCGGAATCCTACAACCCTCATGTGAGGTACGGCGCAGCAATGGCCCTTGGTATAGCCTGCGCCGGCACTGGCAATCGAGAAGCTATCGGTCTTCTGGAGCCAATGGTCAAATTCGATCCCGTCAACTTCGTCCGCCAAGGCGCTCTCATCGCATCCGCCATGATTCTCATTCAGCAAACAGAAGCACTCTGCCCGAAAGTCACTTACTTCCGTCAACTGTACGCCCAAGTCGTTTCTAATAAGCACGAGGATGTGATGGCTAAGTTCGGCGCGATCCTAGCTCAAGGGATTATTGACGCCGGCGGGCGAAACGTCACCGTATCTCTTCAGAATCGCACCGGCCACATGAATATGTTAGCAGTGGTTGGCATGTTGGTGTTCACGCAGTATTGGTACTGGTTCCCGCTCGCGCATTGCCTCTCGCTCGCGTTCACGCCAACCTGCTTGATCGCCCTCAATTCCGACTTGAAGATGCCGCAGTTGGAATTGAAGTCGAACGCTAAGCCGTCGCTGTACGCTTACCCAGCTCCTTTGGAGGAAAAGAAACGTGAAGAAAGGGAGCGCGTTACCACTGCAGTACTGAGTATCGCCGCGGCGCGCGCCCGTCGCCGCCAACACACCACTGAAGGCTCCGTTGCAAGCGGCACCTCATCTTCCGCCTCCAAAATGGACGTTGATGAAGACGAGAAGAAGCCGACTAAATCTCCGAACCCCAACATAACCGTTCACGGCAAATCCGACAAGCCCGAAGCGGGCACATCTAAAGATGCGAAAAAGGAAGAAAAAGAAGGTGACGAGAAAGAGAAGGAGGCTAAAGAGAAGAAAGAGCCAGAGCCCAATTTCGAAATGCTTCAGAACCCGGCGCGCGTGATGCGGCAGCAGTTGAAAGGGTTGAGCATCCTTGAAGGAGCGGGTTACGTTCCTCTTAAAGATATCACTATCGGAGGCATCGTGATGCTGAATCACAGCGGTGATAGCGAGCAAGTTCTGGTTGAACCAGTAGCCGCCTTCGGGCCCAAAGCTGAAGAGGAGAAAGAACCAGAGCCCCCAGAACCTTTCGAATACTTAGACGATTGATACTGCACCTTTTAATAATTATTAGCGCCTATAGAGTAGGACTATTGAAAAACACTAAAATGTATTGAACAATAATTTCGTATTATACCTAATTTTATTATATTATCAACTGAAAATAGAGAACTGATGATGTACTAATATCTAACTATCTTTCTGAGGAATAAATAATTATGTATGAATTTTCGTAGCCTTTATTATAATATGTTGTTACAAGCAGAATAATCAAATCTCCCATAAAAATAATAAATAAATAAAAAACTCCGTTTAGGGTGCTACGTAGGTAGGTACGATGGATGCCACCAGAGAGGTGGGAGTGGAGTCGCTTCCGGTTCCCACCTCTGAATGCCACACAGAAAGACAGACACACACACATACATAAAACTTTTATTTAACACCCCGCTTCCAACTCCAACCCTAGCGAATAGGCTCACCACTCACCCACCGAAAACACCACTGACACCACTCACCAGCTTACCACCCACGCACGGCACCACCGCTTGCTGCTGGTGGGTGGTGTGGTGTGGTGTGATTATTTGTGTGTATGAAATAATAAATAACTGCGTAAAATGAACCGTCAACGTTTATGGTAGTGATGTATTAAATGTATCGATAAATAGTAATCAATAATAATAAAGCCTGACCAAAGAAATAAAAAACCTGCGCCACGTGTTTATTCTTATTACTTTGGCAACAATTTCATATTTGTTCCATTGAAATTACGCAATATGGCGAGGATTCTTATTTCTTTGGTCAGGCTTTAATTTGATTATCACTATTAATCGAATCGTATTGTTTTTCGTCTTGTCGCGTTTACATGATGTATTTATATCCTTTTTTTTCTAATTCCCGTTTAGTTTTAACCCTTACTTATTATATTGTACAGTGTCATTTTTCTACAAAATACAATACAAAATTGTTTATTAATTTTTAAGATGAGTAAATTGATAAAGGGGTTGCATTAAATTTATATACCTTCACGTGTTGAGGTAAATGTCTCCTTGATTTTTTTTAATAAATAGATTTTATATGTACTTCGTTATATTATGAAATACTATTGCATCGCATCTCATTTTATCTCATCGTAGCAGGTGGAGTAAAGCCCGAAGAGAAAAATAAGAAATACTTTCATAATGAATGTAAAGCCTGACCAAAGAAATAAGAAACCTCGCAATATTGCGGAATTTCAATGGGACTAATGTTATAAGGGAAATTGTTGCCATAGTCGTAAAATTATACACGAGGCGCCCCCAGAGCGGGTTTTATTTCTTTGGTCAGGCTATAATATATACGGTATAGCTTGGCCATTAAGTGTAGAAATTAATTAAAGAGGAACTAAAATGTTTCCGCAAATGACAACACCAAATCTGTTGTCAAACGTCAGTCGATTTGTCAAAATTCAAAGAATTTTTGACTCATTCGACATTTGTTTGTGATTTCTGGATAAATATACGTGAATTGTTGTTAGAAATAGGTAAAACGATAAAAAGTGGCACCAGAGAAGTAATATATAATGTTTTTAAAAGATGTTTGGCGGAATACCATGCCGGGAAACTTCTAACAGAATTGGATGACCTTTAGAAACGAGTTGCTTCTATGACAGGTATATATACACTCTAATTCTATATGAAATACGTAGTTCGCGATATATATTACAATAATTGTTAGTTAAATAAGTAAGCAAAATCACGACATCGATGTTTTCTACGGATTAATCTAATTTGAGAGGTTATGTTTACATTCGAGAAAAGAAGCTTTATATATAGCGCGACTGCATAATTTTGGTCGTTACACACTACATTATAATGTTTTATTTTGATTACAGGAAAATCGGAAAGTACTGTCCGACGCTTGATTGATGAAGGGCACAAAAGCGGTGGCAAGTTTTCAACGCCTGCAAAGCATAGATTAGGCCGCCCGAAAAAAAATTAGATGACTTTACCATCTAAAATATAAGAAATCTGAAATGGAAATGGGCTGGCACTGGACGAGTAAAAATAACTAACTGGATACCAAGAGACAAAAAAAGAAAAAGAGGCAGACCAAGGAAGCGCTGGGAAGATGTCTTCAAGGAAAAGTGTGGCCCGTACTGGTTCTCCATAGCGAGGGATAGAGAGGAATGGAGGAGACTGAGGGAGGCCTACGCCGAACAGGCGACTTTCATAGAATGAAATAACAATGAAGGAATAAGAAATATTTTTTTACTAAGCATGCTAAATTAAAATAATAAATTTAATAATGCAATGCAATCTATGAAAGAATAAAGGCTCATTTTATTTTATTTTATTTATTTTATTTCAGGTTAAAATAACCCATTTGTACAATAGTACCAATAATTTATAAAAACACATTAGTAGGAAAATAGCAAAACAAAATTAAATACCAAGTCATGTCATACATATAATAACAAAATGTTAGATTTCACTTTTTGTTCGCACTCTGGTGCACTCACAGCCAGTGTCTCAGCAATTTCGAATTATAAAAAAATACAAGTATCAAATTCATTAAGGTCCTAGTATAGATGTTGCCATGCAAACGATAGTAGCGCCCCCCTTTTTTGTCAACACTTTATGGTCAAGCTATACCTACCTACCTAACTATAGAAGGTTGGATTGAAAGGTTCATATATAGTATCGACATATTGTGAGCTTTATGCACGGTACGTACACCACTATTCATAGACGTCAAAAATTAAATGTCAAAATCGTCGTGAGATTGTTGTTGTTTTCTTTTGCTTTGTTCTCGAGTTAATTATTAAAAATCTTAGTGAAAATGAAGAACTTCCCAGTATTCGTGTTCCCTGTGTCTTTAGAATTCTATCTAAATGCGAGGCACACCCACAAGCAGTTGCTAACAGTATACAACCCGTACGAATTCTCTGTGAATTTCAAAGGTAATTTTGCGCAATGGTTTTTTGCTTGATTCGCCTTGTTAGGCTTAGTCTAAATAAATTCTAGGCCTCTTTATCGCCCAAATATCTTAATTGCTAGGTAAAACGGACAATACTAGGTCAGAGAGTCAACTTCGGGGCGCGGTAAATTAAGTACAAGCAAGAAATAAGGACAAAAGACAGAATAGTACCTCACGTAGGTACATGTAACATATGGGTTAGCTAATAATTTGATGAAAGTACATCAATTAAAGGTGACGTAGCAGTAATTCAATTATCCAACGCTTTTGCGTAAATTCACGTAAACCTTATTCAGGGCTGTCAGCTTGGACGAATGTGTTAAGAATTCCGTACCGATTTTGTTCACGGGTCTCTGCGCGATACCTATTTAAAATTATCGCACAAAGACCCGTGAATAATCGTAATAATGTGCACTAAGCGTGAAAGCCTCAAACAAACATTCAGTAACGAACTTGACTTTCTAAACAAATACCATGATTAAAAAAATAGGTAGGTATAAAATGTTTGACACACTTATTTCGTGAATTATTGCATTGATAATTATTGGATATCTTGTATTTATGTAGGTTTTCTTGTATTTTATAATTAATTACAGTGCTGGAGTAAAACGCCATATTCGATCCATAGTGTAATGCTTTTTTATTCTTCATAAAATAGTGTTGTACACTTACATTAGTGTTGTCCTACATAACAATAATCTTGATTAAATTGCAAATATTGTTTGTAGAACTTTCATCCACATTTCATCATGTTAAGTATAGCTGTAACTTATTCAACCAAATTGATTGATTAGTTTCATTACCCTTTCATCATTATTAAAACTTTCAAAACAGTAAGCTCTTCAGTTTTTAACATAGTAAAAAATATAAAAAAAAAGTAAAAAAAATAAAAATGTTTTTATTCTCCAAAAGTCTTATACTAATAATTTTAGTGACCGGTGCTTCCTTGTAAGCTTATTAAGCCTGTGTTAGGAGGCACCACTCCTCTATCCAGCAGTGAAGAGTTTTGTAAGAGAAAACATAACAAAAGCAAAAACAAAAAGGATAGCTTATAGTTGAAGTGAATTTCAAATTAATTATAATATTTGAATATTTAAAGGGTCATAATTATAATGAAACGGTCAGTTCAAGAGTAACAACTATATAAATGTAAATATTTTTATTTGCAACATTAATGAATTTTATTATTGATTAGCATAATATCTTATAATTTGAAAACTAAAAAACAAAAAGCCAATGAAAGATTTTTACCAATGGCTGAAAAAAAATATCGTTTGTATATTTCGGTAGCAATAACTTTATTTTTTAATACAATACAAATATTATTTAACTGAATATACCTATATTCCATTAAAACAATAAAAATATTTCTCCATTTCAGTATTATGCACTTCACCAAACAAATTCACCGTAATAGAGCCAGAAGGGGTGATCGCAGCTCAGAGTTGCATAGACATCGTTGTGCGGTACACACAGCCCTCCGTCTCACACTGCAACACTATAGATAAGTTCCGTATCACAATGTATGACAGGAATACGCAGCAGGTATGTAATTGTGGTTTCAAATAACTTTTTTTTTTCTGGGAACGGTCAAATCTATTAGGGTTTAAAAAGATTGTGAAATAAAAATTGTATACTGATATATAAAGAGGAAAGATTTGATTGTTTGTTTGCATTGTATAGGCTCTGAAACTAGTGAGCCGATTCTAATGAAATTTGACATAAAAATACAATAGACCTTGGAGAGTAACAATGGCTACCTTTTACCGCGGGAAAATTACTCATTCCCACGGGAAAAACAACGCGTGCGGAGCCGCGGCGGAAAGCTAGTAATAATATTATAAGGAGGAAAGATTTGATTGGTTGTTTGAATTCAATAGGCTCTGAAACTCTGAACCAACTTTAATTAAACTTGGTACAAAGATAGGACAGACCTTTTAGAGACATAGGCTACCTTTTACCGCGGGAAAATCCGTCATTCCCACGGGAAAAACCTTCAAAGCGGGCGGAGCCGCCAGACGGAACGCTAGTAATTAAAAGTTTCACCCCTTTCCAGGCTCTAGGCAAGAGGGATGTGCCAACGAAAATGTTAGAAGGAGAACCAATAAGCACGCATCCTGAGAGTTTGATGGGAGAGAGTTTCCATGCGCTGACAGTTAGAACCACTCCTGTCAGGGTCACTGAGGAGTGCAAGGAGTACAGAACATGCAACCATCCCGCTCATCACAGGTACTTAATATTATGATTATCAGTGGTTGGAAAGGGGGCGAAAGATTTATAAATACGTTTTGAACAAAAAAAAGAGGGCGTGGCGTTTTGTAACATTGCGTTCTATGCATTGATATTTTCTTTTAATTTTCCTTTTTTCGAAGTTAAAAATGTGTAAAGATAAAAAAATAATATAGGTAAATTAAAAAAAAATCGAGTATTACCACAGAATAAATAATAGTACTAGGTAGTATTACCGAAAAACGAAATATCGGAAATTCAAGGCCATATCCACAGTTTTGATAATTGCAGCCCCCAACTTTCCGATCTCTGGTCATTATTGCATACCATGTGTTCTTCAAACTTATAAGTAATTTATTTATTATTTTATTTGTAGAGTGCAGTCATTCGGTTTCTAGAATGACTGCACTCTAAGCTGTGGCCAACTTAATCTGTGGTGAGCATAAATATTATTAAGTCACAATATAAATGTTTTAGTTTGGAAACTTTTATTTCTAGCACGTGTTTCGGAAAATGGTCATATTCATGTTAAGATTACGTAACAAAACGGCCCTTACTTTACGATCACTAATAATGACTTTGACTTGGTATTTACAGAGAACAGCAACCAGTGAACGTGGTAGCCGTGGCGGTGAGTATATGCTGCATCGCGGCTCTCTTGTTACCCACACAGCCAGAGCCAATCGCAGCCTCGCAGTGGCCCGATTGGCTGCACATAGGATCCAATCTGAAACTAGTATTCTCTTTCGTACTAGGGCTAGTCAGTATGCTGGTATTACGACCGTAACGTTATATAGAAGAATGTTTTTAGTAAACTGGTTTTTACAAGATATTTTTGTACATATAAATCCCGCTAAAGCTTTTAGTCGATAACAGTACTTTATGTATTTTACTTTATACACGCTGGTCGTGATTATATTTATAAACTGACAAGGACCTTAATCTGTGGTTTCTAATTTGGGGGTCTTGTTAATAAGTTTTTCTGTTATGTATTGGTAAACAAATAACATACAAAGGCAAAAAAGTCGTGAAGCGAAACTAATCTTACTTCTCCGAAATTTTATAAATTAGAGCGTGACAGCATGATATAAAATGGCAACACCGTAAAGGAAATAGCGCACTTATTAATTTCACGACTTTTTTTGCCACACTGTAGATTTGTAAACCAACAACACCAAACCCTAGTCGTCGAACATTGTATAACATATATTATTGTTAATACTATACAAATAAACTTTCGTAGGTATAGACCTTAGAGAATAAATATACATAGAGCACGCGTATCGCTCCGCTGCCTTTATGTCAAGCGTAAGCAAATTTTGGCAGATTTTGTATGGGCGGTGAAATCAATAACATTTTTCTTTTTGGATTTGTTCCTCGAGTCATGTTTGCAACTTATCACTGCACATTACAAAATGTTCTCCTATTAAACTGCTTATTTTCACCGGGAAAAACAATCAGCTCCGATAACCATTTGATACTAAACGAGCGCGCTAAAGATATTCGGACTGTTCATATCCGTGCTTACGGTTCATACTCTATCCCTCCCAGATTTTTTTCTATTTATACTCTAAGGTATAGACCTTATACCTAATACTCGTATACCGTTTACTATGTTAGCCTTTCTTAGACAGGGGGATGACTATATCTGACTGAAAAGGTTAGTAACCGCTGTAAATTGAATGAGGAGCATGGTCTAAGAAACAAGGTCTTGCATTCGGACCACGTGACTTGACACAAGCCTACGTCAACATGCTGTTCATCCTTGTCGAATGTGTTTTAATAGACAAGGATGAACGGCGTGATGATGACGTAGGCTTGTGTCTCACGTGGTCCGAATGCAAGACCTTGTTTTCTTAGACCATGATGTGGAGAAATTGTTGATTATAGGTTACAAAATGTCATGTTTAACAGTCTATAGCGAGCAGCGTCCTATGCGACGCTCATTTAGATCCTTATCGGACTATAATACTAACAATGTATCGAGCTAATCCATGTCGTCTTGTAATGTTTTTTTTTCTAAAACAAATAGCCCAACACGAGTTTAATTTGGCTCCTTGTAAGCAAATTAAGTTTCTGCTCACTCCGTTTAGGAAAGAGGCTTGTTTTTGGGTCGGGTAGGCACTCGTCAGTTTTCTGAATTCGCCAGTTTTTTTTAATTCAACATTTTAGATTGTTCGTTAGTTTTAATAAATTCGTTAACTGGTCAGCTTCCTTACTCGTCAGTTTTGTTAATTCGTCATTCATTATGTTCCAGTCAAAACTGACTGCGAAAATCTGCTTTTTAGTTTACCAGACG
Organism: Teleiodes luculella; assembly: GCA_948473455.1. Lineage (NCBI taxonomy): Eukaryota > Metazoa > Arthropoda > Insecta > Lepidoptera > Gelechiidae > Teleiodes > Teleiodes luculella. Next base: position 951,533 of record OX419596.1, read on the forward strand.
GGTGCGAGTGTAACGAGCACGGGAGTTCAGGGCAACCCTACTTCGGATAGTATAGGTTCGAAGGGTACGGTAGATTGCTCGCCATACCCTTCGTGTTCGGTTACACATGAACCTAACCTACATAGAAGTGGTGTTGACCGTTTCTGAGTTTTAACTGTAACATATATAAAGCCTGACCAAAGAAATAAAAAACCTGCTCTGGGGGCGCCACGTGTACATTTTTATGTTTATGGCAACAATGTCCATTGTAAAATTAGTTTCATTGAATTTCCGCAATATGGCGATGTTTTTTATTTTCCTGGTCGGGCTGTACATTGATGAGGGATGCATTGAAATTATTCAGACTCTTTTCATAACATACCTTTGACTTGCAATTGTCTATTGTAGCAAGGCTGATTCAATAGTAATTTATGATTGTTTTTAAATAGACGATACACTATAATGACGTTTGTTCTTCCCATTTTTCTAAACATCCGCATTAAAATATAAAATCGCTATGTTCTTATAGTCCTACAAAAATCTGAATGAACGCCTTTGATTAAATATAGTAAAAGATACACGAACTCCGCGGCCTCTCAAAAAACGGCACCGTCCATGGTCTATGAAAACAAGGTCTTGCATTCGAACCACGTGACTTGACACAAGCCTACGTCACCATGTTCATCCTTGTCGAATGCGAGTTAATAGACAAGGATGAACAGCATGATGACGTAGCTACCTACCTTGTTTTCTTAGACCATGAACATGGTCAAAATCAGTTTATGCCGCTGTCTCACGAAAAGTCAATTTTGTATAGCGAGCAGCGCCCTCTGCCACGTTAATTTAGATCTTTGGCGGACTGTAGGTGAAATTTTAAATTAATGATAAAATAAAATTAAAATGATTTATTAGTTTTAAAAATTTACAATTTATAAAAATCTAGAATCTAATCTTTTTGCCTGATGTGTGAATTCAGTTCTTATGATTTGCCATAATTGTAAATACCTAATGTTTTTTTTTACTTGTAAATAATTATTCTTATCATGAAACAGGGCGGTTTCTGTGAATTTAATAATTTGTATTGTGAATTTGTAAAGTAATTAGTTGGGTACATGAAGGAAAAAAAAATTCCACGCCCATATGGAGTAGTAATCATGCCTATTTTGTATCGAAACCAATGCGGCCGCTCAGAGGGGTGGGAGGGTAGGTGGAAGCGGGAGACGGGGTTTATCTTTTAACTCTATCACACATCTTTGAATACGTTAAGTTAGAAAAAGATAGAGACATTCATGTTATGACATGCCCAATTAAAAACAAAATATCAATAAAGTATGACATTTATTTGTCTTTATTTGGCATGTAAAAAACAAAAAACTTCATGGTTGCTGAATTTGAAAATAGTGATGTGATGTGGTATGAAGCGTAACGTATATTTATCGATTATTTACTTAAATTTTATCACCATGGCTATTGTACACATACATCTTATGACCATCACAAATTTTATCACCATGGCTATTGATCACACATACACATCTGATGGTAAGTGGTCACTGTCGTCCAGGACATCTGCAACTTAGGGTAGCAGACACGGTGCAGGCCTTTGAGATGTCTGTAGACTTGTCTTTTGAAGGACCCCAAATTGTTGTGCAAAGGAAACACCTCGAGAGGGAGATCATTCCACACCTTGCACGTGAGCAGTAAAACGGTCATTCTCAGCGGGCCTGATTTTAGAGCGTCCGGATAAATATCTGGCTAATCTGCAAGATTACAGGGTTGATTTTTTTTTCATGGACAGTTCAAGCTATTATCTAATTTGGATTGGTATTACATACTTATGATTCTGCAAAATAACGTGCCAATTTATTTTCCAAAAGTCGTTCTCCTAATACTCCGTCACTGTCCGCGACCCAGAATTACCTATTCTACCACGAATATATTGAAAATGAGCAACATTTCGTACATTCTAGTAGTTACATATTAGAGGTGGATTATCATTCCTTCTTATTTAAAATATATCATTTATTTAACACCTTTATTTATTTCATAATGACGAAATATGTGTTTGTCCTCTCATTACACCTAACATATTTACATTACGTGTAAAAAAACTTGACCACCTATTTTTCTCGTAAAGGACGATGAGTCAAAACGTCCCCCCAAAAAACAAAAATCTAATAATATCGACCAACAGATTTGAAATGTATCTCAGTGTATGCGTTTTAACTATATAATTACTTTTTATTATCGCGACATCTTTCAAAGACGCGGGATATTCCGGGAAAAAATCGTCTTGCTATTAATATTGGTACCCAAAATAATAGATTGTAAGCATTCAATCTGGACATTTATAGGCTGTCAAAACGTCCCCCCAAAAAATAAAAATCTAATAACATCGACCAACAGATTTGAACAAAACACTTAATAACATCGACCAACAGATTTGAAATGTATCTCAGTGTATGCGTCTTAGCTATATGATTACTTTTTACTGTGGCGACATCTTTCAAAGACGCGGGATATTGCGAGAAAAAAACCATTTTGTCTTAATATTGGTGCCCAAAATAACAGATTGTAAGCATTCAATTGGGCACTGGACATTTATAGGCTAATGATAAACAATAATAATTATTATTATTTTCTCCCATCCCACTCTACCCGCCTTCTTATGGCCATTTCGTCAAACATGAGGCTACAAACAAGTGGATAATTTATGTTTTTAGCCGTAAGTCCCAGTGCATCAAAGGCTTCCTTAGTAAATCCAGGATTCCCTTCAATACACTGGTACCACTTGCTAAGCGTGGAGGGGTGTGGTAAGCAAGTATCGTACACTCTGCGTACATATGAATAAGCTTTTGGCGAATAATAATTTAATGTTAAAGCGAACCTCCTTAATGCTGGAGAATATTTAGTTTTGATCAATTTGCCATTTTTTGTTGTCTGTAGTTGACGCTTTAACAATTCATTAGACTCAACGCTAATATTTCCTAAAACAGTGCCTTCTGCTTCTGTTAGCAAATTATTTTTGTGTAAATTTTCGATAATTTTTTCTAAATTTAAGATTTTCAATTTTTTCTACGAACGGATTCATTTAGACGTTTTATTTTTTTTCTTTGCTCTTCAATTTTGTATTTTAATCTGGTTTCTGTCAATATAGAGCTACCTTCGGAAGCATGCGTTGTTGAGTTATGAGGGGAAAACACTTGTTCATCCACCTGTAAGAATGAAAATACCATATTATTTGGACACTGCACAGAAAAACATCAATTATAAACGTACATACAGCTGTTTTCCAGATGGGATAGCTGGTAGAGATTATGGATTTCTGAGGATGGAAAAAACTACTTTTACATTTACCTTGTGATATAGGTTTTCGGTTGGAATGGCATCTTTATGAAGTCTTTTTCTGCCGGCTTCAGTTAATTCGTAATTACTGTTATTAAAATGAGCTGAGCAGCTATATTTGTTGGAATCCAATCTTTGTCTCTCCCGCATGTTGGCACCCATTTACGTTTTTGCGCCAGATCTTTTGGAAAACTGCGATAAATAAATGAAATAAAAAAGTAATTAGCTGATGACTCGATTTTATATTATTTTTTATCGACTACTTCACATCACTAAAAATCAACAACAATTTTCTGCTAAAAACTTGACCACGAAAAATGTAAAAACCAAGCGGTTTACTACTCACCAGAAAAATGTGATACCAGCAAGCTTTGTAGTTTTGCTTGCGGTATGGTTTCGGCACAATTTCACCGCACAATTGACCATTTCGTGTTATTTATTTTATTTCTGATATTTTATGACAGTGATGTTGTCCATGTACGAGTATTTGAAAGAAAAGTGTGAATGTGTGTGTGAGTTGCAAAATTGTCTCATAGCCGGCACGGCACCCATAGTACGTTTTGATTACTACTCCATTTGGGCGCGTAAAATTTTTTCTTCCTTCATGGTTGGGTAGGTAATTATTATTTCGGTTTTTGGGTGATTTTATTCTGATCAGTATTTTTGTTTGAGAAAAACTGAAGTTGTAGATTATGTATGATATGAATAACTAATAATATGTATAACATTTATTTTCTATGCACATAATAAAAAAGTAAATATTTTTTTCTATTCGACACGTCGGATTATGGCACCATATACTATTTAAAAAAATATTTGGTCAGGCTTTGATGGTAAAATCGCCACGTGTATAGTTTTACGACTATGGCAAAAATTTCCCTTATAAAATTAGTTCTATTGAAATTCCTACCTAAATTATACTTTGCGTTTTAGTTTAAAACGGTCGTTTTTAGCAAAAATGCATTGTGTGACTATTTAAGCTATGCTCATAATAATCTGACATCATCTAAATGTATTTTAACATAAAGCATAGCTGATAGCAGTCCCCAATTTTTGATTAATTTCCATTTTTATTCTGTAACTAGCTGTCTGCCCGCGGCTACGCCCGGGCGCCCGCGTTGTTTTCCGTAATTTTTAACTAACCCACGGGGACTCTTTAATTTTCCGCGATTAAAAGAATCCAAAATGTTGACCAGGGACGTAAAGAACCACCATGCAAAATTTCATTCAAATCGGTCCAGTAGTTTCGGAGATTAGCCCGTACAAACAGACAGAGAAACAAAAAAAAGAATATGGTCTGGATATGTTCTATTTCACTTCTTACATCCTCCTGACTCGGATTTCATCTTTTTTTTTTCTATGTACAGTCATTTGACCTCTACAGTTTTATTATAAAGATTAAGGAATATCAAATGAGGGCGCTAGTAATGAGGGGATTGTAATAGGTCTCTTAAAATGACTTTTAACTTACATTACATGTCATCATCCTTCGCCTTGGATAAGGCCAATGTTATCTATATTAAGCATATTATCTTCTGACAATATTCGTTCAATATTCTTTATCACTACCACAGTCACTACTAGGTTATCGTGCCGTTCTGATATAACTTCATTTTATATGAATACATAACATATTTCATATTTAACTAGCGACGCTGTCTTTGCTTGAGATTACATAATTTTATCTAAGTAAGTTCAGCTGTTATTCTACTTCATGGAAAGTACTCAAATGCTTTCTCAAACGTTTATACCTATAATAAAATTATCGCATATATTTTAAAGTATTATAATTTGCAGTAGGTAATAAAAGAATAAACCCAGTTACAAACAGTCTGCCATACTATTATATGGTTTGTGTAATGATCCTAAATGATATGGCATTTTCCATAACGGGGTCTCGAGTCAAAGCGATATCGTTATCAAGTCAATAATTATAATATACCGGTCCATTCTTGGTGCGGCTTTTTTGGCAAGCGGTCATGTCGTCAGGAAAAGTGATAAAGTGCCTCGCAGCAGTAGCGTGGGAAGCCGGCAAACCTCTCACCATTGAAGAGGTGGAAGTAGACCCGCCGAAAGCCGGAGAAGTCCGCATCAAAATCACTCACACAGGCGTTTGCCACACCGACTCTTACACATTATCCGGAAAAGATCCCGAAGGTGTGTTCCCCGTCATCCTTGGTCATGAAGGAGGCGGTATCGTTGAAAGCATCGGCACCGGCGTTACGTCCGTCAAACCAGGCGACCACATCATCCCTTTGTACGTCCCACAGTGCAAGACCTGCAAGTTCTGCCTCCATCCGAAGACCAATTTGTGTCAAAAAGTCCGTGTGACGCAGGGTCAAGGTTTAATGCCTGATGGAACGCGCCGGTTTCGCTGCAAAGGAAAGGAATTGTTCCATTTTATGGGATGCTCAACCTTCAGTCAGTATACCGTGGTAGCCGAAATCTCCTTGTGCAAAGTCGCTGATGCTGCTCCATTGGACAAGGTCTGTTTGTTGGGATGTGGAGTTCCGACCGGGTACGGCGCTGCTGTCAACACTGCTAAAGTGGAACCTGGTACCAGTTGCGCAATTTTTGGCCTCGGCGCCGTCGGTCTGGCCGTCGCCCTGGGCTGCAAGGCCGCTGGAGCTAAACGCATCATCGGAGTAGACATAAACCCTGCCAAATACGACGTCGCTAAAAAGTTCGGCGTGAACGAATTCGTTAACCCGAAAGACTACAAAAAGCCTATTCAAGAAGTCCTAGTCGAGTTAACTGACGGAGGTCTGGACTATACTTTCGAGTGCATTGGTAATGTGAATACGATGAGGGCAGCTCTTGAAGCTTGTCACAAAGGTTGGGGGCAATCTGTCATTATTGGGGTGGCAGCTGCAGGCGAAGAAATAAAGACGCGTCCGTTCCAATTAGTAACCGGCCGCGTGTGGAAGGGCACCGCTTTCGGAGGATACAAAAGCCGTGACAGCGTCCCTAAATTGGTCGACGAGTATTTGAACAACAAACTTCCTTTGGACAACTTCGTGACGCACAATGTTTCCCTGAAAGAAATCAACGAGGCTTTTCATTTGATGCACGAGGGAAAATCTATCCGCGCCGTTGTCCAGTTGTTCTGAATCATGTTGATTTATTATCTTCTGTACCTAAGCTATAAGTTAGCTTCCATTTACTACCACCTGTTTCTGAATAATGACCTCTTTAGTGCCTCATTTTTTACGTGTACAATGTTCATAATTATCTGTAGTATCACTCCTTTGATCTTGCAATAGGTTTTAAATATTTACGGTTGGCGTACCCTCACACTTTTTGTAGTAGATTTCAGTACCTAACCTATGTTGGATGGCACGCACACAACATGCATTTATTTCGATATTATTTTGTTATGCTTTATACAAAATATAATTATCATAATCCAGTTCTTTGCATTTTATTTATCAAACGCATCAAGGTACGGAGTTTTTATCCAAAACATAACATTATTGAGATTATTTTCAAGGCACGTATTTAATGCAGCGACAAAGTAATCTAAATTGAGGATACAAATGAAAATGGGTATTAAAAATAATGAGTTGGCGACTATTATGAGCTATCATTTTAAACTGAAGCAGCTATAAATTAATTGATTTAAATGTAGTTTTTAAATTTAAACTGGCATCGAGCATTTGTTTGGGCAACTTAATTTATTTTCAAGCAGAAACATATTATGGCAGATAAAAAAAGACATATAGGCATTCACAAATTTGATATCTGATTCTATTTAAAATTAATGGGGTGTGAAATTAAATATGAATTATGACTTAAAAAGCATATTTTGCGACGTCAAGTTATTATTTATATGTAAAGCCCGACCAGAGATATAAAAACTTCGCCATATTGCGGAATTTCAATGAAACTAATTTTGGAAGTCTTAATCGACTTGCTTAATATTTTTGCTACCTTATAGTAGCTGCCTGCCATTATTTGATTTTTATGATAGCCACATTTTGAGGCTTATTTATGATGATTAAAGCCAAATAATTTAAATGCTGCCAAATGATTTTTTTAGTTGCTAACAGTTTGTCGCCGTTTCAGTTTTTAGTCGCCTCGATTAATAAGCCTTTTCAAAAGTGATCAAAATAAATTATATTATTATAACTTTAATACATAAATAGTGAATTCTGGCATATTTATCACGTTACATTTTTAGATTTTTTGTACTACCATGAACTAGCTAAGTTCATCATTTTGAACTTTGTACCATTTTTATGTCTGTTGATTAAGTAGGTAAAGCAAGCGGTCCGCACGACGCACGCGCGTGATCAGATTACCTTAACCTGCATTACCTACACAATGGAAAAAACAAAATACTGATCAGTTTAAAATTGTTTGTTTTGTATGTGAAATTATTTTGGTTTTAAGGTGCTAGATTCTAAAATTGGTGTGATATTTTTGTGTTATTTTTTATTGGCATAATTTATGTATATTCAAATAATTTTATTTGTAATTACTATAATGGACAAAATGTTATGATAATTTTTATTAGGTATCTATCTACTTACTTACCTAATTTTGATTCCTCACAAGAGCTGCTTCATGTCAAAAGTTTAGGTACCTGATGAGATTAGGTATTAAAATATCGATGGTGGAAATGTCAAAGGGCTTATAGGACATTTTGACGAAAATCACTTTTTGATGCAGTTCTATTCGTCTCGTCAAGCTCTTTCGATCTGTATATTTGATATTTTTTTAAGTCAAATAATGGAGCTAGGAGAGAATTTTTAAAAATGCACTTTTTTCGGTTTTTGGTATTATAGGGCAGTTTCATATAATTCTTTATGCTTAAAGGACATTAAGAAATTAAACTTAGTAATTTATGGATATTTACGACCCAAACTCACATATCTTGTATTCACACGTATAGGCTTAAAGGACACGTAGCATAGGAAGTTAATGACATGTGACTTATAATTATAGTGTCTAGACCAGAAAGTCCAACCCTTAATTGAGCTTTTCCCTGCTTTTTGTGCAGGAGGCGTGATATGTGACGTACAGAACTATCCCATTTTACACTTGAGACTGGATTATTTCGTTAAAATTCGACTTTACAAAAGAAAGTTAAGACAGGATAGAATGGCGTACCTGTATTTAATCACTTTTTGTAACTATAAATCACAAACATTTTCGAGATATTTTATTCCCTAACAATATATGGTTTCAAACAAACAATCGTAATAATATAATAGTTTCAGGTCATAAAACCAAAAGAATACGATAATATCAGCGTTTTTAAATAAATTAATTTAAATTCCTTGCTTATCTAAAAATAAATACTACAAAAAATACATGAAATAAAAACTAACAAAAAATAAATAAAAGATATTATGTTTTAATGACAGTCAACTGTGGTCAACTAAATTAGGACAAAAGAACCAATCATCTCTTAAAATGTGCTGAAATTTCAGATAAAAGCACTTGAATGGTAAAAAAAGTACCCCATTCTAACTATTTCTAACATTATCACTTCGTGGAATAGCATTAGCTGTACTAAATTGTCACGAAATCAGTACGTTTGCTAACGTTAAGATCTATGGGAAGAAATGTTGACTGGTGTTGAATACCGAAACTTGATTAACTGACCAACAAAAGACCAACGACATGTGGTGCCGTAATCAATGCTTGCTTTCCATTTATTTTATAAAGACGGCAACACGAAAAGGGCTCTCAGGTTAAATTATAGTGGCTCAAATATGTAGCTACGTACATACGGACAATCCAAGAGATAAAGCAGAAAACTGCATTATGAAAGATCTGTTCTTAATAATAGTCAAATCACGAATCAGGAAGAATGTGACATAGAAATAATTGTTGTAAACAATTCGCTAAAAAAAGATTCTGTTCTAAAAGGTTCGATTTTCATAGAACTGGAAACAACGAAGAGGTCAATAAGCATACAGGTGGCGAGTCAAAACATTCTGCTTATACAGTGTAAAGGACAGATTTTTTGTATGGTTAGACCGCAATTGTCCTTTAAGACCTTTTAATATGTTAAGTGCAGTCCTTTAAGTCCAAAGGACTTCTTAATTTCTTAGTCTGTTTTGGCTTTAAAGGACAAGATCATAAAAGTACGAAACTTAAAGGACATCTATCTTTTAAACTAAGCTAGTTGGGTTAAATTAAAAGCGTGGATACAGTTCAGCTCAAAAAAATATAAAATTTGGTCTTTAAACCAAATTGATCGCTTTAAAAACAAAAAAGTTATGCACTTTTTTCTATAAAAATCGTTTTTCTGCTCTCCTGTAAAATTACGATTTGTCCTTTAAGCCCTTTGACATTTCCACCATCGATATTATAAATACCAACCAGTGTCATCTTCCCTAATCGATAGATTTTATTAAGCTTATGAACCAAACACATTCAGTAACGTAATTCAAAATTAATTCGATGCGGGTCTACAAACTACATTAAGCTAGCATTCTTAGTTTCCGAGATTTATAGGTTTTTCTAAGTGACCCGGATTCTTTGCTCTCGAGTGTATAAAACCGAAAATTTTTCTTTAATGAACACAACAAAGTTGAAATCTGTATATCAGAATTTAATTATATTAATCTTGTGGTTTTATGTTAATAAAACAGTCAGAAGATATCAACAAAATAGAGTCTAACAAATTGGCCATCATAACTATTTTATCTTATGTTACTCAGCGCCACCTATTAACTAATTTGAATACTTCAACAATAATCTATGATCTAAAATAGTTCAAGTCAAGACATTATTGGCGCCACAGTACGCTCGATATGACCATTCATGCTAACAGATAGCGCTTTGTCGCAGTAATATGTTAAAACCAAATATTAGACAGAAAAAAAATACATTGTTATTATTTGTAATAATAATAACGGAGTTCCTTATGAAGAATATCAAAATTTTCTTATTTTTTCTTAAATCTTCCGTCAATACCTACCTATGTAAAGCCTGACAAAAGAAATAAAAAACCTGCTCTGGGGGGGGGGGCCACGTGTACCTACATTTTAATGTTTATAGCAACAATTTCCATTATAAAATTAGTTCCATTGAAATTCCGCAATATGGCGAGGTTTTTTATTTCTTTGGTCACGCTTTAGTTATTTATTCTTGTGGTTGTCCGAAATTATTTTAAAGATATGTAAATATCATAATCATATTCTACAGACTGTAGTTATTACTAATATTATATTGACATCATAAGTTACAACTTTACAAATAAATATCCTGGTTTATCTAAAAATCATATTGCACCACGAATCGGTTTTTTCATTATAGGTATCAGCCTGTCCCTTCGGCCTGTCCAAAGAAATAAGAAGCGTGCTGGGGGGGCGCCACGTGTATATTTTAACGACTATGACATCAATTTCCCTTATTAAATTAGTTCCATTGAAATTCCGCAATATGGAGAGGCTTCTTATTTCTTTAGTCGGGCTTTAGTATTCTACTCATGAAACTGAACAACTTTCCCTTAAGATCATAGGTTGAAAATTCAAAATAAATAAATTCATTACCCCCCCCCTAGACATTCTTGCCAAACCACGACTGTTCTTTTGTGAAGTTGTATGTAGCTAATTTTAATTTAACATACCAAATTGTACCTATACTATTTAATAATAATCCATTGTCAAGGGACCACGTGTGGTGGTGTGTGGTGCAGGAATGTTGTGAAATAAAATGCAATATCAGCAACTTCAGAGATTGTTTTTTAATTTATAGGTAGTCATTTGTTTGTCGCCGACGAAGAATTTCGTCAAAAAAAATTTCGAATTGGTCTATAAACTTAAAAATAAAATGTTTTATAGCCAAGAGATGGCGCTTATCTCAGATATTCTTTTCAATGTGAAACATCTATAGGCGAGGGGTATAACTGATTTCTTGGCGTGGCGACCGTGGCAAGCGGATTGACCTATCTATGCTTGTGTCGAAAAAGTACGACCAATCAAGCTTCACCGGACTTGACAAGAGGGCGTCGTCGGTCGGTCGCCGCGTCGCAAGTCGCAACGCCATCTAGCAGTTACACGTAAAACTACTTGAAGCAATCACAAACTAACTTTACTTTCGATGTTTCACGTCGCCGTTGTCGATGTCGCCAGGCGCCCCGTGATGACTCACAATTTTCATTTGCTTCCTTTCTAAATATAACTGGTATAACTCTTAAAATTCTCTTCAAATGTCACTTCGAATTGATTAATAAGTTATCTGCTATTATGTTCTTACACATGGGAGGACGAAAGTCGAAGAGGCTACGGCGAATGGATACTGACCACATATTAAAAAATCTAAGGTGTTAGATAAGGGAGAGATGAATAAAAAACAATTTTTAGGTACACTTAATAATTATTTATTGACTAGAAGAAGAATGAGATCACAAATGTTTGATTCCCTGTGTTACGTATAATATTGCTGAATTATTATAAAAATCTTTGTTTCACTAAATCAGATTACCTACAATAAAACAACCCAAGAAAATACTGGATCTTACTTACTATAAAAATTAAACGCGTAAAGAGCCTAGCTGTCTATAAAATCCAAGAGAAAGATATCTAAGAGATTTTATGTACAAATTTTTTTAGACTTGCGTTTGGCACGTGCCTCTTATATATTGCGCTAATATATTTTTTTACTACAAATAAAAGTAAATAAACTAGGTAGGTCAGATAGTACAGGACTTTTTTGACTTATACGATAAACTAGGTGATTCTTATTGTTCATTTGAGCGAAATATGTAAGTGCCATAGTGCTAATTCTATTAATACTTTCATTGGTAATTCAGTTTTTTTTAAAAAAAGATAAACATTATAGTTGGTTCCTTTTCTATTATACGGTCAAGAGCAGCTTATGCAAAAGATAAATGAATGGTGGTGCGAAGAGAGTTATGTTAAGCTCGATTTTGTCTTACAACGTAAGAACTAAGTACTTATCTGTTCAACCCACAGTGCCTAAATACATTTTTATGTCCCTTTTCTGAGAATGTTTACACAGCGCACTCTGAGATAAACTTAAGAAACTATTTACAGCGCCATCTGTGATGATAAAGTATAGAACTAAGTACAGAGTACTGCGAGCACTGCGACATCTGTGACAAACACATGGAACTTCGACCACGTATTCAGGCAGTTTCACAATGCGTGCGCGACGCGCTCAAAAATGAGTGGGGTTCGATATTGTCCACCGGCTACAAATCCACCATGATGTGTGTGAAAAGCGGGTGAAGGACTGTTGCCACTTCGGTATACGTTAAAGAATTCAGCCCATCTATATGTATTTTTTCTTCTGCTGTTTTAAGACGCCTTCTGCTCTTCTCACTGTAACATAAAAATGGAAGTCACTATTTGCTCTTTTAAATCTGACCATAATATTAAATTATTTATTTATTGTTATTAAACTTTATAAAGTACCATTTGATTATGTTTTTACCGTAATAATAATTTATAAAAAAATAAATATGCAGGCAAACTATATAGTAGAGTAGAACCATCGAGTAGAACCAATAGCCATTAAAGCAATAACATGTCTTACTTGTCATAATAGTTTTGTTCACGTTTTTCATGATTAATGACATGATACTTGCTGATGTAGGCATCAAAGCTACATACTTTGAGGTTGTTCAGGCCAAGCCTTATGTAAAAATCATCATCCTCGCCTTCAAAACCAGAGAATTCATTACTCATACCATTGATAGCATTAAACTGCTTTGTAACCAATGCCACTACCCCACCAAACAAGCTCATGTAGGGTAGAATAAAACTGCAATGTAACAAAAACAAATATTAGAAAACACTAGTCTAATTTAAACTTGTTTTGTGGAGTTTTCTTTGTAGTTTAACAGCCAACAGTACAATCATCCATGTCCATCATTTGTTTCACTCGCCTTGCTTCCTATAATTGTATACGCGACGCACTACGCCGGCGCCGCCGACGCTTAAAAGACGCTCAAACGAAAGATGCTAGTGCGGGGGGTCTCTAATGAAACATAATTTTTGATAGGTTTTTAAAGCCGCGTATCGACTGCGCGCGGCTGCCGCGCGAGCCATGTTCGACCGCGCCAAACCTGCGTTTTGGTGCGCGAGCCAATTTAAAGCTCAACATTTTCTATAGCGCGGCAGCGGCGCGCGGCAGGCGATCCGTGAACAAACATTCATTTTGTGCGCGGCAACCATGGACGTATCTCAGCGACGTGCAGCTGCGGCTTTTATCATCATAAATCATATTATTCATAAGCGTTCGAGACGAGAACCTCGTTGATGGATAAAAAAATATATATGAATAGAATGCTAATCTAATCAAATGCCGACACTTCTCGTTATCCATCTTGCCGCGCGTCTCAATAAAAAGTCCGTCCCAATTGCGCACGCACAACACACGGACGCTCCTTTGCCGCGCCACCAAAAACCGACACGAACTGGTTCGCCGCGCGGCACGTTCGAGCGCGCCAATGTTCAAGCTGCCGCGCGCGGCGGACCTGTCCCCATATTGAGCGGCCGCCGCGCGAGCCAATGTTCGATGGTTTGCCGCGCGCAGTCGATACGCGGCTTTATAGAGACCTCGTTCAAGCATTTAGATCCTTGCTTTATTAAAGAAAATACCAAGCGATCCTTTTAGTGACAAAAATACTTATGGAAAGCTCATAACTTACCTATACTTGTGAACATTTGAAGACATATGCCTGGGTGTCTTCGTACATGCATATAAGTTTGCCGGCCTCAGAGGCAACAAGTCAACGTCGTGCAGTATCAAACAAGGGTAACCAGCTTTCATAGCAGCTTTCGCTCCAATGTTGACAAGTTTAGCCCTATTGAATGGCCGAGAGTCAACTTGTTCAACTACGTAGATGCGGTAGTGAATCTTCTGATGACGTAAAAATAAGTGCATGTAAACCAGAAATCCTCGCAACAGTTCAGCCATATCCCTAAAAATGGATTCAAATTGAATATTAATGTAATTTTTCTTGTTTATTTTTTTGGTTACTGTTTACTACAGAAATATATTATGTAGATATTTATTTCATGACTAAAATGGAAAAGGTATACCTGTGAACAGATAGCCAAACTCAGCTAATAATTGTATAAATGGTTGCTACGACTTAATAAGCGATTTTGCACATAAAAAATATATTTTTCATTTGTGTCAGAAAATGGCAAGTAAAATAAAAAATATATATATACCTGTAGGGCACAATGATAGCGGTGCTATACTTAGGCTTACAGACCGGCGCGTATTCCCCTCCCTCTTTAATCCTATGGCCCTCAGGAAGGTCCGCTTCAACTAATTTCGGCGACAAAGTCGATTCATCTTTCAAAATTTCATGATATTCACAATCAGACACCGCTGAACTTGTAAAATTAACCGCTAATTCTTCGTGTAGACTCTCCATAATTTTATCTTTGTTTATATAAGCGTAGTTGCGTTCTGCATCACCAGTAGGGCGCAAAAATATAACCAAAATTATTATAAACAAACCAATGAAGAATATCTTCCGTAGAAGGCCTTTCCGCATATTATACAATTTATACAGTAATCCAACACGACACATATTTTTTTTATTTCAAAATACAGCCATTGATTGAATCAAAGAGGTATTATAGAGATAAATCAATTTTATTTTAATTATTGATTATTTTGGTAATCAGCTGATTGATTTTGACAGCCGCCGGTGGCAGTGACCGAATGAAGTGTTCATTCACGTATAAGCTAACGTACAAATTATTAATGGTTCTGTATCCATTGCTGTAGACAAGCACAGTTAACTTACGAAATTATTAAAACGAGGGTATTTTTTGTGGGTAGGTACCTACTATCCAAAATAAATTGACAAAGACGGTGAGTGCAGTGTTTGTGTTGCGTAGCATCAATTTGGTATTTTAAAATATTCTTGATTGGCAAATTGGGTTTTAAGTTTTCTTTTTACTGCAGTGATATTGAATCTCTTTTCAGCAAAACCTAAACATGACATCAGAAAATGAAGCCAGTGACATTATGAATAGTATTGAAGCCGTAAGAAAATGTACTAGACAGGACGCTTTTGACACATCTTGGGACCACAGTTGCTATGTTTCAATACAAAACACACAAAATCGCACACCTCCTTTTATAAGAACCATGGTCGCTGAAATAAGTCCGCAAAAGGTAAATCATTCGACCCAGACGGACACACCTGTGGATAGCAATGCGGACGTGAGCTTATCATTTAGCAAAGACTTCAACATACAAGAATCGTCGTCGAATGACAACATCGAACAATCTTTAGGTAATAAACGTTATAGACGAGAATCTGGTGACAATAGGGATGTTAGACCCTGGAAGAAGTTAAAGCATGGCTGTAGTAGTTCAAGTGAGGAGTTAACTGAGCCAAAGTCGACGCTGCCGTCGCCTAGCCAATTTTCCAGTACGTCGGATACATCGTTTAAATCTATTAGCACAAATCGGTCTTACAAAGTGCGCAAGAGACGGCCGAAGTCTGACTCGCATCTGATCAGGGACGCACTCCAAAGAGCGAGGAAGAGTACAAAATTGACGCACACTTGCTCTGAAAATAATACAACAGGTGTGTAATTATAATAATTTTGTGTAACGAATCAATGCATTATTCGGTGCCTCGCTTTCCCGAAGGGGTAAGCAAATACTACTGCCTTGCCCTGCTTATATAATGTCATGCTACTACGGTTCAATGGTGGAACTTTCTTTGATTTATGTTTGCTAAAAATATTTTTTACATTATTCAGCTATCCAAATTTGTCAATCGCTAGTTTAACTATGACTATGACACGACTGCTATATTATCGCGAGAAGCATTACCTACCTACGCTTTTCACATTCCTTTTTTCTCGCTTGCTTGATGTCATTGTAATCTTTATATCGGCTTTATTTTATATTAAAAAAGTGCTTTGCTTAAAAATCGTAGACATCCCATATCTGGTGCTTTGCTGGCAAAACAATGTGTTGCGAGTTATACTTATTCTTGATAATACCTATATAATTTCTAGGTCAACTCCATTTCGTTGCTCAACATCAACACTAATCACAAACAATCACATTTTTCTGTTCAATGAATATAAAGTAGTTACAGCTGTTTAAATTGAATGTTTGTATTGGGGTAAATAATATGGGTCGTTAACAGCTCATATATGTCCCCACTCAGGGGCTCGAGCCTATCCTGAAATCAGGGTGAATGGGTCTTCCACGCTGACCCAGTGCGGGTTGGTCAACTTCACACACAACCATTGAATGACTTCGCAGGGTGTATGCAGGTTTTCTCACGATGCTTTCTTCATCACCGTAACAGCGTCGAATAAACGTACTTACATTATTATGATTTGAAAATCGAAAACACATTGGTATGGACGTGGCGAGGTTTGAACCTGAGAACTTCTGAATTGAATTCAATGGGCCTAGCCACTTGACCACTGACTTTCTAGACACAGTATGTTGAAAAACCATATAGAGGGTCTGTTCACGGTTACTTGCGTTACTACGGTAGTAAATATTTCATCCAATATCTTACTTTTTTTTTACATTAATAAATAAAACAAAACAAAGAAAAATTACAATAAAATAACCCACCCGAACCGTTCCCGGCGCAAAGGTGCCCATGACGCTAGCAGCATTACCGCGCTGAATCGCGATGGCCAACCTTTGCACCAGGAACCAACCGGAGCGGGGGTATAGTGTGCGTTCCCCTATCTTACTTAATTCTAACCAATTTTCATTTTAGTTAGAAAATTGGTGGATACACTTCTTTAGTTAGAAAATTGATTAGATTTTAAGATAATGGATGAAATATACTACCAGGCACACGGGACGCATTTTCGTGACCAGACCCTAAACATTAATGGTTCATACAAACAGAGACTCATGTGTGAACAAAGATAAATTTCTACTATGTATGATTTATGTACCTATAGTTCAAAGGTCAGTTTCCCGCGTCATGTTTCAGATTACTATAATTTAATGAAAGATAACTGTATCAAACTTTTATTTATTGACAAAAACATGGCAATCGGTTATTATTACTACTGTATTTATAATAAGCATGGTGACATCATCTTTACGGGTTCGATTCGAAACTGGTCCGGCGATTTAAACTTCGTGATCACAATATGTAACGGTTAGAACCGACTCGAGGTTTCTGAATTCAATATTTTGTGCAGTCTATCTGTTAATTCTGAATTAAATAATGTTGCGTAGTAAAAATACCTTTTTTTCTGATGATGGCTCAAGTTTAATAGTGAAAAAGAAGGAATAACTTGCTATAAAAATAAATGTTAAAATGTGTACCAAAAACGAAGCAGTTTCGTGCCAGGAGTTTACTAACAGTATCAAAATAGAAGTGGAAGTAGAATGTGGTGTAGACGCTACTCAACTGAGTGATCTGGAATGGTTCGTGTTATCAGGTGGCACTCCGCGCAGGGAGAGGAGTCACAAATGGGCAACGAGAACCAAGTCCTGGCGGCTCATGGAACTGTGCACCTGGATTGGAAGGAAGGTGAGCTTTCTGCTTAGTCGATTTTTTTTTATTTTACCTATGCTTGCGTCGAAAAGGTACGACCAATCAAGCTTCACCGGACTTGTGGTTTAGTCGAAACAGTTCAAATACTTGATAGAGCCATATTACATGAAATCTTGAAAAGTATTTAGATATATTTTAGGATTTTTAGGTCTTAAAATTTGCGTGATTGCTTTTTTATGCCTTTAAATTCACTTACGTATAAAGTAAGTAGGTAGGTAAATCTGTATTTAATTTCGGAAAACTTTTGAATTTATCCATATAAAACATCTAAATATTTTTTATCATTTATAAATTTTTACTTTGGGCTCTTTGTGAGCTTTCCAAAAATCTGCTCACCTCGTTAAAGAAATAAGCGTTCCTTTAATCATGTTTTAAATAGATATGCTTTTTTTTATTAAAAATATAAAATATTTTATAAAATCCACAGAGTTACCAATCCATCACGGGTTTGTACACGGATTTTTTACGAGAACCAGTTCCTCACGATGGTTTTGATGGGTCTTTGGTAACTGAGATCAAAGAGATGAAGAAATTTGTAGAAGAAGTAGACAAGAAACAACAGAGGTTAGAACGAGAGAACCAGACGATGAAGGAAGACATGACAAAAATGATGGAGAAGATAGACGAACTAGAAGAGAAAGTTAGGTAAATAAATAAAAAAACAAAAACAATTTTTTTGATAGGTAAGCCATGCATGACCAATCGTTATGAAGATCTTTGTCTAGTAGGACGCCTACAGGCTGAAAGTTATTAATGACGATGATCATTATCAGCTATAATATCTCATTAATATTTTTTGGACATTGAATATTACGTACAAGTACTAATTGCTGTTTATTTAATAGGTATATATGTAATTGTTTCGAGCCTGATCAGAAAAATATAAAACCTGCTTTGAGGGCATTTTGTATAATTTTTATGTTAATGGCAACAATTTCCATTTCAAAATTAGTTCCACTGAAATTCCGCAATATGACGAGGTTTTTAATTTTTCTAGTCGGGCTTTACTCATCATTTCAGCAAAAAGACGTCTATACTGCTGGACAAAGAAAAATCTCCATAACGATCGGTCCTGCCTGATAATCAATAGAATAGAATAGAATAGAATAGAATATACTTTATTGCACACCAGAATAAAACAGAACAGTCAATCAATTTACATTGTAAATTATTGTAATCAACACATTTGTAAATCATTAATCGTAATAAGAGAAGTTTACCTCGTAAAATGGTCCCATATTTCCCTGAATTGATGATTTACGTAGGTATAATTTATATCTTTCAGGTCCCAAGAAGTCCTTATAAAATCAGTGCGATCGTCACCATCAAATCTAGCACCCCCGCCGCCGCCGCCTCCCCCTCCCCCTCCCCCTCCGCCGCCACCCCCACCCCCGATGATATCGAAGCTCCCCGTGAGGTCTCACACCATTCCGAGATGTGGCTCGGCTCCTCCAAGAATAGTCGGACCACGGTTGACGATCACTCCGCAAGATATCGCTAATGTCAAACTAAGGAAAACTAAAGTGAGTTTTGTTATATACTATAATAAACTGAAGGGATACTAAATATTTATAATTTTAAATTGAATGAGACATCTTCTTCAAGTTTGTCCGTAATTTTCTAAAATAAGGGCCTAAGTGGAAGGGCGTAGCCACAGATAATATTATGTAGCTGTAATAAAAAATTTTAGGCGGCATAATATATTATCAGATCAGCATTAAAATTATTCAAAAACGTTTTTACTAGGTACATACTTTGTCCTTTATAAAGGTGAAAACGGCATTATATTCGGCTTTTGCAACGTTATTTTTTTATTTACTTCAGGATAACCCTATCCGCACGAAACCTGTTCAAAAAGAACTGCAGCCGTTAGTTACGCTGCAGATGCTTCAGACAACGCGAGCCAAGCTTAGTAGAGCTAGACCCGTCGCTTCTTCTACACCCAAACAACAACTTTCTGACCTTGAAAAGTAAGTTATTATATAAATCGCTTTAGTATTCATCATTAACTGCTCATGACATGTCCCCATCGAGGGACTCGAGCCTACACTGAATCCAAGGCCTTTGTCGAATACGTTGGCCTAGTGCGGGTTGGTCAACTTCACACACAACCCTTGAATTACTTCGCAGGTGTGTCCAGGTTTCCTCACGATGTTTTCCTTCACCGTTAAGAGCGTCGAATCAACCCTACACATGAATCCGAAAATCGAAAACACATTGGTACGTGCCCCGAACCCGTGAACTTTCGAATGGAAGTCCCTAGCCACTTGGTCACTCGCTCGCCGGGGCATCCTGTCGAATAAATGTTACTTCAACTTTCACCAGTTTAGTTAGGTTAGGACATTGCAGGCTGAAACGCCTGATTGTCCGAGAATAAAATACATTATTATATTATTATGATCCGTGCTTCGTACTCGTGTAATCCTCT
This sequence comes from Teleiodes luculella, assembly GCA_948473455.1. Classification (NCBI taxonomy): domain Eukaryota; kingdom Metazoa; phylum Arthropoda; class Insecta; order Lepidoptera; family Gelechiidae; genus Teleiodes; species Teleiodes luculella. The sequence goes on from OX419596.1 coordinate 971,788, forward strand.
TTTTTAAAAAACTGTGTCTAATGGGCCTGGCCACAGCTTCGCGCGGCGGCGGCGGCGGCGGCGACCAGCGGAATGTTGCCAGTAACCCATAGTCAAAATTAACATGAGAAAACTAAAAAAAAATTTCATTTCTAAAACCCGCTAGAAAAATGCACCACCGAAATCAAGAAATTGTTTTTAAGGCGTGAAATTAACCAACTTTTACAAAAACGTTCAATTTTCATGCAAAAAGTAACGTTTATCTTATTTTACTTAGAAAACGACTTCAACACTGTAATGTAGCACAAATAAGATTAAAAATACGTAAAAGTAACGTTTTAAGTCATGTGACGCAAAGTGCTCCAAAATATCGTAATATGTTACAATACTAACGTTCTGGCAAGTTTTGCGCCGCAAGTCGTCGCCGCCACCGATTGGTCAGGAGGTAAGAGTTTTTAATAAGATACCCTGAATCAATTAAAGAATTACCATTTAAAAAATTTAAAAGCGCCTTATTTAAGTATTTATATGACAAATGTTTTTATTCCGTAAAATTGTTATAAATTTATATATTATTTAGAATTGTTTTATTAATTTTTAATTTATGTTTCGTTTATTAATTTGTTTAAATTTTATAAAATTTTGCATACCACTTCGTGGTTAAATGTGTGATATAGAACGCAAATGTAAGAAGTTTTCCACCACATTTAATGCAAATAAAAGTTTTCATTTCATTTCGGCATATTATAAAGCATTGTCCTGGTTACTATCTACATTTTACCTATATTATGTAGTCGTTACGTTACACGAACTATGTCTTGTGCCTTAGGCAGCTATAATTCTCAAACCAGGGTTTAGCGTTTAACGTTTAGTCGAGACTTACACGGTATAAGCAGGTATAGATATAATGATGATAATATTATCATTATAACCGACCAAGAGATAATTTTCAGGTGCTTGTTACAAGAAACGTCAACATCATCTTTATATCGACGGCGGCGCATGGTGAACACATTCAGGAGCGCGGAAGAGCTAAGGATGAGGCCATATTACACTGCCAGGGGAGCTCGCTCACCGAAATCTCCAAAGTCACCAAGATCCAACTCTGTGCCGAGAAAAGCCCCACACTCACCTTTGAGATTAACGAATGGGACACCAAAATGACAAAAACAAGACGTGCAGGAAGCGTAGTGTTGATTTTATACTGTTGGCATAGGTCTAATTTTGTAGCCAATCACAAAAGAAAAACCTAATATTGTAGTAGCTAAAGCTACCTTAAATTATACGTTAACAATTTGTTAACAGAATATATTATGTATATTAGCCCCCTGGGGGGCTCGAGCCCACCCTGAATTAAGGTGAATAGGCATTAGTTGACCACGCTGGGCACTGTCCCGATGCTAGTTAGTCAACTTCACCCACAATCTTTGAATATCTTCGTAGGTGAACATGTGTGACAAAATATGTGTGCAGGTAGGTTACCTCACGATAATTTTCTTCACCATAAGAGCATTTAAATAAATGTGCACACTAATTCGAAAGTATTAAAAACACATCGGTAGGCGCCGAGGTTTGAACCTGCGCCTCCCACCCTTCAGGTAACAACGCCCGTACCCGCCGGCGGGGGCGCGGCCATAACCAAAATCAAAATTGATAATCAGAGACGGAGCCCCTCAGGCGTCGTCTCCTTCACGATGTTTTTCAGTATCAACGCGCTAGGCCGTGGTCCGAGGCTCCCTCGAGCCGCCCCTAGTCGCGTTGGTACATGACTACTTTGGGGTAGTCTTCCGCTCCCCCGCAAGTCCGGTGAAGCTTGATCCATCGTACTTTTTCGACTGAAGGATAGGTCAACTAAAAAAAAAACCCGCTTATACCAAATGGGAGACAGTCAACAGCCTTAGCCACTAGGCTACCGACACTCCGACTTAACTCCATCGCCACTTATTATAAATTTGCTTTAGATGTATTTGTTTGACCCAACGTAGATTAGAGTATTTTTTGATAATTTTACAATGTATGTACCTACTATTGCAGACTTTCCAGATTGTCTTAATAATTTAATGTGATTCAATACAATATTATATTATTTTATGACATCTTATTTAACTGTTTAACTTTACAGGGGTCGACATCTAAACAAAATATTAACATCTAAAAGGCAATTAAAATTTCCTTATTACCCAGGTAGGGTATTGGAAAATGAACGGATTCCTTGAGAGGAATAATACTACTGAGGTATTTATTCGCTAACACTCTCTTTTTAGTCGGAATGGTGTTAGCATAAAACCTCGTTGGCAACTTTCAATTTCCAACATCGTGAAATTAAAGTATAATTTATTTTTCTAAGTTTCTTTTATACAGTATACACACATAGTCGAAAAATGCGTTTTTCACGATTCATTTTATAACCACCCCCACTCCACATAATCGTCCACGATACCTTGGATAAATTCGGGGAATTCGTCTAAGACTGGAAAATCTAACGCTCTCGGGTCCTGCTTACTGAAATCAGGAATCCTCTTAGGGTCGGCCCAGAATAAAGGCGTGAAATAAACTGCAGCTATCAAACCGATGTCAAATTTTTCTTTGTAGTCCTTAAAAAATACTTTTCTTGGGTAAAACTCTTCGGAGTTTAAGTCAAATTTCTTCAAAAAAGATTGGAATCGAGTATAGTAGAAGTTTACAAGGTGCGCCAGATGTTTTCTCCGGAACTGCTGGTCGGTGCCCAGGATAACGAAAAACAGAAGGTCGAAGACTGGGCATCCGAAGCTGATTAGCTGATAGTCTATCAGGTAGATGTGTTCAAGCTTGCCGTCCTGAATAAAAAATGGTTTTGATAAGAATACTAATAAAACCTGACTAAAGAAATAAAAAACCTGGTCTGGAGGCGCCACATGTTTATTTTTATGTTTATGGCAAAATTTCCATTGTAAACCTAGTTCCATTGAATTTCCGCAATATTGCGAGGTTTCTTATTTCTCTGGTCAGGCTTTACGCACCTATTAGACTATATTCTCGCAAGATTGTATTTTACCTGTACATTGAGAGACATACCTTGGTCCTAGCAGAGCTCGCTTACCTATGATCTAGCTAGGAGCTTCATTCTCCTAAACCTTTCTTAGGTATCTAGTAGTAATAAAAGAAATTCTTTACTTTTTACCATACGACAAGACTTGAGTACCTAAGTAAGTATAAGTATATCATATTCTCTATAATTTAGTCTAGTCAGGCACTTACAGTATGTTTCACCAAGAGGTTACCGAGCCGAAGGTCTCCGTGACGCAAGCAGCTCCCTACTGACGACTGATCCAGCAAGTACTCTCTCCATTTGGCAGCAAATCGCGGCAGAACCTTCTCCAGCCTTTCTCTGGCGGCTCCTTTCACGTGCTTCATGGTCATCTTTGCAATGTGTTCTAAAGACTTCCTCCAGGTATCTCCAAAGTACGCAGGATGTTTCACTGCTTTAATTTTCTTTTGGTAATAGCCCGGTCTTTTTGCTTTTATAACAAATGAAAGAGCGTGAAATTTTGCTGTTTCTTCAAGTGTTGCTTCAGCAACCTCTAGAGACATAAGATATGTTCTATCGAAAGATTTGTAGCCTTGCACCACGACGTCTTCTAGGAAAATTCCTTCAGAACTTGACTCTCCAAAGCTTCTTATCATTTTGAACCGATCTTCTAAAGGTATACCTGCATCATCTTGTAACTCTGCGAACACATGGGAGAGTTCGTTGTATACGAACGCTTCAGCTGCAAACGCCTGCGGCATATTGAGAATGCCATCCATTGCTTCGATTGCAAAGATTCCCTTAACGAAGACATGAGTCTCTTTCGTGCCTTCCTTTGTTTTTCCTTTGATGGTTACTGCGTACGGAGCTGATAGGAAGCCTGTACCGCGGTTGTCGGCTGGTTGAGTGTATACTTTGTAAGTTACGAAGCCTTCTTTCTTTATCACATTACCCAAGTATAATTCTAAATTTTCCGGCAGTCTAGTCACTGCTGCTGGCGTGTCCATTTTGTATTTAAACTATTAATAACAAGTTTCCCTATAGTAATAACTGTTTTATTTGTCATGAGATCGTGGTTATCAGACAAGAAATGCTGATAAGATTTGAAAAGCAAAGATATATTATAGCACTAACAATCTTTTGCACTAACGTTCATCGAATAAGCATTCTTTCGCAAAATGAATCCTCGAAGAAACGATATTTCGAATGACTATTTATCGCACATTAGTATTTAGAATCTAGGTTACGCGTTACGCATTGAAATAAAAAAATCGGTATTAGCGAAAGCGGTTTTTATGTGGATGCTGGAAGGCCATCACAAACTATTTAAACTAAATTAATGACGCTAAATATGGAAAAAAACCGGCCAAGTGCGAGTCGGACTCGCGCACCGAGGGTTCCGTACAAACCTGCAAGGTTTACAAAGTTCTTTCATTACGACAATCGAGTCATAACTATGGTAATCTTATTGCAAAATGAAATTCATAACATTACAATGGGGAAAGATGGAGGAGCATAAATTTAAGACAAAGATCTCTTTATCGTTTAAGTAACTAAGTACTAAGTAAGTATTTCAACTTGATAGCTCTACGCGTTCATGAGGAAAAAAGTAATAAGTTTATATTTATTAAAAAATATATATTTTGTAATGTAACTAAAAATTTAAGGTTTTCGGAATTTTTCCTTTATGTGTGCTATAAAACGTTGCTTCATGCCAAATTTCAAGATTCTAGGTCGACTGGAAGTACCCTTTAGGTTTTGATTCCCTTGCGAGTACTTGCGAGTTTCAAAATATGCAGCTTAAATTGCTGTTTCTTTTGATTGCGTTGACATAGAAGTTTGATTTTGTTACAGCTTAAAGGTATTATAGACCTGAGTATTTGGTATGAATTTCAATTTAATACCTCTACGCGTTTATGAGGAAATGGGTAGTAAGGTTAAAATTATTAAAAATATATATATTATGTGATGTAACTAAAAATTTATGGATTTCGTAATTTTTCCTTTATCTATGCTATGAGACGTTGCTTCGTACCAAATTTCAAGATTCTGAGTTCACGGGAAGCACCCTGTAGGTTTTGATTCCCTTGCAAGTGTCGAAAATTTGCGGCATAAACGGCTGTATCTTTTGATTGCGTTGGCTTAGAAGTTTGATTTTTTCACAGCTTCAAGGGACAGTAGACCTGAGTAATTGATATAAATTTCAGCTTCATACCTCCACGCGTTCCTGAGAAAAAGGGTCTTGACAGACGGACAGACGGACAACAAAGTGATCCTATAAGGGTTCCGTTTTTTCCTTTTGAGGTACGGAACCCTAAAAATTATAATTTAGACCAAAATACTAGTTGCACTTATATTGTATTATCTGTGACCAAAGGAAATTCGATAATCTTTCGATTAGGTACCAATAACTGAACAAGAAAAACATTTTTATCTCTTGTTTTGTTTTTTCTTGTTTGTTATTTTGTATTTGTTTTCGGTTTCATATAGAATCGGTCAGGTGCGTAGGACCAGTCAAAGAAGTTGGAAAAGCCGCGCTTCGCATTTAGGAAGAAATTCTCACTTCTGGTTTGGCGCAGTAGCGTTTGGACTTTTTCAAGAGCTGTTATCACATCACATCACCTCACACTAATATTATATTATACTAGCTTTCCGCCGCGGCTCCGCCCGCGTTAACAGTTTTTTCCCGTGGGAATGAGAAAATTTCCCGCGGTAAATTGTAGCCTATGTTCTTTCCTAAGGTCTATTCTAACTTTGTGCCAAGTTTTACCAAAATCGGTTCAGTACTTTCGAGGCATTTTTAATCATTAGGAATATTTTACGTATTATTTTTACACCTTGAACCCAAGGTGAACTTCCATAATGTAACCACATTATGGAAGTTTTAGTAAGAATCCCTAATTGAAAAAATATATTTACCTATGTTAGGTACTCAGGGTGAATGTAGCTTCCCAACAGTGAAATAATTTTTGAAATCGGTTCAGTAGTTTCGGAGCCTATTCGATGCAAACAAACAAACAAACAATCAAACCTTTTCTCTTTATAATAGTAGTATAGAAATGCTGAAATAAAATTTGCTATGGAGTTAGCAGACACCCTGGATTAACGCATAGGTCATTATGCCTCATTCCCATGGGAAAACCTGCTAACGCGGGCGGAGTCGCGGGGCGGAAAGCTAGTTATACATAATATAACAGTTATAGAAACAAAAGGAAACAATGTGATGTGATTTCATGTGATTAGTTATCTTCATTATCCTACATGAATTGGGTGCATGCAAGTGAGTAGGTACCACATAAGTCTCAAAAAAGATCTACAATGAGCTTATACGGGTCAACCGCTTATAGCAACGCCGGCCTTCCGGGTCAACCGTCTTCAAGCCCTATTTTTAAATAATGCCCGCTTTTGAGTTAGAAAAGTTTAACATGAAAGCTTTTACTAGAATTAGCAAGGTGCGTTCTGAAGTCATAGTTAGGTTATTATCATCTCATCATGAATAAAAATCTAGCTATTCTATATTTATTCTGTGGCTTAGCTAGCTGTAACGTAACTGTACAGGCATTACGTTACAGTTACAGCTAGCTAGGTCACAGAAATTCACAGAATAAATATAGTAAAGTAAAGTAATAGTACTAGATTTTTCTAGCTTTACAGCTTTACAGTTTGTTTGGTGTATGTTGAATGCAATCGAATGAATGAAATGGTAATGAATGAATGATTGTCGGAGTTTTACGCGGGAATCGAGAGGAAATGGCGGGTTCATTGTTTCGTCCTTTTTAAAAATAGTTTTTCATGGTAATTGTGGTGTTAATATGGTGGAATTAGTGCGATAATGTGCCGTTAAAGAAGAACTATTCAATGAAAGTGAGAAATAATGAGTGGTTAGCTGTTTCTGGTTTGATACCCCGCGTTAAACTTCAGTATCATTGGAATGTAAGAACCACCCTTGCATTCCAATGAACCCGTAACAAGAAATGAAATGAAACTACTGAAGACGTTTAACATAGATGCAAGAAATGACTAAAGACGACGAAATGAAACTGAAGAAATAATGACTGAAGATGAAGACATTAAACTTGGATAATGAAAGAAACTACTAAAGACTAGGCTGTATGGGCTTAGATCCCTTTGCCTTTCCCATAAGGGAGAAAGAAACTAAAAAAAAAAAAAATGAATGATTGTCTGTTTCGCTGTCATTGATTGAGTGATTGACTCAGTGTTGGAATTCGTACGATAATTATCGTATTTGTACGATAATTTCATAGTAAATACGATGTACGATCCTAATTAAGGGATCGTACGCGAAAGTACGATATTTTTAAATTCCTTTCCACTATGTGCATTTAGGACTGTGTATGAGCAAGATAAACATACAATTCTGTATGATGAACCCTCGATGAACCACGACGCCGACATTATTTTTGGTTGAGATTGAGACACGATTAAATATTTTTGTAAATACTGCTCTCTCGCCAATCGCCCTGAGTGGGTGTTACCCTATTATATTACATGTTTTTCTTTGTATTTTTTATTACTTATTGCTAGTTATCCAAATAAAACATTTTAATTAAGTGTCTCTACTAAAATACTCATACTATTTCGTAATTTATGCCTTATTTACAAATTGTACGATAATTTTCAGTAAATACTATCTTTTTAACTTCCTTGTACGATAATTTTCGAAGAGCGCAATTCCAACACTGGATTGACTCGATTTCATTGAAATTCATTGAATAGGTACCTAGGTATTGAAAATTTTTCAGGCGCTTTGAATTGTTTCTTGGTTTAGTGTAACTATTAATCAGTTTTACAGATTTATTTCTTGAAAATATAACTTAGCTTCGTAATAAATAAAGGATCAATGGAAATGGACTTCAGTTCTCTCAATCCCATAACTTCAAACGCATTAAATTTCGCAGCAAGGAATAACAACGTATCGACCGTGCAAAGGCTGCTAAAAAAACTGAATCCGAGCTGTATTGACAATAGAGGATGGACCTGCCTCCACGAAGCGGCCGCGAATAACTCTTACGAGAGCCTAAAGCTGATTTTGAAGCACAAAGATTGTCGCCCAATGGCAGAGACACATGAAGGGCATACCGCTTTATATTTGGCCTGCAGGAACAACGCGTCGCTTAAAGTAATTAAAGCTTTACTAAACAGCGCAGAAGATATAGCCAACTATGGAAGCACAGAAATGGTCACACCGTTGCATTTAGCCAGTGCTCAAGGAAGAACAGATTTGATGCAGTTGCTTATAGACAATGGTGCAATGGTGAACGTTCTTGATTCAGATGGTGACACTCCAATGCACGACGCAGCTTTAGCCATGAAACCCTTGGCCGTTGAAGTGTTACTCCATGCTGGAGGTGACCCTGAGATTATAAATGATGCGAAATACACCCCATTCCATCTAGCTTGTTATAAAGGCTGTTATGAAACTGTCAAAGTATTGCACCCGTTTGTCATGGATATAAATCAACCATCTTTAAACGGTGATACACCTTTGATTCTAGCGATTCAAGGCCACAAGGATGTAATTGTGCAGTTTCTGCTGAAAAATGGTGCAGATCCGCATTTAAAGAATGCTTACGGAGAGCTAGCTATGAACATGGCCCTTTGCATGGGGTACAGTTCAATATTTAATATTCTACTCGAAGTGACGGACATTGACAAAATGAATAAAGAAGTTATACTATTTGCTTGTAAACCACATTACTTCAAGTTGGAAATTCTGGAGGCGTTGTTAAATCACAATTTGGGTCCAGAGTTCTTTGATTTCCATGAATTATTTCATATTACATTGGAGCAGATTGGGCAACGGAAACCTAGATATCTGACGAATCCTCCTTTGAACTCTTACTTAAATATCTGCGAATACATATTCAATCATAACAAAGAAAAGTTCAGGAATATTTTCTATCTCTTTCTGATGCGTGGAGTATCAGTTAACGCATTAGATGTAAATGAATGCCCACCACTGGTCTACATACATTATTCTGCACATAACGCATGTTTTGTTGATGTAAGTATTTTTGAGGAACATTTCTTACTAAAAATTTGTTATGCTGGCTACTGAACAATGTGAAATAAAAAAAAGCGGCCAAGTGCGAGTCGGAATCGCCCATGAAGGGTTCCGTAGCAGCCAGTAACATAATATAAAAGTTTTTGTAGTTCGTTGTGACTTTGATCGATGTTTTAATAATAGTGAAAGGTAAATTGCGGTTTACGATTTATGACGTATTAAAAAAAAACTACTTACTAGATCTCGTTCAAACCAATTTTCGTTGGAAGTTTTCATGGTAATACACATCATATATTTTTTTCAGTTTTATTATTCTCTTATTTTAGAAGTTAGAGCGGGGGGGACACACATTTTTCCACTTTGGAAGCGTCTCTCGCGCAAACTATTCAGTTAAGAAAAAAATGTTATTAGGAAACTGAATATCATTTTTGAAGACCTATCCATAGATACCCCACACGTATGGGTTTGATGAAAAAATATTTTTTTTGTTTCAGTTCTATGTATGGGGACCCCCTAAATTTATTGTTTTTTTTCTATTTTTGTAAGAAAATCTTAATGCGGTTTACAGAATACATCTACTTACCAAGTTTCAACAGTGTAGGTATTATAGTTTCGGAATAAAGTGGCTGTGACATACGGACGGACAGACAGACAGACAGACAGACATGACGAATCTATAAGGGTTCCGTTTTTTGCCATTTGGCTACGGAACCCTAAAAATTAAGCTTGACCAGAAAAATAAAAATCCTGTGGAGGTGCCACATGTATAATATATTTTTTTTCATGGCAACAATTTTCATTATAAAATGGTGAGGTTTTTTATTATTCTGGTCAGGGTTTAATAACTTTTTATTTCCTAGATGCAAACTAAATTTTTAAGTACTAGGCTGCTATTTCATGGTAGTCAAAGACAGAAGACGAAAGGGACGCAGTCATGCGCAAGAGTGACCGCAGTGTATTTGTATCTCTTTCTAACGCATAACTGCGCCCCTTTCGTCTTTTGTCTTCTGTCGCCAGTGAAGTACCTGCCTTAACTGCCCCTGACATTAATAGTATAAGCTTCTTCTTCTTCTTCTTCTCATCCTGTAGTCCCTAATCAGGGACATAGGGCTCTCAGCATACTCCTCCACCGCGACCGATCGTGCGCCGCAACCTCTAACTCCGGCCAGCTCATGCCAAGGGATTGGGCCTCCTTCTCGACAGAGCGCTGCCACGTAGTTTTTGGTCGACCTCGCTTTCTCCTTCCCGGTGGGCGCCATTGCAAGGCCTGCTTGGGTATGTGGTTGTTGGTTCTCCTCAACGTATGACCTATCCAGCGCCACTGTCTATACCGGATTTCCTCCTCTATGGGCTTCTGGTCAGTCAGCCTCCACAGTTCCGTGTTACTAATGGTTCGCGGCCAGAAGATTTTCAAATTTTGTCGCAAGCATTTGTTGACAAATACTTGGAGTCGGCCGGCAATGTCGTTCTTCACGAACCATGTTTCGCACCCGTAGAGAAGCACAGACTTGACATTAGAGTCGAACATCCTAAGCTTAGTGCGGCGCGATATAATTGAGGATCTCCAGACAGGTTTTAGGCGACCAAAAGCTGCTCTAGCTTTGTTTACCCGGGCTTCCACATCTGGCTCTGTTCCGCCTTCAGGACTCATAACACTGCCCAAGTAGGTGAACCTCCCCACCCTTTCCACGATTTCACCGCCGATGTTGACAGGAGTGGCATCAGTGGTATTAAGGCGCATTTCTTTGGTCTTTGAACAGTTTATCCGCAGGCCCTCCTTCACCGCTTCACGACATAGATCATCTGATTTGGACTGCAAGTCTTCACGCGTTGTGGATATAAGGCAGAGGTCATCGGCAAAGTCGATATCTTCCAGTACCTCATTTCCATTCCATGGAAGGCCCCTACGACATTCACCCGTTACCCTACGCATCACGTCGTCCAAAACCATCAGAAACAAAAGCGGAGAGAGCAGGCACCCTTGCTTAACTCCAGCAGTGACCGCTATTGGTTTGGAGAGCTGTCCTCTGTGCAGTATTTTGCAGCTGGAGTCAATGTAAAGACATTTTATAACCTCAATGATCTTGTCAGGCACGCCTTTCCTGTACAAGGCATTCCAGATGCTTGTCCACTTAACCCTGTCAAATGCTTTTTCGAAGTCGACAAATAGGAGAAAGACTTCGCATTGCATTTCATGGCACTGCTCGAGGATTATTCTTAAGGTGTTAATTTGGTCTGTGCAGGATCGCTTTTCTCTAAAACCCGCTTGCTCGTGTCGCAATGAAGAATCAACCACTTCCGCTGTTCTCCGTAGCAATATCTTGCACAATATTTTCGAGCAGGTTGGTAGTAAGTTTATTCCCCTCCAATTTGAGCATTGTGACAGATCTCCTTTTTTGGGAAGTTTAACAATAATACCCTCTTTCCAGTCTAGCGGAATTTGCCCACTATTCCAGATCTTCTTGAGTAGTGGTTCCAGTAAATCTGCTGACACTTCTGCATTGGCTTTTAGTGCTTCTACCGGTATAGCGTCATTCCCCGGGGCCTTACCACCTTTAAGAGATTGAATGGCTTTTATGATCTCCTGCCTAGTTGGAGGCTGTGTATCAATGTCAAGTTTTCGTTGAACAACTCCTTTTGCATCAATCTCAGAGTCAGCTGTTGGAGCTTTGAAAACGGCGCTGAAATACTGGTACCATCGTGCTAGCTGGTCCTCAACGGTAACTAAAATGTCGCCTTCAGCTGATTTTACTGGTTTAGTAGTATTAGGCTTATTGCAGAGTTCATTCGCTGCCTTATGTAGTTCCTTGGTGTTTCCAGAGAGTGCAGCAGCCTGTCTGCGAGACACACCATCAGCCCAACAGCGCTTATCTTTCCTTAAGCTGCGTTTAGTGGAACTTTCACACAAAAAGTACTCGTAACCTAAGGCTTCTTTGGTTTCGTAGCCTTAATAGTATAAGCAGGGGGGTTTCACTCGGAAGAATAGGTATGACGGGCGAAATATCGCCCCGGCCGATGAAAGGCAGGGCTAGCTACATCAGTACGCGAACAGTCGCCGGGCGCGCGTGACGCGTCGTTATTACGCGCCGCCGCTCCGCTCGCTCAAATTACGAAAATGACTTCACAACAATACGACAAATGCTGTTGTGTTTATGGATGCAAAAATAAAAGGAAAAGGACTGGATCGGATGTGTCTTTTTTTAGATCTCTTTTCTTGTCCTCATAATTTTCTCTGACAAACCTACAGTAACATTATGACGTATTTTCATAAACTAAAGTACTTACCTACCTACCGACGAGTAAATATAGTTTGCAAACATTATAATACGAGTAATACTATTACTTAGTAAATAGTGGTAGCATTGGTTTATTTGAACCATCATTTGTTTGAGTAAAAGGTAGGTACCTTATAAGTTAATAAATCAGATGTTTTATTTTCTCAAAGACGACAGCCCTAAAGGTGTTAGTAGAGTGGCACAAGAGTTGGCGCAACGCGAGAGAAAGAGATGCAGCAACTTCGTGTTTTCGCCTAGCGCAGTGCGTTCTGAATTGCACTTTATTGTAACGGAGATAGGGTTGCAATTTATTTGAATTATGTCGCCTAGTAGAGCTTCTGTAGGGACTACTATTTGGTATTCTGTGGTATAAGCTACTTATATTTAAAAAAAAAACAAATTGATATTATTTATAAATTTCTTTATTACAGGTATTTGAAGTTCTCTGTGAATTCGATGTCAACGTGGACCATTGTACCGATGAATTTTGTGACCCAGAGCGTTGCATTCCAGATGCGTTCATATCTTCATTAACATCCAATCCGGCTACCTCATTGGTCATGTTGCCGTATAGCTTATATTGCGAACCAGCTTACTTGCTCAGCTTTGCCTGTGAGAATGGAGTATTGAGTCGGATATCACCCCAGGTATTTATTATTATTAAAGCTAAGGCAGGTATTTCACTGGCGACAGCGACAAAAGGGACGCAGTTATGCGCAAGAGTGAGCGCCGTGTATTGGTATCTCATTCTAACGCATAACTGCGTCGCTTTTGTCTTTGTCGCCAGTGAAATAGGTGCCTTATTATTATATTTGATTTGACTTTCCTTTATCTCAGGACAAGTGTGTGGATCAGTGTAGGGCCAAATCCGACATGTAGAGATTGTATAATAAAATAAATAAAAATAAAATAAAAATAGCCTTTATTTCGTAACTTACAAAAACTTACAAACATTACAACATTTAGTTATTAGTTATGATTATTCTAAAATGTCTTGTTTCCTAAGTTTCTGCAAGCTCGTTTGCCCTTGGGCAAAGGCCTCCTCCAATCTCCCCCACTCCTGCCTGTCCATGGCAACCCTACTCCACAGTTTCCCCGCGACTTGACTGAGGTCGTCATCCCATCTCTTTTGGGGCCTGCCTCTTTTTCTATGCCACATGGTGAGGGGTAAGGATAAGTGGAGCAGGTCGGTCACCCAGTGGTACCCAAGAGAGGGGCATAGAGATTGTATACAACGTTTTAATTGCTCCCTTGAGCCCCTAGACGCGTTGGAACATGACTTTTTTTGGGGTAGAGTCTTCCGCTCCCCCGCAAGTCCGGTGAAGCTTGAATGGTCGTACCTTTTCGACACAAGCATAGGTCAATTAAAAAAAAAAAAACGTTTTAATTAAATAACACAAATCCGGGGGTAACTCATCAATACTCATCATTCATAACTGAACAACTTTTGTTCTGCAAGTTTTCTGAAATTGCAATGTTCTTTTTCTAGTTTCCATACAAAATCAGCTGGCCAAGTCAGTATGATAAGTTGATAAGTAAAAAATAAATTGTGTTTGTTTGCAGGTACAACGCCACCTTCTCAACTTGATAGACAACACTTACCAGTCTCGAGGCATCACAGCGGAAACTCTAAACTACTATGTTATGCCTTTGAAGCATTTGTGCCGAACTAAGATACGCAGCGTCTTACGTCATAATAGCCCTAGGAAAACTAGCAAGGACTTCCGCAAGGCAATAAACAGTTTACCCCTGCCTCCTATTATACTACACTACCTAACGTTCACCTAGAAGTACATGATATTTTTCAATATAATTGAAATTATATAGTTTGCCTGCGAATACGGCGAAGTGATTGTGCTGTGATGTGTCTGGACTCTGAATGAGGACTATGATATTTTAGCTGTGTACTTTATTTAGTACGTTTTAAGAATTATTCAGACATACAAGTCGTACACTTTAGCATAGCTATGGATATTTTCTGTTTAGCTCAAATTATTTACAATAGTAGAATCATGTCTCATTTGTATTGTAAAAAAAACTAAAGATCAACACGCGTTTGCACTAACCTTGTCGTAGGCTTTTCATAGCTAAGAAAGAGTTAAGCTAAAAAAATAATTGGTTTTCACTACCAGGCTAATTGCGATTATAAAGGTAGGCAGAAAATAAGCAGTTTAGAAAAAGTCTGAAGGCTACCAGCAATAAAATTTTCATTAAATCTTACCTAAATACTTCAGGCATCAACTTAAGCGATTCTTAAGTTTAGTGCAAATGTTGTAAAAATAATCTGTAGTGCTAAAAGTACATTTTAGATAGATAGATAACGAAATATTAATGTATCACGTTATATTTAGCTTAGCTAATTTATTTGTTTCATAAAAAATGCGCTTGCTACGAAATGTATATAGCTAAATACTATTAAATCAATTCTACTATCCTATCCATAATTAAGATGATACATTCCGATAAATAACTTTATTAATTAATGGCTGTATTGAAACAAAGTATTATTTTTGTCAATATAATGTATATTGTATATAATATGGCTTATACAATAAATATATCTCGTCTTATTTATAATAGAAAATATACACAATGTAAATAATAATAAATGTTTGATGGCTTCACATATTACAGTTTCTTGAAGTTGGCCCCATTCGCCATGTGATCTTCGATTTCTTTGACGCTGCAAAAATTTAAAATATTAATTCAAGTACAAAATAAATAAAATTGTGTTTTAGTTTTTACTAAGAATTAAAGAAACATAATAATATAGGTTGAATAAAGACAGATTTTTACTATTAAAAATTTTAAAATTAGTCCAGTTGTGAACTATTAAGACAAAAGGTTGTCTGTTAAAATTTGCTACCTTAGTAATAAGACCGCCTTGTACACTTGTGTTGCTGTAAATCGTGTTATTTCTGGTACTTTTTGTGTGCAATAAATTATATTATTCTATTCGTTCTATTCTATAAATCTTCGTTTTATGTTTCGCATTTAGGGTTCAACCACATTAAACGGACAGCATCGCAACGCATGCTGCGTTCCGCAGGATGTCACCGCATTCCTCCGACCGGTACAAACGGTGCAAAGTTGGCGAATTTCATCACGCAATACGCACAAATTCTTCGATTATTACAAAATGAATCATGAAAAGAATCAAAATTTGGTAAATCTGAGCAATATGTGCTTGAAATGTATATCCAAACGGATACAGAAAGGAAACAGACAGCACGCTTCGCACTTGGTAATATAGACTTTAACTACTACATACAAGATTTAATTTCGTTTAAAGATTGTGAAATTCGTTTCTGTCTGATGCGGTGCGGACCGGATTATGAGGCGCGTGTTTTCGGTTGCGCAATTTCTGCTAAATTCAGTTTCATATAAAACTCCCGTTTCGTTAACACGGCGACGCAATATAAGTTTTGAATTTGCACGAAACATAAATTACACCAACAAAAAACGCGATTCATCTCAAAAAAATCAAGCTCATCTGGCCTTAACCTTAACCTTTTTGAATCTTTGTTTGTTCCTACAGGAGCTAAGTGGCGAAGCCACTCTTTAAAAAATAATAACTGGAAAATTAAAAAAAATCTAAAACGGCGAGGATTTA
Organism: Teleiodes luculella; assembly: GCA_948473455.1. Lineage (NCBI taxonomy): Eukaryota > Metazoa > Arthropoda > Insecta > Lepidoptera > Gelechiidae > Teleiodes > Teleiodes luculella. Next base: position 987,687 of record OX419596.1, read on the forward strand.
AACGGTATTCTATAGGATATATAGAAACCATTAACTTTATTTATTATAACTCGCTTAAACATGGAACAATTGCGAAAAGTGGCCGTTTTCTGTTTTAGATTTTTAAAGCTATTGATTATTTTTCGAGTTATTATTTTTTAAAGGGTGGGGGCGCCACTTAGCTCCTGTAGGCCCCTTAAGCCTCGGTAACGTTTAGCGAATAGTTGCTGCGATTGCATTCGACTAGAAATGAACACGTTCAGTATGAAATTGGCAGCGACCAATCGCTGCCAATTCGCAGTGACCGAGTCTTTAGGTTCCTTAGATAAAGTTTAACCCTTTATAAGGCAAAACAACTTTAAAAAGCATTCGTTTTCGTCTTTATGTTGAGGGTATAAGGTTAAAATTAAGGTGGCAATATAGTGACCAATGACTTGTAACAACAAATTGCAAAAAGGTTAATATAATATGACATACAGCAATTAAGCAAAAGGGTTTTAACTAGTATTTTATTTAATTTTAATCAAATAAGACTTGTTTCCATGAATTTCTTATAGTAACTATAAAATTAATAATATATTATCTTCACACACAAATTTTCAAACTCATAGGATATCAGAATGATTAGCAAAGTGAATTTGAAAATCGAGCATTATTCAAAATCTTTGAACGCGTGTATCTCGGAATGTCAAAAAACCTAGTTGACAGCTTATTGCATAACAGGGTCCAGATATGTTCAAGCTATAATTGTAAATTTTTGCCAAGAATAATTTGTGTACAACTATTTTGTTAAAATTGTAATATGCAGGTGTTTTGGAACAAAATTCTGTAAACCGCATGTATTTTATGAATAAATAAATAAATAAAAGAGTTATGCAAAATTGAGCTCACGTCCTAGGCACTAGGGTGAGGTTTTCCACGCCCGCCCCTGTGATGAGCACGTCGTCCTCTATGCGCACCCCCCCGAACCCCGCCAGCCGCTCCACGCGCGCCCACACGAAGAACTCGCTCTGCAAGGGGTCGCTGCGCGCGCTCGATAGCAACTGTTCAAACACCAAGTAGTTTTATACTTTTTGAAACTTTCACGGTTGTTTTCATAGCACATTCCGCCAGCCGACACAAGCGAGATCTTCGAAACTACTTCGAATATTCACAAGTATTAAAGCTCTAGATTTAGAGCCAAATTGCAGTCACCCATCTCCAAAACATCTACTTCTGAAATGCATTGTGGAAAGAGATATACGAAAAAAACTACTTGGTAACTATGTATTAAGATTAAAAACGGGATATTTACCGTGGTATTTATTTCGGAGGAGTCGAGTTATACAAACGTTAGTAAACGCAACAGAAAGAGGGTAGACAGATATTATGTTTGCCGGTGCCCATAGCAGGGGGGTTCCACTCGTGAGAATAGGTATGACGGGCGAAATATCGCCCCGGCCGATGAAAGGCAGGGCTAGCTACATCAGTAGGTACGCGAACAGTCGCCGGGCGCGCGTGACGCGTCGTTATTACGCGCCGCTTCGCTCGCTCAAATTACGAAAATGACTTCACAACAATACGACAAATGCTGATGTGTTTATGGATGCAAAAATAAAAGGAAAAGGACTGGATCGGATGTCTTTTTTAGATCTCTTTTCTTGTCCTCATAATTTTCTCTGACAAACCTACAGTAACATTATGACGTATTTTCATAAACTAAAGTACTTACCTACCTACTGACGAGTAAATATAGTTTGCAAACATTATAATACGAGTAATACTATTACTGAGTAATAGTACGGCTTGCTAGCTAAAAAATATAAGGATATCGGTCCCATCTGGCAGAAAGTACGAAACTTGGCATGAATGTAGCTGTCATATATGTGCTTCAATATCGATATGGAAACACTTCGATAAATTATTGTTTCCCCCCTTTCCCCCCCCTTTTATCTCCCTCATTCTGGTTTTTTGAATTTTATACTAAAACAGTACGTCTGAGGAGTTTACTTTCCAGAGATGAAATCATCGTCGATAAATTGCCTACAAAAGGATACTACATTTTATAGTGCAAAGATTAATATATTTCTATATACAGCCATCAACGTTTTATGAAATTTTAAAAACAGGCACACTTTTTTCTTCCTTACTTCATTTATAGGAAAACGACAAGAGTGGTGATAAAATGGACTAAAGAAGTCAACTACCTTATACATTAAGCTAAAAAATGACATTTACTTCATAGTCGTAAAGGCATTACTTCTAGAGTTACAGCTCACCGCGTCTGACTCAAGTAGGTACTCTTTTTTTACCTTTTTAGAATACATCTTTCTGTTAACTTTGTTTAGCGTAGATTAGATTCAGATTTTCCAATTAGAAATAAAACAGTCCATGTATCCGGGCTAATCTCCGAAACTATTCGACCGATTTGAATGAAATTTTGTATAGTGGTACCTTATATCCCCGGTCAACATCTTAGATACTTTTAATCCCAGAAAATTAAAATGTTCCCGTGGGATAGTTAAAAAACTTTAGTAACTCATACGGCGCAGTATATTCTACGGGCTTATCTCCGAAACTGTTAGACCGATTGAAACGAAATTTTGCATGGTGGTACCTTATATACTCGGTCAACATGTTGGATACTTTAAAATCACGGAAAAAAGTGAGATAGTTAAAAATTAATACGGAAATGTCGAAACACAACGCAAGCGTAGCCGCGGGCAGACAGCTAGTTTTACATGTAAATAGACTGTGGCCTGGATTAGTACATGGACTGTTTTATTTCTAATTGGAAAATCTGAATCTAATCTACGCTAAACAAAGTTAACAGAAAGATGTATTCTAAAAAGGTAAAAAAAAGAGTACTTGAGTCAGACGCGGTGAGCTGTAACTCTAGAAGTAATGCCTTTACGACTATGAAATAAATGTCATTTTTTAGCTTAATGTATAAGGTAGTTGACTTCTTTAGTCCATTTTATCACCACTCTTGTCGTTTTCCTATAAATGAAGTAAGGAAGAAAAAAGTGTGCCTGTTTTTAAAATTTCATAATACGTTGATGGCTGTATATAGAAATATATTAATCTTAGCACTATAAAATGTAGTATCATTTTGTAGGTAATTTATCGACAACTATTTGGTTCTTGAAAAGTAAACTCATCAGTCCTACCGTTTTTGTAGAAAATGAAAAAAACCAAAATGAGGGAGGTAAAATGAGGGAAAAAGGGGGGGGTAATAATTTCTCAGCGTGTTTCCATATCGACATTGAAGCACATATATAAAAGCTACATGTATGCTAAGTTTCATGCTTTCTGCCAGATGGGACCGTAATTCAGGTTAACAAGCCGTACTAGTAAATAGTAGTAGCATTGGTTTATTTGAACCATCATTTGTTTGAGTAAAAGGTAGGTACCTTATAGGTTAATAAATCAGATGTTTTATTTTCTCAAAGACGACAGCCCTAAAGGTGTTAGCAGAGTGGCAAAAGAGATAGCGCAACGCGAGAGAAAGAGATGCAGCAACTTCGTTTTTTCGCCTAGCGCCGTGCGATCTGAATTGCACTTTATTATAACGGAGATAGGGTTGCAATTTATTTAAATTATGTCGCCTAGTGGAGCTTCTGTAGGGACTACTATTTGGTATTCTGTGCCCATAGCAGCCACCCGCAAGTTTCTTCAGTCGTCCCATGATACATGCAACTGCATCGAAATATCAAGCACTCACACAAAATAAATACCACGGTAAATAAAATAATAACAATAATAAAAAAAAATCTTAATAGTTACCAAGTAGTTTTTTTCGTATATCTCTTTCCACAATGCATTTTAAAAGTAATTTTTTGGACATGGATGGCTGCAATTAAGCTCTAAATCTAGCTTTAATACTTGTGAATTGTGAATATTCGAAGTAGTTTCGAAAATCTCGCTTGTGTCGGCTGGCGGGATGTGCTCCAGCTAACACATTGTTTTTAGTCCATAGCGTCGTTCGAGTTTTGTCTGTAATTCTGTAATTTGGCACTATGATTGCTGAAATTATGCTCGAAAATCTGGTATATCAAACATACATTATCTCTTATGTAGTGGCCAGGGAAACGTGCACCAATAGTTATGGAATAAGTTGTTGTACAGTTTCAAGGTAAATAAATTAGTTAGTTTTGAAAGGAACATATTATCACAGACTAAGAACAGTAAGTTATCTCTATACCAACTGGCCGCATCGGTTTGAATGTGAGCGCGCCGTGTAGGCACGCGCCGTCACGCACACGCTTGCATTGAGCCCATACTGCCGCCCCCCCCCCCTTATTGTATGCTAGTGTGTGCGTGACAGCAGCCCTCCGTCACTCCATGTTCTTGCGCGCTATAACTACCTACCGCCCGGCCGAGCGGTCTCGGGCCGACCCAGGACCAATTCCCCATTGTCTAAACGTGTGACGTACAGTGGCGCAATACACGAGAGAGAGAGATGCAGCAACTACTTCTTTTCGCCTAGCGCCGTGCGATCTGAGTTGCACTTTATTATAACGGAGCTAGGGTTGCAATTTATAATATGAATTATGTCGCCTAGTGCAGCTTCTGTAGGGACTACTATTTGGTATTCTGTGGTAACAGCGCGTGCCTACACGGCGCGCGGCGCGGACGCACACATTCAAACCGACAGCGGCACAAACATAATGATATACAACAAGCAGTATGTTTACCCTCGGTATGAAGTAGCAGCCGGGCTCCACTGTGAGCACCATGCCGGCCTCCAGCCGCCGCGCCGTCCGCAGCTTCATATGATATACAACAAGCAGTATGTTTACCCTCGGTATGAAGTAGCAGCCGGGCTCCACTGTGAGCACCATGCCGGCCTCCAGCCGCCGCGCCGTCCGCAGCTTCATATGATATACAACAAGCAGTATGTTTACCCTCGGTATGAAGTAGCAGCCGGGCTCCACTGTGAGCACCATGCCGGCCTCCAGCCGCCGCGCCGTCCGCAGCTTCATATGATATACAACAAGCAGTATGTTTACCCTCGGTATGAAGTAGCAGCCGGGCTCCACTGTGAGCACCATGCCGGCCTCCAGCCGCCGCGCCGTCCGCAGCTTCATATGATATACAACAAGCAGTATGTTTACCCTCGGTATGAAGTAGCAGCCGGGCTCCACTGTGAGCACCATGCCGGCCTCCAGCCGCCGCGCCGTCCGCAGCTTCATATGATATACAACAAGCAGTATGTTTACCCTCGGTATGAAGTAGCAGCCGGGCTCCACTGTGAGCACCATGCCGGCCTCCAGCCGCCGCGCCGTCCGCAGCTTCATATGATATACAACAAGCAGTATGTTTACCCTCGGTATGAAGTAGCAGCCGGGCTCCACTGTGAGCACCATGCCGGCCTCCAGCCGCCGCGCCGTCCGCAGCTTCATATGATATACAACAAGCAGTATGTTTACCCTCGGTATGAAGTAGCAGCCGGGCTCCACTGTCAGCACCATGCCGGCCTCCAGCCGCCGCGCCGTCCGCAGCTTCATATGATATACAACAAGCAGTATGTTTACCCTCGGTATGAAGTAGCAGCCGGGCTCCACTGTGAGCACCATGCCGGCCTCCAGCCGCCGCGCCGTCCGCAGCTTCATATGATATACAACAAGCAGTATGTTTGCCCTCGGTATGAAGTAGCAGCCGGGCTCCACTGTGAGCACCATGCCGGCCTCCAGCCGCCGCGCCGTCCGCAGCTTCATATGATATACAACAAGCAGTATGTTTACCCTCGGTATGAAGTAGCAGCCGGGCTCCACTGTCAGCACCATGCCGGCCTCCAGCCGCCGCGCCGTCCGCAGCTTCATATGATATACAACAAGCAGTATGTTTACCCTCGGTATGAAGTAGCAGCCGGGCTCCACTGTGAGCACCATGCCGGCCTCCAGCCGCCGCGCCGTCCGCAGCTTCATATGATATACAACAAGCAGTATGTTTACCCTCGGTATGAAGTAGCAGCCGGGCTCCACTGTGAGCACCATGCCGGCCTCCAGCCGCCGCGCCGTCCGCAGCTTCATATGATATACAACAAGCAGTATGTTTACCCTCGGTATGAAGTAGCAGCCGGGCTCCACTGTGAGCACCATGCCGGCCTCCAGCCGCCGCGCCGTCCGCAGCTTCATATGATATACAACAAGCAGTATGTTTACCCTCGGTATGAAGTAGCAGCCGGGCTCCACTGTGAGCACCATGCCGGCCTCCAGCCGCCGCGCCGTCCGCAGCTTCATATGATATACAACAAGCAGTATGTTTACCCTCGGTATGAAGTAGCAGCCGGGCTCCACTGTGAGCACCATGCCGGCCTCCAGCCGCCGCGCCGTCCGCAGCTTCATATGATATACAACAAGCAGTATGTTTACCCTCGGTATGAAGTAGCAGCCGGGCTCCACTGTGAGCACCATGCCGGCCTCCAGCCGCCGCGCCGTCCGCAGCTTCGAGAGAGGACCCTGGAAACAAACATTCAATTTACCACACTATAGGTACTTAAAGCCCGACCAAAGAAATAAGAAACCTCGCCATATTGCGGAATTTCAATGGAACTAATTTTATAAGGGAAGTTGTTGCCATAGTCGTAAAAATATACACGTGGCGCCCCCAGAGCAGGTTTCTTATTTCTTTGGTCAGGCTTTAGTTTGACCAATATTGAATTTTCCGAGACACGTACTGAAAAAAAAGTTTCCAATATATATTGAAGTAAAAGCCGCTGGATGCGGGCAACGCGGGACCGATCTTTGTGGAGATCTTTGGGGGAGGCCTTTGTCCCACTGTGGACGTCTACTGGCTGAGATGATGATGATGATGATGATGATTGAAGTAAAAAATGTCCAAACGTTGACACATTGGTACGTGCCGAGGGTCGAACCCGCGAAATTCTAAATGGAAATCAACGGCTAACCACTTGGCCACCGACGCTCTTTTTTAAAGACAAAACAACTTTACAAAATGCATTCGTTTTCGACTTTATGTTGAGGGTATAAAGTTAAAATTAAGATGGAAATATAGTGGCCACAGCCTTGTAAAGGTTTAATAAATATGGAGTAATAATAACCTTTGGGCGGGGTGGGCAGTGCGGCAAATACCCGCCCACGTCGTGCACGTCGAGTCCCAACAGGTGGCCCAGCCCGTGGGGTTGCAGCACACCGTTCACACCCGCCTGCAAACACAAACAAACAAAATCACTACATAGTATAAAACAAAGTCGCTTTCTCTGTCCCTATGTCCCTATGTATGCTTAAATTTTTAAAACTACGCAACGGATTTTGATGCGGTTTTTTTAATAGATAGATTGATTCAAGAGGAAGGTCTATATGTATAATACATGCATAATATACTTAAGGGTAACCCACAATACCCATATTCCCGTGCGGAGCCGGGGCGGGTCGCTAGTGCAATATACTTATTGACAGAAAGACACAGCATACAGAGAACAAAACAGAAGAGTCAAAAGGCGGCCTTATTGCTAACGTAGCAATTTCTAAATAAACATACATACATACAGTCATGCCTCTTTCCCGGAGGGGTAGGCAGAGACCACTTCCCTCCACTTGCTACAATCTAGACACACTTCTTTAGCTTCATCCACATTTATAAATCTCCTCATGCATGCTCAAAACAAAACGAATAAAATAAAATACAATTAAATTGTTACTTGACTGTAACTATACTAATTCATAGCTAAAATATTCTAGATGCATAACTAGGATAGCCTCGACTTAATACTAACTATGTAGTGTAGGTACCATGTGTGCGTTTTTTCCTATGTACAGATTTTCGACCTCTAGTTTTGTTATATGCATAGATTAATGTACATTTACAACCAGTAGAAAGGCTATAGTATAAACTTAATTGTATTTTTAACATAATTAATAAACTTAAACTAAATTAGTGAACTGTTTTCCTGCACACAACTTAATACAAATTATAGCTTTCTATATTTCATCCAAGGTTTGAGCCGGGCGATGATAAAACATAATTTATGTAAGTAATAAAATAAAAATAAATAAGTCATTGATTGACGTCACGACGACACTGACAGTAGTCATTAACCGTACCTTAATTTCGCAACTCATGATACCATCCGCGGTAGTATAGTGGTCAGTATCCCCGCCTGTCACGCGGGAGACCGGGGTTCGATTCCCCGCCGCGGAGAATCTTTTTGCATTTTTTATCTTTTATTTTTGTCTATTATTTTTATTAGTGACATGATATAATTAGTTAAATATTATTGTCTGTTGTTGTGATGTGATGTCTCGCAAAAAAATGTTTTTGATTTCTGAGATGAATAGTGCGTGGGCAAAGTTTCATAAAAATTGGCTGCCGCATGCCGCAAATATTTTGGATTTGTAGCATACAGCACGATTTTGTATGCCATAATTATACAGTAGCCAGTAATGCAGATGGACATATTGACCTTGAGAGCGCCCGTATTTCGTTGCGGTAGGGGTGAATTTCGTAGTGCGAATGTACCATCGTACGAGCTGACTTATGTACTTCATTATTAAAAAAAAAAATGTTTTATTTAGTAAAATACAAATAAAATTCAGAACTGACTTCTGATACCCACACTAGGATATCCTGTGTTGTGGGTGGGTTATCATATCAGGCTCAACCATGGTCTAAGAAAACAAGGTCTAACACTTCGACCACGTGACAGACACAAGCCTACGTCATTTCGCGCTGTTCATCCTTATCTACTACACGCATTCGACAAGGATGAACAGGCAAAATGACGTAGGCTTGTGTCAGTCAGGTGGTCGGAGTGTTAGACCTTGTTTTTAACCCCCGACGAAAAAGAGGGGTGTTATAAGTTTGACGTGTGTGTCTGTCTGTCTGTGGCATCGTAACTCCTAAGCGGATGCGCCGATTTTGATAAATTTTTTTGTTTGCAAGGTGTCACAATCGAGTGTTCTTAGCTATGATCTAAGAAAATATCTTCAGCCATTTGAAGATTATCAGCTCTTTTCTAGTTGTTGAAAGGATCAAGTAACGGTTTTGTGTCGGGGGTTATTAATTATTAAATTTAGTGTTATTTTAGACCATGGGCACTGGGCGGTCACTCCATACAGAAAACGCGTTTTGACAAGCTACTTCTTTTTGAATATCAACTACAAGTCAATGGCGCTAGGCGCTATGTAAAACACCCCCGAACACCACCGGCGGAGTCCCGCGGCGCCTGCGGGGTGCGGGGCGTGGGGCGCTATATCGGGCGGGGAACGAGTGCCGGCGCGGGGGGGTGAGTGTTCTTTCTGTACGGGTTAGTACTATTATTTTCTTCTGTGCCATGGGCTCAACACATGGTTTAGTAATGAATATTCCCGAATGGAGAGAGGCCTTTGTCCAGCAGTGGACGTCTTTGGGCTGATGATTCCCGAATGAATAGTTACCTTGATCATATCCTCAACGTTTCCCTTGAGGATGCCCCCGTCCTTGAGATGCTGCAGCATGGCCCGGTTGGCCACCAGGTGCATCTCATCCCACATCGCGCCGGGGACTGCTTCTCTGAAACCATTAACTTCGGGCTCAATCACAGAATACCAAATAGTAGTCCCTACAGAACCTGCACTAGGCGACATAATTCATATAAATTGCAACCCTAGCTCCTTTATAATAAAGTGCAATTCAGATCGCACGGCGCTGGGCGAAAAGAAGTAGTTGCTGCATCTGTCTCTCTCGCGTATTGCGCCACTCTACGTCACACGTTTAGACAATGGGGAATTGGTCCTGGGTCGGCCCGAGACCGCTCGGCCGGGCGGTAGGTAGTTATAGCGCGCAAGTACATAGAGTGACGGAGGCCTGGGAAGTCAATAGGGAAGTGTCCTGGGAAAAAGAAATCGATTCTAATTATTCCGTCAGTTAGATTACCGAAAAAAATTTAACACGTATTTTTTTTTTCAATTTGAAGATGAGATGTCGTTTTAAAATGTAGGAGAAGAGTACTATGACGTCACTTTTTCCTCGGCGTGTCATCACTGGAAATTTCTAAGTGTTGTATCGTCGGCATTTTTCGTTTGCCAGACGAAAAAAGAAACGTTTACATTATTTTTTAGTAATCTAACTGACAGACTAATTCGATTTTTTTAGGACACTTCCTTTTCATTTCCATTTAAGTAAATATGTGGAACATCTCACACACGGCCATCTGACCCCAAACTAGGCAGAGCCTGTACGATGGGTGTCAGACAGCTGATATACATACATATATAAATATACAACATCCAGACACAAGGCAAACACAAGTGCTCATCACACGAATATTTGCCCTGGGCGAGATTTGAACCCGCGACCTTGTGCTTCGTAGGCAGACGTACTACCAACTAGGCTACGAGGCCGACAGTTGTTGGCTGTTGTTGGTCTCTTTCATTCATATGGGAATCGAAAAAGATGGGAGATAAATGAATTTTATTATGAATGAATGATATTTAAAATAAGCAGCGCAGCTAATATCGGTAAGCTCAATTTAAAACGAAATCGTGGAGAAAAACCCGTGAAAATGTGTGTTAGTGCAGTTAACAACCGCGAAAATCTAAGAATGTTTATTTATTTTTATTTAAACTTGTAAGTTGAGACAAGAACCGGCCTTTTTGGTTTGAGCAAAGTTAGGTTTCTTGTATTTTGTCACTTATGAGCAAAGTTCTTGTCCGTCATTAATTGTTTTAAAATACCCATAGTTAATAGACTTTTCACTTTGTGATGGTAATGAATGAGTCACTTAATTAATGACTCAAGTAAATCATATATTCTAAGTGTGCTACTTTTAAATAATTATTCTATAATATAGGTACATACCACATATGATAAAACAACTTATGAGACTCTATGACAATAACACTGTTTAATCAACTGTGTAGTTTATTGCTCTGAATCATAGCCTTAATTTTTATAATAGCTAGCACATGCGGCTGGACTTGTTGACCTTGAGAGCGCCCGTATTCCGTAGCGGTAGGGGTGAATTTCGTAGTGCGAGTGCCCAGTCGCATGTGCTGGCGTCTGTAAGTACTACAAAAAACGATTAGTATCGTATCGTAGCGTATTTTCCAAATTCTTAAATACTGTCTCAATTATAAAATTAGAACGAAATATTTGATTGTGAAAGGCATAAAATAAATTACTGAAAGCCCGACAACAAAAATAGAAAACTTCGCCATATTGCGGATGTTCTATAGAACTAATTTTGTAATGGAAATTGTTGCCAAAAACAAAAATATACACGTGGCGCTCCCACAGCAGGGTTTAAATTTTTCTGGTCAGCCTTTATATTATTTTTTATAAATTACTTTATAGTTTTTCCCGTGGCAATGAGGCATTTTTCTGCGGTAAAAGGTAGCCTATATTACTCAGGGTAAATGTAGCTTTCTAATGGTGAAATATTTTTTGAAATCGGTTCAGTAATTTTTAAGTTTATTCGTTACAAACATACACACACACAAAAATACAAATTTTTCCTCTTTAAAATATTAGTATGATAAATAATGATAATAGTATCAAGTCCGGTGAAGCTTGATTGGTCGTACTTTTTCGACACAAGCATAGGTCAATTTAAAAAAAAAGATAATAGAATGATTATTGTGAGAAGCAATTTTAGTCAAAACCTTTATTTTCGAATAACAAAAGGGAAGTTGCTTATTTCACTTTGATTGGTTTTAAAAGTTTGAATGTACCTGATAACGGCGTCCCTGGCAGCTAGCACCGCTTCGTAGATGAGTTTCTGTTCGGGCGTGAACTTGCCGTTGGCCGGGAACGAACACGTGATGTCCGCTGCGTAGCCGGCGTAGTTACCGCCCATGTCGAACAGACTGACAAACGATACTAATATTATATTTATTTTCCTGTTATTTACCTATTTTGAATCGCGAAAATGAAAAACAAATAAATAGATCTTCGAAGACACCGCGGAAAAATTAAAACAAATATAATGTAATGTATGTATGGTAATGTTGCTAGCGTCACGGGCACCTTTGCGCCGGGAACGGTTCGGGGCGGGTTATTTGATTGACATTTTCCTTTGTTTTGTTGTATAAAAAAAATACAAATAGATATAATAAATGTGATTAATTTTAAACACAGCTGTAGAGGTTGAAAACCTGTACATAGAAAAAAGTGCTTAAAACCGAGTTAGGGGGATATAAGAAGAGACACTTTCTATGTACCATTCGACCTCTACAGTTTTATTATATAGATTAATTAACTTTTTTTCCAAAACCATTCAGGACGGTACGCGTCATATGAAGTGAAATATTGAGCCCTTTACACTGTAGGTATCACTACATAGTATAAAATAAAGTCGCTTTCTCTGTCCCTATGTCCCTATGTCCCTCCCTTTGTACGCTTAAATCTTTAAAACTACGCAACGGATTTTGATGCGGTTTTTTTTAATAGATAGAGTGATTCAAGAGGAAGGTTTATATGTATAATACATGCATAATATACTGAAGGATAACCCACAATAACCATTTTCCCGTGCGGAGCCGGGGCGGGTCGCTAGTACCTAATGAATCCTAAACCGAATTACGACAAGACTCTAGCTTCGACAAGACACTACTTGGACAAAACATAAAACCTAACCTAACCTAACCTACCGAACTTGTCAGAGTAGTCTTGTCAGATTTCGGTCCTTAAACCATACCTGAATAATACGTAACACACAAAAATAAGAATAACAAGCCTTTTGGAAAAAAGTCACTTGAAGTTATAAAAACACGTGATATAACTGCATTTATGAACTCGTGCTGTAGGTAGGTGTAGGGATCGGAACCGGTTTTTCATACACTTGTTAAATCACGCTAGTTCAAGCCCTATCCGACTATAGCTCTAACTAAGATCACTAAGGGTAGGTTTAGTCCTGGGGGAACATCATATGCAAAGCAACCGGCAGCCCTGGCCTTCGTCTGCCGCAAAAACAATTACTTTAATAATTACAAAACCGATTGAAACCGGTTTCATTCCGTTCTTTACCAAAAACCGGGTAACCAGAATATTTTTGATTTGTTTCATTAAGTTCCATCTACTGCCGGTTAATTGGGGAACGGAATTATATCTGTATTTCGGACGATATTAACAGGGATTTCAAAACCGGTTTCGATCCCTGCAGTTGAAATTATAAAAACACGTGATACTAGAACTATAATAATATGATAGAAGAACTAGTCCTTTTTTTTTTTTTTTTTTTTTTTTTTAAATTGACCTATGCTTGTGTCGAAAGGTACGACGAATCAAGCTTCACCGGACTTGTATGAACTAGTCCTGTGGTGACAACACCATACCAATATTTCCAGTCTAGCAACACTGATCTTAATAGTTAGTTCATTCGCTCGCTCTCTAGCGTATATAAGTGTTCAAGTCAAGTGCTCATAAAAGTCGAATAAATAATACTGTATTTACCGAAATTAATGTGTTTTTCACTCTTCTACCACGCAACCCCTATCAACAACCACACAGTCCATTCATGGGAGGAAAACTAGATAGAGACTGGCGTAGTACTCGCCATCCTGTATGTACTGTGGCATCGGTTATGCCGTCTCTTTTACTTTTGGTACGAGCCGCATGTTTGTTCGAAATTTAAATCATTTTCGAGTAGATTGATTTTGATAGTTTGAGTCAGTTATAACGCGATTATTCGCTGTAGCTGTTATAAAACGCTCCAGAATTTGTTCCTCAGGGAATTATAAAGTAAATCGGTTTCTAAATGGTGTAGTGCAGTAGTTTTTGTGTGAAATATTATGTTCTAGTGTAAATTACGTGACTTTAATTTATAGAGTAGACCGCGACGGTTTTACAGTACACACCACATGTCTCCATCGTGTATGGGCTTGCTATTGGGCGCGGCGGCGTGGCCGTAGTGCAGCGTGGCCGCGGTGTGGCCCGAGCCGCAGATACAGGTGTACGACACGTGGCGGCACCCGCCCACGCGGTAGCAGTGGTCCAGGAATATAGACTCGCATTGATACTCCATTAGACCTGGGCGGGCGTATAGCATTACCTGGGATGACAAGATCAAAGTCAAAGGGTTTTTAATCGTCGTCAAATTTTAATTTAGTTAGTTAGTGAATTTGAATTATGTAAGTAGGTACAGAAATATAAACCAAATGTCCAAAATGGTTTATATCTCAACCCAAGGCAGAAATATTAATGACGTAATATTAATATTAGTATAGTAGGTACATAAAGTATCTGAAACAACCATAATAAAATAAAACAGTAAAACAAGAAAACAAGAAACAAGAAACAAGAAACAAGAAACAAGTTACAAAGTTTAGCTCAAACCAGGCCCGGCGCACTCTTTTTTTTTTTTTTTTTTTTTTTTTGAATTGACCTATGCTTGTGTCGAAAAGGTACGACAAATCAAGCTTCACCGGACTTGAAACCCGGCGCACTCCGCGCCAGAGCTCTAGAATGTACTACGCCGGGCGGCCATTTAGTAGGCAAAACGCGCGCGCTTATGAAGACGCTAATACGTCATACGGCTGTGGTAATATGGACTCTCGCGGCGCGGTCTTAAGGTGCATTTTGTTTTAATACGACCGCAACGACAAACGGTAGGCTATTATAGCCAGGGTCACGTTCGATGCGTTCAATGTAATTTGAACGTTAGTGGCGTGGTAGCTAGAATTAAATTCGCACGTATGCTATCAGAGAGTGCGCCTTCTGTACCTAGTACTATTGTACCTATATTCTGTGATCAAACCAAGGCTAGCACTCGTCTCGTACTAATGAAGAATCATTAACAGCTCATACATGTCCCCACCGAGGGGCTCGAGCCTACCCTGAAACCAGGGTGAATAGGCCTTAGTCGACCACGCTGGCCCAGTGCGGGTTGGTCAACTTCACACACAACCCTTGAATTACTTCGCAGGTGTGTGCAGGTTTCCTCACGATGTTTTCCTTCACCGTAAGAGCGTCGAATAAACGTACATATGAATTCGAAAATCGAAAACACATTGGTACGTGCCGAGGTTCGAACCCGCGAACTTCTGAATGGAAGTCAACGGCCCTAGCCACTAGGCCACCGACGCTCTCTCTAATGAAGAATAAACTCTCAAAATTTGAACAGGCGATGCGATATTAGTTTGAACAGAACTGGCAGCTTTTTTGAGTGTCAATTCTAAGTATGGGGTTCCCCAAATTTTTTTTTTGTTTGAAAGTCTTTATGCGGTTCACAGAATACATCTAATTACCAAGTTTTAACAGTATAGTTCTCATAGTTACGGAAAAAAGTGACTGTGACATACGGACGGACAGACGGACAGACAGACAGACATGACGAATCAATAAGGGCTCTGTTTTTTACCATATGGCTACGGAACCCAAAAAATACAGACCTGTTTATGTGCGTCGGAGGAAACTTTGCACACATAGCGCATAACTTCAATCTCTTCCGGTGTTTTGATAACACGCCTGAAAAGCGAAACAAGTACCTATATAATTATAAACAAATCGCTTCTCCATTGAAGAGGACAATAAGTTAAACAACCAAGCCTATTTATTTCTAAGGAAATATCTTACAGTAAGCCACAAGAGGACGGACATGACTACAAGCCGATAAGACGTGAACTTGATGGTAATTATCATTTCATCCAAAAGGCATTTTGCACGAAGATATTTTGTATTTTTAGAGGAAAAATAAACAAAGTTTTATAGTTTATCTAACAATGAAAAATATTTTTATTCATCTTTGGACCATTAATATAATGTAGGAGTAAAGTTCATGTACACACCCAAAAGGTTTTTAAGCTATCCCGTTTAAATTATTTATCACTAAACAGTTTTTCCCGTGGATATAAGGAATTTTCCCGTGGTAAAAAGTAGCCCAAAAAAGATTGAAAACCGCTGGAGTAGAGAATATAGCCTAATGCTACCTGGGGATAGTGTAGCTTCCCAATAGTAAAAGAATTTTTGAAATCGGTTCAGTAGTTTCGGAGCCTATTCAATGCAAACCAACAAACAATCAAACCTTTCCTCTTTATAATATTAGTATAGATAAAATCACACAGATAATCCGCCATTTTTGTTAACAATTGGTAATTACTTTGATAAAAAACGATCATTTATTTTTTGTATTAATAGCTGCTTAAACATTCTTTACAGAATATTACAGATTATACATTGATGCATGGAGATACAGTAGAAAGATTAGGGGTACTATGCTACCTAACAGATAAATAAATGTATCGTTTTATTGTATGTATGTTAATTCAATTTCAATCCAACTTACAGTTCAGCGATGATGGGGAACAGTGTCTCATTATCGACTTTGAACTCGTTGATACCTGGAAACACCGCTTCTTTAGCCGTTAGACCGCTGTCTGTGTTGGGGCCACTCTGAAATTTAGGGCAGCACAGTAAAATTATATGTTGAATGTCATTTGACTTAACTAAGTAATGTAAAATGTCCAAAAGTTAAAGGGCTTCACTCACACACAGCAGCTATAATGTATATTAAAGTACGTTATATTATTATTTATTCGTAAAGGGCTTCACGGCTTCACACACAGCAGCTATAATGTACATCTTTACATTATAGCACGATACATCTCATTACATCTTTCCATAGAAATCGCCAGGAGACAACACACAGCAGCTATAATGTAACGAACAATGTAATGCACAATATTGCTATAATGTAAAGATGTACATTATAGCTGCTGTGTGTGAAGCCCTTAAAATAAATGATTTTAAAGCCCGACCAAAGAAATATGACACCTCGCCATATTGCGGAATTTCAGAGGAACTAATTTTATAAGGGAAATTGTTGCCATAGTCGTAAAAATATACACGTGGCGCCCCCAGAGCAGGTGTCATAATTCTTTGGTCAGGCTTTAATTTGAATTTGAGACTAACTTAACTACACTACACACATCTGACACATCGGGCCGGCATATTTGGTTCGGCATCTCCCTATGTTTGGGCAAGCAATGGACTCCAATTCCGACGGAGCCATGACGCTAAACATTCAGATAAAATTACTTGTTTGGTAGCGGCACTGGGCGGTCACTCCATAGAAAAAACGCGTTTTGACAAGCTACTTATTTTTGAATATCAACTAAAGCTCGACCAAAGAAATAAGAAACCTCGCCATATTGCGGAATTTCAATGGAACTAATTTTATAAGGGAAATTGTTGCCATAGTCGTAAAAATATACACGTGGCGCCCCCAGAGCAGGTGTCATAATTCTTTGGTCAGGCTTTAATTTGAATTTGAGACTAACTTAACTACACTACACACATCTGACACATCGGGCCGGCATATTTGGTTCGGCATCTCCCTATGTTTGGGCAAGCAATGGACTCCAATTCCGACGGAGCCATGACGCTAAACATTCAGATAAAATTACTTGTTTGGTAGCGGCACTGGGCGGTCACTCCATAGAGAAAACGCGTTTTGACAAGCTACTTATTTTTGAATATCAACTAAAGCTCGACCAAAGAAATAAGAAACCTCGCCATATTGCGGAATTTCAATGGAACTAATTTTATAAGGGAAATTGTTGCCATAGTCGTAAAAATATACACGTGGCGCCCCCAGAGCAGGTTTCTTATTTCTTCGGTCAGGCTTTACAAGTCAATGGCGCTAGTTGCTATGTAAAACACCCCCTCCACCACCGGCGGAGTCCCGCGGCGCTTGCGGGGTGCGAGGCGTGGGGCGCTATATCGGGCGGAAACTCATTTTGGCGCGGGGGGGTGAGTGTCCTTTCTGTACGGGTTAGTACTATTATTTTCTTCTGTGGTAGTGGGTAAAAATTAAGCATACACACACACATACCCCATTTTATTACTGTCAAAATAACCCAAAATGGCGGCAATCGGTGGAATTGCCGCCTGTAACATACTTACTTCCACGTGCTTCCACACCTTTGCTAAAGCCAAAATAAAGCAGAACAGAACTTACCAATGTTAATAAAACTTCAGGATTCAATCTTTTCAATACATCCCCCATCTGAAAATAAAGAAATAAATAAAAACAATGGAAAAACATTTCTCTAACACAGGTCAAGATCACAGGCATTCTATTTCTGAACTTTTTTGGTTTTACCTTAAGAATTAGGTTTGTGACTTTGTGAGGCTACACTTAGTGTAAAAATAAGATAATGAAATAATACACTTTCATATTTATAAAAACAGTAAACTCATTAAAGAAAAAAACGAAAAATATAAATAAATGTGCGGGTCAAAGTGGGTTTATCTAAGTAGGTATTATTTTACATCAAAATGAAATCTAAGGAAGCACCATAAAAGAAGAAATTGAATTGAATCAGAATGAAATAATAAATGAAAATAATAATTAGATAAGAATACATTATTAAGATAAGCAAAATATACTATTCACCTGGTCAACATAATGCACTTCGTTGACAGCATAAATCCGTTTGAAATCATCGCAGCTAAGCAGCTTTCCCATCCAAACTTCGTAGTCTTCAGGTAAACGAGGCACGAACAGATGGGATTTGCCCGTAGACACGTCCAGGGCAAAGTAACAATCAGGCTCACGGACTCCACACAACCATGTAAAATAGGCTTCCTATGACAAAACAATACAATAGAATAAATTATACTTTATTGCACACAAAAATCACAAGAAAAAACACAATTTATGAACAATACAACTGCACAAAACGAGGCCTTATTGCTAAGATAGCAATTTCTACCAGGCAACCCCTCAAAAAGAAAATCTATTGATGGTTTAAATTTTGTCATTCTCGGCTCAGAACTGGACCAACATAACTTATGGGTATAATTGTTATATAAGGCAACTAAAGGAATGAATTATATCCCAGGAATGGGGGTCAGAGAGTCAACTTTGGGGCAGCAGCTAGCAGCAACATACTCGTAGCAGCATTTAACAACTACTGAAAAAGTCTAAATTGAAACTCATTTATTCATTATAGGTTTTTGACAAACTTAATAATGTCACAAGTTATGTTATGCTCAAACCAAGACTGACTCTTCAATCCCCAGCCCACCTATTAATAAATAATAATAATAATAAAATAACTTTATTCACCAATAAGTACAATAATAAACTTAGATAGTTAATCAAACAAGAATTAAACATACTACAATAGATCCACCTTGGGTCGCAGTGGTCATTGGGTATTTAGTGGCCTTTCCCTCCCCACTCAAATCATAACCATTATCATAAATTAACATAACAACTAGGTATTCCATTGGTACTATTGGCAAAAACAGATTTTCAGAATCCTCCTGAAACTTCGCATTGGGCTATGCTCTACACAGTATAGGATTTAATTTTTAGCAATAAGTATCAGACAATACCAATAGCTAATCGACATCAAACAAATAGATGCCTGCTTTGATGGACACAATGACAGTCACACTATTAGTTGTGAGGTTTATAGCCCAGTGATATCCAGTATTCATATGCTGAGCTATAGACAGGTAGTTAGTTAGTTAGTTCAACGGGCTATTTTTCCGCAACTCGACGTCAAGCGCGCCTATTTTGCGTGTTGGGTAGGATAACTCACTACTCGAGCCACCCGATCTCCTCAAAGAAGCCCAGAAACCTGCCCAGGTTGCCGAGCGTCTCCGGGATCGACCCCGGCAAACCGAGGTATTTAACCCTGTATGATGACAAGCCCCGACGCTCTAGCAGGATGTGGGCCGTCGTATCCTCCGCCTCCATGCAACATAGTATAGTATAGACAGGTAAAAATAAGTTAGGTACTGTAAAGATAATAAACACTCACCTGCCGAAACACATACTGCACATCAGTGTCATAATGATTGATGTCCTCGCCACCTTGCAAAACCACTATCTGCCCACTTTTGAGTTTGCCTGCCAATCTCTTCCTATTCTTCTCGAACAAGCTCAAAGGCACTTCATAAGTGCCGGGACCCATCGACCAAGAAACGGAAGACGCCATCGCAATAGCAGTCGACAACAAAATGACACGTCCGCTTTGTATCGCAGGGTTTATAATATCTCTGCTAGATAAAAGACACTTCGATAAATTACGTTGTAATGTTGCAACAGTTCGGCTGACTATATTACGCTTTATACGTTCGACATGAATTATACAACGGACTGATTTTGTTAGGTGTTTAATTATTTTGGTTTGGAACATGAAAATACAGTCGAGTTTAGAAAAAGTATGGAAATCTCTAGGTAAACAATGAATTTTTTAACCTAACCCCACCTAATATGAAAATATATGACATGACGTTTATTTTGACACATCAGATCAGCTGTTTATTACTAGTTCTTCTACTTGACAACAGATGGCCAAACGATAAATTACATTTTCTATTTGATACTAGATGGAACCGATTTATTTTACAAGTGCGATGATGATGTTTTTATTTTTTGTGTGTGCCAAAGTGGTCGGCTTGTTGGCTCTTGACTGTACGTGTACATAAGTATGCAAAACGTCTGTATCCGTCCGCTTATTGAACTTGTTTCGTCTCGAGTTGAGTCATAGAATAAATTAGCAAATCTGATTGAAGAGTGTTTCTTAGTTATTTAATAAGACGAAGATAACAGATTGATGTTTTAAATAAAAATAATATGCAAAGGTATTGTAGGACAACAGGACAACAAAACAGCACAGAATACCTACTAAATACCTAGTACCTAGTCCTATAAGATACAAAGGACATTGGGCATTCTCTTTCAACATTTGCCCCGAGGCGTCACAAACGAAAAAGACAAGCAATGTGTGTTTGCTACTTTTGCTAGTCTCGTAGAAGCTCGTAGATGTAAAATAAATCAAAGCTTGTGATTTTTACAACATTTTAATTAGCTAGAGAAAAAGACGAATTGAAGAATTGACATGAAAGTAAAAAATAGACAATTTTAAAAAATATACAAAATACTAAAAAACTCCTTGGCGTGAACATGCCGGCCCCCTTGAACCCTCAGGGTTCAATAGGTAGCAGCACCAACTTGGAGAGAGGCCGTTGAAGACGCCCCCTAGCAGTCTGCACAGTAGCAACACGGATGACACCATCTTTTCCAGGGTGAGTGTCCACGACTCGTCCGATGTGCCATTTCAGGGGCGGCTGATCTTCCTTGATGACCACTAAAGATCCTTGCTCAAGATTTGGTGTCATTGCTGTCCATTTATTTCTCATTTGGAGACTTTGGAGGTACTCCCGGCTCCAACGACGCCAGAATTGTTGACGCAGCTGCTCCACTCGCTGGTATCTGAGCGGACTTCTGGGCGTGACGTCAGCCTCAGGCAAAGCATTGAAAGGTCGACCAATAAGAAAATGGCCAGGAGTAAGTGGATGAAAGTCGTTAGGAGAGGATGATAATGGGGTAAGAGGTCGCGAGTTTAGAATAGCTTCTATTTGACAAAGAGTCGTTGTTAGTTCCTCGTATGTTAGATGTGCCGTCCCTAAAATTCGTCTCAAATGATACTTAACCGACTTCACTCCTGCTTCCCAAAGACCACCAAAGATAGGCGCGTGAGGTGGAATGAAATGAAATTCAATTTCCTCGGTTGCAAAAGTATATTGAATTGTTCGTTGAATTTCGTTCCATCCACCAACGAAATTGGAACCATTGTCACAATGTACCTTAGATGACTTCCCTCTACGAGCAATAAATCTTTTAAAAGCAAATAAAAATGTCTCTGTACTCATGTCGGTAACTAGTTCTAGATGCAACGCCTTTGTTGAAAAACAAATGAATAAACATATGTATGATTTGACTAGTTTAGCTCCACGACCCTTTTTGGAACTGATTAAAATTGGACGTGCAGAATCTAACCCAACAACGTTACTTTTGGAAGGTAAACTTGATGATGCTTTAATAGCTTCCATTTCGTCACGAAATGTTTGTAACTGTACACCCTTGATTAATAACTGCAATGCAGAACTCAATTCTTTGCAAGCCAATGCTTTTGTTTCTCGCTGATCTCTTGCACATTTTAAATTGGTAACAAAACGTTGAATATAAGCAACTACCCTCTTGATTTTAGTGAGTGATGAAAACCGTGAGAGCAAATCATTTACCAAGTCATTTGACTGTGTAACTAGAGCATGTGAAAATACCTTCTTCTCTGGTAAATGCACAGAACGAATAAACTCATGAGTAGGCCAGAGATCTTTATTCTTTATCAAAAAAGATGGACCTTGCCACCAAAGACTATGATTTTCAATCTCGTCGGCTTTTACTCCTCGAGAGAGTATGTCGGCTGGATTAGCCTCACTAGGAACATACCTCCATGTAAAAGCCTTAGTTTTATCTTGAATTTCAGCAACTCGATTTCTGACGTAAGTTTTCAGACAAGAAGGTTCTTGTCCTAACCAACCCAGAACAATGGAAGAATCACACCAAAATGTGAAATTCAAAATTGAAAGTCTCAAATACTCTCTTATTTTCTTGCAAAGCTCTTCTTCCTGATGAGGAGCATTATTAACTGTATAAAATAATTTGTCTTTTTGACTGTTCCACATCAGCCCTAAAGTTTTTCCAGTTGGAGAGTCACTAAAAGTATGATCTGTCTTTGTATCTGTATCACAAAGATTTTTGAGCACTTCCGCATTGTTAGACCTCCACTTTCTTAAGTCCATACATGCTGATTTAAGCTGGTTTGAAACAGCTAGACATAAACTTGTCGTCTCTTCAACATCCTCCCCGCCAGAAAGGAGATTATCGACGGAGAAGTCTCTCTCGATCACTTCTGCTACTCGCAGATCTTTGCTCTCAATAGCTAATTGCTTCAAACGTCGAATCGCCAAAAATGGCGCAGAAGCTGTGCCAAAGGTAATAGTATTTAACTGATAGATTTTTAGAGGATCAGACCTATTGTTTTGCCATAAAATTGTTTGCAAAGGTCTTTGATTTTCTTTGACAAAAACTTGTCTATACATTTTGGCTATGTCAGCAGAAACAACTATAGAGTGCTGACGAAATCGTAACAAAATAGACATTCTATCGTCCTGAATAGTGGGTCCAACAAGTTGAATGTCGTTGAAAGAAACGCCATTACTGGATTTGGCTGAGGCATCAAAGACGACTCTCAATTTGTGGTAACCCTTTCTTCTCTTATAACTGCATGATGTGGTAAATAAAATCTCGTTACTTTATTATCATCTGAATTTTCTACTAAAGACATGTGAGATAGTGTTTTGTAATCATCAATGCATTCTTTATATCTTTGAAACAATTTAGGATCTTTCTCGAACTTTCGCTCAACAGAAAACAACCTTTTTCTCGCTGTTTGCAAAGAATCACCCAATGTGGAAGCATCTTGTTTGAGGGGAATTTGGACCATAAATCTGCCATCTGGAAGGCGTTCAGTAGTTTCCTGAAAGATCTTTTCACATATGTGATGCTCCTCGGACCATGGCTTCTTTTCGCACACCTCTTCGAGCTCCCAAAAACTTTGCAGCTGATCTTGAATATTGTCTGTTGACGCGAAATTGCAGTGGATTTGAGGCGAAGAGTAAACGCAGCCAGCTAAAATCCATCCTAGTTGAGTCTCTTGTAAAATAGGTTGATCTTTTTTTAAAAAGATTCTGTTCGGCATTAAAAGAAGCCAAAATAATTCAGCTCCTATAAGCAAATCGACTTAATTTTTTTTGAACTAAGAATGCTTGGATCAGCTAAATCAACTGATTCTGGAATAGCGAGCTTGCTATTGAACGACTGATACGCTGGTAAAGGCTCAGTGATTTGAGGTATGACATAACAATGTAAAGAAGTTTGAAAATTACTTGTCATGGAATGCAATTGTATGACACACTTGGCTGAAATCGTAGTTGGTAAACAATTAATGCCGGCCACTCGTACGTGAACATCAGACTCGCTAAGTTGCAGTGTCTTGGCAAGTTCTTCTGTAATAAAACACGATGAACTGCCACTGTCCAATAAAGCACGTGCAACATGAGCTCTTCCCGAACTATCGTATACATTAACCAACGCAGTTGAAAGTAAAGTTTGCTGCGATACGTTTGCTGATAATGACGTTTCAGGCTTTAGTACTTGTTTAGGATTAGGGGGAGTCTCATGATGTAATAACGTGTTGTGCCGCTTATTGCACACTCGACAACCTTGTTTGTTGCATGATTTAGCAACGTGACCCTTTCGCAGACAATTTAAACATATGTTTAATTTGACAGCTATTTCAGCCCTTCTGGATGCGGACTCTTTAAGAAAATCGGCACAATAGTAAATGACGTGGTTACCATTGCAAAAATAACATTTGAAAGCTGGAGGTAAGTCAGAGGTCACTAAACCATTGCTGAAACGAAACTTGGGCTTTAAGGCAGAACTATTGCATGGTTTAGTATTATCACGAAACTCTATGTTTTCAAGAAGATCAGCTCTGTTCATCAAAAACCGATTAAGAACGTCGTAGTTTACTTCCTTGAGTGAACTTCGGTGATTTTCCCATTCCTTGTTGGTTTCAGCATCTAATTTTGTTGTAACGATGTAAATTAATAATGTGTTCCATCCATCGACAGATTCTCCTAATGAAGATAAAGATCTCAGGTTTTTGTTAAACATATCAATTAGGTCACGCAAGCCTCTCGACGTCGGTTGCGATGGCTTAGCATCAAAAAGCGCCTTTAGGTAATTGTTAACTAATAATCTCTTATTGTCAAAACGCTCGATTAAACTATTCCAAGCAATAGCATAATTGTTAGCAGTTAACTCGAGCGAACTGATCAAGACAGACGCGTTGTCTTCAAGACTAGCACGTAAATAGTGAAACTTGCTCACCGTATCAATGTCATCATTATCGTGGACTAAAGACCGAAACACATCCCTAAACTCTAACCAGCTATTGTAAGTTCCGTTGAACTTAGGCAGAGTTATGGTTGGCAACTTAATTTTATATGGTCTACCTTTGGATAGACCACCCTTGCAGCTGTTGCGATCATCTTTATCAGACTCGCCAGATTTATATTCGCTATGTTTAGAATGGTCTAAGTTTGAAGTTATTAGTAGTGATTGGGCAAAAGCTAAAACCTTGAAGTACCTTTCCTCAAATTCTCCGCGTTCTAGAACTTCTTTATCGAAATCATCACTGGTTGACTCAATCTGGAGTTGAAGCTCATCAAAATCCTCGTACAACGGCTCCAACTTTTTCAACCGAGACTGTATTTCAACTTGGTGTAAATTCGAAATAGGGGAAGCAGGAGAAAAGCCTCTGAAAAAGGTATAATTTCTAGTGAGTCTGCTCTTAATAACCGCTCTTTTTTTTATTAAATTGGTCAATGACTCATTTTTATTCTCGGACATGTTTGTAAAAATATTGAAAATAAATAAATGTGTGAAGTGGACTGTATAATGTATGAGAAACTAGATGTCAAAATGAATTTTGTTAGAAATATCGATCGGTCGGTTCGGTATGGTGGTGAGATGTGACAAGATGAAAGTGAAATATGAATGAATGGCCACTTTCCTACTAGCCTGCCTTCCCGCTAGCCACCAGATCCGTCTTGCCCGTCGAAGCCTGCTGCCTGAAGACCTTGAAACAGCGCGACCGCTGTCCGTCCTCGTTGGTATATTATCCGCTCGAAGCAGACCAAAATATGTTTGCTACTTTTGCTAGTCTCGTAGAAGCTCGTAGATGTAAAATAAATCAAAGCTTGTGATTTTTACAACATTTTAATTAGCTAGAGAAAAAGACGAATTGAAGAATTGACATGAAAGTAAAAAATAGACAATTTTAAAAAATATACAAAATACTAAAAAACTCCTTGGCGTGAACAATGTGTGTTACACGAAAACCTAATTTTACGAAAATTAATTGTAAAAATCATAAAATCAGAGAGGTGGGAGCCGCTTATAAAATACTAAATGTGCCCCAATTTCACAAATAAAAATATTTTTAGATACCTATTTAAAACAAATTTTTCCGCCTATCCTACACACAGTCTATAATAATATCAACACATTATTTATAATATTATTTTATTTGAAAAATCTGCCTTTTTCATGGCGGGGTAGACTTAAACTACAACCACGCCAAGTTTGTTGTTCAATCAACAACGTATGGTGTGGTTTATAGGTACTAATTTAACTAATAGATTTTATTATGAGTTAAATTGAAACTTTTATGATGACTAATTTAAAGTTAGTAACATCACGTAACATTACAAACGTCGGATAGGTAGGTACTTGGTACAATCCGTCTAAGTTATAGTGGTCGGTCAGACAGCAAAACATAACGGTGATTACGATTTTCCTGCTTTACTGTAAGAGTGGTATATTATTATATATACCTACCTACCTAAATATTATTGTTCTTAAACTATCGTGTTTTTGTTGACTTGTTTACTAATCTAATGCTTACGTATATGTTTATTTAGGTTACATGAGTGAGTGAGTAGATAACATGTTTTGATAAATAAGCAGATATCATCATAAACATGTAGTTAAGTAAGTAGATGCTTTTATAAGTATCAAAATACCATCCGTAAGCATAACAATTTTATGAATTTCCTAAGATCATGATGAAAACGAATTAGAATCAACACGTGAAGGGCTAAGTATTTAAAATTAAAACAAGATTATTATCTTCATTCCATTTATTATTTCATTATCCTAAATCACAAAGATCGACGATAAATTAAACTATCTAAAATCACAAAAATGCACTAAAACATGCACACATGTAATAATTATTAGAACGATTTTATACCTGGTTTGATAGGTATTTACATTGATGTACTAAAAGTAATAGGTACTTGGATTTCATTATTATATCCTAATTAATTTACTCTCTAATGAGAAATTATCTAAAATACCCACATTGAGAGATACGTTGGAAATAAGCAAGTTAAGTTTTGTACCTACCTTAAATTTAAATATTCAATGGGTACTTATATAGAAATAGTTACTTTAAAATTAAAATAAACCTAACGTGCGAGGAATCTGACGGTTACTACATTGGAAAAAATACTTGCAATTTATACACACTCACATTGAAATGTTACAAACTATGTATTTGCTTCTAAAAAATATTGTGAACGCTTCGAACTTGGTTAAATAACTGTTTGAATGTGTTGAGTTCAATCAGCTACATTCATTAGGTAACCAGCAGAACGTAACAATTTATGAAAGCAAATTAATCCATACAATTTCGAAAATGATCTTAATAATATAACTAAGTTATTTTATTATTACATAAAATTGCAAAATTCAACTGGAAAACAATAGTTAAAGCTCGTGAATACTTTGAGTAAGATATTCTAAATCTATTGCCGAAGAATGGAAGTGAACGCTACATTAGATTCCGATATTCTAAAAGAAGTGTGGAATCAAAATGTACATACAATACAATAATACTAAACGTTGTTACGTCACTCAGTACTTTGATCAGTTAAGGTCACTATAAAACGAATAATAAATATTATGATTGTAGAGTAGTATGGTCGGCCATTTTGGATCGTTCTCGTGATTTGTGTTGCTTGTGACACGTCATGGCCGACCGTCTCGCTCTCGCACGCGCTCCGCATATAGCACCATTGTAACCCGACACGTCTCTCACACAAGCGATTTCACAATACTCCACACTTTCACAGCTAAAATGTTTTGTTTAGCCTAATTTATGAATCCACAGATATTTCATGACATGATTGTTTCTTTTCTTGCAATCTTCGAACGGCTTCCGCTACGAGGGCTCTCTGTTCTAGTAGTCTGTCTACTAAATCCACTGGTTCTTGCTTTCTAATATAGTAAGGTGCTGCTCTCGCCCGTGCCTGCAGGTGAAGCTTCTGTTTCATGCCCAGGGTCAGTTCCTCAATGGCAGGCAGTCTGCTGTTTGGGGAAGGTCGCGTATCCTCACCTGACTGACGGTGATTGAAAGTCGATGTCTCTTTCAGCATAGCGAAGGATAGCTTTAGAAGCGAGACACAAGTAATAATACCGACGCGACGCGCGACGCTGTTTGCAAATGTGGAATGAATGAGCAAGTGAGCCGCCTCGACCCCGGCCGCAGCGTAGGAAACAGGTCTCCGGGGGGGAAGAGAGACGCGCGGGGTATGACGTCGGTAGATGCGCAGCCGAGCCGGGCTGTATACAAACAATACGACGAACGTAAATAAACACACCGACCTATACGTGTAGTGGGAAAACGGTGTGTTATCTCTGTGTTAGTGGCTCAGCCAATTGAAACGACCGACAATGGTAGACACGATTCTCTTGATAATGTGTAGCGGAAATTTTAAGAAACCACCATAATCCATCACTGCCGTTAAAATTTCAGTCTACTTTAAATGATAAGAGTAACCTACTTATTTCTTTTAACATAGTCTTTTAATGGTGGGAAAAAATTACTTATCCATTATTAAAAGATATTACACTATTTCTTTAGAAAATCACATAATTATATAATTCTTAATTTGATTCATATTCCCCGTTACTTTTAATTGGCCTTTATTACCTTTACGACGACGACGACGAGGTGACGTGGTTTTGTAAATTTTTCGGTTTGTAGGTAGGTATACTTTACATAATAATAATAATATTATGCCTTAACTTAAGGGATATAAAAGCATAAAAGTTTGAAGTTTGTTAAAAAGGAAACAAAATCAATATGGTATCTAATTTATGATAATATCTACAGTCAAGGAAAAGATAGTTATGTGGGATATCCCTAAAAGATTCATATTAGCGAAATAGAAATATTACCATCGCAGACTTTTGTGTAGACCTTTTTAAGGTGTATGATGAATGACCGTAGAACATTATTTAGATCTATCTCGTAATGTTCAGTCAACCAGCAGAGTTTTCAAATTGCAATGTAGGTGCAAAAAAGTGTTTATTTACAACATCACTTTAAAAACCTCTAGAATCATTAGTGTTCTCTACTGTATTATGCATGTATTAGGTATACATATAAACCTTCCTCTTAATCAATCTCAATTAAAAAACCGCATCAAAATCCGTTGCGTTAAGTTAAAGATCTAAGCTTTTTTTTATAATATGTACTTAGTGATAAACAAGCACATGTCATCCATCAACGAAAATATTTTTATCGACGTCGTTAAATACTTATGTCGAATCGTACGAGTACATGATCTACACAATATGCTTACTAATATTTTTAAAGCAATAAAACTTACCTTTTAATATTTAAAACGTGGTCATGGCATGGCAAATTATATTCTGCCCAGTTGAGATTGCGAATAAAAAGCTGTGGTAGGTATATGAGTGCGTAGCTGTGTACTTAAAATGGCAGCTTTAAAAATGAGAACTGTGCATAAAAGAGACTCTATGTAGAAGAACTTAAGTTACGAGTTATATGACTCGATGAGTCAATGTGCTTGTCATGATTCGGGCTATGCTGGTAGTAATTTTGGCTGTTTCGTTGAACCAGACGACGAACATTGCCCTCTGTTTCGAGCAATTTAGTGTCATGGAGAATTTTGTTATATTTTTCGCGATTAGTCAGTGTCTTGCTTTAAATGGTAGATTATTACGACACTTTCGTTGTCATTCCATAAAATATGCATTTCTGTTGTTGTAGTGCAGTTGCTTTTCTTTTCATAAACTTTACGTATAGCCGAATAAACAAATTATCCGTTAAAAAATAGTAATCAAAATTATTTGTTGATATTAATATACTTAAGTGTCTAATCTTTCTACTAATATACGAGTATAATACCAATATTTTTGCGAAAAACATCAATTTTATAAAGAAAATAATGCATCATCATCATCATATAGATGCAGTTGTTATTGTTATTGCAAAATGAAAAACGAAATTAAGGTAAAGTATGTTGTTTCATAAAACATAACATAGAGTATATAATATATAGATGTATATCAAAAGTAGGTACCTACTGATAGATAACTTTGCTACTGAAATTATGCAGACTGCAAATTGTTGACTCTATTTACGTCCTCTATTCCACCAAATATTTTAGCAGAAGGTTTTTAAATAGATATTCTAAATAAAAATGTAGACAAAACAAACAAAGTCCTCTTTTACTAGAGAATAATAGAAAGTGCTTCATAGAACTAACAATGCCTTTGCACTAAACTCTAATCCAAACCAAAGTGTTCATAAAAAGAGAACAGGTAGACTCCGGTATATTTAGAAATTATTTTATTTTATTATTATTGAATGTTGAAGTATTGAGGTGTTCATCATGTATAACAAGTGTACCAGATGGAGTCATTGACTCGTAAATAGTACGACCGTTGTAGTTTTTTGATCGGTTTTTATATCTCTTCACGTTAAAAAAGCAACGTGGTTTGCCATGCCTGCCTCCCACGTATTCTGCAGACAGTATTTATATGTATTTTTAAACACCTATACGTTTTTTTTAACATAATCTGTTCGTATTTTAACGTTTAATAATATTACGATAACATAAATGTATTGAGTACCTAGGTAAGCACATTTTCTATGGAACTGTAATAAACAAAATACAATTTTTTTATCATGCTATGCGTTTTCAAAAATCACGAGAGAAAGAGAGCAAACGAACTAAAACGCCTGCTTGATAAACTAATTATTCTATCTACCTATGCAACTACAGGACCAAATATGCACCTTAATTGTGTTGTAAGGTTTTTGTAGCTCATTTTTAGCACTATTAATATTAACATAGTATATCGAAAGTCAAGGGGCAAAACCAACTAATTTCAGACATTAGATGTTAAATATTAATTCGACAACCTCACCAAAATCACAAAATTTTGAGTGATTCCGATCTCTTCTATCTATTACTGTTATATTATATCATATAACATAATGTTATTAAATATTGTAAACTAGTATAATTATATTTTCATCACGTTATCTGCATATTTTCATCACGATTACGTGTTAACACTTAATAATCGTCGTGACTCAGTCATGTCATGACATGACGCACTATGTAGGTATGACTATTTCTACAATTTCCAGTAACTCATTAATACAAAAACATTTCGCTTTTGAAATATAATTTATTGACTATTTACTATGTGCTCACACGGGAAAGATGCTATTTGTGTTACAAATCCGTAACGCGTGGTATTTTCCTTGTTATTTATTATTGAGTCTGTATTGTTTTACATTTAGGTATCGCTGTTGCAGACGTGTGCGCAATGGTCGATGTAAATCAAACAACTTCGTATTTCCCTGAATATATTGCACCAACAATAGATTATACAGGAAACGACAATTTTAGTTTACAATATAAGCATATGGAACAAGAGCAGAACACGATGAGAATCGATTTAAATACAAATTCAATAAAGGTAATAAACGGCCATAGTGAGGCGTGATAGAAGGAATGACAGTCAGTTGTCATATTGACAGTTGCGTTTAGAAATGTAAGTATGGGCAAATGATAGTATACCGTACATCCAATTCTAACACTCCTCCTTATACTAGCATGGCCTTACAATGCACAAACACAATTTTAAAATTAAAATTACATGCTCTACATTGACTCTACCATGTTATCCAAGTATCTATCTGAAAAGTCTCTATCATAGGTACTCTACATAATCAAAAATAAATATAAAATTTTTGACTCTACATTTTTGAAACAGGACATAATGACTCTATTATTAAAATATAATTATTACACACAAATCAAGTTCAGTCTTCACATAATAACTATATCATGCATTAACACATTTAATATTTAAGTCATTAATAAAATTGGCATGTTTTTGACTACATAAAGGCTTAGTAAGCACGTCAGCTATCATACATTCTGTAGGTAAATATCTCACACTGAGGTAATGATTTTGCACTAGTTCTTTAATATAGTGATAACGCAGATCAATGTGTTTTGTTTTCTTGTGAGAATACTCCTTAATATGCAACAATTTCTGGGCGCTCTGATTGTCATTAAACACTACGATATTAATAGTTTTGTTTACAATTTCATACAGAAAATTTTTAACAAAACATATATCTTTACAGACATCCGCAATTGCAATATACTCTGCCTCTGTACTAGACAATGCAGTAGACCGTTGCTTTCTGGCTTCCCAATTAATCAGATTTTGACCTAATTTTATGGCAAAACCAGTGTAAGACTTCCTGTCGATTAAATCATTGGCCCAATCAGCGTCTGCGTAGGCACATAAATGCATTTCTTTACTTTTTACGAAGTGTAAACCGTAGTTTACAGTTCCCGCTAAATAACGTAAAATACGCTTAGCTGCTTGCCAATGACTTAGACCGAAACAATTGCTGAATTGTCCCAGCTGACTACATGCGAACGAAATGTCAGGACGAGTGCACACTGACAAGTACATTAGGCTACCTAACAGCTGCCTATATTGATAAACATCATCTTCAAGACATTTATCATCCTTTTGTAATCTACAATTAACAGGCATCGGTGTGGACACAGGTTTACAATTGTCCATGTTATACTTTGAACATAGCTATTTTTAACTAGAAAGTCATGAACTTTAATGTTCCACATTCTTGATGCTTGCTTCAAGCCATAAATGCTTTTATTTAGTAAGCATACCTTATTATGATTACCATCACTAAAACCTATTGGTTGTTCCATAAATATCTTTTCATTGAGCTCACCGTTGAGAAACGCGGTGGCGACATCTACATGATCAATTTGTAAATTTAACTCATTAGACAAAGCAAATAGAATTCTTAATGTAGAATGGCGGACTACCGGTGAGAATGTCTCGTTGTAATCTATCCCCTGTTTTTGAGTAAAGCCACGCGCAACAAGGCGAGCCTTAAATCTGTCGAACTTACCTGTCGCGTCATGCTTTTTCTTATAGACCCATTTGCATTTTATAACATTGGCATCTTTAGGACGATCAACTAGATTCCACACTTTATTCTGGATAAGAGAATTATACTCATCTCTCATTGCAGCTATCCAACCACTCTTTTCTGAAGAATTCATAGCTTCTTGAAACGTAACAGGTTCATTGTAAGAAACCTGCTCAACTAACATACTAGATAGGTCATAATCGTCATACCTGGAGGGAATGTTACCCCTAGTACTACGCACAGGACGAGAACGTACAGCCTCAGAAGACTCTAGGCCAGTCACAACTCCTCCTCCAGAAGCAGTCGATGGGAGACGACCGGAGACATCACTGGTTGGACTCTCACTTTCATCGCCACCATCATTGCAGTTGCTGTACTCATCAGACATTGGAGACCAGTAGTCATCATCTGAAAAACCAGGAGAACGATATGAAGACTCATCACCAGTATTTATATTAGTTGAATAAAATTCTTCATTATTTAATTCATTATTAATATTAAATTCATTATTTATTTTCTGATCACAATTTAATTTATTATTTAATATTTGACTAGAGGCATCTTTATTTATAATATTATTACTATCACAGTTAATTTCACTATCCTCACTATTAATAATAATTTCATTGTTTACTTGATCAGAATTTAAATTACTATTCAATAAATTATGACTAGAGGTATCTTTACTTATACTATTATCACAGTTAATATCATAATCCTCATCATAATAAAAATAGTTATTTAGGTCAAATGAAATAAAATGTTTTCCCTTCTCACTATCCTCATCAGCCAGCCTGTCTTTTGAATAAAATTTGTCTTCTAGAAAAACAACATCTCTAGAATAGACAACCTTTTTAGGGTTCTGTGGGTCAATGAGACGATAACCTTTAGAGGTCTCACCATATCCAGTAAAGATAAACAATTTAGCCTTTGCATCAAGCTTTCGCCTCTTTTGACTAGGTACTAATGAATAAGCTATGCAGCCAAACACACGCAGATGGCTTAAGTCTACTACAGAACCACACCATTCACGTTCAGGCACAGATCCCGACAAAGCCCTGGTAGGCGACCTATTTTTAAGGTATATCGCTGTCATAACAGCCTCACCCCAGTAGCGCATCGGCAGACCTGCCTCTTGCAGCATACACCTAGCTTTCTCTAAAATAGTCCTATTGGCACGCTCGGCAACCCCATTCTGCTGAGGGCAATAAGGCACTGTAGTCTGGTGAATGATACCCTCTTTTTGTAAAAAGCTTGTTAAATAAGCATTACAATATTCAGTCCCGTTGTCAGTACGTAAAGTTTTAATTTGGAAACCAGTTTGTTTTTCTACATTATTTTTAAAAGCAATAAATTGTGAACTCACCTCTGATTTATGCTTCAACAAGTATCCAAAGGTTTTTCTAGTGTGGTCATCAATGAAAGTCAATAGGTATTTGGCACCTCCCCAGCTGTCAACTTGCATGGGTCCACACAGGTCGGAGTGAACTAATTCAAGCGGCTTGGCAGCACGATGTTCTCTGCTATGAAAAGGCTTAGCATGCATTTTCCCTTCAAGACAAGACACACACTTTTCTTGATCTTCATCCTGTGAAAAACACACACCAGAACATGAACCATCACCACACAGAATAGACATACCTTTACGACCAATGTGGCCTAATCGCTTGTGCCACAAAGAAGCAGACACATCAGTTGCAGCATTGGCACTCACTGTCCCCTGCCTACATTGAAGGGGCTTGGAATACCCGCCATTCCCAACTGCTTTCACCTTGTACAGACCTTTGTACTTACTTGCATGTAGAATTTGGTCACCCAATATTTTACAACCTGACCTAAAAACCCTACAGCCCAATTTATCAAAACAGACAGTATAACCATGGTCAGCCATTCTTGAAACAGAAAGTAAATTGGTAGATAAAGATGGAACCACCATTACATCATTTAATGTTACTTTACTGTCTAATTTTACACTACCTACACCCACACTGTGCATTTTATCTCCATTGGCAATAGAAACTGAACCTACACAAGATTTAAAGTCTCTTACCAATAAATTATTTTTACACATGTGGGCGTTTGCCCCACTATCCACAATGAAATCTTCTTCTTCTTGTAAAGCTGTATATGCAGAGGCATAAAGGACATGTGAATCTGTCTTCTTCTTATCTCTTTTTCTTTTAAAACACCTCTTCGCAATGTGTCCTTGCCTTTTACAGTAGTCACAAGTGATATGAGTGCTTCTCCTATGTGCAGCGAAAGCTCCTGCATTATCATTTTCCATTTTTCGCATCTCTTCCTGCAGTAGTCTTGTACGTACAAGCTCACTAGTCAGTTTGCTGGTAAGACAAGCCGTCTCTAAAGATGATACGATGACGTCGAACTGCTGTGGGAGACCACTTAGTAGTATCTCTGCAACCTCTTCATCATCGATGACCCGGTCAATATCCGCTAGCTGCTGCACTAATGTCATAACGCCAGTAATGTACTCACTCATGGATGAATAGTGAGCGTATTCGGCTTTGTGTAGCTGCCGCAGGAGTACAACTCGACGATACAATCCTTTATGTTCAAAAATCTCAGCTAATTTCTTCCAAGCGCTGTAAGCTGTCTTAGCATTGGTAACATACTGGTAACAAGAAGAATGTAACGATAAGGAAATGCGTGCTAAAGCTCGCTGGTCACGCACAGGATCTTGAGTGGCATTAGCAGGGTTTTCGACATGCTGCCATAAGCCCTCCAAAGTAAGCACTGCTTTCATTGCAAACTTCCATGCGCCATAGTTAGTGCCATCTTGTAATTTTTCTATTTGCGCATTAACAAAGCATGGTTGTGGTTGTAGGTTAGGTGGTGGCTGATTACCTTGATTTTCGCCTCGCTCATTGTTAGCCATGCTTTCAAGCAATCAAATACGCTGGGATCGGAACCTTTGTTGCAGACGTGTGCGCAATGGTCGATGTAAATCAAACAACTTCGTATTTCCCTGAATATATTGCACCAACAATAGATTATACAGGAAACGACAATTTTAGTTTACAATATAAGCATATGGAACAAGAGCAGAACACGATGAGAATCGATTTAAATACAAATTCAATAAAGGTAATAAACGGCCATAGTGAGGCGTGATAGAAGTAATGACAGTCAGTTGTCATATTGACAGTTGCGTTTAGAAATGTAAGTATGGGCAAATGATAGTATACCGTACATCCAATTCTAACAATCGCACATAGTTATTTTAGTTTACTTAATATTTTTTAGAATAATTTTAGTTCACACTCTTTTGAGAAGAGTACCTAGTCGTTATTTCATAGTTTTTTCGCCTGGTGGTGATGGGACACTAAATGTATTGCAAACATATTGTATAATAATAAAGTAGGTAATCAGAATCAGTCACGCTAAAATATAGATAAGTAGGTAATTTTACATTATTATAACTAGGTACCTACGCATATTGCTTGTATGTAGGTATGTCCTTCATGTAAGATAAGAATAGAATATTACTATTTTTCTTACAGATGATATACTTAATCTATACATATACACATTGTAATATTCTGCCTACAAGTATAAAAATGTAAGTGAGTGGTGTTATGATTATGAATTTAGATTTTAGTAAAATGGTGAATACCTATACCTGCAGAGGAGTAGAGTAGTACACGGGTACATGCATTGAAAAAAAAAAACCATTAGGTCAAGTACTCTATACCTATTAGGTAGGTACATAATTTCTGCACAACATTTATATATTTATTTTTGTTCATGTTGTGTCGAATAGTCAAGAGCAGATAAAGCTGATTACGCTAGGTACTTGATTTAAGGGTTATAAAAAAGTATAACGCGTTTTGCTTGAACTGCTCTTGACTGTACTACGACACTCGATTTTAATCCTCATCATAAGTCATAAGAATATAAAATAAAAGCAGTGCAAGCAAAGTAGGCAAGTATACAAAATTTACTTTTTACAGTACTTACTATTATTTATTCTGTGTTTTTACTGAAATGTTTTCAAGTTCATCCAAAACTTATACCACAGAATAAAATATATAGTATGTACCTACTACGTGTCACATTATAAAATAGATTATCGCGCCACCAGTCTTTAAAAAATAACAATTCGGAAAATAAAAAAAATCTAAAATCTGGACGACAAGATTGGAGACAAGGTTCTGTAGGATATTAACTACTGTACTATAAAAATATATTTTTATTATGGAAATGCTTTTTTTTGTCGCAGCTTACAAGTCCGGTGAAGCTTGGTTCGTCGTACTTTTTCGAGACAAGCATAGGTCAATTTAAAAAAATGGATTTGTCGCAGCCAGCGCAACCGTGGTGTGTACCGTTGTGGTTTTGCATTGTATTGTATTTTATCTAATCCCCAGCAGTTATAGAGGTTTGTTTGGCGAAAAGTAACGCCATCTATTGTCGAGTAGCTGTACTAAGAGAAGATGAACACAGCACACACACGGGTTAATCGTTCCGACATAGGTGTTCTTACTCGTTTTAGTACTTAGAAATACTTTAAGATGGTGCTGTTTTCAGTTATTATCAAAAGTTCAACAATAAAAATAGAAGGGCTAGAATCTAGCTAGATTATAAAACAATATTAATTATTCCTCTACATACTGAAAACAAAAACTTACAGTATGAGGACAAAGTTGTTAATGAATGAGGTGGTATTTTATTCAATTACTGAAATAAATTTAATTCACAGTCTAAGCCACTCCAAACTCAATAGTAAATGCGTATTTTTTTTGTAATAAATTACTTAATTACATATTTACAATAAAACTGTCAGTGAATTGGCCTTAAACAAAATTTAATAAACAACACTTGCCATGAAATTAAAATATTTTATTAAAATTATTATACCTAACTTAAAGAAACTTAAAAGCTATGTTGTGCCAAGGAATATTATAGGCACTTATAATTATTGTATTAAGACACCAAAAAAGGTATTACATAATGACACAATGAACATTACTTAAGTTTGTAATATTCTGTTTTGGGAGCGATTGCTTTTAGTATGTTTTCCGCGTTGTACGGGGCATCTGTAAAAAAACAGATTACATTAATAAATAATTGACCAAGAAAAAAGTTAATTTAAAGCCTGACCAGAGAAATAAAAAAGCGGCCAAGTGCGAGTCGGACTCGCCCATGAAGGGTTCCGTAACAACAAGTATCATAATATAGAAGTTCTTGTAGTTCGTTGTAACTTTGGTTCAAACCAATTTTCGGTGGAAGTTTTCATGGTAATGTTCATCATATATATTTTTTAGTTTTATCATTCTCTTATTTTAGAAGTTAGAGGGGGGAAACACACACATTTTACCACTTTGGAAGCGTCTCTGGCGCAAACTATTCAGTTTAGAAAAAAATGATATTAGAAACCTCAATATAATTTTTGAAGACCTATCCATAGATAAGGGTTTGATAAAAAAAATTTTTTTTTAGTTTCAGTTATAAGTATGGGGGGTCCCAAAATGTATTGTTTTCTTTCTAATGTTTTGTGAAAATCTTAATGCGGTTCACAAAATACATCTACTTACCAAGTTTAAACAGTATAGCTCTTATAGTTCGGAAAAAAGTGACTGTGACATACGGACGGACAGACAGACAGACATGACGAATCTATAAGGGTTCCGTTTTTTGCCATTTGGCTACGGAACCCTAAAAAGCCATGTCTGGCGACGCCACGTGTATATTTTTTATGTTTACGGAACAATTTCCCTTATAAAATTAGTTCCATTGAAATTCCGCAATATGGCGAGGTTTTTTATCTTTCTGATCGGATTTTATAATTCTTTCTAAGTATTCCTTCGTTACGTAGTGAGATGGCCGTGTTCGCGATACATACCCACGTGTGGCCATTCGGTGTCGTTGTACCCGAATTCTTTGCGTGCTTCTTGTATCGCCTCGTCCAAGGCGTGTGTCACCCCTACTGCTAATGTCAGGGCTGGCTCGCCGGTCGCTGAAGAAATAAAACTAATATTAATACCATTAATACTGTCATATCTATAACTCCTTATCATCCTTACGTTACTTAGACGGCCCCGTAGCCTAGTTGGTAGCTTGGTAGTATGCCTGCCTACAAAGCACAGGGTCGCGGGTTCGTATCCCGCCCAGGGCAAATATTCGTTTGATGAGCACTTGTGTTAGCTCTGTGTCTGGATGTTGTATATATATTTATATAAATATCAGCTGTCTGACACCCATTAGTACAGGCTCTGCCTAGTTTGGAGTCAGATGGCCGTGTGTGAGGTGTCCCCACATACATAAATATATACTTTCTGTAATTTATTTCTCATCATATGGTGTATTAACTGCTTGTTTATCCGCGCAACATAGTGGTAGTAATGAAACATAAAATTGAACAACGTCCCCTAAGAACAGGTTGAAATCTTAAAAACAGAATTCAACTTTTCATACAAAGCGGCTTGTGACGTGAATAAAGTTTATCATAAACTAGCTTCCCGCCGCGGCTCCGCACGCGCTAATAGTTTTTCCCGTGGGAATGAGGAATTCTCCCGCGCTAAAAGTTAGCCTATCTTCTTCCATAAGGTCTATTCTATCTTTATGCCAACTCCGCCCGCTTTAACAATTGTTCCCGTGGGAATGAGAAAATTTCCCGCGGTAAATTGTAGCCTATGTTCTTTCCTAAGTTCTATTCTAACTTTGTTTGTGCCAAGTTTCACTAAAATCGGTTCAGTACTTTTGGAGCATTTTCAATTATTAGGAATATTTTACGTATTTTTTTCACACCTTGGGTTACATTGAAGTTTTACTAAGGATCCCTATCTTTTTTTAAATAAAATATAGCCTATGTTACTCAGGGTAAATGTGGCTTCCCAACAGTGAAATAATTTTTGAAATCGGTTCAGTAGTTTCGGAGCCTATTCGATGCAAACAAACAAAAAAACAAACAATCAAACCTTTCCTCTTTATAACATTAGTATAGTATAGATAATAAAGGAAGCTCCAGATGTCAATCTATGTTTCTTAGGGAAAGCTCTTCAGTTTTATGAGTTGTAGGTACCACTATGTTGCGGATAAACAACCAGTTAAATTTCACGGCGTATAAAAAAGTTTTGTCGGAAAATAACTGAATAGTCCGGTTCGCTCCAGTACTGAATGAAAAAATTCTATCTGTCATTCCTGTAAATGGCAACGACTCATACCGTTGGATTCGTCTTGGTGTCCTGTACGTGGAACTGTCGGTCGTCAAGTTCTAAAGTGGTGGAGGGATGAGGGGAGGGG
Organism: Teleiodes luculella; assembly: GCA_948473455.1. Classification (NCBI taxonomy): domain Eukaryota; kingdom Metazoa; phylum Arthropoda; class Insecta; order Lepidoptera; family Gelechiidae; genus Teleiodes; species Teleiodes luculella. The sequence continues at coordinate 1,027,586 of OX419596.1, forward strand.
TAATCAAAGTTGGCGAATTTGTACTTTTGTTTTTACGCTGTAATTTGAAAACTAGTGGACCGATTTCTTTGTTACTGGTATTATTTGAAAGTGTATAATATTACCTAAAAGACGTTCTTATACATCGAATACACCAATTCAGCGGTTACCGCGCAATAATACGAAACATTGAAAAAAAAAATTGTGTATAAATAATATCACAGATTACGCTAAATCTATAACGTTTTCGTGGAAACAATGTTTACTACTTTAATTCTAAAACAAATTACCTAATCAAAAAGGTAACAATAATTACTATATGATTTATGGTGCCTGAGCTAGAGCTAATTTACGAAACGTAGTCGTAGGATCACTATACTACGAGTACGCAAATATAAGTAAATGAATGAGAAGAGATGGGTAAGTAATCACCATATTACTTTAATTATATATTTCAAGCTTACATTTTTCAAATAATACCTTGAAAAAAGACTTTACGCCGAAATAAAGAGGATAATTTTTTTTGGTTTTTCTCTATTAGTAGTTTTGAATTTGCCTGTAGCATCTGACCCAAGGTACGTGACAAGATAAAACTTTTGTCAGGGGTAGATATTAGTAATACCTACCCATGATAAAAAAATAAAAGAAATCTACGGCGAAATAACCCGAGAAACATTTTTTTAGGTTTTCACTATAGTATTTTTGACTTTCCCTAGAGCATCTGACCCAAGATACCTGACGAGATTAAACTTATGTCAGGTGATAGATTTTAGTAATCCCTTTCCATGATAAAAAATTAAATGAAATTTACGTCGAAATGACACGGAAAACAATGTTTTAGTTTTCACTATAGTTGTTTTAACTTTGCCTGTAGCACCTGACTCAAGGTACCTGACGGGATAAAACCTACATCAGAAGATAGATATCTGTAACACCTACCTATGATAAAGAAATAAAATAAATTTACGTCGAAATAACGCGGAAAACAATCTTTTAGATTTTCACTATAGTAGTTTTGACTTTGCCTGTAGCACCTGACCCGAGGTACCTGACAGAATAAAAACTATGTCAGGGGATAGATATTGGTAATATCTAACCATGATAAAAAAATAAAAGAAATTTACGTCGAAATAACGCAGAAAACATTTTTTTAGTTTTCACTATAGTAGTTTTTAATTTGCCTGTAGCCTCTGGCCTAAAGTTCCTGACAGGATAAAAACTATGCCAGGGGATATATATTGGAAATATCTACCCATGATATAAAAATAAAAGAAATTTAGGTCGAAAAAAAATAAAAAAAAATAAAAAAATAATTATGTTTATTTTAGACAATTCAGTACATACAATTACATGTTAGTACAGTTTAATTTGTAACAATTAACGCGGAAAACAATTTTTTATTGCGTACTCGTAGTATATTGACCTGCGACTACGTTTAGTTAATTAACTCTAGCTCAGGCACCATAAATCCTATAGTAATTATTGTTACATTATTGATTAGGTAATTTGTTGTAGAATTAAAGTAAGCAACATTTTTATCACAAAAACTTTATAGATTTAGCGTAATCTGTGATATTATTTAAACACAATTATTTTTTATTATGTTTCGTATTATTACGCGGTAACCACTGCATTGACGTATTCGATGTATATAAACGTGTTGTAGATAATGTTATACCCGTTCAAATAATACTAATAATAAAGAAATCGGTCCACTAGTTTTCAAATTACAACGTAAAATCCAGCGATCTTTGATTACCCCCCCCCTCATCCCTCCACCACTTTAGCACTTGACGACCGACAGTTTCACGTTCAGGACATCAAGACGAATCCAACGGTAGGAGTCGTTGCCATTTACAGGAGTGACAGATGAAACTCAAGTTCTAGAGCACTTTTGGTCTAAAATGAACCGGACTAGAACACACGCATGGTGGGTAACCGACGAGACGCGACGTCAACCGAATATTTCCCTTATTGGTTGTATCCGGAGACATAAGAGTTGGTTACACCGGTTTTTAACCGGTATTATTACGTAATAATCTTGGTAGAAAAAGATAAGGGAATTGAAAACAGCATTGTTAGTATTATTTATTATTGTTTGATTTTGTACCGAAAGAATACCGACCAAAACGTGTGTTTTTTAAGCTATAAAACTTCACCAATGTATTTTTTGCTTTGGTAAAGTTTTATTTCCTATTTCTTCTCTACCATCCTAAATTTATTTCTACACCAATATAGCACACACCTTCGTATATATAAAAAAAAACTAGTGTGTTCCTTCCCAAAGTTCCTTAATTTAATACCGATGTATAGTCTTCGTGTATCATCACTACATAGTATAAAATAAAGTCGCTTTCTCTGTCCCTATGTCCCTATGTCCCTATGTCCCTATGTCCCTATGTCCCTTTGTACGCTTAAATCTTTAAAACTACGCAACGGATTTTGATGCGGTTTTTTTTAATAGATAGAGTGATTCAAGAGGAAGGTTTATATGTATAATACATGCATAATATACTGAAGGATAACCCACAATAACCATTTTCCCGTGCGGAGCCGGGGCGGGTCGCTAGTAGTAAATAAAAAGACAATAATATTGCATATGAGACAAATACGAATTCATTTCATGCCGGAAATAAACCGTCTTTAACTACTTGGGTATAACTTATTTGCGGCTATCTACTGGATGTTGATGTTTGTAACTCTACGCAAAAACTACCAAACAGATTTTAATGAAACTTTCCAATTATGTAGCTTAGACATCAGAATAACACAGCCAAATTTTTATGTAAGGAAAATATCTCATTCCTACAGGAAAATAGAAATTACGCAAATAAAACAGCGGGCCGGTCGCTAGCTTTTCAAAATCGTATGAAACAATCATCACGAAAACTGAAGATATAGGTATATCGCTAATATCTTTAAAATTGCATGCTAAAATACGTTTTAAAAATTCGTAAATTGGTGTCTTATTGGTGGTGGTGGCTCATTATAAAGCTTACGTTTTTTAATCAAACGCTATAATGAAAAATTTTATATTTGATATTAACCGCTATTATACCGGTATGAAAGTAACATCAAGCCTCAACCGGTTAATGTTTGGCATTGTTATCTTTATTGTGAGAGTTAGGTGTGTGTTTAGACATGCGCCAGTATTTACACAGTATCTCTTAGGCATATAATACTATCAAGCTCATGTTTTATATAAAACAGTGTTTATTTATAGACATGCAATACTGTGTCAGTAGTGTAACTGTGGTTCATAAAGTAAATTATTCGAAACAGGTTTGTGTTGATTTCATTGCATCTAATGTTTACCTATATTGTAACGATTGCTCTAAAGATAAAAAAATCTGCAACTTTGAGGCAATCTTTCAAAACTTTGTTAAAATTATTTGCATATTTTCTCCCTTTAAAACAATCAAATATAATTTTTACAGATTAAATTCCTAATAAGTATTGTTTACAATTTTTTCATGGGTAAAATATTTGTAATATTATGCGGAACGAACAATTTGTAGGAATTATTGGTCATTGTAGAGATTCTTGGTTCCTTGCTCAGCAGTTTATTGGCTGAAATTATGGCGATGATGGACGTCTTTTGACTAATTACGAGTTGACCAAACCTGTTTCGAAACTGCATAAGGAGCACGATTTGTTATCTCGAGAGTGTATGAGTGACTGTGCATGTGCATTGAAAATGCAGTTATTTGCAGTTGTGATAAAACTCTTAACCAACATGTTCGCTTTCATAATAGCAGTTTGTTGTGCTTTGATCATTTTTGTCTTTATGAAATTAAACACCGCGTATGGGTACTGGAAAAGAAAAGGTATCAAAGGCCCTGAACCGAAGTTTCTGGTCGGTAATTTCAAAACTTTACTAACTAAAGAAGATTCGGTGACTTCTCTATCTGAGAGGATTTACAATAAATATGAAGGTGAAGAAATGGTTGGACTTTATCAAGGATTAACGCCAATGTTGCTGGTAAGAGACGCGGAGTTAGTAAAAAAAGTGCTCGTGAAAGATTTCTCTTATTTCTCCGACAGAGGGTTTAGCATAACAAACGAGCCCTTATCAAAAAATCTGTTCTCCTTAGACGGAGAAGAATGGATAATTTTGAGACATAAATTAACACCCCTTTTCAGTAACAGTAAATTGAAAAATATGATGCCGCTTCTGAATAATTGTGTGAATGAGTACGTCAAATACTTGGAAAAACTGACCGAAGAAGAAGTTCCTCGAGAAATAAGAAATGTGAATATGAAGTACACCTTAAAAGCTATAACGTCGGTTGCCTTTGGTTTGGACATTGATACTTTCACAGAAGAGAAAAGCCAGTTCATAGAAATGGCTGAAGCATTGTTCAGGCCCAGAAGTTTGTTTCGGCGGATAGTAGTTATGATAGACGGAATTATTCCTGGGATTTTCCGCAACATACCCATTAGATTCGCTGCAAGTGATATATCTATTTTCTTTTTAAACCTGGTGAAGGAAATCGTTAAAGAAAGAGAAGGAAAACCTAAGGTAAGAAAGGACTTCATGGATCTAATGATTGAATTAAAGGAACAGGGAACTGTGTCTAGGTCTAAAGAAGAAGGTGGCGCTGAATTAGAGATAACAGATGAATTTATAACTGCACAAGCATTACTTTTCTACGCTGCAGGATTTGAAACGTCATCTAGCACAATGTCTTTCATGTTACACGAACTAGCATATGATCAGGACGCTCAACAAAAGTGCCACGAAGAAATAAAGAAGATTATGAAGAAATATGATAGAGAATTGACTTTCGAAGCTATTAATGAACTGGAGTATTTGTCAATGGCATTTGACGAAGCTTTACGGAAACATCCAGTAGCAGGCGTGCTGATACGACAGTGTGTTAGAGACTACGAAATTCCAGAGTTAAGTCTTAAAGTGGATAAAGGGACGAAGATCCTAATATCTGTAAAAGGATTGCACTACGATCCGAAGTATTATCCTGACCCGCAAAAGTATGATCCAGAACGATTTTCTGTTCATGGCAAAAATAGTATACCAAATTGTACTTATTTGCCGTTTGGAGATGGTCCAAGAAATTGTACAGGTTCGTAAGAAATATTTTAGCAGAGCAAAGAGAATCTGACCAGAACTAGCTGTACGGGGTTTTATTCGTAAAAAGCTTTGTCCATTTCATTCTAACTTTTGTAGAAAGTAGTCAAACTGTATGTTAAATGAAGTCAAATCAAATCTTATTTCACAGAGAGTGTCACTGAATGAGAGATAAAGAGGCCATTGTTCAACAGCGGTAATCTTTTGAGATGAATTTTCATCAGTTGACGATGACTTAACCCGTTCACTAAATCTATTGTTTCGAAGCATAAATTCTTGTAAAAACATTTATTATTCGGTCTTACATTGACAATTGCCATGACTAATCTCTTAACCAGTATACCTACGTGCTTAAAAGTTCCCTTCTGTTTCAGGGCTTCGTCTAGCAAAAGTTCAATCACTCCTGGGTATAGCACATTTTCTATACCACTATCGAGTGAGGCCTTGTGAGAAAACACCAAGGAAGATCAAGTACGATCCACTGGTGATGATCTTGAAGAGCGTCGATGGCATCTGGCTGTACTTGGAACGAAGAAATTGATAGAAAAAGGAGAGGAGAGCAACAGAATCAGTTCTGTTTACTAGGAATGCTTGCAATTTCTAGCATAATATTATTATGAAAAGTACTAACATTTGTTTATGTAAGTAATTATATTAACGATAACAAAGAAATAATTTGCACTTTCTGTTTTTTTTATTTCTACTTTGCCTGTTCCATATTATTTTTTCCACCATCATCTAAGTTGGCCGGAAAACATCTCTATAGAGAGAAATGAGAAGAAGAAGAGAGAAAAACTTGCCTATACACTAGCTTTAAGGATCACATTATGTTTATTATGAGAAATAAATAACTAGCTTTCCGCCCCGCGGCTCTGCCTGCGTTACCAGGTTTTCCCGTTGGAAATAAGTATTTTCCCGCGGTAAAAAGTAGCATATGTGTTATTCTGATGTATAAGCTATATTACTGTAAAGTTTCATTAAAATCCGTCAGTAGTTCCAGAGATTACCGTGTACAAACAGACAGACAGTCGGTGATTTTTTCAAAACTTTTATTTTTGTTTTCAGCTGCATTTTTGTTATCACCTACTATCATTTTTTTGATAAACAAATCAGTACAGACACGCCGATTCTTTTATAGATTTAGTTTTATCTTATATATAAAATTCTCGTGTCACAGTGTTCGATTCCATACTCCTCCGAAACGGCTAGACCGATTCTCATGAAATTTTGTGAGCGTATTCAGTAGGTCTGAGAATCGGCCAACATCTATTTTTCATCCCCAAAAAAAAAAAAAAAAAAAGGTACGCGGGCGTAGCCGTGGGCGGACAGCTAGTTATAGTATATAAATAGAAGAGAATTATTTAGTTTTTAGACAAAATGTTGTCGTCGTTGTTGTTGTTGTTGTTGTTCTTGTTTACCTTTAGATCGCAGAACTCCAGCAGTGTTAGCTGAATTTCGACGGAAGGAGATGCGGAAGTCCTCAGGTATATCTCTGGCTCCACATGGCTTGTAGGTCCAGGTACGATCAGTTAATAGCCTGCCGGTGCCCTGGTCATATACCAGGTTCTCTGTGGTCCACAGCCCAAGACCCATCACGAATGCACCTTCGACCTGTCAGTAATATAAAACTATCAGAAATATGTCATCATTATCAAAATACTAGTATGTTTGACAACTGTCTTTGGGATTGGTCAAATTGGGAAGCGTAGTCATTATCATTAGTGTTCTTTCTCCAGCTTCGTGTAGGTACGTAAGGTTAATATTGTAAGAAAATGTGGTTTTGGATGAAACTAAACTTTTGGTTTTAGTAGTAACTTGCTAAAATTCTGCTCACCCCGTTAGGGTTAAGAGCGTGTCTTTATGTATGTATAATTTATTGTATTATCAGGTATGCTGATTGATTTCCTGAAATAAGTTTGAAATATGTACTGGGCGGAGGTTCTTTATAGATCTAGTCAAAGCAAATATCTCTGAAAAAACTTTTTAAAGTCTGATTACCTCTTCACATTTAAAGTTCATTTTTTAATATTACACTTTTTAGATCACGGATTTACACATATGTGTTTTCCCACTAATAAAATAAAGCAACAATACTTAGAAATGGAAATCGTGTAATGTAAATAGGTGCTTCTGTTTACACACATAATATCTAAAACTTCTGTAAATAATCCATGTCAGTTCGTATCTCGCGGACTGCCGTGCGTCTGATGTAGGTACGCAGACGTGCTGCATTGCATCTGCGACAAGAGTATGTACGGCGACAAGTTTTTTCTTTCAAACATGTGTAAGAACTGTATAGCGACGATGAGGTAAGTGGTACAGATGCTGATTAAAGTGATCGGCAGTTGTAAGTCGACGGGGACAATGCACTTTGCGATCCAAACGGCGGCGGCGCGGCGGTACTTTATGTAACGCAGTAAGCGGTGCCTGTATGTATCTGATGCATCCTGGAATTGTTCGTGACATTGCTAAAGCGAACAAATCTATTCCAATCATATCTTTTATGAAATCATGTATATTGTAATGTGAGAAATATATAATGAAACTGTATATTAGGTATTGATTATATTGTGTATGTCGGTCAGGCAAATATAATTGCTTAGGTATAAAGTTTTTAACAATATAATAATCAGTCCATAGTTTTATGTTGATGAGCTACCGATTTAGTAGGTCATTAGTAAATAAAAATATATTTGGCTTATTGTACGTTTATTTTGCACATCATAGACATTTTACAGTAAAGTTTGAACAATAGACTTCAGTACTTTAAAAACGTGTGAAAACTATTGACGAGAATGATGCACGTGTTACGACATTTAACATTTAGTAACTATTTTATATAAAGACTAGCTTTCCGCCGCGGCTCCGCCTGCGTTAACGGGTTTTCCCTTAGGAATAAGGCATTTTCCCGCGGTCTTCTTCTTCTTCTTCTTCTTCTTCTTCTTCTTTTCGTGTCGATGGCAAGTCAGATTTACTATATTTTGTCGGCCCAATGTTCTGCTACCCTGATAGCATTGTCAGCAGCATTCATCAGCTCCAGTGCCGAACAAGTGGCAGGGCATGCGGGACACGATGTTAGGTGGGCCATAGTCTGAGGGGTCACTCCGCACTCACATCGCAGGTTCAGTTCCAACCCATCCAAGAATCCCCACCGGAGGCGATTGTCGTTGCTTCGGCCAACTTGAGTTCGGAGTCTATTCAATGACTTCCAAACAGTCCTCGGAAGTTCGCATCCGGGGGGAAGGCTTTCGGCAGGCGGAACGAACGGGTCAGGTAGCGAGCATTGCATCCGCCAGAGATCGCATCTAGCAGCAGAGGCCTCACGCTCGATCGGAGCAACACATTTGAAGAAGCTCTTTCGGCTTTTCAGCCTTTGTGGCACAGGAACATAATTGTGCATAGGGTGCCGTGTGTCCGATTCAAGCTTGGCTCTTTCAATGCCGCATGCAACACTTCGGCGAACCTCTGGAGGAGCAATGCCAGCCAGCGGGTATAGCTTTTGCACCGGGGTCGGCTTAAGGCAGCCAGTAATTATTCGGCACGTTTCATTGAGAGCTACATCCACCTGACCAGCGTGGGCGGAACGGCTCCATACTGGGCATGCGTACTCGCCCGCGGAGTAGCAGAGCGCTAGTCCAGTTGTACAAAGGACCCTCGGCGAAGCCCCCCACTTTGTGGTCGTCAATCTTCTGAGAAGGTTGTTACGAGAAGTGACCTTCTGTCTGACATTCTCGCAGTTTCTCTTGTATGTAAGCGACCGGTCCAGTGTTACTCCAAGATATTTTGGGTGTTTACAGTGGGAGATCATTACACCCCGCCATTGAATATGTAGTTCACGACTCGCCTCTATATTGCGAAGATGGAATGCGCACGATTGAGTTTTTGAGGGGTTTGGTTTTAGGGAGTTTTCGTCATAGTAGGCGCTCAGTTGTTCAAGCGCTACATTGAGATTTTCCTCTACCTCCTCAAAGGATCCCTGGGAAGTCAGTGCTAGGTCGTCAGCGTACAGGAAGCGGGCCGTGTTTGAGCTATTTGGCTGATCGTTCGTATAGATGTTAAAAAGCATCGGGGCTAGAACACTGCCCTGGGGCAGGCCATTCTTCTGAGCTCTCCAACGGCTTTTTTCACAGCCAAGGTGTACTAGGAAGCGGCGGTTTAATAGGAGTTCGCCAAGGACTCGCACAAATCTACGGTCTCCAGTTAGTTGATCCACCTTCCAAACCAGACGTTTAATGTTGACGGTGTCGTAAGCTGCAGTCAGGTCAACAAAGACCGCACCTGTTACTTTGCCAGTCTCAAAGCCATCCTCAATATGCTGAGTAAGATTGAGCGTTTGGTTACAGCAAGATTTTCCAGGCCTAAAGCCAGCTTGCTCTGGAATCAATTTGGGGTCAATGAGACCGGCAAGGCGATTCAAAAGTAGCCGTTCAAATAGTTTGAAGGTATGGCACAGGAGTGATATCGGTCTGAAACTTTTTGGATCATCTGTAGGTTTCCCCGGTTTCGGAATAGCGATTATTTTGGCTTTCCTCCAAAGGCGGGGTATCTTTACAGAGTCCATACAGTTGTTGAATAAAGTTAAGAGCCACGACACAGCAACAGGGCCTAAATGTTGTATTTGTTCTACCGAGATATTGTCTACCCCGGAGGCTTTGCCGCACTTAAGCTCTTTTATTCCTGAAATAATATCGGATAAGGTGAAAGGTGCGCAGATAGTTGATTCGCGCTGGTGGTCCGGGTTGAGAACTCTTGGGACCTTATTGAGTCGATGCGGGGACTTGCCATTGGCAAGTAGTTGATGGGCCACTTTCCCGCGGTAAAAGGTAACCTATGTTACTCAGGGTGAATGTAGATTTCTAATGGTGAAAGAATTTTTGAAATCGGCAGTTTTTGAGTTTATTCATTACAAACATACACATACACACACAAAAATACAAATCTTTCCTCTTTATAATATTAGTATGATGACTGACTATCTCGATACTGCGGTACAATTTAAGATATTCAACCGCAACGAAAAGCTGCTGCGGTGCTTTTTGAGCAAATGCCAACGACACACTTAGCAATACAATACTGTAAAGAAATTAGAGATATGTTGTATATTCATTGATCAAACATGTGCGAGAACTGTAAAGCGATGATGAGGTAAGTGATACAGATGCTGATTAAAGTGATCGGCAGTTGTAAGTCGACGGGGACAATGCGGTACACTTTGCGGTCCAAACGGCGGTGCTTCATGTACCGCAGTAAGCGACGCATGCTTTTGTATTTATATTCATCTGCGAACAATCACAAATAAAAAGTTATCAATTTCATAATCTTTTTTTTTTTTCAAAAAATTTATTACAATTTTAATATTTTCTTGCAAATATGTTTTTTATAAGTACTTCACCAATATCCTCCATCTCAATGATTCATAAGTAAAGTGATAATTTGATTGCTTGAGAATATTGTTTATTGAAATAATAATTAAAATTTAGAAAAGTAATACCTTTTTCAGTTAAAAGTTGGTAATAAAGTGCAAGTTTAGTAGCTTCCATCTTAGATATTACTAATTCAGCTGATATAGAAGGAGAAACAATTCTGGTGAATGTATGTGCCACGTACATTGATGTACTTAAGCTGTTATACCAGTTATACTAAAAACCAAAAATAAGAATGTTTTTATACGTTACAATTTAGTAATATTAAGTATTGATATGTTATGTTACAAATAAGTTGAGCACATGGTACTTACAGTAGTTAAATTGTAGTGATAAGATTTGATGGTATCATAGACAGCTAATATTAATTTTGGTACTTCAAATAACAGTTCTGCAATGATCTGCAAGGTAAAATTTAAATTAATAATATAACGCTTAGCTAATGCTGCAAATCTAGTTATTTTAGATCATAATTTTAAAATAAGGTACAAACCAGTTTATCATATAAACCCCTCACTTTGTCATAACAGTCAGCAACATGCAAATATACTGCTTGAATTTTATCCACACTTACTAATGAACATTCAATCAAACATTTAAGTTTATTTATACAAGAATAAGTATAATAATTAATTAATATAAACACTATTGATATCATGTCTACACTCAAAATGCTGATTGCGTATAAATGGAACAGAATTTTATTTAATTCACATGTGAAATTGTAATAAAAACCGCAATGTATAGCAGGAATAATATATCTTGCGACGAATATAAAGAACGTGTAGAAAAATGAAAATACTCCAGGTTTTTCACTTGTCATTTCCACAGTAAATACATCAATAACACTCATGTCCACCAAAAAGTCGAATACATTATAATAAGAAAAGTATATGATGCCCCAAAAAAGGGGATATTGAAACATGTAGCTGAATTCCCAAAGCTGGTAATCATGTGTTTCACTGAAGGGGGTTACAATTAGCACTAATGCTATAGCAAGAGAAACAGAAAATGATACTAATTTGGCAAAAAGAAGCGACTTTGATTTGAAATATTTTTCAAATCCGAAATTAAATCCCGAACATGTGAACAGTGTGAAGAAAAAGCCCAATATAGTAAAAGGTAATTTCATTTTGACGAATATTATGCCAAAAAAGAAAGGTATAGAAATTGTTGCTAGTTCTTAAACCACTTCACTAAATGCCAGTCAAAACCAGCTCAGAATAATGTGTTATTTTATTATATTGTGCTTTGATGTCTTGCGCGTAACACTGTCTATTAAATTAATTAGTGAGGCAACATTAATTTTTGATAATAATCAAATTGGTTGTCAAGCATGTGTATCGATAAGGTTTTTCATTAAACTAATTAAATTGAAAAAGGATTAGTATTAGGTCCTTACCTATGAAATTGCCGTTCAGTATCAAAAAAGTGAAACAAGTTTTTTTTTATGAAATTATTATTTAATCAATCGAAGTATGCACCGTTGTTATCGATACACTTCCGCCATTTTATAGGCAGATCATTGATACCTTTGGAAAAAAAATTCTGGGAGCGAGAGTCTATGAATTGTTTGAAGGCGGTTTTGACTGCCTCATCAGATTTGAAATTTTTCCCTTGTAAAAAGTTATCCAAATTTTGAAAAAAGTGGTAATCGGTTGGGGCAAGATCTGCGTCACCCACCATACTCTCCAGATTTTGCCCCAACCGATTACCACTTTTTTCAAAATTTGGATAACTTTTTACAAGGAAAAAATTTTAAATCTGATGAGGCAGTCAAAACCGCCTTCAAACAGTTCATAGACTCTCGCTCCCAGGATTTTTTTTCCAAAGGTATCAATGATCTGCCTATAAAATGGCGGAAGTGTATCGATAACAACGGCGCATACTTCGATTGATTAAATAATAATTTCATTAAAAAAAACTTGTTTCACTTTTTTGATACTGAACGGCAATTTCATAGGTAAGGACCTAATATTATGCAATGTCCAACTAAACTTAGCCTCTTTCAGTGTGAATACAGACAAACTTTTTTATAAGCATGTAATAAGATTGTTAAAAAGCTAAACTCATTCATCGGATATGCAATGCGATAGATATAAAATAAGGATGTTAAAACTGAAAAAAAGAAATCCAGTTTAATATTATCCATTATAATATATGATAAATACGCTGGTGATCTTCTAATTACGTGGTTCTCACTCAATATCACTACAATTTATTAGTGATGATAAAACTCTCCACTTATTCAACTTTCAGATATTTTTCTTTCTTACGAAGATAACCTGGTATAGGGAACAATAATTCAAATTACTTACAAATTGCAATCAACTAAGTTATCTATCAAACATACGACAAGCAAGAACTACATTCTGATGTCGATGTAAGCGGTAGGTTTTATAGATAACGATCAATGACAAACTTTACAATACATCATCATATCATTACGAGTCACACGCTTTTATATAATAGTAAAATTTACAAGAAAAATATTTTTAATTTGTACATTTTAATATTTAATAAGCTACCTGACAACTTGAAAAGTATGACCAAGGTCTCTCTAAAATTTAATTTGATAAAATGGTTGCAACAACATTGCTTTTATAGTATTAATGAATTATTAGACATGACTTTTTGATTAAATGATATTGTGTAGTTTTAATGTCTATAAATTAATTGGCATGTTGTGTACTACCTTCACCTTTTAACCTTTTAATATTTGCATGCTTATAATGTAAGCTGAAGACATTGTTCTTTATATTTTTAATGAGACCTGTATTAACTGTTTTCTGGCCAATAAAGATTTGTATTTTGTAATAATACTCATTGATCAAACATGTGCGAGAACTGTATAGCGACGATGAGGTAAGTGATACAGATGCTGATCAAAGTAAGCGGTAGTTGTATGTCAATGGGGAAAATGCGGTACACTTTGCGATCCAAACGACGGTGCTTCATATAACGCAGTAAGCGACGCACGCCTTTGTACTTAAGTTTATCTGAAAACAATATTTGAAATTCGTTTCATGTGGTGGTATGTTCCTAAGGGTCCGCGACTCGAACTACTTTGTAATGAAAAAAAATCTAACTACCCCAAAAAACATTATAAACGTAAGTTTATTAAACTTATCAAAGAGGAGTTCGGAATCTTAATAATACGCGACATTGTTTTGGCACTAAGTAAGACGAGCCCTGTCATTGGCCGGCAAATCTGATGAGGCGCTGATATAAATTAAAACGACATCAAAATAATGAATTCATTCGAACCTTGTTCCACTAACAGTTCGTAATTCAATATAAGTTTAATGTCTTCCATCTGAGAAACGATCATCTTTGCAGTTATTGTGGGTGAGACGGTGGTGAGACGAGACGAACAAACGTATGAGTTATGTACAATATTGAAAAACACATCGTATACCAGCTCACCTGTAAAAACCATACATGTACGATTATAATAAACATTATAAAATGTATAATTACTGTATTGTCAAACGAGAGAGCGTGAAATCGCAAAGTTTAAACAAGTTTTTATGTGACGGAACGATTTTTATTCGTTTGAAAATGTATGTAAATATCGTGAAGTTATTTATTATCTTCTGACTTTGATGACAATTTGATTTATGTAATTCTTGTTTTGTTACGCGAATAGTATGCTGGTAGTTACTCTGTAAATACATTTTGAGGAATTATTTTTTAAATAGAATTCTATTTTTTATAGATTACTATTATAAGTAGGTAATGTATTTCTTTTTAAATATGCGCCAATAACACTTACAGCATATTTCTTAAAATGATAACTGTCAATTGATGTATATATTGAGTACATTAGTTTTGGTACTTCTAATAATAATTCTGCAACGATCTGCAAAGGAAGATATTATATTACTGTTAAACAGGCTTTGAAGATAATGTTGAATTTCCAATTACCAAGCAAAAATTCGTATAATAGGCTAGGAAACTTTGATAGCATTTTATCTGCAGACTACGAAAACTTTCCTTCGCTATGCGATAAATTATTATTGTAATGTATAAAATTCTGTCTTGTTCATAGGGCGTAAATGAATGAAAAATATACCAACCAATTTATCATATATTCCTCGTATTTTATCGTAGTTGTCAGCCACACGTAAGTATATTTCTTGTATTTTACCCACACTTATGATCGAATATTTTACTAGATGTTTAAATCTATTTACGCAGGAGTAAGTAAAATAATTAATAATAATTAGCACTATAGATATCATTTCAACACTCAGAGCACTAAAATTGTACAAATTGTAAAACACGATGTTCAAATCACAAGTGAAATAATAGTAGTAGGCACAATGTATATGTTACGGCTAATACCCGAAGTGCGGCTACACCTAGTTTTAGCCGGTTAGAACTAGGTGTAGCCGCACTTCGGGCTTTAGCCGTAACATATATATTGAAGAAAGTATTTTGCTCCAAATACAATGGCCGTGTAGAAAAAAGCCGAACATCCAACAGTCTCATTGGACATTTCCGAAGAAAATAAATCGATGGCACTCATGTCTAATAAAAAATCGAATATTTTATATTGGGTAAAATGGAATATCATATTGTAAAGTGGATATTGAAGCATATAACTTATATCCCAAATATCATGTTCATTTCGGGTGAACAAAGGAATGGCCATTAGTGCAAATATGAAAGCAAGTGAGGTCAAAAGTGTGAACAACTTAGCGATAATGAGTGAAGTTGATTTAAATTGTTTTACGAAGCCAAAATTGAAACCTGAACACACTGTCAGTGTTAAGAAGAACCATGTTAAAGAAAATGGCAGTTTTTTCTTAATCGTCTTCATTTTAGAAATTAATTTTAACAATTTTATCCAACTCTCTAGCTAGTTCGATACTTTAAAGAAATTGACGTAATTTCAATTATGGTAAGGTAAGAGTCGATTAGATACTTCCTCCATTAATGTAATAACATTAAGTAAGTAATTTTCATTTAGAATATTAAATCGATTTGTGTCGGGACTACTGCCTTCATAGCAATTATAATTTTATGCACTTCATTTCGTTGATACAATAATAACAAACAAACATACTATAATATGACATCTAATCATCAAACATGTCCTTAGTTTTGTTGATTCTTTTTCGTATGGTGTGGTTCATAAAAGAAGGCGAAGGATGGAAAAGGCGTTTTAGTTTAGGAAACTGAACCAAACATGTCCCTACGGGGCGAGCAGGATTTATTTAATCCGATTGTTTCGTGCCCAGCTTTATAACTTTGCACTTTTTCGCAAGTAAATTTCCTTACAATATTTTCTTTTACGTTAGGGGGAGATATACTAAATATAATATTAATGCTTGTGATTGATAACCCATATCGAGTTGTATGAAGGGTACATAATTTTTTTTTAATTGACCTATGCTTGAGGCGAAAAAGTACGACGGATCAAGCTTCACCGGACTTGCGCTGGAGTGGAAGACTCAACCCCAAAAAAAGTCATATACCAATGCGTCTAGAGGCGGTTCGAGGGAGCCTCGGACCGCGGTCTAGCGCGTTGATATTGAAAAACAACGTGAAGGAGACGACGCCTGAGCGGGGGGCTCCGTCTCTGATTATTAATTTTGACATACTTAGATAAAGACATGCTACTCTTCCTAACGTTGATGATAATTGTATAAATAACGTACTACAAGAGTATATTTTGATAGAAGTTTAATCAAACATGTGCGAGGACTGTATAGCGACGATGAGGTAAGTGGTACAGATGCTGATTAAAGTGATCGGCAGTTGTAAGTCGACGGGGACAATGCGGTACACTTTGCGATCCAAACGGCGGTGCTTCATGTACCGCAGTAAGCGACGCATACCTTTGTATTTGTATTCATCTGAAATTATATTTAAAATAAATTAGGGAGCAACGAAATTTTTCAGTATAAATGGATAAAACAGTTCTTACCTTTTGAATAATCTATCTATACTATTACTATTAAGGGGTAAGATTCGATTATTTGTTTGTTTGTTTGCTATGAATAGGCTCTGAAACTACTGAACCGATTTTAATGAAACTTGGTATAAAGATAGAATAGACCTTGGGGTGAACCTGCCTACCTTTAATCACGAGAAAATTCCTCAATCCTACGGGAAAATGTTATCGCGGGCGGAGCCGCAAGGCGGAGCTTAAAACGACAGAAAAGTTTTCTATGCATTTAGTAACTTTAGTGCACTAAACAAAATGTTCTAGAAAAATCAACTACACACTGAGATAGATAAAATAAACTCAACAAAACATTACAAATAGCAGTGCAGTGCCGTCAATCGATAAATTCACAACCCACACGAAAAACAACTACGTTCGTGTTAAGTTTTTGTAAATATCATAAAAGTGCACGAAGAATAGATTATAAAAACACCTTTTTCCATTGAAAGGCGAAAGTTCAGTGACAGTTTTATAGCTTCTATCTCGGAGATAATCATCTCTGCAGTTATTGAGGGTGACACAATTCGAGCGAATGTGTGCGCTAAGTACAATATCGTAGACGAGAACCAAAACCAGCTCATCTGTAAATAGTATACCTACACTAAGATACAAATGAAAATAATCGCGAAAATCAACTTTATTTGCCGATAATTAACATGTGAGTAGTGTAATTTTCTTCTCTCCTTGAAAAAAGAGCGAAATTTAATTTTGAATACTACTCGCATGCGTTAAGTTGCTTGTACATGAATCTTTTTGGCACATATTTGAGGATATCTTTAACAATAATTTATAAATATTATTATTAACTTTTAAATTTACAGCTATGCAAAGTAGGCTTTAAATGGTATTTTCGAAAATTTATTTTTAAAATAACTTTCATCAGGGAGGGCGGATATAGCAACATGTTATATATTTGTAATTTACTTATGATTCCCTTTCATTTATACCCCACATGGTATATTTCTTCTTTTTTTGGCCGCCGTACAGGCACAAGAAGTAAATTTTCGAATTGCTAGTAGTGATTTTCGGATTCAGCGAAGTCCAAAACCCCCGAAAAGCACTATGAGCAACTTGTTACAAGATTTGCCTCTGACAATCACAATTCAGAGATTGTTTCTTAATCTATTAACAAATTTTGTTAATTGAATTGTTTTTAAAACAATATTTATAGTAATTTGAGAGCGCCGACGACGACGGTGGCCAAGTGGCAAGTGCCGTTGACTTCCATTCGGAAGTTAGCGGGTTCAAACCTCGGCACATACCAATGTGTTTTAGATGTTTGAATCCATGATGTGGAAAAACGTACATAACTTTAATATTATGTACGTTAATTCGACGCTATTACGATGAAGGAAAAAAGGTTGTGTGTGAGTGAAGTTGACCAACCCGCACTGGGCCAGCGTGATCGACTAAGGCCTGTTCACCCTGATTTTAGGGTAGGCTCTAAACCCCTCGGTGGTTACATTCATATGAGGTGCTAATGGTGATAGTATTTTTGGATAACGGTTAAATTTCCCTCTTGTACATAACAGAACTTACGATATCGTATCTTTTATACCGGAAACCTTCTACTGTCTGATATACTGCGTACACAAGTTTTGGAACTTCAAAACATAACTCTGCAACCGTCTGCAAAGAAAGTTAAATAGGAATTATATAGGATCCATACTAAATATAGGATAACCCATGAATGATTGGAATAATTTATTTTTTAAACATTTATTGTACACAATATTACACAGGAATAAACATTTAAAAAACAAACAACAGGCACAGCTTATTTCTTACGAAATGTCTTACAGCTGGCCTTGGCTAAGATAAGAAAACACTTTACAATAAACAGGCATAATATTGAGACGAACAATACTAATATCATTGAAGAAATTTTTTTTCCGCAAATTCTCTAATGATTTACTTTACAAAACTGTTTAGTAAAAATGTGAATAGAGTACCCAATGAAAACTTAATAAAATGCACGGTTTGCTTATGAAAGAAATGTCAACTAACCAATTTGTCATAAAATCCTTTTATTTTATCGTAGTTATCAGCCACAAGCAAATATATTTCTTGAGTTTTTTCTATACTTACAATAGAATATTCAATCAGATGCTTGAGTATTTTTAAACACATGAAAGTGTAATAATTTATAATAATAAAAACTATCGATATCATGTCCACAGTCAAGGTACTGAAAGTGTACAAATTGAACAGCACAATATTAAGATCACAAGTGAAATCGTAGTAGTAAGGACAGTGTGTGAGTTGCAAAACATAACTTGGAACAAATATAATAGCCCAGTAAACGAAACACATGTAACCAACAGTTTCCTTCGACATTTCTGAAGCAAACAAATCTATAGAGCTCATGTCCAATAAGAAGTCGAAAATATTATATTGAGAAAAGTAGAATATAACACTGTAAAGTGGGTATTGAAACATGTAAGATAGATCCCATATTTCACGAGTATCACTAGTATAGAGAGGAATGCCTATTAGTAGAAATGTGATAGCAAGTGATATAACAACAGTAAGTACTTTAGCGATGATAAGTTGATAAGGTTTAAATTGTTTTATGAAGCCAAGATTAAAACCAGAACACACAGACAGAGATAAGAAGAACCAAGTTAAAGACTTGGGAAGTTTTCTTTTACTGGTAATAATTAAAGTCATGTTAAAGAATTTATTTTATGTTGCTTTTATACGTAATGTCTTATTTGGAACCAATAACCAACTAAACAATCAACTTGAATGACAAGGTCGAATACCTCTTATGTTATTTATTGAGTAATTAATTACTATAGATACCTACTCACCATTATTACTCACTCACTCATTATTACTCACTTACTTTTATTTACTTTATTAGCCGCGATTAGACTACACAATTTTTAGCCACCTACAAATTGGCGTTCTACAAATTGGTGTAAGGCTATTCTGTTTACACTGTCCTAAGTAGGCTGCCGATTATTATAAAGAGGAAAGATTTTTGTGTGTATGTTTGTAATGGATAAACTCAAAAAGTACTGAACCGATTTCAATAATTCTTTCACCATTAAAAAGCTACATTCACTCTGAGTAACATAGGCTACCTTTTACCGCGAGAAAATACCTCATTCCCACGGGAAAGACAATTAACGCGGGCGGAGCCGCGGCGGAAATCTAGTGTCTCTATAAAATGTCGTCTTCATGTCATCAATTTTCTTTTTTATTGTTTTTAAAGTTACATTTGGGTCGATATTTTCATACATTTCCAAAAGAACGCGGTACCTATCGTATCATAGATATATCGATTATATTGTAAAACGTCTTTTTCTTTCTGTGAGGACATCTATCTCGTAATTTATAAATTACGGCATTAAATACACCCGCTCGCATTGAGCTCAGCGCGGCGACTGAGTGTGCTAACTGTGATTACACCCGTCCTTAGTAAGGATCCTAACAGCCGCGTAACAGTGAGCGTCCTAATTATCGGAGCCTTACTGCAATTACACTTGTCCTTACTAAGGAACCTAACTGAAAAAGTGTCCTACAAATTGTGTAGTCTAATCGCGGCTTAACTAAGGACGTAGGACGGTCGGGACCCGTCAATCTCCGAGAAGTAGAACGCTAACTGCCTTACTGCAATTACACTTGTCCTTACTAAGGAACCTAACTGAAAAAGTGTCCTACAAATTGTGTAGTCTAATCGCGGCTTTACTTATTCATTAGATTGATTGATTCGATCGGTATAGGCCATTGTCATTGTATTCTGATAATAAAGTTTCATAAAATATATTGGGTTAAATAGATCTCCCCGAAAAATATGAAAAAAAACACATAAAGACACGCTATTTCTTCTAACAGAATGAGCATAGTTCTAGTAAGCTCACAAACAGGAAGGATAGACTTATTCTAAAGGTAGAATCATATATTGTGATCATACGGTGTGGATGTTTATAAAATACCAGTTTTAATTTGGCCAAAAATGTTGTCCTGGCTAATTGAACCACAAGAACAAAGAGTATTCAACACGATAGACACGTAATACAAGCAAATCAGTGAACTAGCTGAGGTGCAGGGGGGTTGTCTTGGGATCGGGATTGCTCCGAAGAGCATGCTGCTTTCTATTGGTCGAAACTGACAGAGAACAAAGATATTTTCAATGTGAATTCACTGAGGCTTGAACGGATGGTTGGTTGCCTTATATTACGTCACCATACAAAAAATCTTTCCTTATCTATGCACAAGAATCACGCACTTACCTTTTATATAATAGTAAAATTTACAAGAAAAATATTTTTAATTTGTACATTGTAATATTTAATAAGCTACCTGACAACTTGAAAAGTATGACCAAGGTCTCTCTAAAATTTAATTTGATAAAATGGTTACAACAACATTGCTTTTATAATATTAATGAATTATTAGACATGACTTTTTGATTAAATGATATTGTGTAGTTTTAATGTCTATAAATTAATTGGCATGTTGTGTACTACCTTCACCTTTTAACCTTTTAATATTTGCATGCTTATAATGTAAGCTGAAGACATTGTTCTTTATATTTTTAATGAGACCTGTATTAACTGTTTTCTGGCCAATAAAGATTTGTATTTTGTAATAATACTCATTGATCAAACATGTGCGAGAACTGTATAGCGACGATGAGGTAAGTGATACAGATGCTAATCAGAGTAAGCGGCAGTTGTATGTCAATGGGGAAAATGCGGTACACTTTGCGATCCAAACGACGGTGCTTCATATAACGCAGTAAGCGACGCACGCCTTTGTAGGTACCTTAATTTATCTGAAAACAATATTTGAAAGGTCAATAGCATTTTATGTGGTGGTTTGTTCCTCAACGTCCAAGATATCTCTATTTTTTTGGAAATATTTAATGTAGGTACATGAATTTGATTTTTTCAAAACAATTGAAGTTGAACAAGTTTTTAAGTTTTTATTTACACTGTAGGAATCTATTTTATAATGAAATAAATCTAATTACCACAAAAAAAACATTATAAACGTAGGTTTATTAAACTTATCAAAGAGGAGTTCGGAATCTTAATCATACGCGACATTGTTTTGGCACTAAGTAAGGCGAGCCCTATCATTGGCTGGCACATCTGATGAGGCGCTGAAATGAATTAAAGCGAAATCAAAATAATGAATTCATTCGAACCTTGTTCCACTAACAGTTCGTAATTCAATATAAGTTGAATGTCTTCCATCTGAGAAACGATCATCTCTGCAGTTATTGAGGGCGAGACGAGACGGAAAAACGTATGAGTTATGTACAATATTGAAGAACACATCGTATACCAGCTTACCTGTAAACACCATACATTAAATTTATAATATACATTATAAAATGTATTATTACTGTATTGTCAGACGAGAGAGCGTGAAATCTCAAAGTTTTAACAAGTTTTTATGTAACAAAATGATTTTTGTTCGTTTGAAAATGTATGTAAATATCGTTATTTATTATCTTGACTTTCAAGGCAATTTGATTTATGTAATTCTTGTTTTGTTCGCGAATAAGTAGTACCTATGCTGGTAGTTACTTCGTAAATACATTTCGCGGGTTTATTTTTTAAATAAAATCCTATTTTGATAGATTACAATTATAAGTAGGTTATTTATTTCTTAAAATATGCATCAATAACACTTACAGCGTATTTCTTAAAATGATAACTGTCAATTGATGTATATATTGAGTACATTCGTTTTGGTATTTCAAATAATAATTCTGCAACGATCTGCAAAGGAAGATATTATTATGATTGTTAAACAAACAGGTTTTGAATGAAGATAATGTTAAATTTCCAATTACCAAGCAAAAATTCGTATAATAGGCTAGGAAACTTTGATAGCATAAATTTATCTGCAGACTACGAAAACTTTCCTTCGCTATGCGATAATTATTATTGTAATGTATAAAATTCTGTCTTGTACATAGGGCGTAAATGAATGAAAAATATACCAACCAATTTATCATATATTCCTCGTATTTTATCATAGTTATCAGCCACACGTAAATATATTTCTTGTGTTTTACCCACACTTATAATCGAATATTTTACTAGATGTTTAAGTCTATTTACGCAGGAGTATGTAAAATAATTAATAATAATTAGCACTATAGATATCATGTCAACACTCAGAGCACTAAAATTGTACAAATTGTAAAACACGATATTCAAATTACAAGTGAAATAATAGTAGTAGGCACAATGTATATGTCACCGTAAGATTATCAATACCGTTAGATTACAATCGATCTCGCGAGATTGTAAACTATCGAAAAATTGTGAACCAAACATACTGATTACGATTTAACGGATTATTTTTCGATAGATTGTAATCTATCGAAATTAAACCGTCAAATTGTGAAATGGCATAGGATGGAACGCATCTCGCGCGCTGATTGGTTGATCGTCATATGCTCTGCGCCGCCATATTTGTTTGTTTTTTCGTTTATTATCTAATGTAAACAATCTGTGTTTAAGTGAATTTCAATTGATTTCGTGTTGAAAATAACTCACTACTTTATAATAAGTTCTATGAAATTATTGTGGAAGTAAAATGAATCCATGATTAATCGAAGAACAGTAGTTTGAATGATAAATGAGTTAGTGTTAGTCTCCAAAAATATACCATAATAATAAGTAAAAATTACTGATTATCTACTTAATAATAGATAAATACTTGATGTCACAATTCTTGAAGTGCATTAATTTTATTCAACTGACGCCTGTGTTTTATTCCCAACTGTATGGACATAGAACGGCTTGCTGTAATACCGACAAATCAGGAACAGCCTTTGGACAGTTGACAATTTAACGCGTGACAGATTGTGATTTAACAGTTTCACTTCGATAGATTACAATCTACCGAAAATTAATGCGTTGAATTGTCATCAGTACGTTTAGTTCACAATCTTTCGACAGTTTACAATCACGCGAGTTAAATTGTAATCTAACGGTATTTACAATTTTACGGTGACATATATATTGAAGAAAGTATTTTGCTCCAAATACGATGGCCGTGTAGAAAAAGGCCGAACATCCAACAGTCTCATTGGACATTTCCGAAGAAAATAAATCGATGGCACTCATGTCTAATAAAAAATCGAATATTTTATATTGGGTAAAGTGGAATATCATACTGTAAAGTGGATATTGAAGCATATAACTTATATCCCAAATATCATGTTCATTTCGGGTGAACAAAGGAATGGCCATTAGTGCAAATATGAAAGCAAGTGAGATCAAAAGTGTGAACAACTTAGCGACAATGAGTGAAGTTGATTTAAACTGTTTTACGAAGCCAAAATTGAAACCAGAACACACTGTCAATGTTAAGAAGAACCATGTTAAAGAATATGGCAGTTTTTTCTTAATCGTCTTCATTTTAGAAATTAATTTTAACAATTTTATCCAACGCTCTAGCTAGTTCGAAACTTTAATGAATTTGACGTAATTTCAAGTAGGTAAGGTAAGAGTCGATTAGGTACTTATTCCATTAATGTAATGACATTAAGGAAGTAGTTTTCATTTAGAATATTAAATCGATTTGTGTCGGGACTACTGCCTTCATAGCAATTATAATTTATGCACTTCATTTCGTTGATATAATAATAACAAATAAACATACTATATGACATCTAATCATCAAACATGTCCTTAGTTTTGTTGATTCTTTTTCGTATGGTGTGTTTCATAAAAGAAGGCGAAGGATGGAAAAGGCGTTTTAGTTTAGGAAACTGAACCAAACATGTCCCTACGGGGCGAGCAGGCATTATTCAATCCGATTGTTTTTTGCCCAGCTTCATAACTTCATACGCACTTTTTCGCAAGTTTTCCTCACAATATTTTGTTTTACGTAAGGGGGAGATATACTGAATATAATTTATGAATTTGATGACTTTGATGCTTGTGATTGATAACCCATATCGAGTTGTATGAAGGGTAACATAATACATATTTTTTTAAATTGACCTATGCTTGAGTCGAAAAAGTACGACGGATCAAGCTTCACCGGACTTGCGGTGGAGTGGAAGACTCTACCCCAAAAAAAGTCATATACCAATGCGTCTAGAGGCGGTTCGAGGGAGCCTCGGACCATGGCCTAGCGCGTTGATATTGAAAAACATCGTGGAGGAGACGACGCCTGAGGGGCTCCGTCTCTGATTATTAATTTTGACATACTTATGACACGCTACTCTTCTAACGTTGATGATAATTGTATAAATAACGCACTACAAGAGTATATTTTGATATAAGTTTAATCAAACATGTGCGAGAACTGTATAGCGACGATGAGGTAAGTGATACAGATGCTGATTAAAGTGATCGGCAGTTGTAAGTCGACGGGGACAATGCGGTACACTTTGCGATCCAAACGGCGGTGCTTCATGTACCGCAGTAAGCGACGCATGCCATTGTATTTATATTCATCTGAAATTATATTTAAAATAAATCAGTGAGCAACGAAATTTTTTTTTATAAATTGATAAAGCAGTTCTTACCTTTTGAATAATCTATCTATAGTATTACTTTATTCGATTATTAGTTTGTTTGTTTGATATGAACCAATTTTAAGTGCATCAAATTTACTTTACCAAATGTGAACAGCTGTAGGGGTGACATTGTGTTGAATAATGAACGGCTTGATCTGGTAGACAGTACAGTCTTCTTAGGTATAACTATTGACGCTAAACTACAATGGAGTCCTCATATATCTTCTCTGTCGGGGAGGCTTAGCTCGGCTGCGTATGCAGTGAGGAAAATAAGACAGTTATCAGACATAGCAACAGCTAGGTTAGTTTATTTCAGTTACTTTCATAGTATAATGCCTTACGGTATCTTGATGTGGGGTAGGGCATCCGATATTAACACAATTTTTATTTTGCAGAAAAGAGCCATTAGAGCAATATACCAACTTCGGTGTCGGGAATCACTTAGAGAACTGTTTAAAGAAATAGACATCTTGACAGTTCCATGTCAATATATTTATGCTAATATTATGTACGTTAGAAAAAATATCCACGAATTTAAAAAGAATTTTGATATTCACAATCGTAATACCAGAAATAGAAATAAACTAGCTCGTGATAACTATAGATTGGCTAAAGTCAGTGCTTCTTTTGTGGGGCTCTGTGTACTCTACTATAATAAAATACCTGATGATATTGTGAATCTTCCAGAAAAAAGGTTTAAATGCTACGTGAAACAGTATCTATGTAAGAAAGCGTACTATGGATTGGATGAATATTTGAACGATAAGAAAGCTTGGTGTGTGGAGACTCCAGCTCGACACGGGAAACACAGTGCTTAATAAAATTTGTTTGTAAAAACTACGTAATTGTGCAACATTGTAGTGCGGATCGACTATGCAATTGGGAAGCCATTAATTAGATTGTCGTGACAACAGCTGGCTGACTGAGTATTCATGCTCACTAAGGTGTCCTGACTTGCGGTGGCGTGTGGGCCAGGTCGTTGGGTTCCCTCTAATATATGTTTGAGCCCGGCGATGGCTGACCCATGCGTCAAACCCGTGAACGTGGTGCTGCTTGGGGGGACTGGTCTACTCTAGTCGATTGCCGGTTGTTTTTTGGTTATATAATTTAGTTTTTCTTCTTTGACTGGTTGCCTTCCTCTATTTGCATACTTCGTTTGCACTCTTTGTTATATGAATCAAATTGTATAAAATAACATATTTTGTAAAATAGTTTGAAAAGATGCAACGCCTGTGGAGTTTCTTCCGGCGGGTTCTTCTCCACAGAAGACAGTCAAATTGTGAACCCGCCTCGACGTCGAAAAGTGATTTGTAAAATCTTATTTCTTTTCATTTTTTCATTTTCAATGAAACTTGGTAAAGATAGAATAGACCTTGGGGTGAACCTGCCTACCTTTGATCACGAGAAAATTCCTCAATCCTACGGGAAAATGTTATCGCGGGCGGAGCCGCAAGGCGGAAAGCTATTAAAATATAAAACGACAGAGAAGTTTTTTGTGCATTTAATAACTTTAGTGCACTAAACAAAATGTTCTAGAAAAATCAACTACACACTGAGATAGATAAAATAAACTCAACAAAACATTACAAATTGCAGTGCAGTGCCGTCAATCGATAACTTCGCAACCCACACGAAAAACATGTGCGTTCGTGTTAAGTTTTTGTGAATATCATAAAAGTGCACGAAGAATAGATTATAAAAACACCTTTTTCCATTAAAAGGCGAAAGTTCAGTGACAGTTTTATAGCTTCTATCTCGGAGATTATCATCTCTGCAGTTATTGATGGTGACACAATTCGACCGAATGTGTGCACTAAGTACAATATCGTAGACGAGAACCAATACCAGCTCATCTGTAAATAGTATACAAATGAAACGATAACCAACTTTATTTGCCGATAATTATTATTAACATTCTCCTCCCCTTGAAAAAAAATAGCTTAATTAAATTTGGACACTACTCACATGCGTTAAGTTGCTTGTTCATGAATCTTTTTGGCTAAATTTATTTGAGGATGTTTTTGACCACATAAACATTAATTTACAAATATTGATTATTAACTTTTAAATTTACAGCTATGCAAAGTAGGCGCGAAACGGTATTTTGGAAAAAATATTTTTAAAATAACTGTTTAGGAAGGGCGGATATAGCAACATGTTAATTATTTGTAATTTACTTATGATTCCCTTTCATTTATACCCCACATGGCATGTTTTCTTTTTTTTTGGCCGCCATATTGGATATCAAGTACAAAAAGTAATTTTTTGAATTGCTAATAGCGATTTTCGAATTCAGCGATGTCCAAAAGGTTTCGGTGGGAACATAAATATGTAGAAGCAAAATGTTCTAGAAATGGTGATGGTGTTTTTGTATAATGGTTAAATCTCCCACTTGTAAATAATAGAACTTACGATATCGTATCTTTTATACCGGTAACCATCTACTATCTGATATACTGCGTACACAAACTTTGGAACTTCAAAAAGTAATTCTGCAACAGTCTGCAAAGAAAGTTAAATAGGAATTATATAGGATCCATACTAAATATAGGATAACCCATGAATGATTGGAATAATATTGAGACGAACAATAATAATATCATTGAAGAATTTTAAATCCACAAATTGTTTAATGATTTACTTTATAAAACTGTATAATAAAAATGTGAAAAGAGCACCTAATTAAAACTTTATAAAATGCTCGGTTTGCTTATGATATAAATATCAATATACCAACCAATTTGTCATAAAATCCTTTTATTTTATCGTAGTTATCAGCCACAAGCAAATATATTTCTTGAGCTTTTTCTATACGTATAACAGAATATTCAATCAGATGCTTGAGTCTTTTTATACAGACGAAGATGTAATAATTTATAATAATAAAAACTATAGATATCATATCCACAGTCAAGAAATTGAAAGTGTACAAATTGAACAGCACAATATTAAGATCACAAGAGAAATCGTAGTAGTAAGGACAGTGTGTGAGTTGCAAAACATATCTTGGAACAAATATAATAGCCCAGTAAACGAAACACATGTATCCAACAGTTTCCTTCGACATTTCTGAAGCAAACAAATCTATAGACCTCATGTCTAATAAGAAGTCGAAAATATTATACTGAGAAAAGTAGAATATAACACTGTAAAGTGGGTATTGAAACATGTAAGCTGTATCCCATATTTCACGAGTATCACTAGTATAGAGAGGAATGCCTATTAGTAGAAATGTGATAGCAAGTGATATAACAACAGTAAGTACTTTAGCGATGATAAGTTGGTTTGGTTTAAATTGCTTTATGAAGCCAAGATAAAAACCAGAACACACAGACAGAGATAAGAAGAACCAAGTTAAAGACTTAGGAAGTTTTCTTTTACTGGTAATAAGTAAAGTCCCAGTCATGTTAGAGAATAAAAGTATAGTCTTTTATGTTGCTTTTATACGTAACGTCTTATTTGGAACCAATAACCAACTAAATAATCAACTTAAAAGACAAGGTCGAATTCCTCTTATGTTATTTACTAAGTAATTACTACAGGTACTTACTCACTACTCACTCACTCTTACTTACTTATTCATTAGATTGATTGATTCCATCAGTATAGGCTGTCATTGTATTCTGATATTAAAGTATCATAAAATATATTGGGTCAAATAAATATTCCAGAAAAATGATTTAAAAACACATAAAGACTATTAGGATTTAAAACAGGATATTTACCGTGCCATTTGTTGTCAACAGAAGGGTAGACAGATAATATAATATGTTTACCCATAGCAGTCATTCGCAAATTTCTTTAGTCGTCCCGTTATCATGGTGCATGCAACTGCATCGAAATATCGGGCACTCACACAAAACAAATACCACGGTAAATATCCTATTTTAAATCTTAATAGTAATGAAAACAACCGTGAAAGCTATAGAAAGTATAACACACAAAGACACACTATTTCTTCTAACGGAGTGAGCAGAATTGTAGTAAGCTCACACACAGGAAGGATAGACCTATTCTAATGTCACGTAGATGTTTTTAAAATACCAGTTTTAATTTTGCATAAAACGTTGTCTAGGCCAATTGAACTCCAAAAACAAAGAGTATTGAACACTACAGAGACGTAATACATGCAAATAATAAAGAAACAAATTCTGTCAACTAGCTAAGGTGCGGGGGTTGTCTCGGGGTTGCGATTCCGTCGATGGGCTGAAAGCTACAGTTTTCTATTGGTAACTTTATATTGGTCGAAACTGACAGAGAACAAAGATATTTCAGTGTGAATTCACTGAGGGGTTGACAGGATCGGGACGCCTTATATTACGCCTCTATCTATACAACCAAAAAAATGTCTTACCTTACTCTATGCACAAGAATTAAAACGCACTTACCTGGCCCACATCAATGTCTGGACTGAGGCTAACACCGGTGTCTTCCAGCAAGTCAACCCTGTGAACGGTGTGCGAGGAAGACAGCACGTCTAGTTCGATCTCTGTCGCACACATGCCATACACATTGTAGTCGACCAGCCCGTCGAGCGGAGATGTCATATGGCTGGCTTGCAGGTTTATGCCTAGAACAAAATATTGCGAAGTTGTTATAGGCAAATTTTATCCAGCTTGTAAATTCACTGGTGCCTGCTATTAATTACATGAGCTATCTCAGAAGCTTTAGCCAGCTCAATAATACTGACATCAGGGTGTGTGTGTGAGGTAGGTTAACCTCCAAACCCATACGATAATTTTATCCTGCTATAATTAAAACAATATTCTAAATGCCACTTACTTAGCCGAAAGGTTTTTCTAGATTTTAGCCAGGTGAATATTTCTTAGAACTGATATGAATTGTGTCGGCGTAACGTACAATAAAATTCTGCCATAAATCATACTACTTGAGATTTTTGTCTATGGAATTAACCTAAATCTAAATTAAATACCTTTCTCATAAGCAGCCTTTACTATTTCCTCCCAAGTCGGTTGATTAAGATCCTTCTTCACATCTTCAAACCTGCTTTGAAGCTCCTTACAGGCTTTTAGCGTCGCGTGCGCAACAGATTCACTTGTTATACTGCCATTGCTGGCCATTGCATTAGGAGAGACGAAGTTGTTACTGCCTTTCACTGCTACTTTGTTTAGGGGAATTTTAAGTTCGTAAGCGCAAACCTGAGCTACTTTTGTATTGATTCCTTGACCCATTTCGATTCCACCGTGCGATATAGCAACTGTACCATCAGCATGGTAGACTGATATCGTAACGGGGAAGTTCCAGGAGTATCCAATTGGATATGACATCATTGACAGCTTCAAAGATTTCTTCTTCCAAGCGTTATCAGTATTGAACTTTTTGATTTTGGATTTTCTGTCGTCGAAATTACAGTCCTTTTTGAATGAAGTGACCATGTCCTTTACAATCGAGTGTTCAGGGTCTATATTTGCTAGTCGAACATCTATGGCATCTTTTTTAGTTGTGAAAGCTATGCGCTCCATTATATGCTCGATGATGGCAGTCGCTTCAGTTGTTCCTAAAATAATATAAAAGTGACTAAAATTATGTACTAAACCTTCACGTTAAGTTCCACCGATGGTTTAAGTATTTTTGTGAAATCTGCATCAACAATATTGTAAAGTTGTAGACACTACAGAAACATCTTTAAATATAGCAAATATTTAAAACTTATTTGATCAAATGTTGGAACGCATGTGAGCTATGGGCTATGGGCATTGACAATTCGAGCAAAGATCACACATTATGTACTCTGCGTTTTGTTGTCTTGTCGGTTTTTCGCATATCAACGTTTAAAGAGAAGTGATCATGTTTGCATTGCAACATGATTGGCTAGTGCAACCAACATGTGTTCAAAGGTGTAAGCATAGTCTGCCAAAATACGTTTAAATATTTGAGTAGGATTTTTTGGCGCCAGCTATAATTATATTATGATTTCATTTGTAGGAGAGGCGTTGGCCAAAATATCGACCTAAAAACGGCTGCGCCCGAGGGGATCTATTGTTGTCACTAGCTAGGTAGTCTCTTTCACAACAACAGCTTTGAAGAAGCTGAGGATGACGTCTAGGCAGGATTCAGAGTTTTGTCTTTCCTGTGGGGTAAGTCTAGGGTCAACTATAGACATATTCGCTGGTGAAAGAAGAAGAAGTGATCTTTTGCTTTCTTTCTTTCTGCCTTGAAAGTATACTAACCAGGCGCCCTGCACCAAGTGTGAGAAGCAGTATCAGTGAGCGCACTATAACCGGTCACGTTCCACCGATCACTGTTGTACAAGTTGGTCAGAGTCCCGGCGACTTCCCCCGCAGAACTGTCGTTGAAGGAGTACCCGCAATCTGAGTAGTACGTCACGTCCAAGTACTGTATCACGCCTTCGGAGTTCACGCCTGCCTGAGGAAGGAAAGTAATAGTTATATTGATGTAGTAGCACGAAGTAGTAAGAAAAGCATAAGGCGACGCTCGATTGCACCAAATAAGTCGCGGGAAGGTCATATGCATGAAAAGATAAAAGAATTCACAGTTCTTCATCATCTCAGCCGAAAGACGTCCACTGCTGGACAAAGGCCTCCCCCAAGGATCTCCACAATGATCGGTCCTGCGCTGCCCGCATCCAGCGGCTTCCCGCGACCCTCACCAGATCGTAGGTCGACCTCGTGGGGGGGGCTTG
The DNA here is from genome assembly GCA_948473455.1 of Teleiodes luculella. Classification (NCBI taxonomy): domain Eukaryota; kingdom Metazoa; phylum Arthropoda; class Insecta; order Lepidoptera; family Gelechiidae; genus Teleiodes; species Teleiodes luculella. The sequence continues at coordinate 1,059,200 of OX419596.1, forward strand.
CCCACACTACGTCTTTCCCAAGAACCTTTCTGCCCCAACCTTTCTCTGGTTTGCCTGCAAATCTCATATTTCCTGATTCGATCAAGCAAGAAAACTCCAAGCATAGCCCTCTCCACAGTTCTTCATTTTATTCGAATTGAGAATTTACAAAATTTATTTATTATTTTTTGACGACTCCGTAGCCCAGTTAGTTGGTAGTTGGTAGTACGTCTGCCTTCGAAGCACAGGGCAAACATTCATATTGCATTGTGTTTGGATGTTATTTACCTCATAGGTAGCGAGGCAGGCTTGCCGCTTGCCAACTGCGAGCATGTTGTGCGTGAGCGGCATGACGAGCGAGGCGCGGCGGTCGAGCGCATGCGCCACCAGCGCGCACGCGCAAGCGCACAGGGCGGACCGCGACGCCTTGCCGCCGTACGCGCCGCCCACGCGCTCCACTGATACCTCCACACTAAACCAAACATTTAGAACGAACCAGTTATGTTCAAATTCAAACTGATATATCAGAGCGTCGGTGGCCAAGAGGGTCCTGTTGACTTCCATTCGCGGTTTCAAACCTCGGCATTTTCGATTTTCGAATTCATATGTACGTTTATCCGACGCTCTTACGGTGAAGAAAATCATCGTGAGGAAACTTGCACACACCTGCGAAGTAATTCAAGGATTGTGTGAGTTTCATGTAACGCCATCTTACGAATATATCGAATGAATAAATTTCACGTGTCAAAATGATAGAGACATTTTTGCTAAATTATAGGCGAGAGGTCTCTGGTTATAGGTACTGTGGGATTGGTTATGCCATCTCTTTTGCTTGTCGGCCTGGATTTTGGCGTCTTCCTACTCTAGGCGTGATCTGGAGCAGGAAGACGCCAAAACCCAACTGATATAATCCATGAAAATAAATGTCTCGGAATTGATTTTTTAGAATGTACCTGGCTACAGCCAGGCCGACAACCAAAAGAGAAGACAAACAGTACATACACGTTTTCGGGAAGATTCAGCATATTCGCCACGGCGACGTGTACAAGATCCATCCACTGCGTAGAACTGCGCAATTTCACTCCCCCTCCCGCCGCCACGGCCACCGCGCAGCATTGAGGCTCCATAGTGTAGTGGTACTGGCTGCCCATTGAGAAACTACCCTTGACCACGTGTTGGGTGTCAGACCCTTTGGATTTCGCCTTGACTGTCACTTCTTCGCGAATCTGCGATAAAGCAAATCGAATTTCAGCCAAAGAATGAGTAAAAGACCTTTGAGAGATTTCAAATTCAAATTCAAATTATTTATTTGCAAGTCACAAAGGTAAAAGATCTTAAATAAACATCCAGATAAGTGACGCCCTGAAAGGGCACAGCAAACTTGCGAGAGAGCGCATTAATATTATCTAACAAAATTAGTAACAATAAATAAATAAATCTACTTTTCACTAGGGATAAAAGTGAAACTTTCCCATGTTTGATTAATTTTGACTCCATGGTAAGACTAAAGTTACTAACTAATGCCTGTTGTCTATCTTAAACTAATACGATGAAGGGCACGGCTTGATAAGAGGACAAATTTCCCAATAGATTCTCAACAACTTCACCAGATAGGCCTACTTTGACGTCACTTGGACACAACGTATTCTTTACAGTACATGATTACAATTACAACATGATAACGACTCCTTTTTCGATCATCATATTTTTCGAGGAATACGTTTTGTCCACGACAATCTGAGTTATCGAATTACTGTCTTTACTGCGGATCTTATATTTCCTCAGAAAATCTAATATCATTTCTTAGATTTTCGTATCCTTTCAAAAATTCCTTCCAGATTCCACATTATAAAATAAAAATACTTTACCCGTCTGTCCTTATCAGGCGCGTTCAAGGCGTCTTCAATACACAATACTGGTTTCGAATTAGATTTTCTGTAGAAGACTTTGACCAGCTCAGTTGCTTTAAGCGCCAGTTTATGGGATACTGCAGCTATTAGTGCTACAGGCTGTCCGTAGTACGATACAGACTTTGAAACCAATATTTCTTCTTCAAACTCCTGCCATGGTACTGCTAAAGGAGTAAAGGTGTTCTTCCCAGGGATATCTTTTGCAGTGAAAAAGCCGACTACACCAGGAAGTTTCTGGAAGTTTAATAAAAAGTCTTTGTATTGTGATGTTCTTACGAAACTATTTAATTTAGAATTGGTGTCTAACTTCTTAGGTCTCTGTCCTGTCTTAACTACTATTGTTTCATAAAACGACTGATACGATAACCTCATGCTTGTCTGTTTCGCCTTTTAGCTGTTTGAAACCTTCGAGGGTTGCTTTACTTTCGCAATCATCTAAAATCAGTCAACACCAATAGGTTAAAAATGCGCCTACTCCGTATTTATAGACACCCTAAGAGATCATTAACCCATTTAAAAAATTCTTACCAAGGCCTCGCTTGCATCGAATTTGTCAACTTCTCCGGTACAAATGGTCGAAAGCACGAATGCCACATGTACACCACGAGTCGACGTAATTACATCACAGGAGTATCTTACTTCGCCTGAACACTGAAAAAAAAAAATCAATAACTATGTAAATCAAAAAGGTCGAAAAAAGATTTGACAAAAACAATTTGTCCATGTCAAAGCTACTAAAACATGTTAGGCCGTTCAAAATTATGTATGACGTGAAGATGGGTCTTGGTTCAACGAGGCTAATACCTTATTATATACTCATAGAGAAAACTACTGTTAGAACCTACCTACTGCAGAATTTATTAAATTTACCATTAATTTGAAGGCAAGCTCGAATCCTTCGGTACGAAAACGATATAATGAAAAAGGTAAAAAAAAACTACTTACCTGAGTGAGGGCTTCCAGTTTAGGGATTGGTTGGTTCAGAGGCCACAGGGTCTTGTCAGTGTCGAAGGTTTGAGTCCCGCGTGAGACGCTACGAGCTATGTCTACCCCACCAGATTTGTAGCGTGCATTTACACTAGGACATAAGGAGAGAACTGCCTGGCAATAAACAGAAGGATTAATCAGTTTGCTCGTAATTTTGCCTTTTGAAAAAAGATATGATGACAACGAAATTCTAGCAAACAATTATTTCGATCATAGCCTGTTTTATCCCAATGATGGGAAAAGGCTGCCCTCTTTCTGTCTTATGTTCTTTTCCGAACTTAAGCCAATATTTTAAAATAGCTTTCCGCCTTGCGGTTCCGCCTATGTGAACAGTTTCTCCCATGAGAACTCGGAATTTTCCCGTAAAGTACCCTTTAGCTTGCGCAGATTGCGGGTAGCTTATGTCATTCCCCAAGATCTATTCTATCTTTATACCAAATTTCATTAAAATCGTTTTAGTAGTTTTGGAGCCTATTCAAAGCAAACAATCAAATCTTTCCTTATTATAATTTTACCTTGTAGAATAATCCAAGCGCCAAGGTTTTTCTGCAAGCTGGTGATGGGTCTGGAGGCATGTTTTCGGATACTAGATCGTTCTTCAATTTAGCCAAGGCATTTTGTAGAGTATCATCGCTAAACAGATCGGCACCTAGATAACAAAAACTTATAGAAGTCTCGTAGGCTGATAAAGATGGGATCTCTCTATTAAATTAAGTATGATGTTAAGCCAGAGATTGTTAAGAAAATAGTCTTTGCCTTTAAGTTATTGAATTGCTCGGTGGAAAAAATTACGTAATACTTTCGAGATTTTAATCTTGTTCCTCAGATAAAGTTGTTCAGTTTCAAGAGTACTACTATGTTGCGGATAAACAACCAGTTGAATTTCACGGTGTATAGGTAGGTATTACAGTTAAAAAATATATATTTATGATCATTGATCACCCTTTAAGAAAACTTCAGTGCTTTTAGCGTGTACAAAACCAGAGCTGATGTTGCCAAAAGTGACGTTTGAAGTTTGAATTTTGTTGGAAGCGTCGAGTTTGAACAAGAAGCCCGCGTTGACGATCGCATGAGCATTTTGAGCGCGAGGCATTATCTGGAAAAGAAAAAAGAACGATTATATATTTGTGGCTGGTTCCTTCCGAAATTAGTTCGTCGAAAAACATATAAGAAAAACTTAAGCCGTCAAACACCTTGCATAATTGCAAAACTTAAGTGGCATACAATTATCCATAGAAGCTAGAATCTAAATGATATTTTAAAGAAATCGAGTAGATAATTATAAAACTAAACTCTATCAAAACTATGATTTATCATATCTAATTATAAATTATGATTCGTTCAAAATATAAATGCATTTCCTAGTAAATGGTATTACTTACCTACCTGAAATTATGATTGTTATAGATAGTTACAAATGATTTTTAAAACCATAATGAAAAATTTATAGTTATTTATAAGACGTTTGTGTCGTTTTATAAAAGATTATAAAACCATATTATTTGGATAATAGGGATCAGAAAGACCTAGTTCTGAAACTAGGGAGTAAAAAATATTATCAGAATTTACCTTGTACGTACGAATGTGGTAAGAGGTTGAGAGTGGAGGCACCTTTACATTCAGAATCAGTTTGCCTCTAAGATCCTCCTTCAAAAAATTTTGCATAGTCAGGTCTTCTTTTTGTAACGAGTTGTTTACTGTAAAGATGAGATATTTTTTAACGAAAAGTGTTGTAATTTAAGTCGTTCAGTATACAGTGTCCTTGATTGTGCCTTATTCTATAAAGAAGTCGACTGGTGGACAAAAAGAGGTTGAAATACACTGATCCACGAGACAGGGGAGTTGGGAATCGCAGTTGTTGTGAACACACTCAAGAACGCTGCTATCGATCCCTGAATCTTTAATTCCTTTATATACTATATTATGATATGTTTTATAGCTATAGAATGATTCAGACAAATTCTAGGGGAATTAGACAGACAGCCATACGCCTAGTCTTGTGAAGCTTGGTACGTCGATTTTGTGAATTAAAAAATATCTAAGTTCAGCCACACAAGAATCTAAATGCATGTGGCCAGAAATGAAGGAGGAAGAATCAAATAAAATAACGCCAAAGTCCCTATTATACAAAGGAAAAGGCTGTATAGCAAGCACAGCCCTTGTTCACGATAATTTAGATCCTTGAAGGACTTATACACTTACAGATTGTAATAATAGCCCCGACAGTCTCAAATAAAAGGAATATATCCGAAGGGAAGCTCGGATGCTGATTCTTCATTGCCAAATTACCTCCAATGGTTCCGATCTGAAAAAGAGTCACTGATAAAAAAACTAAATTCAATATAAATCTAATAATGGTGCCGATTCTAATTAAAATTATAATTATTTTTAAATTAAGGAGGCTAAAAAAATAATGAATAATAAGTTAAAAAGTTTAATGCAATTGATAATATTAAATGACCCAGAATTGTACGGTCAAGTGCAAGGTAAACTGAATATACACATGCGATTTCTCTATTTTATTCAAAGGTCTTGTCTTTGTCTTTGTCAAACGATGCAAAGTCTAAAGTTTAGCATTAAGTGTTTCTAGTATCGTTTTCGTAGTCGGCGATTATTTTTCTCGTGTAAATTCATCTATCCCATCTAAGTTATATGTTTAACACATCATCAAACAATCAATTTTATCTGGTTAAAAGGCCATTACACCATTTTCACCTTGCTAAAAGTCACTTATACGTGTAACACAGACATAACGTACTTTTGCATGTAAAATCTGGGGGCACGGGAGTGCCCCCGCCAAGTCGAGCGCGAAGCAACACTGCCGTACCATCTTTACTGGAACCATTTCGCCGCATTTTCAGGCCCCTATTTGAGAACCTCTGGACAAGACCAGAACGCAGAAATTTTCGTCATCTATTAAGCTATGATCACATATTAAAAATCCAAAATTTCAAGTCTGTAGGTCATTTAGTTCCGAAGTTAAGCGAAAGCAAAGTTTCGCATTTTCGACACTCACTCATGATCATCAAAATAGAACTAGTACTTCCCATAAACTCAGCGACCTGAAATTTGGTACAGTATTAGGGTTTAATGGCTACATAAAGGGAAAACTATAAAAACTAGGATAATCGAAGATCTGGAGTACCTGGTGACCCTGATTAGAAAACACAAGAGCCCAACCAAACTATTAGAGATCGAGACATACCGCCTTTACAAAAAATGTTCAACTTGGTGGGCCGCTTCATTTGATGTCAAAAATCGAAGTCCTGAAGTATCTGATGAAGAACCCTCGGCTGGTTTCAGCTGTATTAGAGATATGGTACCTAACGCCCCCTTCTGCTATTGGTACTTAAAAAAATCGACTGTCATTGCAAAAATCCAGCATAGTGGAACACATCTTCTAATTTAATCCAGCCTATAGCGTCCCACTGCTGGGCGAATGCTTCCCCTTCTGCTTTTAATACGTATATAAATAAAATTAAAGGAAAACTCTGGATAAGACTAGACTGACTTTTATACTTATACTTTCAAGTTTACAAGAAGAAATAGTCGAACGATTAACTTTATTCTACTCAAACATTACACAAATTAAATATAGAAATTAAACTAAAATATTAATTCTAAAAATATGATGGAGGAGTGGAGGTGATACCCGCACACGTCGTTAGATGGCGCTGACTGTATTTTAAAACGCGCTTAAGAAAAGAAAGATTTGTAATAAAATAACTATGTGAAATAAGTAAATCAATAAATCAATATACCCACGTTTCTACAAAAAGAAGTGAAATCTCACCAAAAACATTCTGTAAAAAACTAGCCAACTCTCGATGGAGCTGCTTGTTTATCTCTAAAAAGTAATGAAATCTAGACGAAGTCGTACCAAGTCTAAGGTTCATTACTGCGATTTCTTTATTATTATAGTTAATGTTGTATGACTTGGTCGTTGAAGGGTACACAAGGAGTTTAATAAACCAACTACCGATACCGATGATACCGTACGTGTAAACAAAATTGACTTGTAACCACTAACATAATTACATATATATAAAGATTGTTCAACGGCCAGGTCACACAACATTAACTATAATAATAAAGAAATCGCAGTAATGAACCTTAGACTTGGTACGACTTCGTCTAGATTTCATTACTTTTTAGAGATAAACAAGCAGCTCCATCGAGAGTTGGCTAGTTTTTTACAGAATGTTTTTGGTGAGATATAACTTACATTTCTAACAGGAACATGAGCGACCAAATCCAAGTGTTTGTAAAACTCTTCTAAATATCTGAAGTCTTCATTGGAGTTTGCCCATTGCCGGCACTGTGCCATCATATCAGTGAGACTTGATCCAGCTCCGAAAACCAGATTATCATTCACTATTGTGTCTTTCAGATCCTCTATGGAGGAAATATCAATGTAGATTCGAGGCTCTGCTGATGGATAAACACCTAAAATAAAAACCCCTTAATAATCCTGAGTAATATCATCTTTTCTTATTTTTAACCTACTTTAAAAAAGACGAGGTTCTCAATTCGACTATTATGTTTCTTTTTGTTACCTACTCGATTATTCCGCCAATCAAAAAAGACCAATTCATAGGTGTTATCTATTTTGCAAACTATGATACTTGAAAAACCGAAAACACCGCAATAATCAGCGTTGTAGTGTAGCAGCTAGAAAACCTGTTATCCTGTTTTGTCGGTTAACCGGGTAGCATGTGCTACACAAATTATGTTAATTTGACAAAAAACTGTCGTAAATTTCACCAAACCTAATCGAGTAAGGTTACCTGGTATAAATTGCTACTTCAACAATAAGGCCACCTTTTGAATCTTCTGTTTTGTTCTGTTTCTATGTATTATTTAATATATTGTATTTCTGTATGTAAATAAATATATTTGTATTGTATCCTCATACCTGTTTGTTGTTGTTGTTGTTTTAATTATTGTGTTTCGTGTTTGTGAGTCGATATTGCTATCAGATTGTCATTAACTAATAGCGATTTTAGAAATGATTATCATGATGTGGTAAATAATGTCCGGTAGACTTTGAAATCAATATGATTCTGTTTCTAAAATTGGACTATCAGATGACTATCAGTGATTCATGCTGCTGGCTAATACTGAGACGGTACTCTACTATATCTGGAATTAAATCAGTATTTTGTACTGATAAAAATATGTAAACAAATGATAGTAGGCATTTCAGAATACATGGCGTGTTTTTTGAAATTGTTAACAAATTAAACGTTATGTTATGTTATGCTACTAGAATGTAATTATCAAGCACAACATTCTTAATTTGGCTTATTATGTTCACAACATTATTACCGTCTCGCAGTATTATTATTACAGTTATGCACAGTATTTTTTATTTTTAATATTGGAAGATTAATAAAAAATATGCTTGCTTTTCGTAAACCGCGCAGGATTACACATTTACTAAAAATTTAACAATATTTTGCAAATTTTTAAACATGCTGTATTTGAAAACCGGAGTTGCAAATACGATTTCATAAGAATATTCACTATCAGATAAAACTACATTAACCAGTGGATATATAAATTATTGTTGCTGTATAAAATTATGTCATTTCAATTTAATTCACGGGTACAGTAACTCTTCAAGTTAAGAAATTTGCAATATTCGTTGTGTTCACTCAAGCAATCATGTTTACCTTAGCAATTGTTTGTCTATTGTTAATAGTTATTTACAAGTACAGCACCAGATATTTTGACTATTGGGCTAAGAGGGGTGTCAAACATGACAAACCAGTACCATTCTTCGGAACCAATAGCAGAAGGTTTTTATTCAAGAGCAGCATTACAGATATAGCAGCTGATGTATATAGAAGGTATCCCAATGAGAGATTTGTCGGTTTCTATAGAGGAAATACTCCTGAGTTGGTTATCCGTGACCCTGATTTAATCAAAAGGATCATAGTAAATGATTTCACACACTTCTATAAAAGAGGTTTAACACCAAATCATGGTGTCGTTGAGCCACTGTTGAAGAATCTGTTCTTCGTTGATGGTGATATGTGGAGATTACTCAGACAGCGAATGACACCAGCTTTCACAAGCGGGAAACTCCGAGCAATGTTTCCACTCGTGTGTGAGAAAGCCACTCGTCTACAAAACATGCTGGCAACAGTAGAAAAAAACAAAACCCTTGACGCTCGTGATGTTATGGCCCGATACACAACAGATTTTATTGGATCTGTAGGCTTCGGTCTTGATCCTGATTCAATCAACGATGATAATTCCGAATTCAGAAAACTTGGAGCAAAAATATTCAACATTACATTGACTCGTGCTTTCACTGTTTTAGCAAAATCAATGTTTCCTAGTGTCTTTAGATACTTGAAGACTTTAGGTCAAGAATTGGAAGACGAAATCCTTGGAATCGTCAGTGGAATAGCCAAGCAAAGAAACAATAAGCCTTGTGGTCGGAATGATTTTATTGATTTACTATTAGAACTTAAAGCCAAGGGGAAAGTAGTTGTCGAATCGTTGGAACACTTAGATTCAGATAACAGTCCAAAGTTAGCTGAGTTGGAACTCGATAACGAGCTGATGGCTGCTCAAGCTTTTATATTTTTTGCTGCTGGTTTCGAAACTTCATCATCTGCTACCAGTTTTGCGTTACATAAACTGGCTTATAACCCTGTAGTTCAGAGAAGAGTGCAAGCAGATATTGATAGAGTGTTGGTTAAATATGATAGAAAGCTTTGCTATGATGCAGTTAAAGAGATGACTTATCTGGAATGGGCTTTTCTAGAAGCTATGAGAATGTTTCCATCGAGTGGGTATCTCATGCGGCGTTGTACAAAGAAGTACACGATTCCACGAAGCTCGGTGATTATTGACGAAGGTGTGAATGTAATAATCCCTTTGCAAGCGTTACACAATGATCCAGAATATTGGGATGAACCAACTGAATTCAGGCCAGAAAGATTTTCACCAGAAGAGGTTGCTAAGAGACACAAATTCGTTTATTTGCCATTTGGGGAAGGACCAAGATCCTGCATAGGTAAGATTGACATCATTATCATTTTCAAATTCGATCTTTAGAGACTGCAGTCTGAAAATTGTTCAACGACTTGTCTAAATATTACTACTATACTGTATGTTTTATTTTATTTTTTTGTTGTATTGTGTCAGTATAAGTGTAGATATTGAAATTTGTTTTGTTTTGTATTTTTGTTGTTGATTCTAGGATAAAGAATTTGTGACCTTCTTCATTTTAAAGTCCCAACTGATTATGTTTTTTAGGCATCTAAATAGGTATTAATGTAATATTTTCTTTCCTCAGGAGGTCGTCTAGGCAAGATGCAGTCGCTAGCTGGTCTTGCAGCAGTCCTTTCAGAATTTTCAGTGGCGCCAGCCCCAGAATCTTTTCCTCAACTGGTTCCAGACCCAAAATCCAGCATAGTCCAGAACATAGTCGGTGGAATACCACTAATATTTGTCAAGAGAGCTGAATGCAATAGTTCTATAGATTTCGTAAGATCTTGGTCTAGTGATAGTACGAGTAGTGTTAGAAATATAGGTTAATTCAAAAATTTCACTTGTTTGATAAGATAATTGCTTGCTTGTGATAATGTTCGTGGTTAATTTCTACATCTCGAATTTAGAGTATTAATAAATTTGATAAAAAGAAATTATAATTGTTTTTGTTTCTACCTATCTTTTGAATGTTTACACTGTAGTAGCAATGTTAATAATTTATATTTAAATATTTCAAGTGCTAGTCAAACCTTAACCTCATCAGCCCCATGCAGTGCTATGACAAAAGTTTGTCGCGCGATAAACCCGCCATATTGAAATATCCTCCAATAGGATAAGAGAATACGCACGACAAAATTATGTCTGTCACGCGTGGACCGGGCATGTTAGAGGGGCAGCACTTGTTTGTTACGTCACCGTTGTGGGGCTCAAGCCATCCCAGTGTTGGTACTTGAAGAACAATTACTTTAGCCTTGCAAATTATACACTAGGTACTTACCCTGACCTGTGTTGCCAGCTACCAGCATGTAACTATCTGTTCCTTCTTTGGCGAGAATCTGAGAAAGACAAATTTTTTACAGTTAAGATAAATTATTTGTTGTTATTTTATGGCACCTATATATTTCTTTTATTTTAAAGAGCCAACGGGATAGATAGAATACAGCAGGTAGGTAATGTACTACCGGAAAAATAAACTAAATATAAAATTAACTAATATACATTTGTTAAGGCCCATGTGCACTTTTTGCCCACCCATATTTTTATTTAAGTATATGTTAACGGAAATGTATGAAATCCGTCATTGTATACAATTCCTAGGAAATGTATACAATGCCTAAAGTCGCCCGGAAATGTATGAAATAAATGATATTAGACACATTTCCTAGGAAATGTATACATTTCCTAAATGGCAATCGGAAATGTAATACATTCAAGATGTCAATGAGTAAGCTGGGAAAGCGGAGCGAGGGGAGGCTATTACAACAGAAGTATATGATAGTACTACTCATACAGAAATGATATATACCTCCCCGCACCAAAATAAGTTCGCCGCCCGATATCCCTTCACTCACTACTTCCTATAGGCCCCTCCAAACTTCGCTGGATGGTGTTGCGTGGTGTTGGATGAAGCATAAAGACTATTTTTCTTTGATTTTCATTTACGTCTGGTGGTTGTCTGTTATAAAAATTAGAACCACGTTGGTTCTTTGGAGTGTCCCACCTGTGGTATTGCGTCAACCGATCAGGCGATCGCTTGCGCAAACATTCAGTGCCTATATACCAGCTATAAATAAGAATAAATAGTTAAATTTTAGAAAGCCCTAATAAATGTTTTATATTTATGTTACCTGGGTGGCTTTATTTACACAGTTAAAAAAAGGCTATTGCTTTTACATTGTGGCGTATTATTTACTTAAACCATAGACTGTTTACTTACTTATCCAATTAAAGTTTGAACTTTACAAGATTTATTTTATAGTTTTTGTTCTAGATACGCTGTAAAAAATAATAAATAGCTGTAATCAGCTAAAGTTTATTTAAGAAAAAGCCTTACAAAGATATTATATTTTACCGTATGATTGTTGCATTACTACAACGAGAGCCCTGGGAAAACATTCTAATTATCAGTTTAACAATTATTCTCAGCTTAATAGGGAGCTTTGTCAATTTTATTCACAGAAAGCGTTAGTTTTATACATTTCCTAGTACAAGTTCGGAATTTTATACAATTCCTAGGAAGTTCATACATTTCCTAGGATATGTGTGAATTAAATAATTTTTGAAACATTATTTCATACATTTCCTAACGAGCTCCGGAATTGTATACATTTCCTAGGAATTCTATACAATTCCTGGATTTCATACATTTCCTGTAACATATATAATACTTTACAATGCATGTGCTCGAAAAGAGCGTTTTCTAAGCAGCCAAACAGTGCGGAAAGTAGCACTTTTCCGCACTAGTGCTTTTTACTTTTCAGTTTTTTTTTAATTTTTGCTCAGCCTGTCATTCAGCCAGTCAACCCAACATTTCAGTATTTGAGATATTTTTATTACCAATTGTTACTAATTTAAAGGGAACAATAAAAATAACAATTCAATAAACGCGTTTATAATTAGTAAAATTACTTTAGAAATTGATTTTTATTGATAAATTATGTTCAAATATTAATTAAAAATTTGCGTGACTGAATACATTTTACTCATTGCCTTATTGCGATTCGACAGCTTTGCACATGCGCAGTAAATGTTTTTTTCAGCGCGAATGTGTTTTGTTTATGAAGCCCGCCATTTTATACGCCTTTTAATATATCTGTTTTTTTTTCTTGCACAATGCATTGTAAAATCTTGTATGATACACGTGCGACAGATGATTTCCGACTCGTGTCGGCTTATACACTCGCTCGCTTTGCTCGCTCGTGAATAAAATGACACTCATCGGAAATCACATACTTTCCGCACTAGTAGCATAAATAGCTATTTCTGCATTATCGCTAGTGCTGTTTATACATATATTATTTGCTATTGATCAAAAATTATCTTGGAAGAAAAGTTTAAATTGATAAGGTGGCCATTTTTTTCTACAATATTCTTCGTTTTCGGTGCCTAACTTTTTGTGCACTAAAAAGTAAATTAGAATTTCAAGTGTGGGACAGCCAATGACTGCCTGTAGCATAAGAAAGGATCAGATTTTGTTGATGTATACCTTGAACACATCTTCAGGTTTGAATGCTATATACCAGCGACTTCCTTTTAGTTCCAATTCCATCATGGCCGCTGGCTGATCATCAATGACACACCAATCGTGATCAATGACGCTGCATTTTCTTGGACAAGACGGTCTACATTTGACTTCGTTTAGGTCTTCAATGTCCTGGAAAATGAAAATATTTATGATAATGATAAAATTAACGGCCACTTAAATTAACTGAGTTGCAAAGCCGATCCTAGTCTTTCGGTGAGGCTTTATTCAGGCTGATTGACGTATTTTGGTCAAAAATTTAGTAAGCTGAAGTGGCAGTGGGCTGGTTACATCTATCGTAGAACAGATGAGCGTTGGACTCGAAAGGTTCTCGAATGGAGGAGGCCTGGGAGGCGTGGGACGCCCCCCTGCAAGATGGACCGACGACGTGAAAAATGTGGCTGGCGGTGGCTGGATGAGAGCAACGGAGGATCGTGTATTGTGGCGCACACTTGGGGAGGTGGACTACTAAGGATATGGATATGAATGACATAAGTACATATATTGTTTGGTATACCTCAGAAACGGTGCAGACCAAATTTTGTTTCATAGTTCTTTAATAATCAATAAATTTGAAATAAGCTGACAAGAAAATCTTCGCCTTAAAGCGGAAAGCCTAGCAAGCAAGCAGCTCAATTTATTATCATTTTACATGTGTCCACTGATGTATAATGTTTTCCTCTTCAAAAGACACAGATTAAATTTTCCATAGAGTAAAAATAATAATAATATAATAGGTTGGTGAAGTAGCCTCACCGAGATTTTCTCCTTCAATGTAGCATCAGCGTCGACAGCAAAAGATTTGAACGCATCGAGAATCGGCCGGTAGCCCGTACATCGACACATGTTGCCTCCGAAAGACTTTTCAATCTGCTCCGTGGTAAGGGTATTTTTTGAGCTCTCGTACAAACTAGAAAATAAAAAGATTTTTTTTTAATTTTTAAGAAATATCGAAACGTTTTGAAATATTATGAAATCATCACAAAAAGAAAAAGAAGATGCTAAGTGGAAACTGCTTAAAGGTGCAACTAGGTATTTATGGTTTGTTTCATAATTATTAATTGACACAAAGGGTGATTGACGCCTGCATACAAAGTGCATATTTTTGCAAACGATAACGATAAAACTATAGGTAATTATTGGAGATTACGTAATTTGGCATACCGTAGTAGAAGGCGGGGTGATCGTGTGACCTTGCCAGACATTTTGGCGTTACATAATTTTTAATAACTTTCAAGAAAAGAAAGAGGCCATTGAACTTTTGTCCGGATTTTGGCGTTACATTATTTTTAATAACTTTCAAGAAAAGAAAGAGGCCATTGAACTTTTGTCCGGATTTATATGGAACTGAACCATTGTTTAGGGAACCCTCATTACGTAGAGATTGTGGGCTCGGTTGACAAGACCGCGGCCTTTCTGTTACGCCATTCTGTTCTGTCTTCCGTCCTCTGTTTGATCTCCTGGTACGACACGACATCTATTCCTTCCTAAATTGGTCTATATAATGTCCTTCTAGGTCATCCGCTTTTCCTTTTCCCTTCTATCTTTTCTTCAATGATGTTTCTGACAAAGTCATTGTCGGCGAACGAACATTGCCCACCTTACCGCTCCGTGAGCCCCCCCCCCCTGCCCCGTCTCGTCTCTGACCGTCTAACAAACAAATGCTGTAATAGACTAAGTTAACCTATATACTTTACTAGCAATCTTCCTATAAGAATATACGCTCTTACACGACATCTCTAATGTCCAATTAGATTCTAATATGTCCGTAATTCTTATAAGAATGAAATAAGACTGTATATAGGAAAGCATATAACGCTGTTAAATAAATACACAAAGCAAAACCGATAAGATTATCAAGTACATGGCTCGCAAAAATTGAGCAAACTGCTAACGCCAAATTTTGCCACCAGGCGGCGCCACAAGTGGGGGTAACCGAGCGTTACCTTTTAGAAGAGCCGTGCACTTTAAAGCCATTTTTCACCTTTAAATACATGTTTTACATCGTTTTGCTTTGTTATTTCTATCATATAATGCTGTCAGCTACATAAGAAAAATATTAAATGTATAATATTCGTAACAATAAAATTCAACATCTAAAATATACGACAGCAATAAAACTCCTTCGAAAATGAAAATGTATGGAGAAAATAATAATGTAAATATACTAATTTCTTATTAGAGTAAATTATAATTAGGTACTTTGATTTCATTATTTCTTATGGGATTAAGTTTCGTTATGTTCCTATTTGTACTTTGAGGAAACCTATTAAAGGTATTTATTTTCGTTGTTTTTCCTTTTATTTACTTCTCTTAGTACATAAGATATGATACTAGATATAAGATTTCACTTCTACGTTTTATTATTTAGTCTTAAGTTGAATTTCATGTTATGTTCAAATTAATTTCTTTCTATTCGATTTCACAATTATTTACATGGTTTTCGTAATTACTCACATTTATTCTTATGTATAACCGCGATGTCTATCGCCATTACACATTACTATTAAGATTGGTATATAAATAAGTTACATAATAAACAAGTAAAATTTGGTACGTGCGTATGATACACTTCTGACACATATAATCTTTCTAAATACAGTTTTAAATAGTTAGGATGTTAGAAATAAATAAGGCAATCTATTAAATTCCTGTTTTTAATGTTAAATGAAGAAAATAGCCAAACTGTGTAATGTAAATTTTTGTATATTTTTTGCCTTAATTTGACGATATTTCGTTAATTATTTTACTTGATGATTTTAAAATATGATTTCTATATTGTACAAGTTGTGTTCTTTCTAATAAACATGTGCAATATATTGTAAATACATGAATAAATGAGATATCCAATGGGAAAGGCAGTGCGCATAGTACAAAATAACGCTAGCCCGCGCTTAAACGGGCAGCTCAGACGCGGCTCTCTCATACGTCATGCTCGATCCTTCAAGGTAAATCTTGCCACGGCAAAATGCATCTTCAAGCAGAGGCAATAAGGAACAAGATAGCCTGAAAAGAAGAGAGCCGCGGAAACTCAATAGTAGCTGCACCCTGCACCCTGAACCAGTCGCCTGCCTTGCCCTGAGGACCTTGGAATCCATAATCCTGGTGTTTTCTTCACGTCCCTTACCTATCCCTGGTAAAATTGGTAATTGGTAAAGTTCAGCGCGAAGGTATTGTAAAGCAATATAAGGGCTAGTCGCCCGTTCCGACTGTCGCGAAATAAGTGTGTCTGTTCACAGGAGTCGTGGAAGCAGCTGTATCCGGCCAGCCAAGCTCGGATGGAGGCTTGACAAGTTGCATGGTCCTTCGAGCCGGATATACAGTTGTGTTCTTGTTACAGATACCGAGGCGGCACCAGAGGACGGCTAGCCATCAGACGCAAGGCGGCGGCAAGGGTGCATCGCCGAAGCAAGGGTGCAGCTAGAGTGAAGCCAGCGGCGGGCGGCGCCAACCAGCCGGAAGCGAAGCGACGGCGCGGCGCCACACCGGAGTGATTCATGTGAGTGTGTGCTGATCGGGTATGCACACCTAGATTACCCCGGCCTTCAGTTAAGACGTGGACCACGAATTATCTTTGCTTGACTTCAGACTAAAGGCAGAGTTGTACGGAGAAAGACAAATCTCATACTAGAGATTGTCAGTCGAGGTTTAACTCTGTGCTCGAGGCTGGAGGCCGAGTTCATGCGACGGGTAGTACTGGCGTCCCCACCGGTCTATCTAGCGACTAGATTGTTTCGTCCACTAACCTTAACAAGGCTCTCACCTCCGTTGTTCGGTGCCCTTAGGTGTCTTAACCCGAACAAGTTAGGTACACACCTCACAGTAGGTACACACCACACGGTAGGTTGTAGGTACTCTCACGCACAGTCATGCATCACTCAGAAGTGTATCATACGCCTTCGGGAGATCGTAGGGTTACGCGATCTATGATGCACGTGCCGCAGCCTAGTACGTCGCGAGCGGCAGCTTCCTCGGACACGCACACATGGAGTGCACCGTCTGGGGAGAGCGCCCTCCCACATACTAGTACTGCGACAACTTCAAATGATAACCAGAAAGTAGGGTACGAGCGTGGGTTCCTCGGCCCTACACAAGACTCACGACAAGACGGACAGCGACTAGATAACGCGATATGTACGACGCGATCGGTTAGCAGTAGATCGTCAGCGCGCTCTCAAAGGCGCAGGCTCGAGGCCGAGATGGAGGTCCGACGCCTGACTTTGGAGCGAAGGCGCGAGGAGGAAGCGCTAGCTAGGTCTAAATTAGAATTAGTCCAGTTAGAATCCACGGACGAATCGGCTAACGAAAGCGGAACCGACACAGTTAGGCAGACACGGAACCCGGCGTTCCATAGTATACGTGTAGAGCAATGGGAACGTATAACCGCGCCTGCAGCACCTGTTAGTCGAATAGTAGTAACGCCCCGCGATACTGAGGTCCCTCGGGGGGAGAGAGGAGCAAGTCTAGTTAACGTCCAAGCTGATAGTGAGCACTGTAGCGTACAACGCGAATTTAGGTCACATTTTAATGGCCCCAGTACGAACCTTATAGGTAACTTGCAACCATTTTCTAGGTCTCTGTTTACAGGCCCTAGCACTAATATTCAACCCCAAAATAGGTCTCATTTTACAGGGCCTATCCCACATTTAAATCAGAATATACACCCCGAACCTAGGTCCCATTTTACAAGACCTACTGACAGACAACGCGACGAAGACCCGCGCTATAGAGCGCCCTGCGATAGGTCTAGACAACATTCAGACCCTAGCACTAGCTTATCGGACGTGGATCGACTAGAAATTCTAGCACAGACGTTGGCTAAAGCGTTCAGCAACGCCACGTCGAATAAACGTACAAGCACTAGATTTCTAGACGAACTTCCTCACTTCGACGGCGACGTGAGCGAGTGGGTAGGCTTTAGCTCTGTCTATTGCGACAGTAGGGACGCGTATACAGACGTTCAGAACGTAGCGCGATTAGGTACGTAAAGCTTTACGCGGCCCGGCTAGAGAAACAGTGCGCGCCCTCATACACACAGCTCGCCACCCAGACCAAATAATGGACGTCTTAGAAAAACGATTCGGCCGCCCAGAACAGATCGTTTTAACGGAGCTAGAACGGATAAAGCGCATGCCTACATTAGCCGAGGATGGACACAACATAAGCGAGTTCGCTAGCCGCGTATCTAACGCTGTGTCCATAATAAACTCCGTCGGCGAAAGGCGATACATGAATGCGCCCGAATTGTTAACGCAGATAGAAGACAAACTTAGCGTTTTCATTCGATTCGGTTGGCACAAGTACTTACGCGAACACCGCGTACAGCCAGACTTAGAGATCATGTCTAATTATCTCAACGATTTAGTGGATAGTTTCGGCGCCATGTCGCGACCCGCGATACATAGTAGGCGCGAAGAACGCCACAAACACAAGTTGAATCGGCCCCATGTGCATCGACGGCACATAGTCAACACCGCGACAAAGACTAGATCTGTATACGAAAGTTCGCAATCCGAGTTCGAATCGAGCGACGAAGAATGCTACGAATCACGTCACACCGTAGCAGCCGTAAAGACGTCTCGTGGCGCCCCCGCGGTGCGTAGCGAAAGCGAGAACGACTCGCAAATAGGGTTTGCAATTCGAATATTCGAATATTCATTTTATTCGAATATCCGCCCCAATTTCAAATTCGAATAATTCACTTTATTTATCCGAATATTCGAATAGTATATAAAGTAATATTTTTTTTAAATAATTTAATTATAACAATTCTGCAGTGACTCTCGCACGTTGTCTCGTTATTGTACGTTGCCGCTGATGATAAAACTGACGGATTATGGCTAATTTTGCGAAAAAAAAAAAGACATCTATTTACTAATATCTTCGCAGATTGGCTGCTGTAAGCAAGATACCTCATAATATATTCTTCAGTGCGACTCTGCTACGCCAGAGATTTATCAAGCAGAGAAATGTACACAAATTCCTTTGTGCCCTAGGCGTGAACAACGCCAACGGTCCTCCCTGATGGGGCGGGGTACCTATAGAGAAACTGCGTACCCGAGTTGTATTTAGTAGTATTGACACGCTTGTATCGCCTCTTTTTGTCATCTGGAGTGGTTTCTTTCTAAGTCATTTTATGGATTATTAGGGAAAACCAATAATATTGAACAAATATCTATTCACGCTTATAATGAACTGGAATATGAATCGATATTTACGAATATTCTTCAATAATAACGGCGCTTTTAGGCCCCCAGATAGTTGTAGCATATTATTTCGTGGTTATGTTTTAAAGGTATGGCGAGTTTCGGCATGGCATGCATTCGTTATTGCGTTATTCGTTGTAGCAAACTTTCGGTGTAAAATTATTCGTGGCTTTGATATTTCGTTATTACGTTATTCGGCATTACAAACTTTCGGAAACATATTATTCGAAATTTGGAACTTCGGTACTAAGGTTCGCACTCGATCTCTTGTTTTGATTGTTGACGATTAGCACGTAAAATCCAAGCTTCGAAGCTTAGTGCATCGACGCATAGTTGCCAGTCTTTTGGTGTTTTACAAGGTATATGTTCCCAGACCCTCCATAGTTTAACCTTCCATTTGGTTACCGCAGTCAGTGTTGCCACACGCCAGATTGAGAAATCTGGATAGAACGATCGAAAAATCTGTACAAAATCTGTATGAACACAAAACGCTAAAATCTGTATAAAATCTGTAAAACTGTAATAAAATCTGTACTAAATCTGTTCAAGAAAACAATATTTATTACTTTTTGTACATATTTTTATTCATTTTAACAATCATTTTTTTATCAAGTTGGAGTTTATAACAGGGTTCGTCACTAAGAAGTTGTTTCGTTAAAAGAAGTCCCTCAATCGTTTTAGTGCCTAAATGGTTTCTTGTTTTTGTTTTAATTAAATTTACTGCGGAAAATATTCTTTCCACTGCGGCACTGGATTGAGGGAGACTTAGTAAAGCAGTAACAAATTGAGTTGGATATAATGATTGTCCATCTAAGTCTTGTGCACAATTGACTTGATGCCAAAACAATTCTGTATTTTCAATCATTTCATCATAGATTATGTAAGGAAGCGAAAATGACGGAAATCTGTATAAAAGTTATGCTAAATCTGTAATCTGTATTGGTGATGAAAAATCTGTATAGATACAGATAAATCTGTATATATGGCAACACTGACCGCAGTACTACACGGCGCTGTCTAGGAGAAATACCTAACACACTTGTTTAAATTCGCCTAAATCTTGAACAAAACTCATTAATAAATATTAAAACTAATTAAAATACTTGATTTTGCATGAAAATAATTATACCACAATCGAACAAAATCCCAGCCTAGTTACTCTTGTTTGTCTTGAATTAATATTGTATTTTTTTTTATTTTCGATAAATGTTTAAAAAAATATTCGAATATCCGAATATTCGAATATTTAGTACTAGAAATATTCATTTTATTCGAATAGTGAAATCGAACGAATATTGCAAACCCTACTCGCAAAATAATTCACATTCTTATCAGAACAGCTCATACGAATCGGACAGCGAGTACGAACGTTTCAAAGTCTTCGCCGCTATGAAAGCTAAACCTAATAAATGTTCGCTATGCAAAAACAATCACTATCTTAAAGATTGTGAACAATTTACAAAGAAAAATGTATCAGAAAGGTGGGACGCTGCACGTTCAACTCGCAGCTGTTTTCGCTGCCTAAAGAGCACGCACCGCAGAGAGAACTGTAAAGCAAAGCCCTGCGGTAAAAACGGCTGCAAGATGCAACACCACAAATTGTTACATTACTCTAACGAAGAACATCCCAAAGCGAACAACAAAGCTACCCCCTCCCCCTACGCCCCGCGCGGGGAAAGCAACGAACTAAAAGTTAAGCGGGCTCAAGTCGCGTCGGTGAGCACCTCAGACCCCGACCGACAAGCTTACCTAAAGATAATTCCTGTCGAATTACACGGCCCTATAGGTAAAATACAAACCTACGCTTTACTTGATGAAGGCTCAACGACGACGTTGATAGAACGCGATACCGCACTCGCCATAGCACCTCAAGGCAAAGCCGAGGAGCTACGCATCGAAAGCGTTGGCGGTAAAAAGATCAACGAAAAAGAGTCATTCAAGCTAAAAGCCAAAATTAAGGGTCAATTCGCACGAAACTTTGAAAACTTGCAAGCTCAAATTATCTCGAAGCTTAACTTACCTCCTCAAGACGTGACAAGTGACTTGGTCTCACAATGCGCTCATCTAACAGACATCCAAGATGAGATCACGTACACCAACGCAAAGCCGACCATATTAATCGGCCAAGATAATTGGCATCTCATAGTAACGAGAGATCTTAAAACAGGTTTACCTGCCCAGCCCGTAGCTTCTTGTACATGGTTAGGCTGGGCACTTCACGGCTTCTCGATAAGCCAACGCAAAACCGTCGCGAACGTTAATCACATAACGAACACGGCGCGTTCAAAATTAAATTCACAAAATAGTAGCATCGAACCCGCACCCTATCGACATTGGGTGCCTACCACACGCGCAGCCGACGACACGACGCGACTCGAGACTAACAATTACGACACGACCCGTACACGGAACAGCGAACCGAGATCACCCAAACTCGAACCTACTTCCTGGTCAAATAAATTGTTAGATAGTAAGTTAGAGATAAGTCGCGTCTCACAACCTGTACCCCCTCACGTCCCTTCTGGCTCATGCCCAACCTCGCTGAAGAGAACCCCCATAGGCCCCGCCCACACTCTACGCGACCGGACGACATCGTGCCTGCTCGACGAGAGGAGATATAGGACGTGGACTCGACCTCTGTACATCGCCACACGAGTCATTCAGGCTGCTCTGAAATTCAAATCTTTCATACATAAGAAAAAACCAGAACAAACACTCGCTATGAAGAGGCTCGTTAATACGCCGAAGAAGGCACCAAATATGCGGCCCACAAACCTATCTCAGACGGCCCATGCTCCATCAGAACACGAGCACAAACAGCCGTCCACACAACATGACGGCACACAAAAACGTCGAGCGAGGAAAAGGAAGCACAGAAAGCGCCATTCTCAGCTCAAAAACATATGTTCGACGACCACTGACATCGAACAAATCGACAGGCAGCATATCGAGGCGACATACTCGTATGTAACAAAAAACGCCCACAAACATCAGCCAGTTGCACAAAACACCGCACGCAACATCACTTGTTCATTAACAAACTCGCACTGCGATACAGTGATGTGCGAAGGACAAGGTCACGTGACTAGCGACGAGATTCAAAAATCTACCTGGAGGGCTCATAAAAAACTCGCAGACCAATCTTGGGCGAGAAAGACACACGATTCACACATCTCACTATCGTGCCGTGATAACCAATCACCACGTTATCATTGTGACAAGAACACAGCCCCAGGTGATTGTAAAGTCGGAGTAAAGATAACCACGACGTCCAAACATATATGGCCTGGATGACAATCAACGGGAACACAACAACGGCAGAATAAGAGTAGTCGAGGTGACAAGTGTTGGTGTAGTACACGTCAACCATTCCCACGTCACACACACTATACGAGTAATCTCCAACATCGACGACAACAGCTGTTCGCCGTGCATAAAGATGTGCTCTGCACCGGGGGGAGATTGTCGGCGAACGAACATTGCCCACCTTACCGCTCCGTGAGCCCCCCCCCCCTGCCCCGTCTCGTCTCTGACCGTCTAACAAACAAATGCTGTAATAGACTAAGTTAACCTATATACTTTACTAGCAATCTTCCTATAAGAATATACGCTCTTACACGACATCTCTAATGTCCAATTAGATTCTAATATGTCCGTAATTCTTATAAGAATGAAATAAGACTGTATATAGGAAAGCATATAACGCTGTTAAATAAATACACAAAGCAAAACCGATAAGATTATCAAGTACATGGCTCGCAAAAATTGAGCAAACTGCTAACGCCAAATTTTGCCACCAGGCGGCGCCACAAGTGGGGGTAACCGAGCGTTACCTTTTAAGGTGGCCACAGACGGTCAGTTTTGCGCGTCAGTCGAGACATAAAACTGTGGCGTCGCTCCACAGTTTTACGTCTGGTTTTAGGCCAACTGGAATTCCCCACAGACTGGCGTAAAACCGGCACTTCAGTTTTCGTTCGGCCGGGCTAGAAAGCGCACGCGTCTACTCACCGAAAACAAAAAAAGAAATCAATGTATGGAAGAATGGCTTAAAAAAGGGAATCAAATTATCAAATAAAATTATCGCTAGAACCACCTACAATAATTATAATTACTTACTACAAACAAGTAGGTAATTAATAAATATAATAAAATATAGGTATAAATAAATAATAAAATAAAGGAGAAGAAGGAGGAATATATATAAATATATTAAACACTAGCTTTCCGCCGCGGCTCCGTCCGCGTTAACAGTTTTTTTCCGTGGGAATGGGAATGAATAATTTTCCCGCGGTTAAAGGTACAGTACGCAGCACATGCGGCTGGACATATTGACCTTGAGAGCGCCTGTATTCCGTAACAGTAAAAGCGAGTTTCGTAGTGCAAGTGTCTAGCCGCATGTGCTGGCTTCTGTACCTAGGCTATGTTCTTGCCCAAGGTCTATTCTTTCTCTGTGCTAACTCCGCCCGCTTTAACAATTTTTCCAGTGGGAATGATAATTTTCCCGCGGTAATTTTTTAGGAATAGATACCTATTTCAGGTAATTTATTTATATTGAAGTTTTAGTACGGATCTTTGAGTTTATTCATTACAAAAATACAAATCTTTCCCTTTTATAGTATTAGTGTAGATAATCGTCTTTATGCGTATTACCGGGGACGCCGCCATCAACAAAACTACCACTTACATAACAAACGACATGCTCGAGCGGCTGCTGCGAGCGAACTGGCGCGATTGGAGTGACGATTCCACTCCACACAGACGGTCAGTTTGGCGCGACGCGCCGCCCAGCGCCGCGCTGGATTATGGTAGCCCCGGAAAATTTCCGTGGCGCGCCGTCAGTTAAAACTCTGGCGTGGCGATTCGGCACAGACGATCAAATTTTGGAGCGACGCCGCGGTTTTAAGTCAGAACTGACGCGCAAAACTGACCGTCTGTGGCCACCTTTAGAAGAGCCGTGCACTTTAAAGCCATTTTTCACCTTTAAATACATGTTTTACATCGTTTTGCTTTGTTATTTCTATCATATAATGCTGTCAGCTACATAAGAAAAATATTAAATGTATAATATTCGTAACAATAAAATTCAACATCTAAAATATACGACAGCAATAAAACTCCTTCGAAAATGAAAATGTATGGAGAAAATAATAATGTAAATATACTAATTTCTTATTAGAGTAAATTATAATTAGGTACTTTGATTTCATTATTTCTTATGGGATTAAGTTTCGTTATGTTCCTATTTGTACTTTGAGGAAACCTATTAAAGGTATTTATTTTCGTTGTTTTTCCTTTTATTTACTTCTCTTAGTACATAAGATATGATACTAGATATAAGATTTCACTTCTACGTTTTATTATTTAGTCTTAAGTTGAATTTCATGTTATGTTCAAATTAATTTCTTTCTATTCGATTTCACAATTATTTACATGGTTTTCGTAATTACTCACATTTATTCTTATGTATAACCGCGATGTCTATCGCCATTACACATTACTATTAAGATTGGTATATAAATAAGTTACATAATAAACAAGTAAAATTTGGTACGTGCGTATGATACACTTCTGACACATATAATCTTTCTAAATACAGTTTTAAATAGTTAGGATGTTAGAAATAAATAAGGCAATCTATTAAATTCCTGTTTTTAATGTTAAATGAAGAAAATAGCCAAACTGTGTAATGTAAATTTTTGTATATTTTTTGCCTTAATTTGACGATATTTCGTTAATTATTTTACTTGATGATTTTAAAATATGATTTCTATATTGTACAAGTTGTGTTCTTTCTAATAAACATGTGCAATATATTGTAAATACATGAATAAATGAGATATCCAATGGGAAAGGCAGTGCGCATAGTACAAAATAACGCTAGCCCGCGCTCAAACGGGCAGCTCAGACGCGGCTCTCTCATACGTCATGCTCGATCCTTCAAGGTAAATCTTGCCACGGCAAAATGCATCTTCAAGCAGAGGCAATAAGGAACAAGATAGCCTGAAAAGAAGAGAGCCGCGGAAACTCAATAGTAGCTGCACCCTGCACCCTGAACCAGTCGCCTGCCTTGCCCTGAGGACCTTGGAATCCATAATCCTGGTGTTTTCTTCACGTCCCTTACCTATCCCTGGTAAAATTGGTAATTGGTAAAGTTCAGCGCGAAGGTATTGTAAAGCAATATAAGGGCTAGTCGCCCGTTCCGACTGTCGCGAAATAAGTGTGTCTGTTCACAGGAGTCGTGGAAGCAGCTGTATCCGGCCAGCCAAGCTCGGATGGAGGCTTGACAAGTTGCAGTCATCGTGTCGTATCAAGTGACCTAGCATCTTCCCTCTTCTAGGAAAGATGCCAGTCAACCTTACGCCTGTAAAAAAATAAAAAGACATCATGTTTACCTGTACATATTCATGATCCAACCAGGAGTGCAATACCCACATTGGGTACCGTTGAATTTTGCCAGTCTCTTCTGTATTGCGTGGTAGCCATCTTTGCGGTTACCCACGCCCTCCACCGTAGTTATGTCCCATTGATGACAGGATAGAATGTGGACCAAACACTAGAAAAATTGTGAGACACGATACAAAATTTTAATACGTAGATAGTTTCTTATGTGGTGATCCAGTCTTTCGAAAGATCTTGGAACTGAAATTATGTTTCTGATTGTGCAACAGAATCTGATCAAACTTTTTAGGTAAATATATATATTGTCTGTACTAATGAAGGGGTAGCATGCGCGTGCTCCCACATGGTGAACTGACGATCTGGTGAGGGTCACGGGAAGCCGCTGGATACGAGACAAGCAGGACCAATGGTTGTGGAGATCTTTAGAGATGGTCTAGTCAAGTTGTGGACGTCTTTCGGCTGAATTATGATGCCAGGAAGACCAAAGCGTTCATCATAAGCTAGAAGGAGATGAAGAAAATGTTTACGCTCTGTTGGAGCATTAAATAAAAGGCTAGTTATAGATAGAAAGTGATGGCGAATGTCTAGATTTGAAATGATGATTTGTCTGTACTCACAGAGTTGACGGAGAACTCACGCCGTTCTTTCGAACTGGGATGCGTCTGCGCCACGGAAACGACGCATGCGCCGCAACCACCTTCATGGCACATTGCTTTCGTACCGTGAAGCTGCAGCGAGTTGCGGATAAAGTCATTCAGTGACGTCGACGGACCCACGTCTGATCCAGCTGAAGAATTTGTGATTGTTCATTTGATTATTGATTGGATTTGCATTTGACCGTAGATTTACGATAAGGTTGATTATATTATCGACGATCAAGGAGTTTTGTGCAAATGTGTTTGTATTATGAGTTTTACAATCAAAACTTTTGATTAAGGTAAAAGGTAAGTTAATAAAAATAACAAACAGTCTTCGGCAAACAGTCGATGATGGTCAAAGTGTGACTGAAGTATCTACTTATTAAGAAAATTCTTACAATGGTTCACATGCTATTGGGTCGGTACAAACTAATTTTAAAAGATAATTTATAGTTAAGGTTGTGGGTCCTGTATCTAATAAATATATTTTTCATAAAATAATTTTATAATTTTTAAAATAAAGATAAGTAGTTACTTACATAATGTATAACGTTCCCCATTCACAGTGAAGTATATTTTGTCCATCTTAGCTTGACTAAGACTCCTTTTGCATCACTAAAGAGTGATGTAACTACGTCTGAAGGGTTTTGTCTCAACACCTTAAACAGACAAAAAGATCTTAATAGCAGGCTTATTACATAACGCGAGAGTCGAGAGATCCTCGAGAACCCGTCAAACGCGACATAATGACAGAACTACTATGGCTCTTATGTCAAGTCGTGTTTGCAGCTTCTCGAGCTTGTCGCGTGTTACATGGTAAGCATGCAGATGGGCTTTATAATAACTTCAACTGCATGATGTATTTTTCCTGTTATACTAACGGCACGTATTTAACGCGGCGACAAAGTACCTAATCTAAATTAGGGGCGTCAAAAATTAAAAATTATTCGATTTTTATGATAGATCGATTTTGAGGATTATTTATGGTAATTAAAACCAAATAATTTAAATAAGCTGCCAAAAAATATTTGTTTATTGGCTAACAGTTTGTCGTCGTTTTAGTTTTTAGTCGCCTCGTACATAATAAATAAGCATATACTAACCACAGAACACTAGTTTGATACTAACATCTGAACATCAGAGAAGGACGGACGCAACGTCACGTGGTGCAAAAATATTTGCATGTTAGCAACTACGCTGTTGCTCAGTCATTGTCTTGTCTTTGTATATATTATTTGAAGTAATAAAGATAATTTTCCTGTGAAATGCACACGAATAAGCCAATTGTTGAAACGTCAGCTGGCCATTCATTACGAATTCACATGACAATAGAAAACTTTAGTTACTTGGTTTTGTACCTAATCAGGCAAATATTGCACTTGTATATTAGTCAGAAATCTAGTTAGATATTACTGTGATTTGAAATTTACAAATAATTGTATTAATTTTTCAGAGAATTCCTATAGGTTTTTATTCAGTATTCTGCCATTAATAACATCAGTATAAAACATAGACAATCATAATAATTATTATACGAGTAATATACATACCTATAGTAATTTAACCTAACCTAAAGTAAGTAAGGGTGGAGTATTGGCATTTAAAAGTAAATTCAATATGTTCTGTGCCCTAAATTATAATTTTAGACTTTATTTTTCTGGTGTTATGTATTTATTTTTGGTAAAAGAACTAATATCAAAGCGTTTTAAGGTTGTCATTACAATATTTATAAATACGCGATAGTTCAGGAAATCACAAGTTTATGTATTTACATGTTCTTTTATAAATTAACTAGTAGTACATAGTATGTACATTATGTATGGCTAGGTAACTAGTAAATAACTGCTACTGCATGTAACAGGGCGAATGGGCATAAGTGGCTCTTAGCGAACACCGGATGATAGAATAGGTTAATTGAAAAACACTATTAAATTTGGTAGATAATAATGTTATTATGACAAAATAACTGAGATTGAAATTATAATTGGAAAATAAGTAGGTATACTGCCATTAAACAATTACATACCAAAACACAGCTAAGTAGGTACTTATAATAATATTATTCTATGTTTAGTCAACAAATTAAGATGCATTTAGTGTACCTATTTATCAACGTTTTAAGTGAATTAAAGTTGTAGAAGTTTTAGTAAAACAAATCAGACAGACATCTAGAAAAAACTTTTTAAATGCAGTAGTTTTACGTAGTTATTGCTTAACACACATACACACCGTTACATACTAGACAATCAAATGTGAGATAAATGGCGCATAGTGGCGCCATCGCTTGTTGAATAGAAAAACTAATAAAACATATAATTATACATTTATCATAATAAATTAGATTTGTGTAGATTCTATAAGCTAATCGGCAACACATAAATGTAGGCACTTTAGTGCACAAACATCAAAATAAAATACACATGTCATACTTAATTGAAAGCAGTTCTTATTGCTGTAAAGCAATTTTCTCCACTGAACCTTAAACAGTATACCAGCTAAAATAAAATACAGAACAGATAAATAAAAGTAGCTAATAGCCAGATGAGTAGTGATGTAGAAATCTACTCACAATAATTCACGTGAATATAAAATACTATTTATAAATTTAATCTTAGCAACACTATAAACATAATACTCGTACCTAATTATTGTAATATAAATTTAATCTTAGCAACACTATAAACATAATACTCGTACCTAATTATTGTAATGTATATTACCACAGACTTGTTTAAAACTCAACGCACAGAGCCAGACTAAATTAAATGCACCAACAAAACCGGTTGGTTGCTAAAAAACCAAAAAGTAAATGGACAATACTTACTTTCTCTCCAAGTGAACCTCTCACTTAATACGCTATGAAAATAAAGTTTTCCCTTACTCAATAAGATTAAAGTTAAGCGACACTTTATATTAATTCGTTGTTTTCGATTGTTCCATAAAAATATTATTTGACCCGCGAAACAAACAAAACAAACAAACTCTGGCAAGAGAGATGCCAACTCTGAGCTATTAAATTTTTGCTGAATGTTATAATTTTTGCTAAATGTAGAGCTGTGTAAATTACTTAAATACTTATAGCATGCGTAATAATATTATTATGCTTTCGTCATCTGTTTTTATGGGGCCAGCTGTTTATTTATAATCATACAAAGCAACTATATGTATGTAGGTTTATTGCATAGAGGTTATTATAGATGCTTGCCCACGTTCTCACATGGCTGGCTATTACATTTTACGCGAAAAAGGAGCCTATGCCTATGTTTCAATTACTAAAGCGAAAGATTGTTTGTTGTTTGTCTTTCATTCACGCAGAAACTAAGAAACGAATTGACAAGGTTTTTTGCGCAGATATAGATTGAATGCTGATGAGAAGAGTGACATGAGCTACTTTTTGATGACGATAGTAACGCATTCTCAATGTAAACGCATTTTTGCAGACTCTTGCTCGAGACTTTTGTTCAAGGTTGCTAAAATTGCTCAAATTTAGCCTAAAACTAGTAAGTTGGCAGCCTCGGTCAAGACAAGACAGGCAAGGTTGTCAGACTGACTAGAATCCGCGCCGCCACTCAAGTCCCGCGGAAAAACGTGAGAACTAAAATGACAACTCTTCTATGTTAAAGGTGATAAGCATGAAGGAAGAAAAAAATTTACGCGCCCAAATGGGCGTGGATTTTTTTTTTCCTTCATGGTGATAAGTGTTAATTTTCGGTGCGTTGTGCGATTGCAACCGAGTCTGCGGGACTTGAGTGGTATTACTTTTTTACTGTTCAAAGGCTCTGGGTACTGAGATCCTTTGGGTCAGTTGTCATATTACTGTTTTGATTTGATTTTACGAATAGGAATATAGAGGAATATTTTATGCTTGGTTTGGTTCTTTTTCAAATAATAAAGATTTTGTGTTACGTAAGTCTATCGGCCATCAAATTGTTGTGGAAAATTTTCTAGTGTGTCATGTTTGTGCTTTATGTGTCCCTTATCCACACTTTTGCTATTCTTGTTCTGTCAGGCACTTTTTCTCGTAATTTTTTGTTGTATTAGTAGAACAATTTATTGCTTAATTCTAAGTTTGAGACGAGAGCGGGTTTTGTTTTGAGCAAAGCCTTTTAGCTTCATACATAATGTCATTATTAAGTGTTTCTTAAAACCTTTGATAAATAAAAAAATTGAATTTTGAACAATAAAAATACCTGTCATACAATACATTACTTTATTTGTAAAACTTATGTCATAGCTTGCACTGAGTATTATATTTCACTAAATATTAGGTTCAACTTTAAAATATTGTATGTATCTATTTCTATGTTATAGGAAAAGTTGTGATTGGTATGGTATACCGAACTAGCTTCTGAACCCTTCTGTAGGTAATCCAGATCATCACCAAAATGGAGGAGTACAGTACTGAAACAAGATAAAGACACATCTGTATTAAAATTATAAACAGACTATATTTTATACTCGTATTCTGGATAAGTGTCTGTCTGGACAAGGTGTTCGAGGAAGAATCTTGAAATTTTCGTTTCCAGGAATATTCCCAACAGGTTTTCTGTTCAAGCTGGCTAGATGTGGTAGGGTTGGTGTTTTCCGGTTAGGTACCTAACGACCCGACCGACCCTACAGATCTCACTGATTCGTCCTAATTGGCTTCAAACGGAAAGTAGCATTCTTAGTGTGGGAATCACGGGAATATTTCCGGGAACAGCACATCGCTGGTTACAGTAGCATATAGGTCTTCCAGAATATGATGGCAGAAAAAAAGTTTAAAACATAGCAATTTTCATTATGAACAAAAAAAAAGCCATCTGTCAACTGAAATTTGGAGGAATTGTTTTTGGTTTGGCTTTAAATTTCCTTTACAAAAGTGGTGAAAATGTCGAAGAAACCTTGCTAGCGTCAATGTCTTTTTACATTTTTTACGATTTTTGCCATCAGATTCTGGTAGACCTATACTAACTCACGCTTCCCGTCCTTTCCGGACCCAAAGACGCGTGAAGGGGCAAGGAGCGGCACGATATCCAAGTTTATAAATGTCTGTAGATACCTACAGATTGGGCCGACACTATGTGAATGACAGGCTGCATATTCTTGTGTCGATAAAGTACGACAAATCAAGCTTAAGGCTGCTTTTCTATGAGCTGTGCGAGGTAGCTAAGCGGTGTGCGAGGAAAAAATCCACCAATAGAATCACTAGGCTAGAAAAATGAAGTGATTCTATTGGTGGATTCGTACAGCTCTGGTGGAAAAGCAGCCTTACCGGACTTGTGGGGGAGCGGATTGCTCTACCCCATGTACCAACGCGTCTAGGGGCGGCTCAAGGGAACCTCGAACCTAGGCCTAGCGCGTTGGTACGGAAAAACATCGTGAAGGAGACGACGCCTGTAAATTCTGATATCGTTCCGCAGCCCGCACTTTCCCGCGTCGTAGCCCATTGCAAAGAAAATAAAATACATAGTTTAAAAAACTAAAAAACACGCTTCCTGTCCGCCACCTTGGACGTCCGCCATATTGGATTTAAGTCCCGTGACTTTTTTTTCGTATTCCTGACAGCAAACCCTTTTATTTGATACCCATATCATGGGGGTGGATTTCAAAAAACCAGTTCGCTATCTTAGGGAGGCCGCCATATTAGATTTGTAATGACGTTTCTTAGCTAGTCATGTATTGTCATCATAACTCAGAGCGTGTGCAAAATTTCATCGTAATCGAAGACCGGAAAGTGGGTCAAATTAAGATTCCAAGATTTTTTTAGATACAATAATGGGGAGGCCGCCATATTGGATTTGTAATAACGTTTCTTAGCTAGTCATGTATTGTCATCATAACTCAGAGCGTGTGCAAAATTTCATCCTAATCGAAGACCGGGAAGTGGGTCAAATTAAGATTCCAAGATTTTTTTAGATACAATAATGGGGATGCCGCCATATTGGATTTGTAATGACGTTTCTTAGCTAGTCATGTATTGTCATCAGAACTCAGAGCGTGTGCAAAATTTCATCCTAATCGAAGACCGGGAAGTGGGTCAAATTAAGATTCCAAGATTTTCTTACATACATAGTTACTTACAAGTGAAGCTAATATAAAGCGTGTAAAAATTACTTTAATACGGTCCATTGTCCGTGTATGACAGACATCCATAGACATCAAATATTCTTTAACTTGCTTACCACATGCTCCAGCGACGATGAGAGCACAAATGCCGTACATGTCTAAGCCCTCAGTGTGGGCCCATTGAGAATATCTTTGGCTGGTAACACCGAGCGAGACAGATGTTATCGCGCAGACAGTCACCACCATCACACCATAGGTCAAATACGCCCTTATTAACCCTGGCCGCTTCTGCAGAAGAAAGTATTTTTTGAACATCTCGGAGTTTACTTAGTCAAAGTCTATTCATATAACGGAGTCCCAATAATGAAAACCCGTCGCCGAAAAGGAGAGTTATCTGTTTGGGTTATTTATCATTAAGGGATTGGAGTCAGTTTTGGGTTGGCTAATATTGTTATGTATTAACCCATCACAAGATTTTAGTTGTGACGACTCCCGTATATTTGTTTACTTTATAAGGACCCTTTCATTGAATAGACTTTACACAAGATGCGCATAATCGTATGTTATTGACTTAACCAACTTAGCCAACCCTTTCGGCACAATACATACTCCGACTCCATACTCTTTCGGTCCAACATTTTGAATCCTGATGTCAGAATTGTATTATAGATCGCATGGGCTTTTGACATGATTCATATGCTTTTATTTCATATGCGATAACCGATTTTTCATAAATACAGGATGTGAAACACTTGTGAAACCAAAAATCTCACTTGATTTTACAACAAACTGTGGTTGTAACAGTGTACTCCTACATGAATACCTCAGGGATCATTCCTAGAGACCAATTTGTATTTAATATTTATCAATGATTAAATATTTTACATTATGCTCAATGCTGTACCTACTGAAAGTACTAGACAAAATACGGGGAACTAGACATGACAATATCTTTGGTATTTTTCCAGCTGCAGGAAGTTGTTACTCTATTAATCACTGAAGTGAAGTGTATCATAGTACTGACTATTTTTACATGCTAAATGCATTGTTATGTATTGGAACAATGTAAAATAGATAAATGCCATAAACACTAGGTAATTCCAATACTTAAATCACATTGTCATGTAGAAAATTCCATTTTTGACCACCGACGAAAAAGAGGGGTGTTATAATTATATAAGTTTGATGTGTGTCTGTCTATCTGTCTGTCTGTCCGTGGCATATCGTAGCTCCTAAACGGATGCGCCGGTTTTGATCTAGTTTATTTGTTTGCAAGTTGTCTAAATCGAGTGTTCTTAACTATGATGCAAGAAAATATCCTCAGCTATATGAAGATTATGTATCTTTTCTAGTTGTTGAAAACATCAAGTAACGGTTTTGTGGCGGGGGTTAAATTTTTTTTAATAAGTATAAATAAAGTAAATAGGGAGACGGTGGTACATTTTCATACTAGTAATTTTTTTTAAAGTTCCACTTTACTGAAGTGAAAGGGGGATTTAATTTGAAAGCAATACAAAAATAATATAATTGAAAGTAAGCAATAAAATAAAAATTAAACACAAAAATTTTATTTTTGTACTACAATTAAGTACAACAGTTATAGAAAAGTTTTGATTTGACCTATGGCGGCGGCGTGGTGGTGGCCACACTTGAACCTATTTACGCCTTCCTGTTTCCGCACTCTGGATGTTTTTGGAACGTTTTATTAGTCATTAGTTGTTCTGATTTACATAGAAAAAAATACATAACATACTCCGAAAAGCCTAGCTCAATCCATTGACTTCAATTTGTATGAAGAGTAGAAGTAAAAGGAAATAATAGTTGAGGAAGTAAAACACCTGTGTGATTATATCGGCTGATTCACTTGTTTTTCCGTTTTCTAGTAAGTAATAATAATTTAATGGCCAATGTTGACCCAAATGAGGAACAAATAACGAAATAATTTACATAGATAATACTAAGTTTAGAAGTTAAAGAAAAGGGTTAAACTGGGTTAGGGTTCATGGTAAGGGTATGAACAAAACTATAACGGCAAATTCTTTCAATTTAGGGTTAACGTTTGCAACCCAAACGGGCGGAAGTACTGAAAATTACACATTTATACATTACGAATGAATGAAATGAATGAATGAATGAAATATGTTTTATTCGAAGTAAGATTTTACAAATCACTTTTCGACGTGTCGAGTCGAGACATTATGTATTATATCACTATAACAATATACACTATCTATATTATCTATGACTTTATCTAAAGCACCAAAGGTTAAGTAGGACTGCTAAAAGTTAAAATAAACAAAGGTTTGTGGTTTAATTTCTTTAGACTACGTTTACGTAACAACTTTGCTAAAATTTGAAAGTTTTATGCGAAAACTGTTCGTTTTTATGTTCCAACACGAGTTCTTTAAATAAAAAAAATAAAAAAACATTTTAAAACACGTAGTAGAGTAGTCCCTTCGAATATCATTAGTAAACTTAAAGACCCTTCCAATAATAATATTTTAAACTCCTACATACCGCTAGAAGTCCCCTAGCCAGCACCATGCCGAAAACAAAAGACGCTATGGCGATGGTCGTGCTCCCAGATGCAATCGCTGTCAACAGTAGATCCGTCGGCAGTGTCGACGCATATGAATTCCCCAGTATGAAGTAGTAAAACATATGTGCTACAAGCCAAACGATGCTGATGACACTCGCCAAGCCTGTCAGAATCTGGAATAGAAAAAACCGTGTTCAGTTTTTGGTACATCGCATGACTCTGAAAGAGAGGGAGATGAGTATGAGCTGGATATCGATAATGAGATGATAATTCAGTTGAGGACTAAAACTGGCTCGCTCTCGTTAAAAAAGCACTCTAAATATTAGTTTTAGACTCTGCATGAGTCAACTCAACTTTAGCAGCAGTGGGGTTGAGGAATGAGCGTGGAGGGTAAGTACAGAAACCAACACAAGCGATCGGACATTTGCACTACTAAATTCAGTCCTATACCTCTGCCGAATAAAGGCGCTCTCAAGGTCGACATGTCCATATCCGGCTGCATGTGTTGGCTACTGTACTATTAAACTTTTCGTAGTACTCTCTTTTCAACCCCAAGCAATAGTGAGAACCAAGTGGTTCTGAAGATGAACATGCAGAAATTAAAAGTAATGTCGAATGCCCATGTAGTACCCACTCCAAAAATGTTGGGGACACAGCTACCGAAGTTGTAGACCATACTACCATTACGTCTGCCTGGAACAAGCAGTGTAATGTTGAAGAACCTAATTAGTGTTCGTTAACAGCTCATATATGTCCCCACCGAGGGGCTCGAGCCTACCCTGATACCAGGGTGAATAGGCCTTAGTCGACCACGCTGGTCGACTAAGGCCTATTCACCCCAGCGGGTTGGTCAACGTCACTCACACACAATCTTTGAATTTTTTCGCAGGTGTGTGTAGGTTTCCTCACGATGTCTTCCTTTACCGTAAGAGCGTCGAATAAACGTACATATGAATTTGAAAATCGAAAACACATTGGTACGTGCCGGGGTTTGAACCCGCGAACTTTGGAATGGAAGTCAACGGGCCTAGCCACTTGGCCACCGACGCTCTTAGTCTTTCTTTAATTAGTGTTAGTTAGTAGATAAAGTTACTTACATTGTGAACTATCGTATAGATAAACGTCCCCATCTCGACTGAACAACCTCTATGAGTTTCCAAAAAAGATTCGATACTTCTCCGAAATTTGAGATATTTAAATGAATAACAACACATTTTTGATATTTTCTTCTTACGGATCAAACAAAACTTTAGAAAATGACTATATAAAACAAAAACACTGATAACTATTTAATAAATTAAGATATTTTTAATATTTTGTTTACAAGCAAACGCAACTGTTGTTGTTACTAGATCCTAATACTTACTGAGCAAGAATTCCGTGACGATTCAATGCTGTTTTACTATAAGGAAAAACGGACATTAGAGTAGTAAAAACCATGAGATATTGAACAAAATCCCTCAGTGACGTAATGACAGTGAATCGGAAATTAAGAAAATAGGAAGTCCCTTTAATTAAAGCAACATACTGTCTTACGGTATTGCCATTTAATATCATGCTGTCACGCTCTAACTTATGGATATTTATGAGAAGTAAGATTAGTTCCGTTTCACGACTTTTTTGCCAGTACAGTCTTGTTCTTACCGACTTCAATAAAAGGTGGAGGTTGTATTTTATTACGACTGTAGCGGCTTAGCACTGAATGGCATATAAAGTCAGTAAGTTCTATTGACCAACTTACAAAAATAATCCCTTATGTATCGGAAACGATATAACCATTCGCCGCTCTCATACAAATAACACAGGCTTTTTAATCAAACAATTTGTATGGACTACTCTCTTTTGGGAATTTAGTACTGGTCTGTTGACTGAGCATGTCGTGTCAGTTTTTGCTGAGCTGTTAGCTCGAGGTGTTCTCAGTTTATTTTATTGGTATTGAACTTTGAACCTTACAGTTCGAAGATACAGCCGAAAATTTATAAAAAATTATGGAAATGTAGTTTGATAATTTGAATATTTGAAGTAGATTTGGAAGTTTTTTAATTGATTGCATCATGCATGTATTTTATAAATAAAGGTGATGTAGATTTTTTAATACATGCTCATTTTGATGGGTCAGACAGAATATACAGGTCTAAATAGAAACTAAAACTAAATAAAAGATTAGAATTATTTTTTTATTTTGCAACTGGAAACTGTTAAACAAAGATAAAAATTATTTCAATTCAATGTTTAACAATGATTACGTGCGCTAGATCTATTATTTTTATCAAAGTCTTTTCTGACTGCAATCTCTAGGTTCCTACTGAATTGTCATTGTAACTATAATTATCACGATTATAATACCGGTCTCAGGAACCACACCATGTCATTGATTTTAGGCACGAGAAAACCCGCATATTATACTTCGTAATAGTCATTATATGACTTACGGATCTGAGACGTGGTCGCTAACTATGGGCCTCATAAGAAGGCTCAAAGTCACTCAAAGAGCGATGAAGCGACGGCCGTTGGGGCCGAAAGGTTCTTGAATGGCGGTCGCACGCCGAAAGACGTAGTGTAGGCACTAGTGGGCAGGCCCCCACGAGGTGGACCGACTATCTGGTGAGGGTCGCGGGAAGCCGCTGGATGAGGCCAGCGCAGGACCGATCATTGTGGAGATCCTTGGAGGAGGCCTCTGTCCAGTAGTGGATGTATTTCGGCTGAGATGATGATGATGATAGTCATCCCAATCCATAGTGAAGTGACTTGAATATCCTCACCGACGCCGCCGCCGCTGTAGAGCGCCTGCTCAGTGGCCGAGAGCCAAAAAAAAATTTCTACCTCTATGTCATTGTCCCAATCATATCCCAATCTAAAAACACGTATTCGATAGTTGTTATGTTTTTCTTATGCCTATAGACATAGAGTTCACTAAATGACACTGTAGGTATTGTAATATTGTATGAATTGGACAGCTGTAATATTATGTGATCTTTTAATGGGATAGCTATAACATCTCTCACCTTGGTACATACTCGTAACTTGTTCATCTGTGCATCTCATATTTAGTTCCCACAGATAAAAAACCGGCCAAGTGCGAGTCGGACTCGCGCACCGAGGGTTCCGTACAAACCTGCAAGGTTTACAAAGTTCGTTCATTACGACAATCGAGTCATAACTATGGTAATCTTATTGCAAAATGAAATTCATAACATTACAATGGGGAAAGATGGAGGAGCATAAATTTAAGACAAAGATCTCTTTATCGTTTAAGTAACTAAGTACTAAGTAAGTATTTCAACTTGATAGCTCTACGCGTTCATGAGGAAAAAAGTAATAAGTTTATATTTATTAAAAAATATATATTTTGTAATGTAACTAAAAATTTAAGGTTTTCGGAATTTTTCCTTTATGTGTGCTATAAAACGTTGCTTCATGCCAAATTTCAAGATTCTAGGTCGACTGGAAGTACCCTTTAGGTTTTGATTCCCTTGCGAGTACTTGCGAGTTTCAAAATATGCAGCTTAAATTGCTGTTTCTTTTGATTGCGTTGACATAGAAGTTTGATTTTGTTACAGCTTAAAGGTATTATAGACCTGAGTATTTGGTATGAATTTCAATTTAATACCTCTACGCGTTTATGAGGAAATGGGTAGTAAGGTTAAAATTATTAAAAAAAAATATATTATGTGATGTAACTAAAAATTTATGGTTTTCGTAATTTTTCCTTTATCTATGCTATAAGACGTTGCTTCGTACCAAATTTCAAGATTCTGAGTTCACGGGAAGCACCCTGTAGGTTTTGATTCCCTTGCAAGTGTCGAAAATTTGCGGCATAAACGGCTGTATCTTTTGATTGCGTTGGCTTAGAAGTTTGATTTTTTCACAGCTTCAAGGGACAGTAGACCTGAGTAATTGATATAAATTTCGGCTTCATACCTCCACGCGTTCCTGAGAAAAAGGGTCTTGACAGACGGACAGACGGACAACAAAGTGATCCTATAAGGGTTCCGTTTTTTCCTTTTGAGGTACGGAACCCTAAAAAACACCTTTTCAGTTCGGGAATGTCTTTATTATTTAAATATATATATTTTAGTACTTATTATTAAATAACTACTAATAAAAAACATATTGTATAAAATACTTAAATATTTATTATTATCAGTGACTAAAATTAAAAAAATTATGTTGACATGAGATTAGAAATTTTGTACTCGTTATAAAATATCAATCGCAATGCTTTTACGCATTATGGCACTTTAGTATTTGATTTTGTTGTCGACCACAAAAATGTGTTGGTATCTGATATCCTGCCGATAATTCTTGTACGTGGAATATATCATTCCCAAAATTGTTGAGTAGAAAGCTGGAACAATACAATGATTACAATTAATACAAAACACATAATACAAGGCATTAGTCCAGCACATCAAATTTTCGTATTATAAAGAGGAATATAATATAACCCATAAATATAAGCGGGGACCACAATGGCTTCACATGCTTTCCGTAACATAATAATTTTTCAAGTGATTTAAACCAAACTGGTAAAAGTATCAGAAAGTGATATTTTTTAAAACTAATGTTTTCGCAGTATACTATCGTCCTACTATAATTCCTACTAATATCATAAACGCGAAAGTATGTGAGGATGGTTGTATGGATGTATGGTTGTTTGTTAAGAAGAAATTAAATATATACCTTGAAAATCTGGTTGTTCATCCGCAACACAGTTGTAGTACCCATGAAACTAAACAACTTTCCCTAAGTAACATAGGTTGAAATCTCAAAAATAATTTTCAACTTTTCGTATAAACTCCAGTCACGTGTCTGTCCGGCCCCTTTGTACGACCAGTTAAATTTTAATTGTGAGATCTCACCCAATCCATGCATACATTACATAATGTTCCTTAGGGAAAGCTGTTCAGTTTTATAAGTACTACCACTATGTTGCGAATTAACAACCAAATTTTAAGGTGTATAGATTTAATAGTGTATTAACATTATTGGCCAACTTTTTCGAAATCGGAGGCTGTAATGATAACGATGCGATGATGAAGTCACCAGTACAGAATTTTATCAAATACCACTAATGACCCTTTGACATGATTCATGTACTGGAACGATGTTATGAATAACTGATTTGATTTTGATTAATTTTATCTCAAATAATAAACTGTTTTTGATTAAAAAGAGTGACAAACATTCATTAAACATTTTTGTTCCATGTCTGATTCATTACAGTTATAGGCAGATTTAAAAAAAAAACTTGCACATCGACAGTACGCGGTGCTTACTATTATTTATTCTGTGACATCAAGATAAAGTTAAGACGTCGTCGTTTTGTGGTTACTCGTAATCCAATGGTAAAACGATCACATTAACTTGAAGTCTAGGGTTCAAATCCTGATATTGCACTTGTGGAACAAATAAGACTTCCACCAGGTATGGTTAGGATTATGGTGTGCAGAAACACATTGCTTGCCACCATAAGGTGGGGGTAATCTGGTAAAGATTGCTACCTTGTCACCTGTTGACTCAACTTTGTTTATGTACTGTATTATTTAAGTGTTTTCTGAATTGGTGTC
This sequence comes from Teleiodes luculella, assembly GCA_948473455.1. Classification (NCBI taxonomy): domain Eukaryota; kingdom Metazoa; phylum Arthropoda; class Insecta; order Lepidoptera; family Gelechiidae; genus Teleiodes; species Teleiodes luculella. The sequence continues at coordinate 1,099,725 of OX419596.1, forward strand.
AATAAAGAATATTTGTATTGTATTGTTCCGAGGTTACTTAACTCACAAAACCTGGTGTCAAAATTACTGAGCAGCTTAAGGCTTCTGACATGGTTCATGTAACGACTACCCCATAGAAAGCAACCGGGAGCTTTAAATGCCTTTTTAAGCAAAAAATAATATTTATTATAATCAGGTAATTCAGCCTGCAATGTCCTAACTAAACTAAAGAAAGTCTTTCAAAGTGATAATTGTTCGAAGAGCGCGTCGCCGGGATTCGAACTCGAAACCTCCGTCATATGTCATTCGTTTTATCATAGAAATAGAGAAAACATAGCAGGTAGGTATTGAATTGATATAATTAAAGTTTCGTAGTTTTTTTATTCGAGTAAGTTTTTTGAGATTGGGTTACCGACTCCATGTAAGGCGAGCGTTGTACTTTACCATTCGACTACGGAACACCGTCGTTATCGTTATATCCATGGTCTAAAGAAACAAGGTCTTCTATTCCGACCACATGACTTGACACAAGCCTAAGTCATCATGCTGTGCATCCTTGTTTGAATGCGTGAACAGCATGATAACGTAGGCTTGTGTCAGTCACGTTGTCGGAATAGAAGACCTTGTTTTTTTCGTTTCGGACGGTTGGTTCCACCGCGAGGTTCCACTAGTGGGTCCATCTGGATTTTCAAGTACTTATGGTCCCATTTTAGACCATGGATATATCGTTTTATTTAAAAAAGGTACTTACTGCATACTCCAAAGGTGGAACAGCCAATGATCACCAGTTGTTTGGCTTCCAGTAGTCCAGCAAAAATCAGTATGGACACCACGCCAGCACCAATCATCAGATACACTACTATCACACCATATATCAAATACGCTTTGACGTATCGAGCGTTTTTCTGTAACAGAAATATACAAAATCAGTCAATTCATAATTCAAGCAAGATATTTCGTTGTCCACAAGGGGGACCGACGATCTGGTGAGGGTCGCGAGAAGCCGCTGGATGCGGGCAGCGCAGGACTGATCGTTGTGGAGATCTTTGGGGGAGGCCTTTGTCCAAAAGTGGACTTCTACAGGCTGAAATGATGATGATGATGGCACAATAATATTTAGTTAGCAAAGTTCCATGCCAAAACGTGATCAGAGTGCTAAAAGATGCATATTATGTCGTATGTAGCTTAGCTAGCAATATTGTATAACACGACTTAGGTATTTATTACCTCATGAAGACACACCGCAAAAACTTAACCGTAATAATGTAGTTGATCAGATCGACACGTTTTGAAATTATTGGACTGCTTTTTATATACAGATTAAGATTAATAAGATATTGGGATTACTTCTCTTTGTCATGCCCTAACCCAAACTTTTAAGTCTTTACGTCTTTTTCACGCTTTTAGGAACCAAGAGGAACAGACAGAACAGGATAGGAGATTGTCAATTTAGTTTAGATAAGTATGTCAAACAATTGATTTGGCACAACACAAATCACACTCTACATTTTGTTCGTTTTCATTCATAATATGGGAACCGAAAAGGACAAGAGATATACGGATCAAGTAATTTGGAACTGAGTCCCTGAAACAAGAACAAAAGGCTATCTATTTAAACGTAACTTTAAGCACAGAATACCAAACAGTGTCCCGTTATGATCTTTTAAACTTAAAAATGTAATGCTGAAATTATTAGAGAGTTTCTTTAAAAATTAGCGACGTTGTTTATCTACCTCAAGAAGTCCTTTGCATAATAGAATTGAGAAAGCAAGGGCTATTGAAGACAGTATTAGGGCTGCCACTAGGATACCCGTGATGGCGTAAGAACTGTCCCAAGATGGACGGATGCCATTCTTGATAATGAGGATCATTTCGACGAAAACCCCGACGGAACTGACGGCGCATGCTGCGAATACGATAATCTGAAAATAGAACAACAAAAAACATATTTAAAGTTTCTTTAAAACAAAAAAGAATTAGCCTATTCTGCAAAGTGATTAACTTGCGTAAATATTATCAGAGATTATAATCTATACAGGGCGGCCCGTTGATAGACGACCAAAACAAAAAATACGTAAATTCCTTATCACAGCCTTATATTAAGGGGTATCTGAATCACCCCCATGTATGTTCCGTGATTATTGATATAGCAGCTACGAATTTTCAAAGATTTTTTCGAAATTTTCACCTTTCTTTTCCTTTCCTTTCATTTTTGTATCTCTTGATTGATAACCGTTATGAGTGCTGTTTTTTTTTACCTACATTATAAAGAGGAACGATTTGATTGTTTGTTTGTTTACATTGAATAGGCTCCGAAACTACAGAACCGATTAAAATAAGTCTTGTTACAAAGATAGAATAGACCTTGGGACTACCTTTCTACAAAGGCTACATTTCACCGCGGTAAAATTCCTCGTTCCCACGGGAAAAACTATTGACGCTGATCGAAAGATCAAAACAATGGTTATCATCACTACATAGTATAAAACAAAGTCGCTTTCTTTGTCCCTATGTCCCTCACTCCCTATGTCCCTTTGTACGCTTAAATCTTTAAAACTACGCAACGGATTTTGATGCGGTTTTTTTAATAGATAGAGGGATTCAAGAGGAAGGTTTATATCTATAATACATGCATAATATACTCAAGAAAAACCCACAATAACCATTTTCCCGTGCGGAGCCGGGGCGGGTCGCTAGTACTTAATAAAATGCTATATTGCATTATTATATTTCATGGTATTATTGTACTCGTACTTACGCAGTTGACGAAAGCGAAAACAAGAGATCCAATCTCTACACAAGTTCTGGGCTGCGCAGGCATTTCCAAGTATTTTCCTTTTTAATTTCGGTTATAAAAAACAAAACACGAGCACTTTCCAAAACTATTTACGTCGACAATCAACAAACAAGGCAATAAATCCAGCTTTTATCGGAGTGTATTACATATTAATTTTAATTAACAATAAAAAATGCTTTTTCCAATACACAAGCTTAGTAACCGAAACAATAACACACAGTGTGCAATGTGAATTTCATTTCACGTTCGTATTTTGGCGGACACCCAAACACAACTTAACTGCATTCTAATTTGGACTTCATTTGTAAGCAGATAGCGTGTGTTTTGAATGTTCTGCTTGTCCAGTTCAGTGTGAAGTTGGCGCACTTGCTTGATGACGTCATCTCATCAGTTCATCAATTCAATACCTTGGACACACCCGGCCAGACCAGAAAACAACATTGTCCCCTATTCTCACAGTCAACGGACTGTGACGGCATCATAACTGGCCTAAAAAATTTACTGGTGGATTATAAATTATAAAAGGTAAGTAGTCTGCATTTAAATTCATAAGAACGTTCACCAAAATCAATATTCATCTATTTTTTTAATCTTTACTAGATTTAGAACAAAGTAAACGGTAATAGAGTAGTTCTTCAGAAAAAATTCTCCGCGTAAACTTCGTGGCAATTTTTTTTTATAGTGCTATCTTATTATAAATAGATGTAAATTAAAAAAGCCCTAAAAACAATGTGTACAGTTTTTATTAAATGTAAATCAATGAACAAATAACAGAGATATTGCATGTTTCTTCTCCCGCCGCACCTTTGAACTCTGCGATGGCATAGTTTCCGTTCGAAAGTAATCTGGAAACAAAATTTTACAATAAAACTGATTGAAGTTGACTTTCAAAGTGTTTACTCATTCAATAATATTAAAAAACGGACTTTTGTGCTGAAAAAATTATGAAATTTGCTGCGAGAGAGCATTTAAATAGAATTACATATTACATAGAAAAAAACACACTAAACGTGCTAGAATATTTTATTTCTAGCTTCGCTATAATTAGGGGCAAATGCAATTACTGCATCATCAAAAAATAAGGAGTATTTAATGGCCATTTGTAACTTTCGTTGTGCATCAGGTAACTTTCGTGGTCAAATGTCCACGAAAATTGGGCCACGAAAGTTACAAAAATAACACATTTTTGAGAATTATGATAAAAGTAATAAGTTAGTTTACAAATGAAGTACATGACAATAAACTCGCTCGATCTATCTTATTTTTCCTAAAAATAATTTTTTGATAATAACATAGTATATCTTTCTACATATGCGCATGAAAGTTACATGACCAGGCCAACTCGAAAATATTCGAAGAATAACTTACCTCGTATTTATTTAGTTTTAAAGCGATGAGTACACTGGTGTCCTCTACTGATGCTGGGTCACTACCAAGTGTCTGCAAGCTAAAATTTACAGCGACAAGTTTGCGTTCTTGGAAGATAGGGGTAGTTTCATTGAGCGCTCACGAAACCAACGAAATCGTGTGACAGAGATGTTATATAATATAATTTTTAGAAACAAAGAGATAGAATGAATATTCTTTTATAAATATGTGCCTAGTTAAAAAACTATTCATTCGACGTAATAAATCATACGATTACGCATTAAATGCAAAACTTATCAAGTATTACCTTGAGCGCGAACCAAGTGTGACCTGCGAAGAACGACTATTTCGATCCCGATTTCGATGTTGAAATATTATTTTTCAAAATATTATACATTATTTTACATGTTTTATGTTAAAATCGTATGCATAATTAAATGAGGAATCATCTATTTTTCGTTCCAACACTGTATTGTTGATAGTTTAGGAATTAAGAG